>JAWHQI010000154.1:2557500-3757500 GCA_033032865.1 Dactylorhiza incarnata | reverse complement strand
CCAGCCAGCGTTCAACATCTTCTGGACGGCGCTCGACAGTTTCCAGCCAGCGTTCAACATCTTCTGGACGGCGCTCGACAGATTATAGCCAGCGTTCGACAGATCATTTATTGAAGCCCAGATTTGTTATCAGCTACATTCTATTTATCCTAACAGCAAAACGACGACTATAACGGATCTATTTAATATCTTTGGACGTATTCTGACAGATAAGGAAGGATATTAAACTCCGTTAATATATTCCCTTCTTTCCTTTTTCCAAGACAGCAATAGCCGTTGACATTTAATGAAAAGGAATCTTTTCACGGCCAAGGAATTAAAGGACCTGCCAGAGTCGTTTGAGTTTTGTTGTTATTCCAAGAATATCTTAAAGACTGATTATTCTATTCACAAATATAGAATACATTAAAGACAGTTTTTGTTTTTGGACATATATGAATCAGTCGACAGAATTCAAACATGATTCTATTTACAGAATACAAAGAATATATACAGCAGAAAAGGAAGAAAGAGATATATATCTCAGCAAGTATTTTTTTTCTTCTTCTTCTTCTTCTTCTACAAGCAGCACAAAATTTCTTCTGAGAACATCTTCCTCAAGAGCATTCTCTCAGAATCTGCTGCAAATTCAGATCTTCTAAAAGAGCAACAAGCAATCTGAAGAACCTGTTCTTCCAGATCAATCTGCTACAGGAGATCTTAGTTTTCAAGAGAAAGCTTCTCCATCTTCTGTCAAATATTTCAATCAGACAGGGGGAGCTTTACAACAACATCCACTAGAGTCTTCTTTCAGCATCTTGACAGAGAAGAACACTATAAACTCTTTCTTACCTCTCTTGTACAGGGTTAATACTCCCTTCAAAAGTGTACCTCCTTGGTGGCAAGACACCTGATCAAAAAATCTAGTTGGTTTTGAGCACCTGAACAAAAGCTCTGTGGTGTGTGGACACCTGAACAAAAATCCCTTGGTGTGAGGGCACCTGATCAAAAATCCTAGTGGATTCCTACCAAGGGTGGTAGAAGAGTAGACGTACCCAGATTTATTGGGGAACTACTATAGCTCCTTGTGTCTTCTGTGTTTGGTTATTTTCTGTGCTTGTGCTGTTTGTTGTGTGATTTCGTTTACTTAATTTTTCTGTTTATAAAATTCTCACACGGCTTACACTTATATATAATACTATTTTAATTCCGCTAAAAAAAAACTAAGGAAAAGTTTTAATACTCTATTCACCCCCCCCCCCCCCCTCTAGAGTAACTTAAGATCTAACCTCCACTTTCAATTGGTATCAGAGGGAGGTTAATCTCACTTACAGACTAACATCTGGATCACAAAGATCAATTAGATCTTAATTTAATTTAGAGTTTCTCTTTATCTATTTTCTGTTTAAAACTCATGGCACAAAACAAGGAATACTCAAGCACATGACCTCTTATGTGCAATCTTAGTAAGTTTGCACTGTGGAAAGCAAGGATTAGGCTTTACATGAATTCTATTGATGAGGATATATATAATTCTATTTTGACAGGACCTCCACCAGCACAAGAACAATCATCAACCAATGCTGTACCTCCTCCAGGATACATAGATCCATTGAGGAAATACAAGAATGCAGATGCCAAAGCAATGAATATATTGGCACAAACCATGTCAGATGATATATTCCAAAAGGTTGCTGAGTGCACTTCAGCAAGAGATATATGGAATACCCTAACTGCAATTGTTGCAGGTTCTGCTGATGAAAGGAAAGACAGAAGATCACACCTGATCTCTCTGTATGAGAACTTCAAGAAAGGTGATGAAGAATCAGTTGCAGACATGTATACTAGGTTAAGTGTAATTATAAGTGAACTCAGGACTCTGGACAAGGAAATCTCATTAACAGAGATTAATGACAAGATCCTAATGTGCTTCCCTAGCACTTGGGATTCAAGGATCTGGCCAATCAAGGAAGCCAGAAGTCTCAATGAGATCACCACTGAAATTTTGTTGGGCAAGCTCAAATCTTATGAGCAGCTCATCAAGTCTAGGAAAGCTGAAGCATCCACTTCATCTCCAGCACCAAAGAAAGAGAAGAGCATAGCTTTCAAGGCAGCTGATGCAGAAGAAGAAAAGGCTCCAAAAGATGATGAACTCATGAGCCTCATAGCCAGAAGATTCTACAAAATGGCTAAGAATGATTTCAGAAGGAAAGAATCCAGATCAAGAGATAAGCAAAGGTATGACAAATCAACTCCTAAAGAAGTTATTTGTTTTGGTTGCAGGAAATCTGGACACTACTTGACAGAATGTCCAGAGAAGCAAAAGAAAGATAAGAAAAAGGATAAAGAAGAAAAGAGAAGCTCCAGCATGTCTTCCTCCCACAAGCACAAAAAGAAGGGAAGAGGATTTATAGCAGAATCCTGGAGTGACACTGAATCTGAATCATCATCCAGCTCATCTGATGATGATGAAGAAAATTCAAAGGAAAATGACCAATGTCTAATGGCCATTTATGACTCAGACAGTGAGTCAGGAAATGCTTCTTCATCCAGTGATGATGAATGCTATGAAGAAGATAAGAACTTCTGCATGATGGCAATCAATGCCTCAGCAAACAATTCTGATAAAGAAGAATCAGAATCAGAAGCAGAAGATAATGCAGACCAGGTAATATCTAGTTTTGATTTCAATTCTAGTGAATTCAAAGATGAATTCAAAGGTCTTTGCTTAGATTTAATCAAATCTGAGAAAGAGAGAATCTCTCTCAGAAATCAGTTGGCTGAAATGAATCAACTGGTTGCAGAAAATGTTAATCTTAAGAAAGATTTAACTGCCTCTAGAGAACACATTATTCTCATTGAGAACAAGTTGTCTAAAGCTAAGGAATATGAAGAATTCCTCAATGGCAGTAGTGTTAAGCTGATGGACATCACAAAAACAGTGAATGTTAGATTTAATAGCAAGCTGGGTTTGGGTGCATCATCAAGTGATCCATACCTTCTTAAGAAAAACATCCTCTCTACTCCAGTGATATTCAATTCTACTAAGAGCAAAGAGGCTGTAGAAGTGAATAAAGATGTTTTCAAGCAAGTTTGTAGAGAATAAAAGAATTCAAGAGAATAAAAGAATTCAGAAGAATTCGTCGAACGAAGCTCGACAAAAAGATTTCAATCTGTCGAACGGCGATCGACGAAAACTGAAAACAGATGTTCAGTATAGTAATTACATAGACACTGTTCGACGAAATCAAGCACATTCGTCGAACGGCAATCGACAAATTTACTCAAATCTGTCGAACAAACACTATACACAGAATTTCAGGAATTCTAATTCTAAACACACTAAAAATCCTTTTACTGAGTGGACAATACCTCCAAGGAGATATCATCCCAAAGGCTATAAGGATCAGCCTGAAATGTCGTTTATTTCAGATTTCTGTGGAGATACAAAAAGACCCAAGGTAATCTGGGTCAGGAACAAATAGATTTGTTTTGTCTTTGTTTTTGCAGGTACACAGCTGTCCAAGAACAAGTGAAAAATGGTATTTGGACAGTGGCTGTTCAAAACATATGACAGGGAACAAGTCAAACCTGAACAGCTTCAAGGCAAAGCTTGGACCAAAAGTTATATTTGGAGACTCCAACTGTGGACAGACCAAAGACTATGGAAAAGTCAAAGTTGGAGAAGTCACCTTCAAAGAGGTAGTCTATGTAAAGGGACTGAAGCATAACCTTATCAGCATAAGTCAATTATGTGATGAAGGGTATCAGGTAACCTTTAATAAATTGAAATGCCTTATTAAATCTACTGATGGTATTACTATTTTATCAGGCATTAGACAAGGTAATATATACTTAGTAAATTTCAATTCATCTACTACAGAAGTCTGTTTATTTAGTGATACAAGTAAATCTAGTGATCTTTGGCATAAGAGACTAAGACATGTAAACCTTAGGACCATTGCTAAATTATCTAAGGACAAACTTGTTAGAGGTTTACCCTTAGGATCATATAAGAAAGAAGGTTTATGTAGGGCATGTCAACTAGGCAAGCAAACTAAAAACAGCTTTAAATCATTATCTAAAAGTGATTCACCTAGAATCTTATATTTGCTACATATGGACCTTTTTGGACCTATAGCAACAAAGAGTTTAGGGGGAAGTCTTACTCTCTAGTTATTGTGGATGACTTCTCTAGATTCACTTGGGTGTTCTTTTTGAGAGAAATGTCAGATAACTTTAAAGTTCTTACAGACTTTCTTAAGAGCATAAAGATTGAGTACTCTACTGAAGTTGCATTGATCAGAAGTGATCATGGCAGTGAGTTTGAGTCTCTTCTTATGCAAGAATTCTGTGAGATGGAAGGTATCAGGCATTGTTTCTCAGCTCCTAGAACTCCTCAACAAAATGGGGTAGTTGAAAGGAAAAATAGAACTCTAATTGAAACAGCAAGAACATTGCTTGCAGATGCTAATTTGCCCCTATCCTTTTGGGCAGAGACTGTCAGCACAGCAAATTATGTTCTGAATAGAAGTTTGATACACAAGCTTAAGGGAAAGACTCTTTATGAATTACTTAAAGGAAGAAACCTAAGGTTAGCTATTTTAGATCATTTGGGTGTAGATGTTTCATTCACAATAATGATAAGAAATATCTTAGAAAATTTGACCCAAAATCAGATGAAGGAATTTTCTTAGGATATTCAATAACCAGCAAAGCATATAGGGTTTATAATAAATATACCCTCAAGATAGAAGAATCTATGCATGTTACTTTTGATGAGACTAACGTGTTTTACAAGGAGAAGATTTCTTCTACCATAGAAAATCTGCAGGTACCTATATTATGTGAGCAGCTAGATCAATTAGCTCTACATAAAGAAGGAATTCTGAATCCTGAACAGCAGAATGCTGAGGAGAGTGAAGAAGAAAATCTCCCAGATTTTGCTGAAAGTTCAGAACAGATAACAACAGATAATCCTCCACAGAATATAGCAGCTAAACAAATTCCCCAAATGGAAATTATTGCTGAACCAACTCCAACTGTTGACCACATCACAGTTAGAGATCATCCAATATCACAAGTAATTGGTGATATTTCAGCAGGTGTGCAAACAAGGAATCAAGTACATCAGAACTTGATGCACACATGCTTTCTCTCCCAGATTGAACCTCAAACTATAAAAGATGCAGAACAAGATCCCAACTGGATCATTGCTATGCAAGAGGAACTCAATCAGTTTGAGACAAACAAAGTATGGGATTTGGTTCCTAGACCAAAAGACCATCCAGTGATTGGCACCAAATGGGTCTTCAGGAACAAACTAGATGAACAAGGCAACATTGTAAGAAATAAAGCAAGACTGGTAGCCCAAGGATATTCACAGGAAGAAGGGATTGATTATGATCAAACCTTTGCTCCTGTTGCAAGACTTGAAGCAATCAGAATATTTCTTGCATTTGCTGCATACAAAAAGTTTAAGGTATATCAAATGGATGTAAAGAGTGCTTTCTTGAATGGAGAAATCAAAGAAGAAGTATATGCGGAACAACCCCCAGGTTTCCTCTCTCCAACTCAACCATCTTTTGTATTTAAGCTTAAGAAAACTCTCTATGGTCTCAAACAAGCTCCCAGAGCATGGTATGAAACTTTAGCTAGTTTTCTTTTGGAAAACAATTTCTGTAGGGGTTTAATAGATAAAACCTTATTTTTCAGGATACATAAAAATAAAACTCTGCTAGTTCAAATATATGTAGATGATATTATTTTTGGATCTACTGATTCAAATTTGTGCAAAAGATTTTCAAATCTAATGCAATCTAAATTTGAAATGAGTAGTATGAGTGAGTTATCATACTTCCTTAGTCTCCAAGTGAAGCAAACTTCAAATGGAATCTTCATATCCCAGTCTAAGTATGCTAAGGAATTAGTGAAAAGATTTGGTATGTCAGATTCTTCCACCATGAAAACACCCATGCCCTCAAATGCTGTTGTTGATAATGATGAATCAGGGAAACCTGTTGATTCAAAAGTATATAGAGCAATTGTTGGCTCATTACTCTATTTAACAGCAAGTAGGCCTAACATAATATTTGCTACTTATATTTGTGCTAGGTTTCAAGTTAACCCCAAGGAATCTCACTTAATTTTGCTAAAAAGGATTTTGAGATATATAAAGGGTTGCCCTAATCTAGGACTTTGGTATCCAACAGCATCTGAATTTGAATTAACTGGATTCTCAGATTCAGATTATGCTGGATGCAAAGTAGACAGGAAAAAAGCACATCAGGGACTTGTCAGTTCCTTGGTGATAGGCTTGTGTCTTGGTTTTGTAAGAAACAAACATCTGTGTCAACATCAACAGCTGAAGCTGAATATATAGCTGCTGGCAGTTGCTGCTCACAGATATTGTGGATACAAAATCAACTTCTAGACTATGGAGTCAACTTAAATAATTCAACTATATTTTGTGACAATACTAGTGCAATATCTATAGCACAAAATCCAGTTCTCCATAGTAGGACCAAACACATAGAAATTAGGCACCACTTCCTTAGGGATAATGTGGATAAAAATAAAATTTGCCTACAATTTATTCCTACTGATTTAGAAAGAGCTGACATTTTCACCAAGCCATTGGATGAAAAGAAGCATATCTTCTTTATAAATCAACTTGGAATGATAGATGGAGACTCAATCTGCTAGTAAATTAAGTTCTCTATTTACCTCAAAAATTTGTCGAACGGAGAACGACAAATTTATATCATTTGTCGAACGGTGGTCGACAAAACCTTATATTTTCAGAATCGATAAAGAAATGTTACCTGTCGAACAGCGGTCGACGAAAAGGATATTTTTTGTCGAACGCTGTCTGACAAAAACTTAAAGTCTTTTCGACTTCTGTCTTTATCAGGGTTAGTTGCTGAACGCCGCTCCACAAATGCGCCTCTTTCTCTCATATATATATTTACTACTTGTATTTCTTAAGAGCGCGCCTACAGAAATCGTTTCCCTCCAGTTCCCCTTTTGCACTTGATCTTTCTCCTCTTTTGCAGGACTCAATGGCGATTTCTCAAGCCTCGCTCTATTCCATGAAGTTCGATGCTGGGTTTGACATAGATATGGAATCCTTCGCAACATCTGATCAAATCTTCAAGGACATCCTTCAACTCTTTGAAGAGCAACAGTTGAGGAAGTTAATGAGCTTGAGGATAAAGCTTCACACAGCTGAAATCAAAGAATGGTGTTTCACAGTTAAGCAGGAAGATGAATGTCTGACGGGCACAATCTCAGGACACCAGGTTTCTCTTACCCCTACCATTCTAACTGAAGTTTTTGGGCTTGTGAATGGTGATGAAGATATAGAAATTAGTTCTGATGAATTTGAAGCAGTTTTAGTCAAAATGGGTCACTCCTCTGGAAACTCTAATCATCTGCTTAAGAAAAATCTGTCTTTGGAATACAAATTCTTTTCAGATATAGTTGGCAAAGTGTTGTTAGGAAAAACAACAGGACATGACTATGTTAAAAGGCACCAATTTCTGTTGATGGTGGCCTTGATGGAGAAAAAGAAAGTGAATTGGGGATCACTTCTGTTTAATTTGATTAAGAAAAAGATTTCCAAGGAGAATGTTAGCTTTGGAAGAATTTTAGGAATTGTTCTGCAGGAAAGGCATCCAGACCTTCTGGTCTCCCCAAAGGTAACAATCAATGCTAGCAAGAAGCTGACCTCGGCTCTCTTTGCTAAGTGGGAAAGGGTATTTCCAAAGAAGAATCCAAAGTCAGTCAAGCAAGCTTCTGAAGACACAAGGACTGATTCAGTCTCTTCCCTAACCCTTCCAGAAGTTCCTCCTTTGGTCTCCTCCCTTTCTCTCCCACCTCCTATTACTCAAAGTTTTTCCCCTGCACAATCTCCACCTTACAATTCTTCTACACATATTGATGACATTCCCCCTCCTTCTTTTGATCTCCTCCCTCATCACTCTTCTCCACCTCCATCCCCTACTCATAATGATTCCCAATGCCCTAGCCATCATTCTTCTTCTACTCATCAAGAACCCTCTCAACAAGGTGCAGATGTCTCAAACATCTTTGTACCAATCTCTATTCCTCCCTCTTCTGAGCCACCCTCCTCTCATTCTCACGAATTCACTTATTTAAATCTTTTCTATGTAGCTGATCAGATACTTGGTCTCATCCTTCCCAAAATAGACCAGTTATTGGATGCAAAACTTGCTCCAATTGTTCAATCTATTTCTGCTTTATCTGAAAAGATTTCTTCCTTCCCCTCCTTTCAATCTGTCCCTTCTTCTAGGGGCCTAGATTCAGGTTTCCCTGAAGCTAGGCAGGGGGAGATGTCTGATGAAGAAGCTCCAGATGCTCCAGATGCTCAAGCACTTGGAAATTCAGTTCTTCCAATTTCAGAAGAACCAGTTCTACCAGGTCCAGAAGAAATAAATAATGTTTCTATTAATCCCTCTATAGATATTATTTATTTGCTTTCTCAGTTTAGTACAGTTCTACCAGTTTTACCTCAACAGCTTAATTATTCTAGAGCAATTGTCTCATACACTGCTCCAATTAATGAAGCTCTGTTAAATAAGATAATTAGAAGTTTTGAAGTTAAGATTACAGATACAGTTTTCATTCAAGATCAAGCTCTCAGTCAAAAAGAAAAACTAGTTGTAATGTCAGAAGAAGCAATCACAAATTCTGACTTTCCAACTTTTATCTTTGATGAAACTCCAATTCCAGACTTTGATGAGATCTGGAAAGCAGAAGATGAAGCTTATGAAGCTGAAGAGCAAAGGATCAAAGCTCTTAAATTGATATCAGATTTATATGATACACCAATCTCTTCTTCTGATTCTGATGAAGAAGATAATGATAGTGATTCTGATGATACACTGTCAAGGAAAAGAAAGAAATCAAAGGCTAAGTCTAAAGCTATCCCCAAGCCTCCTAATCCAGATAATGATATCCCATATTATATTCTCCACAATATCACTCTTGACAAAGTCTCACATCATTGGATGACACTCTCCAGAAATGAGCAGAAAAGAAGAAAGAAGTTCAAGAAAACTGGTTATATTCCTGATAATCCAGTTAAGTTCAATCACCCTCCTCCTCCTCCTCCTCCAACAGCAGGATCAGCAGGGATGTCTTCCTCCTTCTCTAGATCTGCCCCCCAGCAGTCTAGGAGATATGAAGGAACTCATAAAAGCTCCAGTGGCTCTCAAAGTTCTACACCAGCCAGAGCTCCTCCCTCAAGTTCTTCCAGACCAATTTCAGATTACAGATATACTTTTTCAAATGGCTTATTTCACAGCAGAATGAATCTTCAAGATAATAAACCTCAGAGCAGGCAAATGATTCTGTTGAAAGGTCTCCTTCTCCAGAAATTCAAGAAACAGATGAAATAGCTCACATGGCTAGATTCAGAGAATCAGTAGCTATTGCTCAGATCAATAAAGCTAAGGCTGAAGGTGAGGACCATTCTCAATTTTCTACATTGTCTGAATTCAGAAAGCAAGAGCTTGAAAAGTACAATTCCAGAAAATTTTTTAATGCTGAAAGATTTTTAAAGAAGTATCCAGCAGCAGTAGTTCTTCCTACTACATCTCAAACAATCATAAGTCCAGAAAATTGCTACATGAGCAAGAGGCAAGCTGAAGATCCCAACAGGGAAATCATTTTCAAGCCTTCCTCACAGTGAAAAAGTACAGTTTCAAATTCCTTCTGTCTTTGAACTACTTGAATTCAGTATAAATGTTTCTAAACTCAGAGCATTTTATTTCAATATTATCTGCTGAAGCATTTCAATTCTGTCAGATATATTTCTGCTCTGTTGTTTATCTTTGTATTATTTATTATTTGATTTATTTGTCAAATAGTATCCTAACCCAAATAGGGGGAGATTGTTGGAGCAACCCTATTACTGTTTTGGGCTAAGATCACTATGTACTGATTCGGATCAGTTGACCTCATTGTATAGTTTAAGGGTCAAGTCTTTAGGCTGATAAATTAGCTAGAACTTAAGATAAAATCTAAAGTTTCCAGCGGTCAACAAATGGCTAGCAGTGCTCGACAGATGGCTCCCAGCGTTCGACAGTTTTGTTGTCAGCGCTCGACAGTTTCCAGCCAGCGTTCAACATCTTCTGGACGGCGCTCGACAGTTTCCAGCCAGCGTTCAACATCTTCTGGACGGCGCTCGACAGATTATAGCCAGCGTTCGACAGATCATTTATTGAAGCCCAGATTTGTTATCAGCTACATTCTATTTATCCTAACAGCAAAACGACGACTATAACGGATCTATTTAATATCTTTGGACGTATTCTGACAGATAAGGAAGGATATTAAACTCAGTTAATATATTCCCTTCTTTCCTTTTTCCAAGACAGCAATAGCCGTTGACATTTAATGAAAAGGAATCTTTTCACGGCCAAGGAATTAAAGGACCTGCCAAAGTCGTTTGAGTTTTGTTGTTAATCCAAGAATATCTTAAAGACTGATTATTCTATTCACAAATATAGAATACATTAAAGACAGTTTTTGTTTTTGGACATATATGAATCAGTCGACAGAATTCAAACATGATTCTATTTACAGAATACAAAGAATATATACAGCAGAAAAGGAAGAAAGAGATATATATCTCAGCAAGTATTTTTTTTCTTCTTCTTCTTCTTCTACAAGCAGCACAAAATTTCTTCTGAGAACATCTTCCTCAAGAGCATTCTCTCAGAATCTGCTGCAAATTCAGATCTTCTAAAAGAGCAACAAGCAATCTGAAGAACCTGTTCTTCCAGATCAATCTGCTACAGGAGATCTTAGTTTTCAAGAGAAAGCTTCTCCATCTTCTGTCAAATATTTCAATCAGACAGGGGGAGCTTTACAACAACATCCACTAGAGTCTTCTCTCAGCATCTTGACAGAGAAGAACACTATAAACTCTTTCTTACCTCTCTTGTACAGGGTTAATACTCCCTTCAAAAGTGTACCTCCTTGGTGGCAAGACACCTGATCAAAAAATCTAGTTGGTTTTGAGCACCTGAACAAAAGCTCTGTGGTGTGTGGACACCTGAACAAAAATCCCTTGGTGTGAGGGCACCTGATCAAAAATCCTAGTGGATTCCTACCAAGGGTGGTAGAAGAGTAGACGTACCCAGATTTATTGGGGAACTACTATAGCTCCTTGTGTCTTCTGTGTTTGGTTATTTTCTGTGTTTGTGCTGTTTGTTGTGTGATTTCGTTTACTTAATTTTTCTGTTTATAAAATTCTCACACTGCTTACACTTATATATAATACTATTTTAATTCCGCTAAAAAAAAACTAAGGAAAAGTTTTAATACTCTATTCACCCCCCCTCTAGAGTAACTTAAGATCTAACCTCCACTTTCAGAGTTGTGGAGGACGACGTCATTGGGAGAGCTAAGAAAAAGAGAGAGAGAGAGAGAGAGAGAGATGGGGTGTGAGAAAAGAGAGAGGGGAGGGGGGGTATTTATAAGTTTTTTTTTTTTTAAATTAAAAAAATAATTAAAAAAAATAGAAAAGAAAAAGAAAAAGAGCAGCCAACGGCTCTCTTGAGAGAGAGTCGTTGGCTGCTCTCTCATGGCAGCATGACTGCCACGTGGCAGCATGGCCTAACGGCTCTAATAAGAGCCGTTAGGCTCAATCGGGCCTAGCCTGAGACCGGATCGGGCTATGCCCGGCCCGGTCTCGGGCTAGCCCGATTTTCGGGCTTTACCCGGCCCGGACCGGGCCGGGTAGCTAGGCCAAACCGGGGCCCTTTCAGGGCCCCGGGTAAGGGCTCGGCCCGGTTCGGGCCTGAACCGGGCCGGGCTTGACCGGGCCGGGCTTGACCGGGCCGGGCTCGGGCCGGCCCGTCAGGCCCGGTTTTTTTGTTCACCATTATCAACAACAAGGCTTGGACTACGACGAAACCTTCTCCCCCGTAGCGAAGTTAAAAACTGTTCGTGTGGTGATCTCCGTCGTTGTCCACCATCGTTGGCCTCTTATTCAGTTAGATATTAAGAATGCCTTCTTGAACGGTGATCTCCAGGAGCCAGTGTATATGTACCAACCTCCCGTATTTGAGACCACGGGGGAGTCTCGTGCAGCCTATGTTTGCCGCATTCTGAAAGCTATCTATGGCCTCAAACAATCTCTGAGAGCTTGGTTTGATAAATTCTGCAGAGTCCTACTGGCACTTGGTTTTCGACGAAGCTCTGTTGATTTCTCTCTATTCATCAAAGAAGGACCCACGGGAACTGTGATCCTCGTGTATGTTGATGATATCCTGATCACTGGGGACGACATCTCTGGGATACCAACTCAAGGAGCATCTGAACTCGGCGTTCCAGACAAAGGATCTTGGCAATCTTAGATACTTCCTCGGAATTGAAGTCGCTCGTCGACCCGATGGGTTGGTCTTGTCCCAACGGAAATACTGCATTGACTTACTTCAAGAGGCAGGTTTCTCTGGCTGCAAACCTGCAGATACCCCTAAGGATTCAAATCAAAAATTATGTGCAGCTGGTTCTGAGACTGATCAACTCCTTAAGAATCCAGAGTACTACCGACGTTTGGTTGGGAAGCTGATTTATCTTACAGTTACTCGACCAGATATTTCGTTTGCCGTCGGCGTTGTAAGTCGCTTTATGCACACTCCAAGGACTTCTCACCTCCAAGCTGTTGAGCGCATTCTCCGATACTTGAAAACCGCTCCTGGACAAGGCCTTGTCTACAAACCATCCACCTCGCCTTCTCTTCTTGCTTACTCAGATGCTGACTATGCTGGCTCTCCAGATGACAGGCGGTCCACGACTGGTTTTTGTACGTACTTTGGTGGACATCTTATAACATGTCGTAGCAAGAAACAGGTTGTGGTTGCTCGCTCCTCGGCTGAGGCTGAATATAGAGCTATGGCTGCTGTCGCATCTGAATTAACCTGGCTTGAAGGACTTTGGGGAGATTTGGGTGTCAAACTCTCCTCTCCGGCAACTCTTCTTTGTGACAGTCAGGCTGCTATTCATATTGCCAAGAATCCTGTGTTTCATGAGCGGACAAAGCATATTGAAGTTGATTGTCCGAGAAAAGGTTCAGTCAAAGAAGATAGAATTGGAACATGTCCCAGCTGCAAAACAAGTTGCTGACATCATGACTAAAGCTCTTCCTCGGCCATTATACCATCAGTTCTTATCCAAGCTGGGTGCCTACGACTTGTACGCTCCAGCTTGCGGGGGAGTGTTAGAGAATATAGGAAAACATATGTAAAGGCCCATATATTAGGCCCATTTATTCTCCTCTCTTTTAGTCCCACATCTCTTGTATAGGATTTCTTCCTCCTCTCTCTTCCTATATATTTGTACTCATACTTGTATTTACCTCTTAAGTGAATATACCACAAGGTTTTAACCAATT
Organism: Dactylorhiza incarnata; assembly: GCA_033032865.1. NCBI lineage: Eukaryota > Viridiplantae > Streptophyta > Magnoliopsida > Asparagales > Orchidaceae > Dactylorhiza > Dactylorhiza incarnata. The sequence goes on along the minus strand of JAWHQI010000154.1, from coordinate 3,744,095 downwards.
CTCTACAAAGTGAAACCTAGAAATCATCTGCTGGCACCCACGATAATATAAAAGGTATCTAATTCTTTCTTGGGATGTTGGTTGTGACCTCTCATCTTTTCTCTACTTGATTCCTTGAATCAAGGCTTGATTTGTTAACTAAATTTAACCACTTCACTAAATTTGGCCGACCCCTCCTCTTGTCATTGAATGTTGGATTCGATCTTGTTGTAGCTGACCTCCCTCTCACCTTGCTTGACGGCCTCTCCAAGGATAGAATGACATCTTCTCACCTTAATCTGAAAAGTTTCTCAATAAATCTGAGAACAACTCTGAGCATCTCAGAATTCCGATATTAAATAGTTAATTTCCATGGCTAAGGAAAAATGCAAAATGTAGGTATAGGCAAAGGAATGCAAGCAATTATCTGTTTCAAAGAATCAATGAGCAACTTACTGAGGAGCAGCTGTTAAGCCCTTCGAATGTGATTGTGCTTCAACAACCATGCATGTTAACCTCTGAGGAACAGATGCAGATGTTGGTTTACCATCATAACACTGAACAATGACATTCATTTCCTCTGTACATTAGAAGTAACAACTTTGCTGATATAAATCAATGAAGGCAATCATTTGTTTGAATAAAAATATTATAAAAAGTGAATAAAACATTCATATTTGCATTTAAACTGTTTATTCTATAAATCTGCAACGTTAACAATCATAAACGGACATGTATTCTCAGTAGAAACTAAAAGCTACTACCTTCGTCTAGGTAGGAATATTTGTTCATTAATTACATAATCGCATGTTTGGCTGGCTATCTTTGTTTTTGGAACAAGCTAACAAAAAACCCGCGCAAGAGTGTTTGGAAATACTCATGTTTTGATGGCTAGAATTAAGCTCAGAAGATTCCTAGGAGTATTTTCCATTAATCCAGCTAAGCTTATTTAGATTGAATTGTACAAAAATGGAAATTGTGGTAAATTATGAATGCTGCCAAGGAGGTTGCCTCGCAGCCATGAAATCACAAGAAAACCTTATTTGATAACAAGAAAATCATATTTCTGCTGTAAAGGTCTACTATAGGTCATTATGTCCTCCTTTTAAACCAGATATAGAAGGCTACTGACCTACTGTATCTTTATGCAACATCACAATGCAACGTATAGGGGCAGCAAGATGCCTGCCGCATTGCCTCTGTGATTTTAACAAGCTTTAGCCCCCTCTAATAAGTATATACTGAAACACCTCAACCTACAATTACAGGGTGATAGTGGCAAAGCTTAGTGTAAAGAGTTACTGAAGTGTTGAAACTATAATCAAGTGAAGACACTTCTCACCGCATATCTCTGTGTAGGAGCGTGGTAATTTGAACAACAATCCAGTTAAAGGTGGAACCTCCCTTCCCTTTGTCTTTAAATGCCAACGGTAGTTGTTTCAACTCGACATACTGTGGAGTAGGTTTTGTAATACATTTTAAACTTGAAATTGCAACCAATTTGCTCTGAGTCAAAGATGGCTCGTTTGGAATTAATTTTGATTCAACTAGATACATGATAAATGGATATGAGTATGTTTTTAAAACACCACATATAAATATATATTCGTTGTTACAAACTTTTGACGTAAACGCACCATAAAAGTGTAACAGTGTAAGAATTTTTTTACAGGTAGGAGCTAAACCTTAGGCAGATGAGGTGGTTTGAGTTTCTTAATGATTATGGATTTGTATAATATCACGAAAGAGGATGCGGTAGCTGATGCTATGAAAAAAAGAGATTCAGCTTCAAATAGTTCGATCATGTCTCAAGAAAATGAACTCATTAAGGAACTTGAGAAATTGGATATTACAGTACTCTCTAATTCTAATGGTTAGACTACAATGTTGAATTGGATTGAGGCCATCGAAGATAGAATTATAATAGCACTTCAAATATATGTGGAGATGGCAATTTTGATGGAATTAGTTCATAATGTCCACGGGATGATTTTCCGATTTCTAATGATTTGTTGTTCAAAGCATTGTTTGTATACCTCATGGAAATGATCTTCATTTAGATATTTTGAAGGAAGCATAACACCAGGTATTCCATTTATCCTGGAGGCACCAAAAAAACACTACAATCTGAAGCAAACGTTTTAGTGGCGATCAAGGAGGGGTTGTTTTAGGTTTTGACTAGGGTTGTGTGGCTGTATAGGAGGTTGCAGAGGAGGGATGGGATGAGAGGTTGTAGACTGGTGGAAGGAGAGGGCGGCAGATGCGTATGGGAGTGTTATGACAGGAGAGTGAGCGGTTGTCACTCCAAGAATTGCAACAAGTGGGCGTCGGGCTGGGTTGCTTCTAGTGGAGGAACGGGTGTCTTACGCCCCCAATCTCGGCACGCTTCTCGGGGCGTCAGTACGCTCGCAGGAGAAAGGAAACGGCAAGCAACAACGGGGCTGAACCAACTGGTTCAGCCCCCACTCACTAGGACCGGCCGGCCAGGGGCTGAACCAACCGGTTCAGCCCCATTTGGGAGGGGCCGGCCGGCCCCTCCTTGGCCCGGGTATATTTATACCCGGGGGGCTCTATTGTGGAGGATAGCATAGAATCTTCAAGTATTCTCCTCTCTTCCTCCTAACCCTAATCTCTCTCTCTCTCTCTAGTTCTCCCCTCTCTTCTCGTAGAACCCTAACAATTGGTATCAGAGGCTCGCTTCTCCGACATGGTCACCACTCGCACGCAAGAAGAAACCAATCGGTTGGAAACCCTAGAGGAAAACGATGCTGGATTGACGGATTCGGTGGCTTCCATCAAGGAAAAATTGATGGCGTCCACACAAAAATTGGAGGAGCGGATCGACAACCGCATGGAAGAACTCAAGGCGCTATTGACGCAAAATCTGAGGGGCAAGGAGATTTCGAATGAGGATCCGGGTGGAACTTCAAATCCACTGACCGATCCACGGGGATTCGGCGCAGCGGGATCTCGCGGGAACGATGGTGCGGGATCTGCGGCAGTGGGTCGCGCGTGGATGGGGAACTGCGGACTGGGTGTGACGGTAGCAAACCCGCACGCGGAGGAGACGGGTACAGATGGCAGCGGCGAGTCTGGAGTTGGGCAGCCTCAGGCGAGCGCCATGGAGGCGAGTCGGCAAGGGCTCAGGCAGGCTCGGGCGAGCGCCTGGAGGGCCGATCCCTCCTGTAGGGACGACGGAGGGCCTGCTCCCTCATCCGGTCGGCGTTGGGCAGCCAAGGGGAATCGGCACCGGCATGCAGTGGGGTGGTCACCCCTTACCTACAACGGGACTGCCCCGCCAGGAGTTTCTCGGCGTTCCTCTTGAGCCAGTGGAGCAAAGGAGGCCAACATGGTATGGACCAGAGGTCGGATGGCGTGGTCTGGCCGCCCCGAGGGCATACATGCCGCCCAAATTGACGTGCATGAATATCCCCAGGTTCAACGGTGGGGACGCCTTGGAGTGGCTACAGAAGGCCGAGCTTTTTTTCAGTTACCAGGAGATCCCAGAAGGATAGTGGGTACAACTGGCATCATTTCACCTGGAGAATGATGTCTTTCAGTGGGTGCAGTGGTTTCTGAGAGGCAAGGACTATATGCCCTGGACTGACTTTGTGGATGGTTTTACAGGCTTTGGGTCAATGGAGTACGAGGATTTCGAGGCCCTCCTTCAAAAATTACGCCAGAAAGGTACAGTGACAGAATACCGTACAGAGTTTGAGAAGTTGGCGAACCGAGTACAGTGGGAAGAGAAAACATTGCTCAACTGTTTTGTATCTAGTCTCAAGGACTACTTGCGGGACGAGATTCAGTCATATATGCCTCGCAGCCTCAATCATGCCATCAGCCTAGCCCGCATTCAGGAAGAACGCTTCAACAGGCAACGCTCCCGCAGAACAGTGCGGACCACTACTACAGCAGGGGTGGTGATGAAAGAACAGCAGGTAACTGGCAAGCCGACTGTCACACGACTATCTTGGTCCGAACTCCAAGCAAGGAAAGAGAAGGGTTTGTGCTTCAACTGTGATGAGAAGTTTTCCCCCGGGCACAAATGTCAGAAGATCCAAGTTTTCATGCTACACGAGAATATCGAGGATGAGGTTGACCCAGAAACTGAACCAGACCTGGCGGAGGATGTGGAGGCGATGGAGTTCGGGGTGTCCATACAGGCCATGGAGGGCTGTAACGCCCCTCTTACTATGCGGATGGCAGGAAAGATTCGACGCGAACGAGTGATGATATTGGTGGATAGTGGAAGTACCCTGTACCCACAACTTCATTCACCCCGAGGTAGCTCACCGGGTGGGGAATGTGATCGATCGTGGTGTTGATTTTCAGGTTATGGTGGCAGACGGGAGCAAGCTACAGTGTGAGGGGGTGATGAAGGAGGTGGAACTCAGCATACAGGGGTACACAGGACGGACTGATGTCTATCTTCTACCCATCAGGGGTTCAGATGTGGTGCTAGGGGTACACTGGATGCGGCAGCTACGGCGGTTGACCTTTGACTGGGATCATATGACAATGGAGTTTCTTCAGCAAGGGAAGCAATTTTGTTTGGGAGGCCTCAAATCTGCCCCGGTGAAGGAGATTTCTATCTGAAGCCTGCAGCGACTTGGGGAGGAGGGGAGCACGATGGAGGTGCTCATGGGTGTTACGTCGGTCGTTACTGCGCCATCAAAGGTACCTATCAAGATGCAGTCTATCCTAGTACAGTATGCCGACATATTTCAGGAGCCCCGCACACTCCCACCACAGAGATTCTGAGATCACCAAATCCAACTCAAGGTGGGGGCCGAGCTCACTAACATCCGACCTTATCGCTATCCGCACATTCAGAAGGCCGAGATCAAGCGCAGCGCCCGAGAGATGTTGGCCGCGAGAATTATCCGTCCTAGCACAAGTTCATTTTCTTCCCCGATCATCTCGGTCAAGAAGAAGAATGGGTCGTGGCGGTTTTGTGTGGACTACCGCGGCTTGAACAGTTCGACCATTAAGGATAAATTCACCATTCCTTTGATTGAAGAGCTACTGGACGAACTGCACGGCGCACGTCTATTCACCAAGCTTGACCTGCGGTCAGGCTACCATCAGATTCGGATGCGAGCAGAGGGCGTCCACAAAACAGCCTTTCGGACGCACGATGGGCATTACGAGTTCTTGGTAATGCCCTTCGGGCTTACCAATGCCCTGTCTACATTCCAAGCCGTTATGAACGAGATCTTCCTCCCCCTCCTCCGGCGTTCTATGTTGATCTTTTTCGACGACATCCTCATATACAATGCCAATTGGGAGGAGCACGTGGCCCATGTAGAGCAAGTTTTCACTATTCTCCACCAGCACCAATTTTATGCCAAGCAGTCCAAATGTTCCTTTGGTCAGGAGGAAGTTGAATACTTGGGGCATTTGGTTTCGGCTCACGGAGTCACGGCAGACCCTAAGAAGATTGTGAGCATGTTATCGTGGCCGCGACCGCTCACCGTCCGAGCCTTACGGGGCTTCCTGGGACTCACCGGTTATTACCGGCGCTTTGTGAAGGATTATGGTAAGATTGCCCGACCGTTGACTCAGCTGCTGCAGAAAGACGCCTTCGTATGGAACGAGGAGGCCGAAGCGGCATTCCAGGCCCTCAAGCAGGCTATGACGTCCACACCGGTCCTGGCTCTACCGGATTTCAACAAGGAGTTTGTGCTTGAAATGGGCGCATCAGGTGTGGGCATTGGTGCAGTGCTGATACAGGAGGGTCGACCTTTGGCATTCTATAGCAAGGCACTCGCCCCGCGTACCTTGGGGCTCTCCACCTACGAGAAGGAAATGCTAGCCATCATCCATGTCGTCTCCATGTGGCGGTCGTACTTACTGGGGAGGCATTTCAAAATTCGCACTGACCATCAGAGCTTGAAGCATTTTTTGGAACAACGGGTGTCCTCGCCCCTCCAACAGAAGTGGGTCATCAAATTGTTAGGCTATGATTATAAGATTCTCTACAGGCAGGGCAAAGAAAATGTGGTGGTTGACGCCCTCTCTCGCTTACCTGAGGGCACCTTTGCCCAAATAACCGGTCCCCTAGTTGCTCCCTGGATGATATACAGGAGGAGGTATTGCGGGATCCCCCCCTACGCACCCTAGTGGAAGCTCTGCGACGGGGGGATACCACGGCACCGGGCTATCACCTTCAGAATGGACGGCTCTATTATCACGGTAGGGTGGTTATACCCTCCGCTTCGACGTGAAAGACAGTCATGATGCACGAGTTCCATTCTTCACCGACGGGCAGCCATGCAGGAGTGCTCCGCACTCTTCAGCGGGCGCGAGCAAATATTTTTTGGCACGGGTTACGCCGCGACATACAGCAGTTTGTACGACAGTGCGAGACGTGCCAGCGACAGAAGTATGAGACGACTACACCAGCCGGGCTGCTCACCCCTCTGGAGATTCCGCGGCACATTTGGGACACGGTGTCGATGGATTTCATTGATGGGTTGCCCAAGTTTCAGGGCAAATCGGTTATCGTGGTCATGGTTGACAAACTCTCCAAGTATGGCCACTTTCTAGCTCTGAGCCACCCATACACTGGCGAGTCAGTTGTCGATCTCTTTGCTAGAGAAATTGTCCGCCTGCACGGCCTTCCACGCGCCATCATTTCTGACTGAGACCCCACCTTTGTGAGCAACTTCTGGCAGGAGTTATTCTGACTGCAAGGGACTTGCTTACGCTTCAACACGGCAAATCACCCCCAAACTGATGGCCAGACAGAGGTTCTCAGTCGGAGCATGGAGACATACCTCCGTTGTTTTGTCATGGATGAACCTCGGACTTGGACCAGCTGGCTGCACTGGGCAGAGTATTGCTACAACACCTCCTACCACTCCTCCAGCAAAATGACCCCGTTCGAGGTCGTTTACGGCCGTCCTCCTCCTTCGTTAGGCAGTTATGAGCCAGGAAGCACGTCTTTACCGACGGTTGATCGGGCCTTACGTGACCGGGATCGCACTTTAGTGACCTTGGGTGCGAACCTCCGTCTCGCACAAGATCGCACGAAAGTCCAAGCGGATAAGCATCGCAAAGAGAGGGAATTTGCAGTGGGTGATGATGTGTTCCTCAAGCTCCAGCCTTACAGACAGCTGTCGGTGGCTCGTCGCACGAATCAGAAATTGGCTCCCCGTTATTATGGTCCCTTTCGTATACTCCGCCGGCTGGGGTAGGTAGCTTACACATTGGCACTTCCTGAAGGCTCGCGCATTCACCCCACTTTTCATGTGTCCTTACTGAAACGGAAGATTGGTAACAATGTTCAGCTCAGTCCTCTTCTACCGGAAGCTACCATCACGGGCGAACTGCGCCCGCTGCCTGAGGATATTCTACTGCTCAAATGGAAATAGAGGGGCGTTGAATACCGTTCTGAGCTCCTGGTCAAATGGAAGAACTTATCGAAAGCGCATAATTCTTGGGTAGATCTACTGGAATTCAAGGAACTGTACCCGGACTACCACCTTGAGAACAAATTGGTTCTTGATGGAGAGGGGAATGTTACGCCCCCAATCTTGGCACGCTTCTTGGGGCGTCAGTACGCTCGCAGGCGAAAGGAGACGGCAAGCAACAACGGGGCTGAACCAACTGGTTCAGCCCCCACTCACTAGGACTGGCCGGCCAGGGGTTGAACCAACCGGCTCAGCCTCATTTGGGAGGGGCCGGCCGGCACCTCCTTGGCCCGGGTATATTTATACTCGGGCCCCCGGGGGCTCTATTGTGGAGGATAGCATAAAATCTTCAGGCATTCTCCTCTCTTCCTCGTAACCCTAATCTCTCTCTCTCTAGTTCTCCCCTCTCTTCTCGTAGAACCCTAACAGGGTGGCTGACCAGGAGTTGCTGCAAGTACACCCCTGATCCCATTGATAGCGAGTGGGACCAAATAATTCGATTGGAGAAGTTGTTGAACCATACCACATAGTTCCAACAACAACAAAGCTGCAAAAAAGCAGCAACAATACTACTGGAAAGTGCAATTGGAAAGTACAATTTCAATATTACTCGTGTAATCCTTTGTATAGAAGTTGACGTGGGCGGACATTATGATGGAATAGACCTGCTAATATGTCCAATATACCTATTGCAATATGATGAGAAGTTATTCCCTGGGAACAAAAGGATCAAAGTCTTCTACCCACGTTGGATTTACGGACAAGTCCATAAGGATCAGACACCCATCTCAAAATGATCCCTTATGCATGTATACATAGAGAACAAAATTTAACACAAACACTATGAAAGGCTCTGATCGTCTGATAATGATGTTTGGCAAAACATTAAAATAAAATAATAATAATAATAAATAAAATTATCTAAGTGTCGTCCCAGATGAGATTACGAATTGTGATCGTCCAAATAACAATCGTAACTACGGCAATGCTAATAGACTCATAAAGGCTGAATGGAAGATGTGATAATGACGAATCACCCTGGATACATCCCTCCTTAGGCTAGGCCAATAGAAATGACCATCAACTAGGGAAATGGTCTTATCTCTACTGGGATGACCAGCAACAGCACCCGCGCATTTCCCAATTAAAGTGATCATGACATGAAGTATGGGAAATGCACAACTGGGAAATGGAAACAGATAACTGTTGGCTATCAGGAAGCTCTCTAAGGTGTTCAGGAGATCTCGAGTCAAAGATGCATATAGCTACCTAAAATCTAAACACGAAGGGTAATCTCCAATCACTTGCTAGAATCCAACACATGCATGGTGTTTGAGAATGTAGAAGAAAGGAAAATGAAGCACAATTATTTTACTTCTTCTCATTACATAAATGAATACAAGTACATATATACAAGAGAGAGACCACTTAATGGGCCAAGGAAATGAGCATTTACATTGGGTTTTTACACAAATATATCTTCTATACTCCTCAGCAAGCTGGAGATATCCATCATGCTTTTATCCTATGCTCCAGCTTGAAGGTGTGATGTCCGAGAGCATGCATAAATCGACTGACCACACCAACAACAAATGAGATATTTGGCAAATAAATAAGTTTGTTAACAAGGCGATGATAGTACTATGGATTACGGAGAAGCGAATCAGAGTTGGATTAGTGAGTACGTTGCTTGTGGTTGTCATGCATTGGTGTGTCAGCAGGCTAGTAACCCAAGTAATCGACATCCTGTAGAAGATCGTTGCAGTACTTCCGTTGAGCTATAACGAGTCCATCGGGTCGCCGAGCTACCTCAATATCCAAAAAGTATCATAGACAGACTTAATCTTTGATCTGAAAATGTGAGGTTAAGTGTTTATAGATCATAGAGATATCATTCAGATCATCGCCCGTAATGATGATATCATCAACATACACAAGAATTATTATCGTGCCTGTTGGGCGACAACAATTAAATAAGGAGAAGTTTGGCGAGCTCCAAGTGAATACAAAAGCCTGAACGACTCACTAAACTTGTCAAACCAAGCTCGAGGGACTGCTTGAGGCCATAGAGAGATTTCTTGAGGCGGTAAACAAGAGGCTCCCCCGTGGTTTCATAACCAGGAGATTGTTGCATATAGACAGTCTCCACTAAATCACCATTAACAAATGCATTCTTGATATCAAATTGATGCAACTTCCAATAGCGATGAACGGTTAAGGAGATCAATACTCGTACGGTTTCATAGTCGAGGTCATATTGTTGAATAAAAACCGCGAGCCACTCGACGGACTTTGAGGCGACAATCGTTCCATCAGAACGGTGCTTAACAGTCAAGACCGATTTACATCCCATATGGGAGGAAGGTAAATGAGGCCCGCATTTGATTAGCCCAAAGGGCAGCCATTTCATTGTCCATCGTGGGCGGCCACCTCGGATGCTAGACAGTTTCCTGCACATATGAGGTGGTGAAAATAGAAGACAAGGAGGCAGCAAATCTGTGAAGTTTTAGAAAAAAGTGGTGAAAGGAGACATAATGAGAGAGATGATGAGCTGTAGAGGGGAGTGCGACCTGGGTGTGAGCCGCAGTCAGATCAGCTGGTCGAGGAGGAGCATCAGGAGGGGTACTATCCCAAGGCCTCTGAGCGAGGGTGACGATAAGTGTATACGTGCAGAGGAGGAGGAGGTGGTGTCGATAGCACTGGTGGTGGTGAGTAGCCAATAGGAACGTTGGAATGTGTGTTAACAAGTGGTAAGCTATCAGGAGGAGATGAGGAGTAGAAGTGATGTAGGACGAATGGGCCAACAAAATTAAGTTTTGCGCGTGAAATCACAATCGTTGTTATGAACTTTAACTAAAGTCGTTAATTCTTGTTTGACGACGAGACCTCAAGTATGCTACGAGTCGAACCTCCACGAAAATCAGCACATCCACGGACAAATCCACAAAAAATAATTTATGAGTAACGGAAATTAAAAGCAATAAGAACGCAAAGGCAAGCTTTAATTATTTAATTAAATTGCATAACCTTATGCTAATCAAAGAGGAGCAAGGATACGGTAAGGATATAACGGGGGTGATTGGTCTGTTTCAAAACTCGTCGTTCAGAGGCAAGACGTGATCCTGTCGGCAGGTTGACGGAAGTAGGAGTTGGAGTCGACGGCAACCTGCACGCAGAGAGCCCTGGATGGGTCGTCGGAAGAGAGAAGTCGAAGTCGGCGACACCCAGTCGGAGCACAGACACTCTGGCACGATGACGGAAACTGTGACGTCGTCGGATCCTGGGGCAGGCGGCGACGGGAGCTTGATCGATGGTGGTCGGAGAACTAGAGGCTCTTCCAACACGCCGGTGGACTAAACTGAGGGGAGGCGACGCACGTGGTAGGTGATGCCGGTAATACAGAAAAACGACGATCGATTTCGTTTCTCTGGGTTTTCTGGGTTGTCCTCTCTTTCTCACGGCAGTCAACTTTATAGAGGGAATTCATGTTTACTACTTTGTATTGGCATTATTTCTTTCCTTTTTCCCAATATTGTTTTCCAAATAATAGTATTCCGAACTTCTTTCCAAATAATAGGTTATTTTCAAACTAATTCCTTTCCTAATCTTTCTAATAACGATTTCATGAATAATTCAAGTTTTATTTGATTAAATTTATGCGTCCTTTTAAATAATTATAAGTTTGCCTTTTCCGTCCTAACTACCTAGAATTATCGGACCCCTTATTCAGGGTCTCATCGGGTGGTCAAACCGGTGAGCCGAAAAAATCAAACGAGATTGCTGACTAAGAAAATAAAAACATACATGATATAAGATAAAATAAAATAAGAACGAAAAAGATAATGGACGTGTGACCTCGGTTGCTCGCAAATTATTAGCAATAATTTTATGCATCGAATGAAATACATTCATGGAATGATAGGTGATGGCGAACAAACAAGTGGGGTATAAAGAACTCATAGATAATCTCGAAAGGAGATTTACTAGGGAAGCGATATTTAAAATTATTAAATATGTGTTTTGCTTGTGGCAGTACAACATCTCCTAGCTTTAGATTCACCTCAGTTAAAAACTTACGAAAGTTCCCCAAACTCCTATTAATGACCTCGGTCTGTCCATCGGTCAAAGAGTATAAGCGCTACTAAACTCAAGTTTGATTCCCTTTTGACCCCATAGTATATTCCAAAAATACAACATAAAATATTTCATATTTTGTTGCAACTCTACAAATCCTTCTATGTCTCGGTCTACTGTGGGTGCGCTACAGGTCTGCAGACCAGTGACCCCAACCCATCTCAACAGTTCTGATTGGCCGCTAATTCCAATGGCGGGTTGTTGAGGTTGGGGCACCCACAGTACATCGGGGTGTTACATGTCGGAAAGCACACAAGCTCTCCACGACATTGACGGAATATCGCTGATCGTAGCGTTTGACTAACGTCGCCTTGAGGCCCGCCCATGAAAGGAGCGGGGAGGAATTCTGTAACCAACGAACCCAGTGCAATGTGAAGCCCTCCATAGTGAGGAGCATTAGGGAGACCTTCTGGTAATCCGGGGTTGCCTGGATGTCAAAGAACTGCTCGACATTGGCGACCCACCCGAGAGGATCTGAGTCGTTCAAGTGAGGGGCCTCTAGGATTCGAGAAGCGTGGGTGGTGGCTGATAAGTGTATTTTATATAGTGTTTTCACCCTGTTATTCTTATCGCTTTCTCCCAATTTTGTGCTAGATGTGTAGAATTATCGTTGACATGTATTACTCATCTGGGTTGTTTAGATGATTTCATTGTACATGTGTCGATTTTTGTGCATGTTTAGGGGAGGTTATGTTCAATTTCGCTCACGCACACCCGTGCGGAATTTTCGCATGCTCGTGCGCCTCTTTCTCCCCTAATATAGCAGTTTTATGTCAATCTGAATTTGTACGTGCGTTATTTTCGCACGCGCGGGCGCGCACGTGCAATTGCGCGTGCGCAGTCTACCTGTAGCTTTCTTGCCTTTGTCATGCGCGTGCGATATTTTCACAAGCGCATGCACGCACGTGCATTTGCGTGTGCACGGTCATTTTTGTGCTTTTCATGCAGTTTGGGTCGATCAGAGTTTGTGCGTGCGGAATTTCTGCACGCACGTGCGCGCACGTGAAATTGCGCGTGCGCGGACCTGGGCGGCCAGATTTCTCTGTGTTTTTAACTCATGCATGTGCGTGCATTTTGCGGCGCAAGCGCGTGCGCCGTGTTTTCTATATATCGTTGTTTTTGCGATTTCAGTGAGATCGCAGTCCGGAGAGCGTCGTTTTTAGGTCGCAAGCTTGCCAAGAGCTTAGGGGATCGCCCCTTTGTCTCCTTCAACCTCCTCAAGCATTTCAAAGGTGTATAAGGTGATTTAGAAGGTGTTATAGAAGCTCTAAGTCCGAAGCCCTTGACATGGAGGTGAACAAACCAGAGAGAAGACATGATTATGAGAGGGTGACAGCTTCTCCCGTATCGTGGACGACAGCCAAGGCGGAGTTTGAAGAGTCGGTGGACCAAGCCAAGCTCTCCTACGAACCCAAGGAAGAGTCTCTCGTCTCCTCCGTATCTCAGAGTGGTAACTTGTATTTCTTCTCTCTTATTTGGGATATTTGTATGCTTCTTGTGTTATATTCTAAAACATCTACACATCATGACCATTGGGTGTAGATGTTCATAGGTATATTTACTTTTGTGGATGGTTTGGAATATACATTGTTGTTGTGTTTTCCTTCGTGTGGATGTGACTGTGATATTGGTTTTTTTGTGATTGTGGTTGTGAGCTGGGATGCGTTGTCGTTGAGTTAGACACGAGCCAGCGGAGTTCTGTGGTTGGCCTTTGCATTTGCAAGGCGCAATGTGTGCGAAGCGGAGGAGTGCAACCCGCGGAGGAACGAAGAGGTGAAGGGGGTCCACATTGGTGAAGGTGAGTGCGAAGCGGAGGTCGATGACCCGTGGAAGTGTGAAGCGATGCCGACGACCTGCATAGTTAATTTAGTTATTTCCTTTTATTGTTTTAGTATTAGCCAAAATCAACCCCACCCCCACCCCCACCCCCCCCACCCCCGTTAAAACATCAACTAAAGACTTCAATCTCAAGTCTTTCCCATAAAAAAACCTCCACCCCGTCGTGTTCCACGTGAGATCGATGATCGAGGATAACTTCTCATTTTATTATTACTTGTACGACATCAGTACTCTTGTCGTTTGTCCATCAGTGTCCAGGGCAGCCAAGGGCGTGGGAGTCATCGGCGGTGGGGCGAGGTCCACAGAGCTGGAAAGGGGAAATGTCGGGGACAGCGGTGGCGCGTGGCTGGAGGCGCGGACTTCGCGGTCATCCAAGCGTTGTAGGGTGTCCTGCATGGAGGTGAGGATGGAGGTATTCTCTTGCACGACAGATTGCAAGGAGGAGAGGGTGGAGGCCTGCTCCTCGAGGAGCTGCTCAACAGCATCCAGGCGTTGCTCAGGCATGGCTCGAGTGGAAGGGCGGCGAAATGGTAGAAACGCCAGGTGGTGAGGAGCGGACGGTAAGAGCAGGCGGTTTCGCGCAGCAGGGGGCGAGAGGCGAGATGCGTGCAAAAACAGAGCAGCAGGAGTGGATCCCGCACCGGTGAGTGGGTCGCGTGAAGGACGCGGGCGACGCAAATGGAGGAGACCACTCGGGACGGAAGCGTGCGTGCGAGGTTTGCAATCTACACGGACGGAGGAGATACCCTTCGGCTGCAGGTGAGCGGGACGGCAGAGTTGAACCAAATTGATACCTCTTAGGGTTCAGTGGAAGAGAAAATATGATATTGTTTAACAAAATACTCAAGAGGAGACTCTCTTGTCAGACCTAGGCTCCAATTCAAAGTCCAAACTTCCAAGATGAAAAAATAAAGATACAAGAGGGGGAGATATATACTCCTCACAAAGTAGCAAAGCAGTAAATAAAACTAAAAGAGATAAAGAGGAGTCGCGCCCTCAATTTGTCTTGTCCATCGTCTTTGGTCTCCGAGAATAAACCCGCCAAGTAGTGGCGGCGCCTTCGCTCATCGAGTCGTTCTCCTCCGGCGTAACAATACACTTCACCAAATTTACATACACGTGCTCATTGTGGACAACATCAAAGAAAGGATCAAAGATGAAAAATATTGTTCGGGTGCGTCTGGCTAAAAATGAGGGTGTGGACAATGAAGACAACTATGAACTTACCCATGTAAAGGCGTAATATTTGGTTCATGATCCTCATGAATGTACTGGTGGCATTCGAGAGCCCGGGTGACATAACTAGCCACTCATAAAGACCATCTTTGATCTTGAATGTCTTTTATCCACTCATCACTCTCCCAAACTTTGATCTGGTGGTACCACTGCAAAGATTGATCTTTGAAAAAAATTTGAGCACTGATAATCGCGAGAGGCGAAATGCGTGAAAAAACAGAGCAGCAGGAGCGGATCCCGCACCGGTGAGTGGGTCGCGTGAAGGATGCGGGCGACGCAAATGGAGGAGACAACTCGGGACGGAAGCGTGCGTGCGAGGTTTGCAATCTACGCGGACGGAGGAGATACCCTTCGGCTGCAGGTGAGCGGGACGGCAGAGTCAAACCAAATTGATACCTCTTAGGGTTCAGTGGAAGAGAAAATATGATATTGCTTAACAAAATACTCAAGAGGAGACTCACTTGTCAGACCTAGGCTCCAATTCAAAGTCCAAACTTCCAAGATGAAAAAATAAAGATACAAGAGGGGGAGATATATACTCCTCACAAAGTAGCAAAGCAGTAAATAAAACTAAAAGAGATAAAGAGGAGTCGCGCCCTCAATTTGTCTTGTCTGTCGTCTTTGGTCTCCGAGAATAAACCCGCCAAGTAGTGGCGGCGCCTTCGCTCATCGAGTCGTTCTCCTCCGGCGTAACAATACACTTCACCAAATTTACATACAAGTGCTCATTGTGGACAACATCAAAGAAAGGATCAAAGATGAAAAATATTGTTCGGGTGCGTCTGGCTAAAAATGAGTGTGTGGACAATGAAGACAACTATGAACTTACCAATGTAAAGGTGTAATATTTGGGTCATGATCCTCATGAATTTACTGGGGGCATTCGAGAGCCCGGGTGACATAACTAGCCACTCATAAAGACCATCTTTGATCTTGAATGTCTTTTATCCACTCATCGCTCTCCCAAACTTTGATCTGGTGGTACCACTGCAAAGATTGATCTTTGAAAAAAATCTGAGCACTGATAATCGCGTCTAGAAGATCATCGAGGCAAGGGATAAAAAAAGGTATTTGAATGTAATCTTGTCATTAGCTCTGCTATCAATGCACATGTCTCAACTCCTATCCTTCTTACTTCTTAGGGGTAAGAAGTGTAGATCGACATCGGGACAATCGATAGTAAGGATAGGCGTTGGAAAAAGATCAACTAAACAAATAGGTGTCTTGGGCAGGGGAATGAGTATGCAAAGAACGTTCAGAGGAATCATCAAGACAGCAATAGTGCCCTTAGATGCAAATAAGGAAGCCAATGCGTACACAACTCCAGAGCCTAAGCCTACCTAATAAACCGACTCTGTGATATAATCTAAGAGACTTTGAGGAACCTACGCTAGAAGTTGAGTCTTTCAGAACGATCTTGCCCATTGATGGATCTCTAGGCATATGTGGGAGAAAGCAGGACCTTGCAACCATTGTCAAAAAATACACAAGTTTTTGATTGTTCTTAACATGTGACATGATGATTGTACAATCAAGGTCTGCCGAACAATGTGGCAACGTCCATAGGGAGGATGACACACCAAACACTATCCTCAAAAGTTGGTCGATGAAAAGGTACCAGGAACCGCTGAGTGACCTAAAGAGCATCCATGTCGACCCAACCAGCCCAATAAAGGTGGGTATGAAGGCTCGACCATCAAACCCAAACACTCGAGGCCTTTTAAAGACACTACATTAACGCATTTCACATTGTAAATGACTAACTTGTAGGGACCTCCTGCGCTGGGAAAATAGGTATAGAATATCGTAGTGCGTCTTTAGCACTTACATACACTGCGCATAAATAAGAGACACCCAATCATGCTCAACTGAAGGAATCTGCAGACATCATTCTCTTAACCATCTTCCACATATACAATAATATCTTCCAGCGTCAGCTCCCCTATTCAGGATAGTCTTAGGCACACCGTTGAGAAGTAGATTCCTTGTAGGGCACTGGGCCATCACGTGCCCTTTACCCGGACTTCTATAACACTAGATCCCACCAATACAAGATAATCCTATAACGAGGGATTTTTTTGTGTACGGGAAAACACAACTAGGTACATTAAGGGCCTGGGGTTGGGGAGGATTTCAAATAACAAGTCCCACAGACTGAGAACTAACTCGCTTCGGCCCCGCGAATCTCAAATAATGCTCATACAATATTGTGAGCTTAAATATCTGCTCAACAAACCCAAGGCAACTGAGAATCATCTCACATCATATCTCAAAGATATAACTCATGTATGTAATTGTGGCAAAGGGCATATACACCCTTTCCATTGTGGATAGATGAGGTTTGAAATGCTAAATTAAGTTCCAACCATGTGTCTCTCCCCATGGAGCCCAACTTCGATCGTCGTCGTTATCAAACCATGCTCCTACCTTCACGCAGTCTTCCCCAACTCAACTTTAGGCACACTCTATCATGTTCCACGATTGATCCCCCCAAAAATACATGCTCGAAGAAGAGAGATAGTGATCATCTCTATGATCCCATTCTTGTCGGACACTCTAGCAAGGGAGACCATAACAATGATATCCTCAGTATGGTGACCTCTAAAATGCTCCTGATAATCGTAATAGTACTCATCCCTATAAAAATTGAATTGTGTTGGTGTATCGACTCGATCCTTATGAGTGGGTTACTGAGGACGAGAATGATCTATAGATTGATACAAAGGCCTTTCATGAGGGGTTCTCTGGCATCGTCCATAAGTGGGCTTAGGATCCTTGACTAGAGGGGTGTAACGAGGACGATCTTCATGGTGGTGTATGGGTCTATACTGATGAGCTCTATGAGGTCGAGCATACACAAGCTCGAGATCCTTTGTGGCAGAAGAGGGTTCCAGGTCATAAAATTCCTATGAGGCCTATCACTAATCCTATAGACCATTAATCTCTCTTAATTGTTCAATAGGGAGTCAGGTAGATCCTTGCAGACGATGGGTAGCATGACTCATACACCTGGGGGCGTCTAACTTGTAAATACTGGTGGCAACATCCCTAGTTCGGTACTACTAGGTGAGTGTCTATATAATCCAAACAAGTCTATATGCAACCAAACTAATCTAGGTAGTCATTTATGTATTCAAACCTAATTGCTTGGGTCGTAAGGTTACTAGAACCTTCCATGGATAATATATAAACTCCACCACTGTGTAACATAAACAGCCTTAAATCTAGAGCTCTAATACCAAATCTAATGTGGAACGAGATTACATGGTTGACTCAAAGCTAACTTTATATGAGCATGAAAGAAATCACACAACCAAAACAAATGAAAAAACAATTAGCCTAACTATTATTCACCAAGCAATGATATTTGAGTATTTGACATTGACCACATTAATTAATTAACTATAAACTTACAGCATACTATCAGTTGAGTGAACAAATTCAATTTAGGGAGTTAGGATAAAGATTGCAAAATATAAAGAGTAAGATAAAATAAAATCTATGATGCATAGGTATTACATGCCAAGTGAAACAAAGAGATAAAACACAATCACTAAATAATTTTAATCGATACAAGAAACGATAAGACATGTAACTAATATACATTGAGTGCAAGGGCAGTAAGGAGTATTGAAAGTGATTTGAAGTCCGGAAGAGGGCTCGGGGAGGAGGAGTAAACTTGGGGGGGTGGGATTGTTCGGTGAAAGTGGTGTAGCTCGGTGGGAGAGTGGATGGGGGAAAGAGGGGCTAATGGAGGAGGGAAGAGGGGTGGTTGATGGTTGGAACTTCTTGGTGGGGAGTGGTGTTGCATGCTGGCGAAATGTGGAGGAGAAAGTAGTGGGAGGTGGAGGAGGCAAAGAGGGGCAGCAGAGTGGTGGATGGTTGGGGCCACTTGGTGCGGGTTGGGGTGGAGACGGAGAGGTTGGTTGGAGAGAGGGAGGACGGTGCAGGGAACCCACTGAATGGCAGTGGCAGGCAGCAGATGGGACTTGGCACCGCTAGGCGCAGGCTGCGGCAACCACACAAGACCTCCTAGCCCTAGTATTCGTGAAATATAAATATGGCATAGAGCAGATTGAAATGTCGCACAAAACACATTGAAGGGATCTGATCGTCCAGATGAATATCTTAATATTGTGAACGACAAAAGTAAAGTCTTCATAGTCCTTGATGCTCCTACTTTGCTCGACTTGGCCGATCCATTCGTTTCTCCTAGATGATTTGTGTACTTCTCAAGGTCATCTCTCAGGTACATTTTCTCTCACAAGAATACCAAAGTGGTTTATTTTTGGCTCAAATCGATCTTTACCAAAATTGGTTTGAGCCAAACTGTATCAAACATGGCTTAGCTCGAGATTGGCTTGAATAGCTTTGATAAAAGCTTCAATATGAGTCATATAAGATTGAGATCGGTTCAGTACAATCCCTAATCCAGGCATCATAGATGTTTTACTTTTCTTCAAATCACACAAACGGAGGATTGGACCCCCTTAAATACATTAGACACCCAAGCTGTTATGTTGCTTACAGTTAACCTCCCAGTTAAAAATTCAACTATCCTTCCAAATATCTTAAACGTTGAAGCTCATATTACCTTCTATATTTGTAAAATTCTCAAATTTGGACAAGGGAGATGAAATTCGTTTACACTGAAGCTGATACACATACTGCTATTACACTAAATTTACAACTATGGAAAAATAAAAACATCAGTCCATTTATTTTGCATTTAAAGCAATAAAACCTGTTGCGGTTAAACAAAAGTGTTGCCTTCAAAATTAGCCACCCAAAAAATGACTTGCAATGATTCGGATGAATTTTATGCAAAAAAAATGATTAACAAGAATTTAGGCAAACCTAAATGTAAGCCAAGGTTTGTTTACCTTTTACATAACTAGCATTCTTTCCAAATAAATCCTTAGACACTTCAAGTTGCTCAAATGTGCTTGGACTGAGAGAAAATGTTAAGAGTTCAAACTTCTGGAGAGAAGGTTATCATTACATTACTGAGGAAATAATACTAAAAATTAGCTTACTCCATTAATGTAACGGTCTCCCCTTCTTGATAGAGAACAGTTAAAGACTTATCTTCGACGAGAACTTCTGCAATGTCAATTAATGATTAGCACAGAAATTCAATAGAAACACTTATTGTCTATAATAAATAATTGCCCCAATAGTGTACCTACAAATATCTTAATTGACATTAAATATCAAAAACACATCATGCTCAATATACATGGAAAAACTATCTTCTGAATAACAGTAGTTTGTCCTATGTTTTTGGTATTGCAATATAGCGTCAAAAGACTGATGAATATTATTATTGTCTAGAGTATAAAAGTAGCACTGTAAGATATATGTTGGACAAGGATTTAGATTCTCTCCAATTACACAAAGTAATTGCATATGGGGCATCCGAATTATGTATTTCCACTGAATGGTTGAAACTGCATCCTCGAACCGCAGTTATTTTTAGGAAGTTCAGAACATTCAGGCTCCATTTGGCGCGGCGTTTTTGCTCCGGTGAGGTTACACAAAAGCGCCACCGTCATAGAATGTATGTTTGGCAATGACAACGGTTATGACCGCCACTAAGAAAATAAAACTAGTTTTGAACTTAAAAGTGAATGAAGTTCCTTAGGTGAGGTCGGGCGTTCGAGAACGACGGTTCATAACCACTGCGTTCATGATTGCCACTTGCTAATGGTTGAGTGAAGAGGTGAAAACAGTAAAAATAAAGATAAAGAGGTCACCACCAAGGTTATAATGCAAGCAACCACATCAAGGATAAGATATCAAAATTCACCACTTGCAAACAAGTGAAGGAAATCTAAGAATGGACTCAGATTTTGCAATAGCAAACTCACGGTATTCAACTTCAAAAACTAGCCAAGTGAACAAGTGAGGAAGAAGTTTTTTACATAAGCAAGTATGAACAGCACAGCCTTCTTAATGGTCCATCCAAGAATCATAAATCATAAATCAAAAGCAAAAGAAAAAAATGAATGCAATTAATAAGATAAAATGAAAGCTAGCTTGGAAATAGAAAACTAATTAATGTTCCATTGGAGATACATGCAGGCAGAATCAATTTCATGCCCATGCTAGCTCAGCCGGTACTCAAGCAGTAAATTGATTCTCACCATCTGTAGTTGTGTCCAAGAACGAGAACTGAAATAGTAGACTTTATGCTAAAGTATTGTACTAATATCTCATTGATAAAAAGAATTGTCCCTCAAATATGGTATGTTCATGGAAATCTTGTAGCAGCTATACAATCTGACACTATAAAGTTAATGGCCACAAGCTCAAAAACTCGGCCAAAGTAGTTGTCTTCTTCAAACTTGCAAGTTAGGTCATCCCCTTTTTCATCAATATCTTGAGTAACATCATTGATCGCGGATATAAGATGACTAAAGAAAGCATCCATATGATGCAGCTCCTTGCATGCCTCAAGCCATACTGTTTAACTTATCATGTTATATATGACCTGACGTAGGACGAATATACAAGTGGCAGACACATAATGTTTTAACCCTATAAGCCATGACAACAATCACGAATAAATGCAATGGATCTACGACCAATCCTAAGATGAAGATGTGAGTACAAGCACGCAATCAAACATGTGAACCAATAAATAGAATGCTTATTACATAAACCCTAATGCAGTGAAAATGCAAATGATTCATATCAAATAAACACGTGACAATTGCAAATTAATTAAGAGGGCATATGAATTGAACAACAGGGTGAATAGGAAATACACGTCCAATGAAAGAAGATCTAGCTAACATTAATCAAGCTCAATATTTCAAGAAATATAAAGGTGCATCTGTACGTTGTAATAAATTTGAAAATAAATGCAAACTCACCAAGTAATGGGGCCAAGGACGAAGGCGTGGGGATCCAGTGCTAGTAGGAGCGACAGAGGTGATAGGAGCATGAAATGTGCGTAAATAAAATACATAGAAATGTCTCGACATCACTCTCAACGGGACTACAGACTCGGATCGTCCATATGACAATCCTAACTCCTCCTACGAATGTAAACCTGAACGGGCTCCGGTAAGGATCGGCCAACCCATGAATTATGATCCCCACCAGAAGGTATATAAACAAATGTTAATTTCTTTCTCTATTGAAAAAACCTATCAGGATGAGGTACTTGTGATGTGGACATGTGGTGCATATAAGTGGTTGTCGCCTCCTACTTGGCTATTGTGGCAATACGATCGAAAGGTAGAATAAGATGAATTTCTGAAAGCGCATTCCTTCTTTAAGGGTACTCCATTTTATAGGCCTAGGGCACCAGGCCTAGTTATCTTTTATGGTCTTTTATTATTATCATCGTTCGTTATTATTTATGTAGTGGTTTAATTATGTGGTAGTTGGGAGTAAGCGGTCAGAAGTTAGGAGTTAGTCATTATGAGATTGGTGTCTTGTAAGCATATATAAAGGCATGTGTATGCTTGAATGATTTATCAAATGAAAGAATTTTAGTTCCTTGTCCCTTAATGAGATCTTGGTAGCTCTCACTCTCTCTCTCAAGCAAGCCACCCTTCCACGGTTCCGGTTCCATTGTATCCTCCGTTGTCGTCATCCTCGTCTCCAGTCATCCTCCGGCTACTTCCATCGAGTAGGCACATAACAACTTGGTATCAGAGGACACCGATTCTCCTCTTTTCGTTGTGGTTTACAACAACCCGCTCGCTTCAGTCCACTGCATTTTCGATCGTTCGTTGCTTCCTCAACAGTCCACCCACCACCCTCCACAGGCCCCTCCGGTAAGGATCAGCCAACCCATGAATTATGATCCCCACCAGAAGGTATATAAACAAATGTTAATTTCTTTCTCTATTGGAAAAGCCTATCAGAATGAGGTACTTGTGATGTGGACATGTGGTGCATATAAGTGTTTGTCGCCTCCTACTTGGCTATTGTGGCAATACGATCGAAAAGTAGAATAGAATGAATTTCTGAAAGCGCATTCCTTCTTTAAGGGTACTCCAATTTATAGGCCTAGGGCACCGGGCCTAGTTATCTTTTATGGTCTTTTATTATTATCATCGTTCGTTATTATTTATGTAGTGGTTTAATTATGTGGTAGTTGGGAGTAAGCGGTCAGAAGTTAGAAGTTAGTAATTATGAGATTGGTGTCTTGTAAGCATATATAAAGGCATGTGTGTGCTTGAATGATTTATCAAATGAAAGAATTTTAGTTCTTTGTCCCTTAATGAGATCTTGGTAGCTCTCTCTCTCTCAAGCAAGCCACCCTTCCGCGGTTCCGGTTCCAGTATCCTCCGTTGTCGTCATCCACGTCTCCAGTCAACCAAGGCTACTTCCATCGAGTAGGCACATAACAACTTAGTATCAGAGGACACTGATTCTCCTCTTTTCGTTGTGGTTTACAACAACCCGCTCGCTTTAGTCCACTACATTTTCGATCGTTCGTTGCTTCCTCAACAGTACACCCACCACCCTCCACAGGCCCCGCTTAGGCAGCCGTGGTTCCAGCTCCATTGTATCCTCCGCCGCGTCATCCTCGTCTCTGGTCATCCTCTGGCTACTCCCTCCGAGTAGGCACATAACAACTTGATATCATAGGACACTGATTCTCCTCTTTTCGTTGTGGTTTACAACAACCCACTTGCTCCAGTCCGCTGCATTTTCGATCGTTCGTTGCTTCCTCGACAGTCCACCCACCGCCCTCCACAGGCCCACAGCAGCAGCCTTCTTCTTCCAGGAAAGAGAGCCACGTCGATGTCTCTAGCAATAGTCATGTCGTCCGTCAGGAAAAGGGACGATGGAACCCCTTCTTCCCATGTACGAGCGCGGCAAGTGCATCAGCCTTCTTCATCTAGGAACGGGAGCCTCGATGACCTCACCAGCAAGCGCCCCGTCATCCTTAATCCTTCACGCACGCCTCTCCAGCGGCACTTCATCAACGCCACCCCCACTCCTCTGGATCGACAAGCTGCTCAGCTTCCTCGATCTTCCGCAACTTCCTCGATGTCGCCAGCAATCGACGTCTCTGAGCAATCCCCTCCCTTCCAACGATCGTCTTCCCCACTCAATTCACGCAACTGTTTCTTCTCTCCAAGCTAATTTATCAAAGGCGCAAGGCACACCGAGGCGCAAAGGGGTCCTGGAGCCTATGCGCAGGCGCGCGCCTAAGGCACGTGAGGCGCAAAAATGAAAAAAAAAAGACAATATAGTTTATTAAATATAAAAAACACAAAATAAATCTACCAACACACTAGAATTGCATATATCACAACCCCAAAAGTAATTAGCATTAAAAAAACAGATTTCAAATAAAAAATCAGTGAACTAGGCAGCCAGTGCACTAAATTTCAGTGAACCGGCTGCCCAGTTCACTGAATTTCAGTGAACTAGCTGCCCAGTTCACTGGGCCCATTTCAATGAACTGGACCCCCACTGAATTTTTGTGAACTAGGGGCCCGGTTCATTGAATTTCTGTGAACTGGGGCCCAGTTCAGTGAACTGGGCCTTGAAACTTCAAGGCGCGCCTGGAGGTTTAGTAAAACACTCGACTAGGCTCCCATGAGACACGCCTGGGGAACCTCGCTCACCTCTACCTTGCAAAGGTGAGGCCCGGGGCGCCCGGCGTCTTAGGCGAACCTTTCATAACTTAGTCGCCAAGTTGCATTCCACGGCGACGTGCTCTCTGTCGGCAACCTCGATCCTTTCTCCTCTACAGCCAGGACTCCTCTCTGCTTCTTCGACAACTCCCCCCCCCCTTAATTTTCGCGGGACTCCTGCCAGGCGACCTGCTCGTTATGCCCAGACCGCACGCTTCCTCTATTTCCCATCCCCCTCTAGCCACGGGCTGCACGCGATTCTACTCCCATCGAGTCACCTGCTGATTTGCTCCCTCAGGCCCCACAATCGTCTTAATTGGAAGTGTGTGATTGCCAATTAATTGATTTTATTAATTAATTCTTTATTGAATTAATTATTTAAATCAACTAATTACGATGGACATTAAGCTTAGTGTCGTGGATGGGTCCACCCACTGTTCGATGTTATTGATGATGTCGGCGTCATTTCAGGACTCCATGTCTCGCTTCAACACCAAAATTGACCAATTGGTGAAGTTGGGACACCGAAGTTCTACCCCGACCTGCGCAGCTGACATCCCCGCCAGCACATATTGTTGCCCCTTCCATCCCAACTTGGTCGTCTCCACTACCGCCTCTGATTGCTCCACCGGGTCCGCTGATTGCGCCGCGGCAGCCCTTACCACTACCGGATCCTGTCGGCCGCCTCCCGACGCAGCTTCCACCTCCACCGACATCACCTCCTCCCGACGTAGCTTCCACCTCCACCGACATCGCCGCCTCTTCCGCCACCAGTCCCTACGGGCGTCACTTCACCGCCTCTTTTACCGTCCCCTACTCTGTCGCCTGTCGGCCCCTCCGGCTACATCGCCTCTTCTACAACCACCTGCTCTACAGGACCCTCCGGATCTATTTCTGCTGCCAACCATTCCCAAGTCAGCACCGCCATTTCTGATCTCTGCGACTCTTTTTTCGCCTGAGCTACCATCGCCTTCAACTGTCCGCAGTCACTGGGCACCCTCGCTCTGCCCGCCATCAGAAAGCGTGTGGATGTCCTACAGCAACATGATATCGGGTGTTGTTCTGGAGAGAAATCAAGGAGCTAGATTCAAGCAGTGTCGGGATCGTTCGAGCTTGAGGAAAAGCTCAATTTGAAGGTCGAGAGTGATGTTATGACCTTGGGCACCGGGCCTAGTTATCTTTTATGGTCTTGTAAATCTATATAAAAGCATGTGTATGCTTGAATGATTTATCAAATGAAAGAATTCTAGTTCCATGTCCCTTAATGAGATATTGGTAGCTCTCTCTCTCTTTCTCGAGCAAGCCCCGTTTAGGCAGACGCGATTCCGGCTCCATTGTATCCTCCGCCGCCGTCATCCTCATCTTCGGTCATCCTCTGTCCACTTCCTCCGAGTAAGCACACAACACTCCAATAGTTGGTTTGTTTTACAAAAGTCAAGAGGAACAAGCATATTAAGACATTGATTGGGATGGATCTTCATCTGGCAAAAAAGTCACAACAAGTCATTGTGTTTTCGTGGGTGAAAATATGGTGTTATGGAAAAGTAAGATGTAACATATGATTGTCAGGACTGGCTGAAACAACTGTTAAAGGAAATGGAACGGGGGTTGAGAGTCCAATGCATTTTGTGTGATAATGTAGCAACCACAAATCATGTTTTGACGAGTGAACGAAACATATTAAAATTGATGGTTACTTGTTCAGGGAAAGATGATGATTGAAACAATTATTAGTAGGTTTGTAAAAATGGATAACTAGTTAGCTGATATTTACACTAACCTCCTTACAGACAAGATCAAAAAAATGAGGTACAAGTTTGGTTTCTTTGATTCTTTTGCTCCCCCTCTGCCTCAACTTGAGGGAAAGTGTAAGAATAATCACAATAATAATAAATGATATCTAAAAAAGAAAATTAGGGACCAAGAGTACATATATTTGTTGGTTAACGTGATTCCAACGTGTCATGTGGAATCGATTTATGCTCGAATTATCCCATGTGGGGCGCGGTCTAAGGTTTAATCCTACATTGACTACTAATACACAGCACCTGCATGTGCTTATACGTCCCAGGCCTTTTCTCCTTTCACCTCGAGATTTTGGGATGAAAGCCGTGGGTTTCCAATATGGTATATTGGTATCAAAGTTGGGTATGACCCATTGCGGGGGCATGATGGTTGACGTGACTCCAGCATGTCATGTGTGTTGTGTGTGGGACCAATTTATGTTCAGATTAACCCCGGTGTGGCGCGATCTGAGGTTTAGTCCCATATTGCTTATCGTGCATTGGGCGTTGGTGCTTATAATTTCCCAGGCCCCTTCTACGTTCACCTCAAGGTTTTGGGATGGAAGTCATGAGTTTCCAGCAATATTCAATAGAGAATAAGGTTTGCTTGCGTTTTACTTGGAACGTGTAATTGGGACCTAAAATCCATATATCAATGCTCCTTTCCATTAGTGATGCCTGCATCTATAAATGCCCTTGCCAAAAACTCACGAGCATCATTGCGACCTTTATTTCCCTTCTCCACAAAAAACTAGAGACTACATGCAGCATGATACACTAATGCTCCCTCTCCACATTAACGACAATAAAAAAATAGGATTTTTTTTTCTAGTGGCAAATTTACTAGGATGCCTTTCTCTATCTATATATATATATATGGACGGCATAAGTGCCAACAACAGTTGATTCCAAAGATGGGAAAATATCTCATAGAAAAAGATTTATATTTGTTGGCACATTTACTAGGCAAAGCTAGCTGATTCCAAAGATGGGAAATATATCTCAAAGAAAAAGATAAACATGTTATGTGTTATGGTCTTCCGTCAGTTATCTTATTTACCTCGTCGTTATTAGACTCGTTGTAATATTTTAGTATTTAATATTGTTGCATTTTAGGTATTTACGGGTATGCCACCGGGGTTCTATAAATAGACCCATCTCATGTACTTGGAATTAAGCAATGAAATATGAAAGTTTACTTCATCTCTCTAAATTTCTCTCTCTCTCTCTAAGCTCTTCTCTCCTTCCTCCACCCTCTAGGGTTTCTTCTTCTCTCTTCCCCTCCTCCACCGTTCTAGGGCTTGCCCATTTGTATCTCCGCCTCCAACAATCCGGCAACGAACCAAGCCCAGAACAACTTGGTATCAGAGCCTAAACGCCGGCGACTCCATTCCCGGCACTACTTCCGCCGTCTTCCGCCGTCTTCCGCCACTTCAACTGCTCCCGCAAGCCAACACCTCTCCAGCGATCTACTACCCGCAGCGCCCTTTCCTCTTCGTGCGCCTCTCCAGAC
Source organism: Dactylorhiza incarnata (assembly GCA_033032865.1). NCBI lineage: Eukaryota > Viridiplantae > Streptophyta > Magnoliopsida > Asparagales > Orchidaceae > Dactylorhiza > Dactylorhiza incarnata. The sequence goes on along the minus strand of JAWHQI010000154.1, from coordinate 3,716,584 downwards.
GCATCTTTCCCGCTGCTCTCCCTGCGCCCAAGTCCATCGTCGACCCCGCTCATCTTCTCCCTCGCCGACCCTGCTCCAGACCGCTACTTCCTCCGATAGGTTCTCACGACTCGATCGTCTTCTTCCATCGACGTCCCGCTGTCGTGCGCCCTCCGTCAAATCCACCTGACACCTCCTGCGATTTTTCTTGAGCCCAGCCTGCACGGCATTGTTGTCCTCGAGCCCTGTGCAACACGCCTCCCATACACGCCTCTTGCGATTCCCATCTCCGTTTATTTTATTTCATTTCTTTTTTTCCTAACCGCACCCCTTCTTTTTGTTTTAAATTTCTTCTTTCATCCCACTTCTCCACTCTCAAATATAATTTGATGAACATTCATCTTAGTGCCGCCGATGCGGGCGTCCTCCACTCGATGCTGCTGAAGTGGACGACGACATTTCAAGCCTCCATGTCTCGCTTCGGGGCCAAGCTTGATCAAATGGGATACTTTGACGTTCTGCCACCGACTGTTTTGCCACCGACTATTCCGCCACCGGCTGTTCCACCACCGACTATTCCGTCGCCGGCTGTTCCGCCTCCTCCGCCACCGGCTGTGGCCTTGCCGGTCCCACTCTACAAGCCCGCACAGCTTGGGCTGCCTCCGCCATCCTCGGCGCCGCCGCCATCGCCGCAGTCCCCGCCTCTGTCTGCCCTTGCTCCGGTGACCACAACGGATCCCTTCCTTCTGCCGGTCGTCGCTCCTCCTCCATCCCTGCAGTTGCTGCTCACCACCACTCCACCAGACCAGCCAAATCCACTGCTTCAACCGCTCGTCTTTTCAACGGCGCCACCGCTACACCTCGCTGCCCATTCCACTGCGACACGCTACAGGGCGCTATTTTGGCGCGAGATTAAGGAGCCAGAGAAGCCGAACATCCTACGGGAGTTTGAGCTTGAGGACAAGCTCAAAATAAAGGACGGGTGGACTGTATGTGTTATGGTCTTACGTCAGTTATCTTATTTACCTCGTCGTTATTAGACTCGTAGTAATGTTTTAGTATTTAATATTGTTGCATTTTAGGTATTTACGGGTATGCCACTGGGGTTCTATAAATAGACCCATCTCATGTACTTGGAATTAAGCAATGAAATATGAAAGTTTCCTTCATCTCTCTAAATTCCTCTCTCTCTCTCTAAGCTCTTCTCTCCTACCTCCACCCTCTAGGGTTTCTTCTTCTCTCTTCCCCTCCTCCACTGTTCTAGGGCTTGCCCCTTTGTATCTCCGCCTCCAACAATCCGGCAACGAACCAAGCCCATAACAAAACACTACTATGAAAATTACTTATGCAAAATTCCAAGTATAAAATTTCAATAGACACATCTACGCCCCGTTCGTTTGAACGGAATTGGGGGTAGAAATTGGAATTGGCCCCCCAATTCCATTTCCGTTGTTCGGCGGCCTAAAAGAGCGGTCAGCGTTTAAATCCATAGGAATTAAAAATAGCCTAATTTCTTCCCTCACCAATTCCGACCTCCTTAGGTATGACTTGTCAATTCTGCCTGCCTTTGCCCCTTCCTTGTTCTCGCAACCCACACACAAATGCATTGAGTCCCCGGTTCCGGTGATCTCCTCCTCCATTTTGTTGGTGAGAAGATGGCTTCTCCGGATTCGCCAGGGCCGGCGGACTCCCGCTTCTTCTCCCTCAGATCGCCGCAAGTCTCGCTACCGTCGGGATTTCTTTCTCGGGTTTTTTTCCCATTTGACGCCGGCGAAAGTTTCTCAGTTCTGTCGCCGTCGCCACCGAATTTTCCTGATTGTTTCTCAAAGCCGAGAATCATAGTAATTTTCTTCTCTTTTTTATTTCCCTATTATTTGAGTGAAGAAGAATAAGCATATGATTTTTTATCCTAGCTCGTGAAATATTCAAGTAACTTTCCATCTACGTCCCACTATATTGTTTCTCTACATCAATTTATTACTCTTAAGTGGTAAAATAATTTCAATCTGAATTGAACAGATTGTTAGTCCTGTAGCTGATTTAATGATGGCTGAATTCTGAGTTTTGTAGCGCTTAAAATCTGATTTTTTTACGCGTTCCTTTCACGTCACCAAGTTTGTCCTTCCCTAGGCAACTCCTAGAGGTCGTAGTTGTGGCCGTCTTAGGAATCTGATCGTTGCTATTTAACGACGCAACCCTAAAGTAAATGATTACTTGATACTGCAGAGGATGGCGTCCGGCGATAGACGCGACGAGAATCCTTCGAAGGACAAGGGCAATGGAAAAGCTGCGGTGAGTCCTTACTACTTTGATTACGTATACATTTGAATATTTTGACTTATGAACATATAGAATTACTTTACTCTGAGCTATTTCTTTGCATGGACACTAAATATGAATTGCATTGAATTAAAGAAATTCGAAGATTTGGAATCACTGGAAATATAAATACCCTTTACCTCGTATTGATGACTTATTTGATCAGCTTGTGGGTGCGCGAACGTTCTCCAACATTGATCTTTGATCAGGATATTTCTAGTTGGGAATTAAAGAAGAGGATATTTTGAAGGCAGCATTTAGTACCAGGTATGGGCATTTTGAATTTGTTGTAATGCATTTTGGTCGAATGGATGCTCCTGCAGTTTTTATGGATTTAAATAATCGAGTCGTTAAAGCTTTTCTCGATCAGTTCGTGATCGTGTTTATTGATGATAGCCTCATTTTGAATTTTTGAGGAAGAACATTCTCAGCGCTTGCGTCTAGCCTTGCAGACGTTAAGATAGCATCAGTTATTTGCCAAATTTTTGAAGTACGACTTCTGGTTAAAAGAAGTGGCTTTTCTGAGTCATGTTATTAATGAAGAAGGCGTATCGATTGATCCAGCAAAAATCAAAGTAATTGTGAAGTTGACTCAACCGAAGTCGGTATCTGAAGTGCGCTTTGGGATTAGCTGGTCACTATAGGAAATTCGTAAGGGATTTTTCCAAGATAACGCTACCTTTGATGCAGTTAACTCGGAAGAACGTGTCTTTCCATTGGGAAGACGAGTGCCAGCAAACATTTGAGGCACTGAAAGAAATATTAACGACTGCCTAGGTTTGGTAATGCCTGAAGGGTCAGATAGAATTCAGATATATAGTAACATCTTTTTAGTGATGCGTCATGTTCATGACTAGGTTGCGTGTTAATGCAATGTGAAAAGGTAATTGTCTTTACTTCAAAACAGTTAAAAGATGTTACAAATAGTTGGAATTAGTGGCAGTAATGTTTACATTTCAATTATGGCGACGCTACATGTTTAGCAGGCGTTATGAAATCTTTACAGATCATAGGAACTTGAAATACAATTTCGATCAAAAGGAAAATAATTTGCGACAAAGAAGATGACTGGAATTTATTAAGGATTGTGATTTGGATATTCAATAACATCCTGGTAAAGTGAATGTTATGGCAGATGCTTTGAACAGGAAAAGTGTAGCCGCGTTAACGGTAATACAGAAGTACAATAAGAAGCTTCTTCGAGAATTGTAGGACATATAGAGTTTCTTTATTACGACTAAAGAGGAAAAAACGAATACAATGATTTGAGATGCAGATTCAGTACTCGCTTAAAGAGTGAATCCATAAGGCAATGCCACAAGATTCGTTTCCGATGGGTGTATTAGAGAAAGTGAAAAAGGGAGAAGCAAATGCTTTTACCCAGAATAATAAATTATTGTTCTTAAACGATAGAATTTGTGTACCTGACGCGGATAAATTGAGAAAAGATATTTCATATGAAGCACATAACACACCGAATTCGTTCTGGATTTGAAAGGTTCGTGGGAGAAATTTGTAGCTTTAGTAGAATTTGCGTATGATAATAACTACCAATCGACGATCCAAATGGCTCCGTTTGAAGCTCTTTATGGAAGCCGATGCAGAACTCCCCTGAGTTGGGCAGAAGAAGAAAAGAAATTATTTTTCGAAAAAGGAAATAGGTAAAATTGAAGAAAATGTTCGAATAATTCAGCAGAGAATGAAGATTGTGCAAGACCGTCAACAGAAATATTATAATATCCGGCATCGTCGAGACGAATTTAATGTTGGTGATCAAGTGTGCTTGAAAATTAAGCCTTTTAATGGAGTTTCTCAATTGCGACGTATCGGGAAACTGAGTCCAAGATTTGTTAAACTCTTTCCAATCCTTGAGCGTATTGGCGACATGACCTATCATTTAGCTCTACCAGATGAATTGCAGAAATTGCATGATGTTTTTCATGTTTATGCTCTCCGGCGATATATTCATGATCCAGATTTGATGATCCCTGCCAGTGATGTGCAGATTGAAGCTAATTTGTCTAGCCCGACTGAACCTTATCAAGTTATTGATCGTCAGAGCAAGAATCTTCGGAATCGTGATGTGAATTTTGTCAAAGTATGGTGGAAAGGTCACCCTGCCAATGTTGCTACTTGGGAGCGAGAAGATACGATGATGAACTTATTTCCTGCGTTTTTTTTGGACCAAGAAGATTGAATTTTCGAGGACGAAAATTCTGGTAAGAAGGGGAGAATTGTAATACCCGAACCCGATCGAATATAAATGTATTATATCGTGAAATATAAGAAATATAAGAAATAATATTCCCCTATGATGAAAACGAGAAAGATTCAGTGTTGATTCGACGTCGCACTTTTAATTTTGAAGTTCGAGCTTATGCGAAGATTTTGCGACGTTCATTTCGTTTTGTTATATTTATTTGTTATCATTTATGTTGGTGGTGGCTCATGGGATTATTATATAAATGGTTGGCTGATTTGTTGACGGTTGGGTTAGTCCTATAGCTGATTTAATGATGCTGAATTATGAGTTTTGTAGTGCTTAAAATCTGATTTTTTTACACGTTCCTTTCACGTCACCAAGCTTGTCCTTCCCTAGGCAACTCCTAGAGGTCGTAGTTGTGGTCGTCTTAGGAGTTTGTTCGTAGCTATTTAACGACGCAACTCTAAAGTAAATGATTACTTGATACTGCATAGGATGGCGTCCGGTGATAGACGCGACGAGAATCCTTCGAAGGACAAGGGCAATGGAAAAGCTGTGGCGAATCCTTACTGCTTTGATTACGTATACATTTGAATATTTTAACTTATGAACATATAGAATTACTTTACTTTGAGCTATTTCTTTGCATGGACACTAAATATGAATTGCATTGAATTAAAGAAATTCGAAGATTTGGAATCACTGAAAATATGAAATCGCTAAAAGGCTAAGCATGGATTAGCGAGCGATGAAAACTCTGAAGGGAAATTAATATAATTATTTCCTATACGAATTGAATATGAAATGAAAAGGATCAGAAATTGAGAATACGTCAACGCATCGAAACACTAAGGGTCAGCCTAGTAGGGGGTAAAGCTTCAGACTCCTACACCCAATGGGGGGTATATCTCCTACGGAAATTGATGCTGAAATGTCTCAATTTAGGAGGCGTGGAAGCCTGTTGCGTTGTTGAGCACCCTAAAGCGGACATTGATTTGATGGGCCCAGATGTTTGATTTTAGAATGACCATCAGTATTTCGAAAGAATGAAAAGTAATATGAAAATCCTGAATTGAATACAGAAATGAATAAGAATGAAAGAATAAGAATTTTGATACGGAAATAGTTTATTTCTGTTGTACTAGCTCACTGTACTTGCTTACTGTACTTCTTGTTCTACTGAACTTGTCCATATCGAAATATATAACTGCTTATTGATGATGACTCTCAGTGTTTACTTGTAGAGCGGTTGAAGAGATAAGGAACTCACTTAGTTTTCTAAACTAACTGGGTGTCAATTTATATTTTTAGGATCAGACTATTATTAGATCATGCCCCGTTAGAAGGATGCTTGCGGAAGCAGAAATGAAGTAAAAGAAGAATGTGATTCGAATACGGGTTAGAATTATTATGTCATGTTGTAACTCATGCTTATTTAAATGAAAAGTTATTTGATGTTGTCACTTGGTACCTCTCTTGTATATTTATTAGAATTGCTGCGTTATTTAATTGTGAAAAACAGCTCAAAAGAAAAGAAATAAATTGTAGCGGACTTCGGGCCGTTACAATGGATATCTCATTTTCCCTCGTGTTATTTACATGTTTTGGTATCTCTCCACCTAGAACCAATTGATTTTAGGTTGGATGTTTGGGTTCTAATAATTTCAAAAGACAAAGTCCAACTAGTAAAGTTACAGTTATTAAATTCATTGTCTGACATTATTATGGCAGATTTCAAGGAGTAGAAACGCAAATTAACCATCATCATGATTGATAATAAAACAACCAAAATATATAGCAATATTATGAATGGCACAAATATTTGATTGATGCAAAAGGAAACCAAATACGAGAACAGCTTCTCTAATAATAACGATATCAATCTACATCATATTTTCAAAGAAAAGAGTATTTCAGGTAAATAAATTAAAAATATTACGATGAGTTACAAAGGACGGTTCATAAGTATGAGTAAAAGATAGCTATCAGATTTAGGTTCTTACCCTCAAAAACCTCATCAGTGCGGAATCTTTCTGACACTTTGCTACCAGAATCAATATCTCGCAATTCTACCTACCATATAAGATCATTGAAATGCATAAGAAGAACAAAGAAGCTAATTACAACAATAAGTATATGAATGTAGCAAAGTGGATAGCCCTCAAACATCATCGAAATCATCATCAATTGACTTATCCCAACTTCTGACGTCGGCCCTTTAAACCTTCATTTTCATTTGTTCCTATCAAGCGTCATCAAAAGTTTTAAACCAAAGCTGGTCAAATCATCTAAAATAACTTCCATCCATGTCACCTTATGATGCAAACCGCTTGATGGGATTATTTTAAAATGATGGAGAATTAAACGAGTCCTGCACGCGCATTCAAATTCAAGACAAAATGAACAGACATAAGTATATATCGTAGTCCATGAGTGAGTTCTTAAGTGCTCACTTCGCACCATAGCAAGGTTTGAGTATTTCACAGGCTTAATCGCATTAAATAATTTATCGAAAATAACTGCAGATTAGGATAACGAAGGAGATTCAGGCAAGCTCAACACATGTGATGTTTAACTTAATGCATAAAACTTATCCAGCTAATTAGGAGAGGTAATTAGGAGAGGTAAATAGGAGAGGTGAGATGGGGAGAAATATTATTATTACCCAGACAAAATACTAAACTGCAGAAGGATTGAATCCACGGCAATGGCTACCACGGTCAAGGAACTTCTGATTTGATTTTGCGTCCTCAGTTACTGCTACAGGAATGAAAATTGATCCAACGCAGATGGAAGGCGGCGGTTTCCTGATGGTGGAAAGGGGAGCCGATGTTGACGGGGTGCGGTATACTTGCTCCGCAAAATGTGTCGACAGGAGGAGGGCTCCGTCGGACAACGTCGTCGCAGTCGAAGAAGGCTGGAAGAGATTGTCGGGATCATATGATAACCCGTCGTCAAGCACACATGGATTGTCGGGTTGTTGGTTGAAGTCGACAACAATCCTCCAGACATGGGCGGATCCAGGAATTACAACAGGGGGGGCAGGCAAAAGAGGCGGAGAGATAACTGGCAAGGCTGGCAGAACAGGGGTCGGTGGAGTTATGACGGGTCGCGGCAGTGGTGCGGCCAGGGGAGAAAACTGCAGACCGGCTAATGGGTCCACACGGTTTCCCAAACGGGACTAGGCTCGATGGAACAAGCGGCGGGCGACTCGAGTAGAGATAGCAGGCGTGCCGAGGTCAGATGGCCCAGGGCTCGAAAAAGGTCACTTTTCCCCGTGCGGCCAGCAAGGACGACACACGTGAGTGGTTGAGCGGATTCGATCAGCAAGAATCTCGTGAGGAGCGTGCAGGCGCCGTTGGTAGGGCACTGAAAGGGGAGATTGATGGAGGCTTCAGTTGTGGCTGGGGAAGACGACAGGACGAAAACGGAACGACGAGCGTTGTTGTTTCCCCATGACAAGTACATTGTTTACCAAATGGATGTCTTCGTCCACGACAATAGGGATCGTGGAAGCGTTGAAGAGCAGATGCAGGGAACGAACGTGTCGACCGTACTGGGAGGGGTCAGCGTGCTTGCTGGAGACGACACAAATGTTGTTGTGCTCATCTACTGGCGTAGAGACCGATGCACGCTTGCGGGAACCGAAGAAACAGGGAGGATCAAAATGGTAGTGACTTCGTAGAAGGGGGTCCAGACAACGTCTTACTCTCGTCAAAAAAAATGAAGACCTCCATCTTATCGGAGTCATTTCTCACTCATCCGACCACTGTTTTTAATGTGTAAGTAGTCAAAATTCATTATCTCGACAAGAGAAATACAAATCTACTAATGATTTTTCAAAATTCTTGTGTGGGGGGGCGCCCGCTCCCCTTAGATCTGCCCCTGCCTCCAGCGATTCAACAAAGAGAGAACAGGGATGAGCGAAGGTCGGTAGAGTGAAAGAGGCCGACAGAGGAGAACAAGAACTTCTCGCTTTCCTTTGTAATTTGGCCGCCTCTCTTTCTTGGTTCATAAGGGTTTTTAAAATTGTTATTTTTTTAAATAGAAATTATATTAATCGCCTCTTTGGGTATATCCTCCCTAATTAAAAGATTTTATGCTTAATTAATTTAAACATTTTAGAGCTTTCCTTTTTCTCCCTGACTATCCCGATTTGTAGGACCTATTTATTCATGGTCTTTACTAGGCGGTCATTCTAGTTAAGCCGGTACAATATATGCAAGAAATAAAAATATGCATGAAGTAAAAATATAAAAATACATATGATAACGAGAAAATAAAAAAACTAGATATAAGAAGGCACTACGATGTATCTCTGGATGCTACAAAGGGTGCATGAATTCTCCTAGGGTTGAGAGAGCTCGACCCCGTCGAGAATTGACAAAGGCTGGCAACTGAAAGGTCTGGGCGTCATTATTGTAACTCTGTCATGCTAATCTATGAGTTGTTTGCAATGTCTCGGCCGCGCCACGAAACTCAGTAGCGTTGATATGTTCCATGGCGAGTCCGGTACTCATGTACATCCAGGACCTGATCTATCTCTTTAGTGGTAAGGAGGGAACTGGCTCCAAATTGGGTGGTATATATGATGCCATTGTAGGTGGACTAGGACTGGTAGTAGGCGTTCTCGCCGAGCCATTTTCGAACTTGAAATGAACAAATTTTACTTTGTTGCAGCTTGTGATATGTACCGAGGATAAACCTTTGTTTCCTGAAATAAGCAAACACCTAGTCTCCTGCTGAAAATTATAACTCCTGGCAATGTCGATCGCCCATGAATTTATATTTTTCAGAAGTGGCTCGCAAATTATAGCAATAGTCTTATGCAGTTCTTTTAAATAAGAGTAGTGTTATGGACACACTTATAATGGATATATGCACACCCAAAAAACTCCAAAAAGAGCCTTAAATAACATAAAACCTAAATACCTCCTCCTATACACGCACACCTGGATTGCCCGCCCCCTTCTTCCGTTTCGCGAAAAGGAGTCGCCCGCAGAGCTTCCGACTCTCTCTCTCTCGCCGACGCCCTAATCCCCACCGTCGGCCACCATTTTCGTCGGAAACTTCATCCACTTGACTGGTAAGAGCCCCTCTTCTCTTTCATGTATCAGTTTTTTGAATTCAATGCTCTCCATTTGGTTAGGGTTTCTAACTTTGGGCGTCATTTTTGCTCCAGATATGTGTTTTTTCCTCCAGATCAGCCCTATATTCATTTCTTTATCATTTTGCTCTCCATATCAAGGTATTATTTCTCATTTTATTGTTTTTCACCTTCGTTATATGGTTTGAAGATCTACTTTTCATTTTTTGGGATGTGGTTTTGTGATGAATGTTGTTCTATTGAATTTGTTGTGGTCTCACATCTTATTAAATGAAATGTTACATTTTCTTTAAAAAAAATAGATAGTATAGTGTTTTTTCAAAAAATAATTTGGGTTTTTATAAGTTAAAATGAATGCGGAGCATACATCGTCGGTAGTTGAACACCAATGTAGCAAGAGTTCAGTGGATGTTGGGTTTCACTTTGTGACAGATATGGTTTTTCATATCAAAGAGACTCTAGTTCAGTGGGCTCATAATGTTGCTAAAAAGTGTGTTTGTTGTTGTTATTCAAAGAGCATATAAGCTTGATGGGAGACCTAAACCAAGGGGTTTTCTAGGTTGTGATAGGGGTGATTCTTTACGTGATAATCAACATTCGAAGGGTTGGGTGAAGAAAAATGTAAGGAAAACAAACTCTAAAATGTGTAATTGTCCACTCTCTTTACTTAGACAAAAAGAAGCATGTGGAGATGAATGGAAAGTTGAAATCAAATCTAAGTTGCATAATCATGAGTTTGTACATCTTGAGGCACACAGTTACGCAGCAAGACTAAATGAAAATGGGCAAAAAATTGTATAGAAAATGTATGCATCCGGCGTGAAGCCTAGAAAATTTCTATATGCTTTAAAGAAGAGAAATCCAACCAATTCTTCCGTCATGAGAACCATTTATAATGAGAAGAATAAGTTGTACAAGAAGGAGTTGGACGCAGGGACTCCTATTCATTTTCTTTATAAGTGCATTAAGAATGCAAAATACATAAGTTATAATCATGTTAATCATGTAGGTAACAATTTGGAGAGCGTATATTTTGCACATCATACTTCTATTCAACTGAGCAATATGTTTCCGGAAGTATTTATTACGAATTGCACATATAAGACGAATCGTTACAAATTACATTTGCTTTCCATTGTTGATCTGACATCTACAAATTTAACATTTTTCTCAGAATTTGCTTTTATGTCCAATGAAACTGAAAGTAGTTATAAATGGGTTTTTGAGTGTTTTAAAAGTATGTTGCATCTTGTTTGTCAAATGTAATGATAGTTGACAGGGAAGTGGCTTTATTGAATGCATAAAAGTGGTTTTCCCTCAAACTAGAATTATATTATGTCATGTGCACATTAACCGAAATATACTAGCACATTGCAAAAAGTTCATCGAGCATGGGAAGGAATGTGAAGTTTTTTTACAAGAATGGCAAAAGTTGGTTAATTCACCAACAGTTAATGATTATAACATGAACTTGAATGTTTTGTTAAGTAACTTGGATTAGTAATTGCATCTTGTTATAATGTGGCGGTAGTTCATTTCTCACAGTTTCAGTCTTTCACATTCCTACCTCTGCATACTGCCCATCCAACAACCAGGAAAACTATCTTTATTGGATATGTCAACAATAATCACTACATTCACTTGTTGATGAGCGGTGATTGTCTGTTACCGTCAGTGATCTCTATGTGGATGAGATATCATTAGACAGTTGCAGACGAGTGGAACTTCAATTACATATCAAGAGATAGAGATGAAGAAATTACTAATTTGGTGGATCCATAACATACGTAAAATCATCTTTTTTATTACAATAATCTAATTTTTCCTGTAATATTGATATAAAAAAAATTCAGATAGTTGAAGTCTCATATTTCCGGTTGAGGTGTTGTCTTGTGACCTTGAGGTCACGGGTTCGAGTTCTGGAAGCAGCCTCTTGCAAAATTGCATGATAAGGTTTGCCTACATTTCACCCTTGTGGTGGGACCCTTCCCCGGACCCTCACTGTGCTGGGATGCCTTTGTACACCGGGATGCTCTTTTTTAGTTGAATTCTCATATTTATAGATGGATGTTCATCGCAAAAACACAATACACAATGTAGAGGTATAATATTGCATTTTTTGTGATATTTGATGCATAATTAAATTCTTACGTATCAAATTTTATTTTTGGTAACATTTTTATTTTTATGCAGGTCGAGATAACTAAAAAAATGAATTGAGGTTTTTGAAGAATTGATGTAATCTACTTACACAGTAGTTGTTTTAGTTGTCTGACTCATTTAGTGTAATGGACTGTTAAGACTTTTATATTAGTTTTTGTCTTGAATGAAGTTTTATTGCGCTCAAAAACATGAAATATACCCTAAGTTAATTACATGTTCAAGAAAAGCTCAAAAATCAGGAGGGTGCCCATAAGTAATTTTTTAAGCTAATTTTTCAATTTTATAAGAAAAATTTGGTGTCAGTATAGGTCTGGTATGCAAATATACGAATCTGGGCTGCATTTCTATTTTGGTTGCACATATCAAAAATAGGTGTGCCTATAACACTACTCTTAAATAATCAATATGTGACTGAGAGTCAAAGGAAATGCGTTCATGGGATAGCGGTGAATGACGGCCGAGTGAAGTGTGAGAAATCCATCAACATTTTCAAACAGTGTTTTAGTAGTACATTGGTATAAAGAATTATTAAATGTGAATTCAACTTGCGGAAGTACAATGACTCATTGCTTTGGATTCTTCCCGGTTAAACAATTGGAAAAATCTCCTAAACTATGATTAACAAACTCAGCCAGCCCATTTGTTTGAGGATGCATGCGCGACTAAACTCGAGTTTGGTTTTCAATGTCCCCAAAGGGTTTTCCAAAAAATTCTCATGAAGTGTGATGCATCCTTCGTCGCACTTTAATTTTTTCAGCATTTATTTATTATCGTGTATTTCTTTCGCGCGCCTGCTTTTATTTGAAATAGTTCGGCTCTTCGGTTTGACCACCCGATGAGACCCTGAATAAATGGTCCAGTAATTTTAGGAGTTAGGACGTTTATGGCAAGCTCAAAATATGCAGGAGACACATAAATTAATTTGAAATCCCTTTGTTTTCTCTTTCCAAAAATTAGAAAAATCCTCCATGAAGAAATTCCAATAAGGGATGCCCACATTTAGAAATCCACCTAGAGATTGATTTGAAAATTTCATTAAATATTGTACTCATTTAGAATGTCCTCATTTGGAAATCCTCCCTCCCATCCTTATTAAAAACTGCTGTCCAGAAAAAAAAAACAGCGTCGGATTGTATTGAACGAAAGTTTCGTTCTCCTACAGTTCCGGCCGCACCCCGTCTTCCCCTCCAGCGTCGTCGTCCATTACCAGGCGCCAAACGCCGTTCATCTCCAGTCCCGTTCGCCGCACCGTTGTCTCCAGACGCGCGACTGCCTGTGTTCCTGTACGTGGCGACATCGACCATCTTCTTCCTCCGCCGATCTACTCGTTGTTCCGCCTAGGCCACGCCGTCGACTTCGTGCCCTATTTCCGGCGTTGCCTCTGCGATCGACGTCGACCTCGACAAATCCACCGTCGATCGCGTGCAAAAGTCTTTTGAGTCCACGGATTTGGGACGGGTGTCCCCTTCCCCTGGGTAATTTTCCTGTATTTCCGCTCGTTTGAGTTAGCTTAAATTTATGCGTTCGCCTAAATAATCTTTGAGCTTGCTTACGTTTTCACTACTTAATTACTGCGCTATTATTTCATAAGTTATTAATGTGGATTGCTTGTGGTGGTATTTATCTATGTGTGGAAGATTCGAATCATACGAATACCTAAGAGTTCGACCCGAACAAAATTAACGAACCTTCCAACGTTCATTGCAACGAGAATAATTACGCGCGCAAAACTATATTTGGTTGCTCGGCCGATCTCATTTTCAAAAATTAACTTGTTTTCAAAAACCTTAATTTTATTATTATAATAAAATAAAATATTTTCTTTGATCAAAATAATTAATTTGAAAACCCTAAATCCGGTTTACATCAGTTTGGTATCAGAGGTAGTCTGTGATTCGCTCCTATCACGAATCACGCGATCCGAATTTCAAAATTTATTATTATTTAAAAAAAATCTATTTTAAAATATATATAATTAAGTTAAAAAAAATATTTAATTATCTCAAATATTTTAACTTGAATATCACCTCTCATTAAAATAGTCAAACATTTTAAGTATTAATAAAAAAAATGTGTTTGAATTAAGATAAAAAAAAATACTTATAAATCTTTAAGTCTTTAAAAATTTATTTAAAATGGGGAATCACGTAGAGAATAGTGTATGTGATTTTGATGAACGTCTTAAAATTTTAATGAGAAGCGTTGAGGAGCTCTCCACTAATCTAAAACATGACGTGAACGAGTTGTGGACATCGGTAAAACGACTTGATGCGAAAGTACACAAGCACTATGTTTTACCTAACCACCTCCCAACTCCATATTATAGGATGGAATCCGAGAGCACCTTGACCTCACCTATCCCCACCATAACACTACCTTCAGTCGATGGGTTTATTTGTGCGCCTCAGCTCCAGGATGAAGAGTTTGTTCCTCTTATTTCTGTCATCCCAACTGAAGTTGTGACCCCTCTTGTCTCCATTACATCACAACCCTTAGTCACCGAGTTTATTCATGAGCCTCCGCCACAGGAAGAAGAACTTACTAGCGATATGTCATTCACCTCGGATGCCACAATTTCGACCTCACTACTCCTAGAGAAGGAGTTGACTAGTGATGGGTCCTTCGTCTTAGGTGACATAGACTTAAACTATGTATGCCCTAAGTCTCCGAGCCCACCACACTCATCAACACTTGAGCCTATTGACGTTCACCCATCCGTTGCACTATTGTCGCCACCATATATTGATTTCGTATTTGGAGAACACTTATTTTGTCATCTTATAAATATAAATCTTTTTGAAATAAATTATTATTATGAAATTATCAATATATTCAAGAAAAATCATGTTTTAAGGATAATCAGAACTCCAAAAATTTTCACTCCCAATAAGGACACACGCTTTAAAGGATTTCTTTGGAAACTCCTAAATGATCAAATTGGAGACAATTATAAAGTTTGTAATGTCAAGATAAATATGAGTGGATTTGTGAAATTACAACAAGACATTAACTATTTTATGTCGTATTTTTGGAACATACCTAAGGGTCAAAAGGGCACCAAACTCGAGTTTCGTAGCGCATCTCACTCTCTAATCGATAGATGGACCGAGTTCGTTAATAAGAGTTTGGAGAATATTCTTAGGTGTTTAATCGAAGCGAATCCAAAGCAATGGGATCTTGTAACTCCACAAGCAAAGTTCACTTGTAATAATTCTAGAAACCACTCCCTTAATATATCTCCTTACGAGATTTTCTATGCGTTGCCCCACCCACCTGACCACCATCATCTCTCGTTCCATGAACGTATTTCATTCGATGCGCAAGCTCATATTAATTATTTTAAAGAACTGCATAAAATTACTGCTAATATTTTGCGAGCAACCTTTGAACATTACAAACTCACGGTCGGTCGTTATCGCCATAAGTTGTACTTTTCAAAGGGAGGTCTGGTGATTGCTTATTGCAGGAGGTTGGGTCTAGTTCATGTTCAGCAACGCTTTGGGCCACCAGTTGAGCCACCTGTCGAGGCTCCAGATATTCCACCCGATCCAACACCAGCGACGATATCAGATCTCCCCATTGCCAGTTTTCGCAAAGTCTCGCCGGGGTCGAGCTCTTTCAACCCCAGGAGAATTGATGCATCCTTCGTCGCACTTTAATTTTTTCAGCATTTATTTATTATCGTGTATTTCTTTCGCGCACCTGCTTTTATTTGAAATAGTTCGGCTCTTCGGTTTGACCACCCGATGAGACCCTGAATAAATGGTCCAGTAATTTTAGGAGTTAGGACGTTTATGGCAAGCTCAAAATATGCAGGAGACACATAAATTAATTTGAAATCCCTTTGTTTTCTCTTTCCAAAAATTAGAAAAATCCTCCATGAAGAAATTCCAATAAGGGATGCCCACATTTAGAAATCCACCTAGAGATTGATTTGAAAATTTCATTAAATATTGTACTCATTTAGAATGTCCTCATTTGGAAATCCTCCCTCCCATCCTTATTAAAAACTGATGTCCAGAAAAAAAAGGCAGCGTCGGATTGTAGAGAACGAAAGTTTCGTTCTCCTACAGTTCCGGCCGCACCCCGTCTTCCCCTCCAGCGTCGTCGTCCATTACCAGGCGCCAAACGCCGTTCATCTCCAGTCCCGTTCGCCGCACCGTCGTCTCCAGACGCGCGACTGCCCGTGTTCCTGTACGTGGCGACATCGACCATCTTCTTCCTCCGCCGATCTACTCGTTGTTCCGCCTAGGCCACGTCGTCGACTTCGTGCCCTATTTCCGGCGTTGCCTCTGCGATCGACGTCGACCTCGACAAATCCACCGTCGATCGCGTACAAAAGTCTTTTGAGTCCACGGATTTGGGACGGGTGTCCCCTTCCCCTGGGTAATTTTCTTGTATTTCCGCTCGTTTGAGTTAGCTTAAATTTATGTGTTCGCCTAAATAATCTTTGAGCTTGCTTACGTTCTCACTACTTAGTTACTGCGCTATTATTTCATAAGTTATTAATGTGGATTGCTTGTGGTGGTATTTATCTTTGTGTGGAAGATTCGAATCATACGAATACCTAAGAGTTCGACCCGAACAAAATTAACGAACCTTCCAACGTTCATTTCAACGAGAATAATTACGCGCGCAAAACTATATTTGGTTGCTCGGCCGATCTCATTTTCAAAAATTAACTTGTTTTCAAAAACCTTAATTTTATTATTATAATAAAATAAAATATTTTCTTTGATCAAAATAATTAACTTGAAAACCCTAAATCCGGTTTACATCAAAGTGTGTGTCCCAGTCAGATGTAATCGATCTATGAATGTCATGCAGCCTAACTACCTCTCTAAAGAAAATTTTAGTAACGTGTACGGCACTAGAGGTTTTCCTACAGGGGATAAAGTGCACCATTTTTGAGAAGCGATCTACAACTACAAAAATAGAATCTACTTTCCTCCGAGTGCGAGAAAATCTTATGACGAAATGGCATCCCACGGACTCTCGAAAATAGGTAGCAATTGGGGTAACTTAGATACCTAATGGTGACGACCTTTGGAACGTTGAGTTTTGCCATCTTCACTCTGGACAGAGTTGAAGGTTTTAACCCAGGATAAATTCACAGCAACAAACCACAACAACCATTTAAAAGAAATTTTGTTCGACGTCACATATGCATCCATTTTGTAATTTACTTCTCTAATGCATGTTGCATGAGTCATTCCATATTTTTATATTCTTCATATTTATAGAAATTTTCTTTGTTATTAGGGATTGAGAGATATTTACTTTAATTTCTTCACCAATTTGCTCATGAGGGGCATTGCTACACTATCTTAGGTAACTTTTCTAAGGACTTCTTAGAATTGGATAGGAATGCTAAGATTGTGTAATGCTCTTTAATCCTTTTTAGTGATTCCGAGAGTTGTGTGGTACAACGGATGTATTTATCTCCCTTATCCTTCAAACCAAGCTTCTTTCTTTTATTGTTTACTTGTTTCTCTCATTGAGTAAAATGATGAAAAGAAACTAATAATTAAGATAGGAACTAAGCAAGAATGCCATTCTCCACCAAATGTCATAATGGAGTAACTTTTATATACTAAGCAATTCAAAAACAATTATAAAAATTTGATTTCACCATTGAGCAAATTTTAAAATGCAACAAATGATCAAAGTATATTAAAAAAAGCAACCCATTAATTTGCAAAGAATGCTTAAAATTAGCAATCGATCATCTAAATATTAAATCCCAGAGAATGTTTGGATTTCTTTGATTTTGTAAGTAAATAGAAATTTAGAAAGCATATCTACATAATTAATCTTTGCTAACCTGTATGGTAGCTCCTCCTCTTCCATGTTGGGTGTGCTGCGCTTTCAAAACCTATGCAATCATAAAAGAGAATAATATGAAAATTAGCTAGCAAACTAAAGCGAAAATTTTAGTGGAAGATGTTTACATGCTATTGTTGCAGTAGATAAATTCAGAATGAAAGCAACATGAATGTACCTGATATACGCGCCCTAGGAACCCCCCAAGATTGTGTAGAAGTAGCCTTGTTAGTCAGTAAATTCAAGAAACAAAAAACCTTGAGTATAACAGACAATTTTAATTTATTTAAAACCTTTTCTTTGAATCACATTCCCAGTTCGCACCTGCATGGAGTCAAGCTGAGAGTTCATATATTGGCTAATAGATATAACACAAAGAAGGCATATGAACAATGAATAGGATGTGTAAGAGGACTTGTAAATTACCATAAGTAAATTCAATAGTTTCTCATACATGAATAAAAGGACAAGTGATGCAAGTAAGCCAGGTCAATTTGAAAAAAAAAATTTACGTTTAAATGGCAGTAGTTAACGTGGTGGTTATGAACCGTCGTTCATAAACCTCCGACCTCACCTAAGGAACTTCATCCACTTTTATGATTAAAACTAGTTTTTTTCTGGGTGGCAATCATGACCATTGTTATGCCAAACATACATCCTATGAGGGGGGGCGTTTTTGTCCAAACTCACCGGAGCAAAAACGCCGCGCCAAACGGAGCCAAAATGAGATTTTAAGCACAAGGTGAATTTATATGCTTCTAATAACAACTTTAATTCATGTTGTCCACACGATTGCAGGTGGATCAACCTGTTAATTAGTCGTAGAGAATCCAAAAAAACATATAGTGAAACAATCATTATACGTGAGTATGATTCACTACTCATCCATGTGAAATCGAAGGATAAGTAAAATCTCGCCAAAATCCAGTAAAGGATGTTTTCAACTTTTAAACAATTATCTTGTTTAAAAACATACAAAATATCAAAATGAAAAAGGAATCAACAAAATGATGCCAACAAAAAGCCATCGTTATCTTGACTTTAGGCCCACTATAATAAGGAGAAATATTCCTATATCAAAAAATTTAAATTTGCAAGGGCACTTACAAAAAATAAACAAAATATTTTATTAGAAAACAAATTCAGGTATTATCTGTCTATAATACACCTACTTATGAATTATTCAAAAATAATAAGTATTATAATTTATATCTATTGTTTCATGACAAAATAACACTTCTTTGAAAGCAATATTTTGTCATAACCGTGATTTCCATTGAGTACAATTTCTTTTGTATATTTAAATATTCATATCTCGTTTAGCAACTACAATTTTCTAGTTTGGATCATTCTGTTAGGGACCGACTCAGAGGTCGCCGGAAGAGTATCCGGAGGTGGAGATGACGGAGGCGGCGATACGACGGAGCCTTGACCGTAGGTGCCAATGCGGGGCGTGCTCGAGAGAGAGAGCTTCCAAGATCTCTTTTAGGGTTGGGAAAATTAGACTTCTTTATTCATACCGATACAAGACTCACTGGATCCTTTAAATAGGGCTTACAATCGACACCAGGAAGGAAAGAACACTAAAGGAAATAACGACAAACTTGAACACGCGACTAAAAAGGACACGACACAAATCACGATGTCATATAAGGACGCGGATCTTATGACAAAATAAAAGAATATTCGAAAATAAATAATAATAATGTCATAAAGGAAGGACCCGTAACATCTCTCCCGCCGTGCAAAACGAGCTTGTCCTCAAGCTCGAGGGAGATCAATGGTGTCCGCGCCAGCCGACACCCTCATCATCAGAGTCCACGATGTGCAGATAGAAAAGTCGTTTGCACCTGTGGTCGTGAGTGTACTGCTCATCGCAGTTGAAACATAAGCCCTTGGCGCGCCGTTCCATCATCTCGTACCGAGATAGTTTACGAACTGGTGGGGATGGATGTCCCTCTGAATGACCAGGCCGAATGCCCGTGTCGGTGGGCAGATAGACCTCCTGTGCCAGGTGGAGGTGACGGTCACATATCCTAGTCAGACTCATAGCAGTCACCAAGTCTGGAGGAGCCTCAAATTCGAGATCCAGTTGCAGGCGATCACGAAGTCCGACGGCGAAGATGCCGACCTGCATCTCTGGGGAAAGCGTGACGTGTGTCAGAAGAAGTTGAAACTGGTCCAGATAGTCGTCCACGGAGCCTGTTTGGCGAAGTGTTGTGAGGGCACCAAGGGGGTTATTGCGGATGGGAGGGCCGAAACGCATGTTGCAAAATCGTTTGAAGTCGTCCCACGTTAGGCCCGGCTGATCATTGAAGAGACGAGTGGCCCAAAGCAAAGCAGAGACAAGAAGGTGGAAGGAGGCCAGAGGGAGCCGTTCAGCTGCCTGAGTTTGTTGATGGTCAAAGAATTGTTCGCACCTGGTGAGCCAGCCCAAGGGATCAGTTTTCACATCGTAGGTGGGGAATTTCAACCGAGTATAGCGCGGTAGAATAGCAGCTTCAGGGCGTAAAGGGTCTGCGGTGGCGGCTCATGGCGAATGAGCGGCGGTAGCGGAACTTGACTGTTGCTAGCGTGATCCGTGGGTGAGGTGGTAACCACGTGACGTGTTGTTGTTAGTCCATTAAGCTTGGTGGTGAGGGTTGCCATGTCAGCTCGATGATGTGAGTCGGCATCCCGAAAGCGTGCCTCTACATCTTGAAGGCGTGCATCTATGGAAGATATAACCGCGTGCAGCCGGTTCATAGTATCCAAGAAATCGGGCGAGTCTCCCATAGTGTGGATGGAGGTAGCACGGGATAAGGAGCGGGTGAAGGGACGTCTGGAGTCGTCGGATGCGGCTGAATTTGTGTTGTCGCGAGTGCCGCGCCGTCTCCCAATGATGGCGTCACAAATTTGAGTAGTGTATGCGTCGGTTAAGCGTGCGTGTAATGTCGGTAGAGGAGGATGAGACGCCCAGTGGGCTGGTTAGCGTCGGGGGATCAGTGTCGGAGGAAAAGGATCGAGAGCAGTGGCGGGGAAGTGGCGGGGAAGCCGCGTCGGCCTGGAGTCGTCGCGTCGACAGGGCTGGGGCGTCGGCGTTGGACGGAGAGCTATCTACTGCAGAGTTTACCGTCGGGGAGAGCGTCGATCTTGGTCGGCGTCGAGGAGCTCAGAGGGCTCAGCGGAAGGAGAAGAGGGCGCCCAGGCGTCGATCGGCTGTGTTGCGGGATTCAACAGCGATCGGATGGCTGCGTCGATTTTCTCGGATCAGAAGGACCTGTCGTCGGGGTGCAGAGGGCTGAACGGAAGGATCGATGACGCGGAAGGATCTGTCGCCGGGAGGATCTGTCAATAGCGATCGGATCGGAGGAGTTGTCGGGTGGGCGTGTTGTCGCTAGGCTTGCGGGCTCTGATACTAAGTTGTTAGAGACCGACTCGGAGGTCGCCGGAAGAGTAGCCGGAGGTGGAGATGACGGAGGCGGCGATACTACGGAGCCTTGACCGCGGCTTCCTATGCGGGGCGTGCTCGACAGAGAGCGCTTCCAAGATCTCTTTTAGGGTTGGGAAAATTATACTTCTTTATTCATACTGATACAAGACCCACTGGGCCCTTTAAATAGGACTTGCAATCGACACCAGGAAGGAAATAACACTAAAGGAAATAACAACAAACTTGGACACGCGACTAAAAAGGACAACACAAATCACGACGTCATATAAGCATGCGGATCTTATGACAAAATAAAAGCATATTCGGAAATAAATAATAATAATAACGCCATAAAGGAAGGACCCGTAACACATTCCTCACTCTATCTTATTAGATGGCCAATGTCGTAAACATCACAATTTACAATCAAAACTAAGATAAATAAAAATATTCATCACCTTCTAACTTATCTAACCAATTATTTCAATCTTCTAACCACTTTTCGTGCATAAGTTATATTAACTTAACTTTATAGTGTAAGCATATGCGAAATAAACATCTTATTTTTTGTTACGATCTTTAAAATGGAACCGCATATACTTATAATAATACAAATCATATTTTGATTAGAAGTTAAATTAACTAAATACATATGCATTAATACTTATTCAATAAATGGCCATTATTTTGCTAGCAAAGTTATTTTAAATCTCAGTATTGAGTAGGAAATTAATTTGTTAACAATAAGACCATTTTATTTGTATAATTCTTAAACAACATTCAAAGCTAGTCATGACTCTGGAACAAAAAATAGCTCTGAGTAAATGAACATTCCATTAAATGGTTTTATTATGGTCTCACATGACCAGTTATCTACGTCTTTAATTATTAATTAGTGTCGTCATGTATTGATATTAAGTGTCTTTTATTAATTGAGTCGATGTACGAGTTCATTGTGTTTTATCGTTTCATGTTGTTCTCTTTAGTTTCTAGTATTTACACTCATGCCACTTTGTAAGTCATTAAATAGACCTCTTGGATCATTGTATGGATCATCAATCAAATTATGAAAGTTTTTATCCCACTCTCTAGTTCTCTCATCTTCCTCAAGTTCTAGGGTTAGGGTGCACAGCTCCCCTTCTTCCTCTCCCCTCGCATTCTCTGTGGTTGACTTTGGCTCCTTCTTGTATCTCCGCCTCCACCGTCACCTCCGACGAATACCCGAAGTAGGCTCGTAACAAATTCATATAGCAACATGATGCCACAATGCCATGTAGATCAGTGGAATGAGATCCCCACACTAACGAAAGTGATTAACTAATAGAAAATCGTAGAACAGAATTACTGCAAGAAATTATATGGTACAACAACTAGATATTATATAGCACAAAGAAATGCATGGTGATGCACCAGCTGCATATATAAACAAATATAAGCAAAGGACATTTATATATACATACAAACATGAGCAAAGGGAATTTAGTTAGTGCATTAGGTCCAACAAGCAATACTTTAGAAAAGAATGGTTTTAGGTTGAGCAGAGCAATGACGGAGTATGGAGCTTAAATTTAGCAGTGCGAGAAGGACGGATGACTTCGTTATTAAGTTGGATGATCAAGATATTTCCTGTAGTACGTGCTTTAAATATCTTGGATCGATAGTTTAAAAAGATGTAGGTGTTGATAAAGATGTGATACATAGAATCCAAGCAGGTTGGTTGAAGCGGAGACGCGCGCGCGTCAGGGATCTTATGTGATCGTAAAGTACCATTAAAACTTAAAGGCAAGTTTTACGGTACTGCAATTAGACCAGCGATGCTCTATGGTTCTGAGTGTTGGGCAGTGAATTGTGTACATGAGCAAAAAATGGGAGTTGCGGAGATGAGAATGCTTAGGTGGATATGTGGACACACGAGACTGGATAAAATTAGGAATGAATGTAATAGGGATAAGACAGGAGTGGCACCAATTGCAGAGAAGATGCGAGAAACACGACTAAGATGGTTAGGACACGTGCAAAGGAGACCATTAGAGGCACTTGTTAGGCGTTGTGAGACTTTAGTCACTAGGCGTGTTAAATGGGGGAGGGGTAGACCAATAAAGACTTGGAATGAGACTATAAGGAAAGACATGATGTACTTAGGCATTAGTGAGATTATGACTAAAGATAGGGCACAATGGCGACAAAGAATCCATATAGCCGACCCCACTATAGTGGGATAAAGGCTTGACTGTTGTTGTATTAGGTGCACGTGTCTCCATTAAATCAAACTTGTCCCACAGAGTTACCCAAACATATCCTTTCGAGCTTTACTCAAAACTTGGAATCAAGAAGCTTGAAAAAAGATATATGAGACCAATAGACACAGAGATCCGGAGAAGAGACGGAGAAATCACTAACGTGCAGAGCGTAGAAGCCTTAAAGAATGCGTCGTCAACACATTATTGGTGTTGCCTTGATCGGGTGAGATCAGCTCATCTCATCTTTTATTTGCCTTTGCTACCAAACTTTCCTCATTTAAAAATCATGACAACAATGTCAAAATCCTAACATCAATCCATCCGCAAGGAGTACATTTGGAGGAGATTTTCCACTATTTCACCTTCTCTCTATATTTTAAAACAACTACAAAGGTAGTAAGACATAAATTTATATCCTGTTGAAATAAGCATTAGCATGTAGAGATTAATAAACAATTTATATGATTAATTTTACCTTAGAGATTCATTTATATATGAACTACTAGAATTCTAGTATGTTTCCAGACTGGATAAAAAATCCTAAAATTTTATTACAAGCCCCCCATTAAAATCCAGATCAACCAAAGCTAACACGGGGATCCATTTGAGTGTTTAGAGGTTAGGATAGTAAAAGTTAAATATATTACAATCCCCCGTTGAAATCTAGCTCAGCCATTGCTATCACAAGGACCAGAGGGGCTTAGCTCTAGGGTTTAAGGGATAGTAAACCCTAATTTTCTTACAAATACCCACCGTAAAACACTACATCCAGATCCGCCACAGTCAGCATGATGATCAATAGGTTTTAAAAGTTTAGTAGGAGTCGGCGGATAAATTATAAAAATGTATGGGCTTTTCCGGACAAAACCTGAAACGACATCTGAAATTTCAATCATGAGATCGTCCATCCTTCTAGAAATTTAAAAAAAATACAATCGCAAGGAGGACTTTTGCTTTCAAACTTCTCCCATCAAAAGCAGCAGAAATGAACAAATAGGTGGGCATCAAACAAGGTCCTGAAAATAAAAAATGTTGGCACCAGAAAATTGAAGAAATTACGTCAGAGCCGAGAACTTTGGCCCCGCGGCGTTGGGTCGCAGCCCATGGCGAGGCTAGGGTGCGGAAATGCGGCGATTCGGAGGTGGCCGGCAACCGCGGCGGCTCAAGCGATCTCTGTGCAAGAGTCACTATGGAGGAAGGAGGGGAGAGAGGACGGCTGGAGGAGAGAAGAGCCCGGTACAATCTTCCCCTCACCGCCTGCATTTGCCCGATCGACAGTGGAGCTCCAGACTTCGCGGATGAATTGAAGCAATATATATAGGCATGCTGCGTGGAAATACCATTTATCTAGATAATAGCCGGAGATTAGAAACACAAACAAATTGGTGCCGGGCATGTGTAAGTGGGTGGGGCGGAGAAAATTGTACGTGCGTGTAATGTATGGGAGATTTCTGGGATTTTTTTTTGTTCAAAAATATAATTGGATTTGTATTGATTGTAAAAATGAATTGGATTTTAATTCAAAAAATGGATTAGATTTTTAGTTCAAAAAAAAGGACATTTTTACGGTTGTATTTTCACTCCAAAATATAGTCATATGGCTACATAAAATGAGTGTAAAAATACGTAGATCAATATTTCGTGATTTATTTTGTACAAAAATAGAAAACATGGGAGGATTTTGTATTTCCCCCACGATTCTCCCCGTGCGTGTAACTCACGTAAAATTTTCGCCTACGGTCGCAGTAGCCCTGCAGCTCGGATCAGTTCGGTTCGGTTCCACTCAGAACCAAGAACCGACCCGTATAGGTTCGGTTCCAATATTTTGGAACCGGAACCGACCCACGGTTCTACATTTTCGGTTCCGGTTCGGTTCTCGGTTCTTTAAATTCTATTTCATGGACAACAAATTGTCTTCAAAAACAAGATTATTTTAACATGATGACGTATAACAACACATTGTAGTATACAACCTGAGAAACACATTTAATGGCATGCTGCTATAAATCTGAAATTCTGAATCTAACACAATTTCGCATTAAAAAATATTTGCATAGTTTCATATTTTTCATTCCAACAAAATTGTTCAAAATAAAACAAAAAAGTAGTAAATAAAATTACACATGAAGTACCTCCATCAAGCTAATTGTTCATCAATCTTTTTCAAATGCTTCTTGCTCACCACAAATAAATGTTAAAAGGGAAAATATTGTGTTAATATTGATATAAAATAATACTCTATAAAAATCTAAATTATAGCGTAAGAAGAATAAAAATCAAAGAGCATTGTAATTACCACTCTCAAGCTCTTCAATTTGATGCAAGTCTTCCTCAATTTGCAAAGGCAACGGAGACACTCGTAACCAATCTTGAGTACAAATCAACCCTTCAACAATCTTTGGTGAGAGCGAACTACGGAATCGATCGAGAACACGTCCACCTGTACTAAAAGCTGACTCTGATGCAACGGTAGAAACTGGTATTGCCAGGATATCTCTAGCCAATGCTGAAAGAATTTTATATTTGCTTGAATTCACTTTCCACCAATTTAATATATCAAACTCTGGAGATAGATCATCCAAATCACATTCTTCTTTCAGATACTTATATAGCTCTGATTGGTTAGAGGAAGTTTGAAGTGCCTTCTTTCTCTCAATAACTGCTACTCTCAGTTGTCTCATTTTATTCAAGGAACTAATATTGGGAGGGTTATGTGGTTGATCCAATTCCATGCTCTCACCTCTAGAAGAGTTTGAAGTTGTCGGCATAGCATCAAGTTTCTTATAATACTCAAATAATTTCTTAAAAACTTTTAAAACTTTTTCCATCAACTCATTAATTTGTTCATTGCTGAAGAAAAATTCATAACAATGTCTCACAAATTCAAGCTTGTTTCTTGGATCTAGCACTGATGCAATCACGAGCAATATACTAACTTTATCAATGTTCCCCCAATATTTTTCAAATTTGACCTTCATTTTTATTGTCATTGCTTGGTGATTAAGATTTGAGGATGCAACCCATTCATTTAATGCATGTCCAATGAAAAAAACTTGCTCAAAATACGCACTTGAAGTAATGTATGATGAACCGGAGAATAAATTACTAGCAATATAAAATTTCTCTAAAAAAGAGACCAATAACTTAGCAGTTTCCCAATCATAACTTTGAGGAGGTCCATTTTCTAAGTCGATTGCAAATTTAGAAACTTCATCTTCGAATCTTTCAAAAGCTTTCTTAAACTTGAGGGTTACTTGTAACATTTGATATGTAGAGTTCCATCTAGTTGGGACATCCATGCAAACTGAACCTTTATACTCTATTTTTTTTCTTTTTCACAACAAATTTTAAATTGATGTGATCTCATAGGAGAACTTCTAATATATTTCACCGCGTCACGAACTCTTGCAACTGTATCTATCTTCTCATTCATGTCATCTTTCACAATTAAATTTAGAATATGGCATGCACATCTCATATGAAAAAATGCCCCCCCCCCCCCAAAGGCAAATATGATTTCTCATTTAATTTTCTTATCAAATGATCAATTGCAACGGTGTTTGCAGTGGCGTTATCTACAGTTAGAGTACAAACTCTATCTATCTCCCAATCTAATATACACGATTCTAAGACCTTGTCAAGCTCTTTTCCTTTATGACTGGAGATAACACAAAAATTAAGAATCATTTTTTGCAACTTCCAATTATCATCAATAAAATGAGCAGTAAGACATTAGTATGAGAGATTTTGTAAGGAGGTCCAGCAATCGGAAGTTAAACTTACGACGGCTTTCATGTTTACAAGTGTCTTCTTTAGTTTTGTCTGCTCAGCATCATATAATTTCATGCAATCTCTTGTTAGTGTAGTGCGGAAGATCAATTTAAACCTTGGTTGCAACATTCTCATAAGATAAAGAAATCTTTCTGTTTCAATAATTCTAAAAGGCAACTCATCTGTGATAACCCATCTAGCAAGGCCCATTCGACATGACTCCTGATCAAACTTCCAAGAATGTAGATACTCAATAGAAGTTATGTCATTTCCCTCTTCCCCACATTTCATCTCAAAGCTTAACAATTTTTGTCTTTTGTCGACTGCATTATACGGATATTTGCTGCAATCATTTAGATGTTTCCACATATTACTAGTACCATTAATACTTGCACAACCATACGCTTTACTGCAATAGTTACATGCAGCTTTCTCAGACTTCTCACCCTCTTTCTTCTTAATCTTAGAAAAATGACCCCACATATTGGACTTTGACTTGTAATCTCTTTTCTACGCGTTAGACGTGCTAGGCACGGTACTCCCATCTACAATTGTAGTGGGCTCATCTGTAACAATCGGAGCACATGTTGCGGCAATAACTTCATTTGTGTCTCCCACACTAGACATTTTAAAGGCCTAATAGATAAAAAAAAATCTGAGAGAAATGCTTGAGTATTAACTTAAGTATACAATAAATGAATAATTTAGGTAACAAAATGTAATAAGAGAGAAGCAATGCAGCAATCAACAAAGATTTGTATTTCAGAACAACTGTAATAAGTAACTTATAGAAGGAAGCCCAAGAAGCTTCTGATTAGCCACGGCAATAACCTATAGCAGACACGATAATGATAAGAAACATTGTAAATAATGTTCCTATGAGGAGATTTCATAATCATAATCAGCATACATTGTAAATAAGTTACTAGGAGAGTAGAACATACAGAAAAAGCTTCATTTATTTCATAAAAATCGATTTTGGAAGCCTCCAAACCGGCATTTGAAATGGGATTTGGTATCGCAAGTTAAAATGAAGTAAAATAGAAAACACAGTAGAAGAAGTTGCAGCCACATCATTATAGACAAATATTCATCATCATCACCACCATTAATAAACATATTCCAACTCTTAAGACCCAACTTAGTAGCTTACAGTGCACAGCCGGCGGAGGAGGCGAAGGAGGCGGAGGAGGAGCAGGAACGTTGTAATCGACGCCGGCGGGAGGAGAAGGGACGTTGTAATCGACGCCGGTGCCTAGCGGACCAGTGATGTCATTCCTGTTCGCTGGGGAGACGGGTAGAAGGGAGTCGTTCCTGTTCGCTGGGGAGACGGGGATGGGGAGCGGGAGCGGGCGAGCGGCGCTAGGGCTGGAGACGGGGATGGGGAGCGGGAGCGGGCGAGCGGCGCTAGGGCTGGAGACGGGGATTGGGAGCGGGAGCGGGCGAGCGGGGCTAGGGCATGGAAACGGGGATCTGATAATAAAAGATAAAAGTATAAAACATTAATACTTAATTAATTCAGTATTCCTTTGACAGCCACGGGACATCCATGCAAAGTGCAAACTGAGTCAATTAAAAATATTATTCAAATATGCGGTTCGGATCGGTTCTCGGGTACCCAACCACGGGACCCGAGAACCGAACCGCCGGTTCTTTTTTTTAAGAACCGTAACCGAACCGACCAATGTGAGAACCGCCCCGAACCGTCCGGTTCGGGTCGGTTTTGATCCGGTTCTCGGTTCTTCGGATATTTTTGCACAGGGCTATGCGCAGCTGTAAATGAGAGAATTTTTTGTACGCGTAGTGTTTGATGGGATGGTGCGGAACAATATTTTTAGTTGAAATTACGACTGTAACTGTATTCATAGTTATATTTACAGTCGTAAAAATATATGTAATTTACAACTATAGCTGTATTTAAAAAAATCACTTTTGAACATGTGTATTTTCAGACCGTAACATATACATATGAGATCTTAAAATGATCATAAAAATAGGTAAAATAATATTCTGTGATTTATTTTTTAAAAAGAATTGTATTTTGGGCTAAAAATACAGTCCACGCACAGAAAAGTAGAAACGTTACACATACAGAAAATTTCTCCGCTACAAATAAGCAGGGGCGCAGGGCTAACAAGAAACACAAACAATATAATAGTGGACAAACACACCGATATTCATAACCAATCAATCACGCAGTTTATATAGAAACATAAATGCAATGCAAACAACAGGAGAAATACAGGAATCGATAAAGGGCATCACGGGTGGAATCGAACACCTCCACCCGCTGAGGAATAGAAAATACTTATTGCAGTCCGTTGAACAACGGACGTAGAAGATTCGCGCACGAACCTTCGTCGTTGGACCCCCTACATCGGCCAAACTGCACTCGCGCATGACTTTGACTCCAAGCCCGCGCCGCTACTCCACCTACATCAGCCAAACCAAGCCGAGCAGAACTCCACACCGTTGTACCTCCTCCAAGGTCGGCGGCGGCGCACTCCTTCCACGTGAACAGAAGCGAACAGGAGGGGTGGCGATTCCTTCCATGAATAGGAAGCAAGGGGGCAGAAACCGGCTCCAGAGAACATGAGCAGAGGGGGCGTGATGCTCCTCTTGAGAACTGAGCGGAGGTGAGGTTTTCACCTCTCACTAATAGGAAGACGGCTCCTATATCGCGAAAAAAAAAAGATAGGGGTGGCTACGGTTCTCTCTGTGAAATATTTTAAAGTCGGAAGAACACGTCAACCAACAGGAGAATAAGGAAACCAAACGATGAACACAAACTATCACAATTTAATAACTCTGGCAGCTAGTTACAAATGGACAGGGCCGAATACAAGTTGCATCCAACTTGATTCACAACAGCCAATGAAGTAAATAACTTGGTCACGGACAAGATCCGCTTCTCCTCCGGAGTACACCGCGCGGGTGATACTCGCTCCTCGCCAACGCCCAGCGTTAGCTCTGCTCCTCGCAAGCTCGCTGCTCGCACTCCTCAGCTCCCTAGTCGCCACTAGACGAAGCTCGCTACTCGCCACACTCAACGCCCCGCGTTAGCTCCTAACGCCCCACGTTGACTCGCGAGTAGGTAACTCTCTTGCCGAACTTACTCCAAGTTCGATGCTCGCCTGGAAGCACATTGGTATCTCTAACTCGCTCAAAGTAGAGGATACTCGCCACTTTCAGAATCGATGCTCTTGGGGGGGGGGGGGGGGGGGGGTACCCCTCTATTTATAGGCAAAACAGGGGGGAGGTGCGAGAAGGAGCTAACACGGGCGTTAGCTTGTAACGCGGGCGTTAGCTTAGCGAGAAGGAGCTAACGCCGGCGTTAGCTCTAACGCCGGGCGTTAGCTCACTTCAAAACTCAATACTCCCCCTTGAAGTGAGCTCCGGGAACAACTCCAAGCAACGAGCGAAGCCTCCGGAACAGCCCCGCAGATAGGGGCTTCGTGAATATATCTGCAAGGTTGTCTTCACTCCGCACATGCTCCACAGCGATCAAGCCACCCAACACCTTCTCTCCGATGAAGTGATGCTCGATCTCAATGTGCTTGGTTCTTGCATGACACATTGGATTGGTTACCAGTTTCAATGCACTCTCATTGTCCCCACGAAGCACAGTAGGTCCGCTGACCTCCTCGTCCACATCCTCCACTAGTCTCCTCAGCCAGACACACTCCTGAGCTGCTAAGGATGATGCCTTGTACTCGGCCTCCGTGGTAGAAAGGGAAATAGAGTCCTGCTTCTTGTTACACCACGAGATAGCAACAGCTCCACAAAAAACACGTAACCTGATGTCGACTTGCGATCATCAGCGTCACCTCCGTAGTCTGCATCCGTCTACCCATGCAGCTTGAAGTCAGACTCCTCTCCATAGGACAACCCCATCTCAAGGGTTCCCTTCACGTACTTCAGTATCTCCTTGGCTGCCTCCAGATGAGGCTTCCGCGGCTCCTGCATATACCGACTAACTCGACCGACAGCAAAGGCGATGTTTGGCCTCGTGATAGTCAAGTAGATAAGACTCCCCATCAGTGCCCGAAAGATCTTCGGATCAGGAAGAATCCTCCCTTCTTCCTTCCGAAGCTTCAGCCCAGCCTCCAGAGGAATGAAACTGCTCTTCCCCTCCTTCATGCCGAATCTTTCGACGATCCTCTCGGCATACGCCCTCTGGGAAACATACAACCCGCCTCTTCTCTTCTCAACTTGGAGGTTAAGGAAATGGTGCAGTTCACCAAGATCCTTCATCTCGAATCGTATGGAGAGCTGCTGTCTCAGCGTCGCGACCTCCTCAGGGTTGTTCCCTGTCACGATCATGTCGTCGACGTACAGCAACACCAGCACGTGAAGACCTCCACTCTTCTTCAAGAACATGCTGAAGTCTGAGTCTGAGGCATCGTAGCCGCAGAACTACAAGTACTCCGCAATCTTTCCATACCAGGCTCTCGGCGCCTGTTTCAACCCGTAGAGGGCCTTCTTCAGCTTGCAGACGTGATGTGGCAGTGACTTGGACACGTATCCAGGTGGTTGCACCATGAATATGTCTTTGTCAATCTCTCCATATAGGAACGCGTTCTTCACATCAAGCTGCCACAACTTCCAACCTCGGCACGCCGCCAGAGCGATGACCGTCCTCACCAACGTCATCTTTGCGACATGACTAAATGTCTCCTCGTAGTCCTCTCCGTAGGTTTGTGAAAAGCCCCGAGCGACAAGCCTCGCCTTGTACCGCTCTACTTCTCCATCTGCTCTCTTCTTAACCTTGTACACCCATTTACAGGTGACAAGTTTGATGCTCTCCACCATGGGAACCAGGTCCCATGTCTCATTCTTCTCTAGGACCTCCATCTCCTCAATCATGGTCGCGTCCCACTCCTTGATGCCAGCTGCATCCTCAAAGCAGGCAGGTTCCCTCTCGTCGAGTAGTCCTGCAAAGAAGAAGGAGACCAAACTCACGGAGTTCCCCTCCTTATAGCGAGCAGGCGGGACGATCATCCTCTTCGACCTCCTCAAGGCTTGGCCACTATCTACCACTCCGGTAGACTCCTCTGCTTGAGCTCCTCTCTGAACTCCTCTCTGAACTCCTCCTGAAGCGGTGCTCTCCCTGCTTCTTAAGTTTGTAGCTCCCCCTGAGCCAGAAGCTCCTCCTGTGCCAGATGCTCCTCCTGAGCCAGATGACGATGGAGCACTGGGAGATAGCTCCAACTCCATAGTAGGGTCCTCAGTGACCCTCTCTTCACTGCTAGATTCTCCACTCTCCGGCAGCACCACAAAATAGACTCCCTAGTATGAGACCAGTTCGTCAAACACAACATCGCGCGAGATGACAAACTTGTGGGTCTGCAGATCCATGCACTTCCACCCCTTCTTCCGCTCATCGTAGCCGATGAAGATAACTTCCTCGCTTTCGGCTCCAACTTGGTTCTCTGAGCGTCCGGGACGTGCACAAAACAGGTAGAACCAAACACTTTCATGTGACCCACATTAGGCTTCTCCTCGAACATGAGCTGGTGTGGAGACACCATCCTGTTAGGACTCAGAGGTAGCCTATTGATCATATGAGTAGCACACGTCATTCCCTCCGCCCATAAGGCCTTGGAAATGCTCTTGGCATGTAGCCAACTCCTGGTAGTTTCCACCAAATGGCGGATCTTCCTCTCTGCCACCCCATTCTGCTGAGGGGTATGAGCGCAGGAGAGCTCCCGCCGAATGTCGAACCTCCTGCAGAAAGAAGCAAACTCATTGGAGGTAAACTCTCCTCCATTGTCGCTTCTCAGCTTCTTCACTCTGCGGTTCAGCCTCCCTTCCACAAGCTCCTTCCACTCTAGGAACTTATTGAATACTTCTGACTTCTCTCTCAGAAAGTATACTCACGTATAGCGGGTGTAGTCATCCACCAGAACCAGCGCATACTTATTGTCTCCATAAGTAAGGGTGGCGCACGGCCCCATAACGTCAGCATGTACGCACTCAAGAGGTGTCTTACACCTGGTCTCCGACTTGTCAAACGGAAGTCGATGTAACTTTCCATATTGGCAGCCATCGCACACATGGCCGTCGCCGTAGGAAGAGAGATGAGGCAGACCACTCACTAGGCCCTTTGCAGCCATCATCTTCAGCTTGTCCATCCCC
This sequence comes from Dactylorhiza incarnata, assembly GCA_033032865.1. Classification (NCBI taxonomy): domain Eukaryota; kingdom Viridiplantae; phylum Streptophyta; class Magnoliopsida; order Asparagales; family Orchidaceae; genus Dactylorhiza; species Dactylorhiza incarnata. The sequence continues at coordinate 3,683,429 of JAWHQI010000154.1, read as the reverse complement.
ACATGACCCAGCCTCTCATGCCAGATCACAGCGCTGTCGTTTGTCTTCAGCTTGACCACGTAGGCATTTACAGACAGAACATACAAATCCTTCACCCTTCTCCCGGTGAGCGTGACGTCAGCATCGACAGACGATAGGTTCTTCAGGAACTTCACCTCCTTCGGTCCAAACAGCACATGGTATCCAGCATCCACGACGTTAGCCACCGAGAAGAGGTTCTTCTTCATGCCAGGCACGTGATACACACTCTTCAGTGTCATTGGCTTCTCTCTACTCCCAAGGGACACCTTCCCTTCTCGCTCCACAGGATGTACCGTATCATCCGCAGTGATGATAGCATCCGTTCCTTCATACGCTTCCAAGGAGTCAAACTTGAAAATATCTCCGGTAAGATGATGCCCGCAACCGGAATCCACTATACAGTCGTTCTCAAGGTTGATGGAGGCTAAGACATCGACTGACGTTGTCGTCATCTCTGCCAGGAAACAAATGTCCCCCCACTCACCACCCTGGTGACCTCCACCTTTTCCTCCACCTCTCTGGTGATCTCTCTCCTTGTTAGCAGCATGACCAGCCTTCAGATTGGACCGGCAGTCCTTTGCCATGTGCCTGTACTTCTTACAGGCAAAGCAAAGGGATCTCCCCATTTCATCGCGCGCAGGGAGGAACTTCCTCTCATCTCCCTGAGAGGACGTTGAAGGTACATCTCCAGAGTTCTTCTTTTTCTTGTCCCTGGATCTCCTCTTTCTTGAGAACAAAGCCTCGTCATCTCCTCCTGAGATGGATACTCCCGCCATCTGCTTTGCCAAGCTCTCCTGTGACGACAGCACGTTCTCTAGCTCTAATAAGGAGGGCTGAGTAGCCCACCCTTGCACAGAAGTAACGAAGGGGACATACTCCTTCCTCAAGCCTCGGAGTATGTGCCGCTTCAACTTCGCCTCTGAGATTGGCTTTCAGGTCCAAGGTCGAGATCTCCTCACACAGGTTCTTCACCTTCAGGAAGAAGGTGGATATCGCCATCTCGTCTTGAGTCGACCTCGCCAACTCATTCTCCAGGAGTTGTAGTCGCGCTACATTCTTCGTGTTGAATAACCCATCGAGGGCTATCCAGATCTCAGACGCTGACTTGCAACCTATGATGTGGTCAAACAAGTTAGGTGAAATGGCTCTCTTCAAGGTGAACTCCGCCTTGGCGTTGGTCTTCCTCCAAGCTCTCACAGCTTGACCATTGTCTTCGATTGGAAACACTTCTGCCTGCTCATCTCCTCCAACGACCTCTCATAGGTCCTCTCAAAGCAGGTAACTCTCCAAGCAAGACTTCCACTTCTTGTAGTTGGTCTGGGTGAGCAGCTCGATGCCAAGTCCCCTAGCATACCCTCCTCCGTCGTCCATCTTGGTTGCTCAGTCCTTGTTCCCACTATCCCTCTGATACCATGTGAAATATTTTGAAGTCGGAAGAACACGTCAACCAACAGGAGAATAAGGACACCAAACGATGAACACAAACTATCACAATTTAATAACTCTGGCAGCTAGTTACAAATGGACAAGGCTGAATACAAGTTGCATCCAACTTGATTCACAACAGCCAATGAAGTAAAGAACTTGGTCACGGACAAGGTCTGCTTCTCCTCCGGAGCACACCGCGCAGGTGATACTCGCTCCTCGCTACCGCCGGCGTTAACGCTAACACCCAGCGTTAGCTCTGCTCCTCGCAAGCTCGCTGCTCGCACTCCTCATCTCCCTAGTCGCCAATATACGAAGCTCGCTACTCGCCACACTCAACGCCCCGCGTTAGCTCCTAACGCCCCGCGTTGACTCGCGAGTAGGCCAGGTAACTCTCTTGCCGAATGATAACTTCCCAAAAGGAAGTTATTTTACTACTTATTTTATTCTAATTTTCATTAAAAAGAGGAAAATAATCCCCAATTATAGAAAATATGTTTAAATATCTTATTAATCAATATTGGACTGATTTCGGTCATTTTCTATGGTTTTCTATCTAAGATTGGTCAAAGGATTCAAGTTGGGGAAGCAATGGATCATTTATTGCTGATGCAGAAAATAGGTTGCAACGCCAAAAATTAGCAGGTTGCAACGTGGCGACGAAATTCAGATTTTGAATTTTAAAAAGAGACGCCTACGTGTATTTCCAAAGGAGGCATCCCTTCAGATTTGGAAGGGAAGTTAAGAGCACGAAATTACTGGAGAATGCGATTATTCTTGGGGAGAAAGAGAGGAAAAAGAGAAGGGAGAACTTGGAGATCTCCTTCCTCTTGGAAGAGTTCGGCTAGGGCTTGGAGCAAGGGGGCTTGAACCATCACTAAGGAAATAGATCTGAATCTAAAAACGTTCCTACATCGTTTTGATTTCCTGAATCATGTCTAGTAAGATCTACTTTGATTTGTGGTTTCTCTCTTCCTTCATGAACTAAATTCCTAAGTCTTGCATGTGTGAAGTACCTTAGTTGTGATGATGACTTGATTTTCATTTATAATTTGTGAATGTGTTGATGTTGATCTTTATTAAATTTATGATCTATTCTTGGGATTTTGGTTTAAGTTTCATCTTTAAAGTGTTTGACAAAAATTCGAGAGATGAGTCGGGCTTGATGAACGTTTGTTTTGCACGGCGATATTCGAGAGAGGAGTCGTGTAGTTTTTAACCAAACTTCCGTATTTATACTTCATCGCGAGATTCGAGAGAGGAGCGTTGAAAGTGTATCATAAATCTTAATATAATTCCAAGAGAGAGAGAGAGATCTCCTCTTGAATTAGCAACCGTGATTCTAGTACTTTATGTTATTCTAATTTCATCTAAGTTGGAGACGACTAGAGGATTTGGGATAAACGGATAATGGAGATCGAGAGATAAAGTTATCCAATTTAGAATCGTTGCAAGAGAATCATTAATACTTCATGAATTATCACTTTTATGGGTTGTCATCATAGCAGGGAAAATCACATGTGAGACTATCTTTCCAAGTGAAGTAAAAATATTTTAAGTAACCGTAATTAGAGTTGTAATTGTTGTTTTTGAATTATTAAGTTTTCTCTACCAATCATTACTACTTGCTTGAATTTAGAGAAAATGCAGAATTAATATTTGTGAGCGCTAAGTTAAGCACTTCCTCGTGGGAACGATCACTTTCTCATCATTTTATTACTTGTACGACACGTGCACTTGCGTATTTATATACACCTTTCACGGGCGTATCACCGAACTTACTCCAAGTTCGATGCTCGCCTGGAAGCACTCTGATATCTCTAACTCGCTCAAAGTAGAGGATACTCGCCACTTTCAGAATCGATGCTCTTGGGGGGGGGGGGGGGGGGTACCCATCTATTTATAGGCAAAACAGGGGGAGGTGTGAGAAGGAGCTAACGCGGGCGTTAGCTTGTAACGTTGGCGTTAGCTCAGTGAGAAGGAGCTAACGCCGACATTAGCTCCAACGCCGGGCGTTAGCTCACTTCAAAACTCAACATTATCTCATGAACTGAATCGGGGCAAAACACCCTTAGGTCACGACAAGATCTAAGAGTAAAATTGGATCCGAATCTGAACCAACCGAATCCCAACAACATGATTTGTCCATGGCCTACTACTTACATGATGAATTTGCTGATTTATTTGACTTATCAAATCCAAGTAGTATACAACTTACTCAATTTACATATACGTCAAGCGACACTTGATCATGCCACACTCTTGTACATGTTCTTCGACTCCTTGGGTATTACTAGTCATGGCCCTTTCTAATCTGACGGCGGCATCGAATATCATGCAATGGAATGATGTACATGTCTTTACCTTCGTAAACTTCAGAAATTTCATCTTCTTACCTACATGGCCGAGTAAATAGTGAGTCAGTATTTTAGGGGAACATGAACTTCCAAGTACATAATAAAAAAAACATTAAAAAAATGAGTTCTTATGTAGTAGATGTTTGTTGATATTACTTGTGATGGTATACATTTGTTAGCGTCGCAATATATCTTATAATTTGTATGGGAATGTTGTAACACTCTACCTGTACAAACAATATGTCCGGTCAAGACCCCGCGTCATATTGAACACACAAGCTAAAAGTTAAAATGTGATAAACAGAAAATATACTCTAATCACATTGAAAGACACCACATCGGAAGCTTGATTTAACAGCACTAATACATGAATGTCCACCTACTCAGAAATGTCATCAAAATAGAGTTATGACCTTAAGGTTTTACATTCATCCAATGTATCAAGCTCTAAACATGTTAAACATACATCGGCACGCAAGCCGACAATACATGAAAAAGCGATAAAGAGTTTAGCCTTCGAGGGTCAGCGCAGCATTGGGCTTCTACCCGCTATTTCTTACTCGGCTCACCAGCACATGCATCATCCACAAATAAAAGATAAATGAGGGTCGGCTATGAGCTGACCACAAACTGCATAACAATTCTCTCCCCCCCCCCCCCCCCAGCCATCTGAACCGGCTCCGGGGCAGCGTACTGCCCACATACAAGCAAGTCGCGCATGCAATATGTAGCAAAATAAAGAAATTGCAACTACTCTACAAATGGTGAGTCTCAAGCACAATCAATCTTCTAGGTTGAGCATCAAAGTAAAAAGAACCTAGGTATTCAAATGATGTTGTTGGGTTCACCCGGAGGTTCCCCACAACCGCCTAAGCAAATGTGCATGATGCTAACATAACATTAAATCGCCACATCACAACCTCGGGAACTTACGACCACGTGTTTCATGCACTCAAAGCATGCATTCGATGTACTCCATGATAGTACTACCTCCACCATAAGTTATGCAAACTTGGGTGGAAAAAAAAGAGTTATTGTCGGTCTAGGCTATCATGCCTTCTGCGGCCTAACCCATGATCAAACGGCGTACAGGAGGGTAAGACCTCTCACCGATCTGCATGGACCGGGTTCGGTTCAGCTTTGCTCGTGCTGAAGTCATCGTGATCAACTAGCACGATGCGGGTACGGCTTCACCTCGGCCCGTAAGTGTTTAACACGTACAAGTGCTACCAAAATATCTAGCTGCGCACATAATCCATACGAGAGGACATAGATTTCGCAAGCACTACCGACGTACGTAGGAGGTCCAAGTCAACTGCCACAACTCGCATTTTCCCACGAATTTAATAAATATTATCAGAGCAAGGGGAAAATGCGTTTTATGATGTCACGTCCTGCATGGGACAACTACAGTCGCTCAGGCAGCCACTACTCACAAAAATGTATAAAAAGACATAAATCTGTTTGAGTTAAATAGAGAATTTATATTTTTTTAGCTTCAGACCGTGTCCCTCGGTCCATTGGATCAACTAGTCCACTAGTAGAAATCTAGGACCGTCAGCTACCGTGCGACGGTAGCAGTTGCCACGTCGTGGTATTGCACCAGCGCTGCAGTCGCCGCTTCCAATATCGACGTGAGCAGCGTTAACTCTTCTCATCGACATGCTATCTGTTCTTGTCGACATGTTATCTTCTCGTCGACATGGCAAGATAGCTACTGTCAGCGGTGACCCCTACTGCGCGGCGTTAGCGTTATGCTACCAGTTTTTGTTATTGATTCCTTATCTTTGGAAAATGTAGTGTTGCAAATGTTCACCCGATCCAGCAGACATTGTTGTAAACAAACATAGTTGTGAACCTACATAGAATGTTGAACATTTAGATAGAAAGGGACAGCGGGTGGAAGAGGATGTTATGCTTACTATGAATGCACTTGGTAGTTCAATTTTGTGTACTTTTCTTTGAACGCCACATTTCTATTGTAAGCATCAACAGGCCCCTCTAATGCACTCCTTCTAACCAAGTTTTTTTGTGCTCGAATCAACCTCGTGCAACATATAGCTGGATGTGAATGAAGACATTACCTGATAGCAATGCATGACGATTAATAGTCAGGTTGTTATCAGTGAAGCAGGAAATACAATATGTAACAATAACCAACAATTATAAATCATAGTTACGTTTTCATGCAAAAAAATCATCATTTCATCTGGGGGTGGATTGTTGAATATGCTAGTTTATATAATTAAATTCATTTATGTGTTTGAATTGTTGGCAAACATTAGAAAAAACAGAAGAAGCAATTGAAGTATATTAAAATAGGCGATTGTTATCAGCACTATAGTTTTAGCTATCCGCACTCTTTTTGTATGAGTTATTACGTGCATTTTAGAAATACGTCTTGTACATACATTTTTTGGAAAAGTGTTCAACACGACAGTTGTAGATCTCGTCAAGATCTACAACTTTCGTGTTGAACACTTTTCTTAAAAATGCATGTACAAGACGTATTTTCAAAAGGCGCGTAATAACTCGTACAAAAAGAGTGCGGATAGCCAAAACTGTAGTGCGGATAACAATATATCAACAATCTTGCCACCCAAGAATTCAAGCAAGCAACACATTTATTAAGAATAAAGTTTATCTACACCATTAAATTAAATTTAAAGTCTGCCGTTAAATAAAATTTAATTTTTTTTTCTTTTAAAACAAAATGCTCAAACATATATGAATGACATTGCTTCCTCCTGTCCTTCGAGAAAGCCAAACTCATGTGTGACTGAGGCTCCGTTTGGGAGGACTTACTTTCACCGGTCAAGCGGTCACGACCGCATGAACCGGACCTTAATTCCGGTTCATGCGGTCGTGACCGCTTGACCGATGAAAATAAGTCCCCCCAAACCGAGCCTGAGTCTCAGACGTTTCTCTTTCTCTTCAAGATCATACACAATTAATGTGTCCATATTGAAATGGAAAACATTCAATGGGAACGCATAAAAACAAAGACTGAAAACACGAAAATGGAAGCGGATAATGAGCGGATAAATCCACAAATTTCTGAATGGAATCTCTTTCACGGGTAGGATCGAAACTCTTTGCGGGGATACATTGTTCACCAATCAGGTATGTGGGAAAACTCATTGTGGAGTGCACACATATGGAGAAGAGATGAAGCCCTCGGCGATGCGATTTTCGTGAGGTGTTGGGAGAGACTGAGGGGAGAGAGGAAGAAGAACATAACGAAGAGGGAGTTTAGATGGAGGTGGCAAACAAGATTGCAGAGTTGTTGCCGACCGTATAATATTTCATGCTATAGAATTGCTAGGATGGATATCATATATTTGCAAATGAAGCTTAGAAGAGACACAATTATAAAGTCACTTGTCATTACGGCTCTTGATGCATAGACAATGACGCATTACGAGTAACCTTATTAAAATGTTTATACGATGAACAAGAAATAAATTGCTTCAATCATTTACACATGGATAAAAGATTTTTCAATGGGTTCTATGATATTTTGTGTACGAAAGTTTTAGTATGTGATACTCAATTTGTGTCCACTAAAGAACCCGCCAAATTGTGTTTATACATATTCACACATAACATAAGTTTTGTAGTGTTTGTGGTATGTATCTACGTTCGATTGATACTATTAGCAAACACTTTATTATTGTACTACAAGTCATCTTAAGACTAGTAATGGGCTATATTAAGTTGTCTAAATTCACTAAGAAAACCCTAGATCACTTCATGCACAGTGTCTCAGACTCAAGTCTTAGCGTCTGCGATGCTTAGTTGCTTAACGAGGCTACTTGGATATCAAAGCTCCTTGAATCGTTGATACATGCCTACGTGATAGGAATGAGATAGGGATCAGGGTATCGAGCTCCTTGAATCTTGATCTCTTGATACAGCTCCTTGTCATTTGTCGGGGTTTTCTGTTGTGGCAAGTGAAAGCCGAAAGAAATTAGGAAATACCTTTATTATATAATGAGTGACAGACACGGGGCTACACCTCTATCAATTAATTAATGCAGTTTAAAATAAACACACTGTTTATTAACTAATATGGAAAATAGATATACACTGTTTTTTTATTATTATTAAAAAAAATCGAATCATAATTCATATATCATTAATTTTCTCTAATTAATTTTCCAAATCAAATTAATGAATTTTCATCATTACTTTTTCAAATCAACTTTAATAAATTTGACATGTCTAATGATAGCCTATCATAGTTGGTATGAGAGCTCTACTAATTTTTGTTTCAATTTTATAAATTTTCATCGTTACTTTTAATTTACTTAAATGGGCATTATAATTGAATTAGCCGGCGCCTCCATCAATTCTAGTTCTTGCTGAATGAATTTTATCTGGGCAGTAAAATAACAAAATTAAAATTCAGTTCAATGTCAATTTCTGTGTATATTATTATTGGACTGAAAGTCAATTTTCTGCATCTGAATAATCTCTAAAATTGAAAGCACAGAATTCATTGATCTCACAAACTCTTAATTACAACAGTTGATATACAATTAATAATACCAGACCACATTTTAAAACTACATACAATTACAAATCATCATGAATCCAATTTCCCCCGTCGCCTTGTGGCATCATCATCATCGTCTACGCCTCGTCCCCGTTCCAGCTAGCCTTCGCCTTCGGCCCCGTCGGCCCTTCCTCTCCAAGCAACTCCGGCGGCAGCTTGTTCACCAAATTTCTGAGCGCCTTCTTCAATTTCCCCGGCAAGAACCTTATCGCCCTCTCCAGCTCCTTAGCCTCATCATACGTCAACTTCGGCCCCCATTCCCTCATATATTGCAACCACGGCGGCTCCTCTACCCCCAAATACTCCGCCGACACCACATCGGCGCCCTCAGCCGCGTCCATCTCCGCGCCTCCCTTCGCCGTCAAATCCATCAACCCAATCCCCTTCTGCACCTCCCCTTTCAAAACCAGCCCGGCCTTGGGGTAAAACGCGTGCCCGTGAAGGGTCGCGTACGCCGCCGGACGACTCCCTCCCGCATCATATTCGAGATCCGCTGCGTCCACCCACGACCCCGAGCTGTGCTGCGAGAAGTACATCTGTTTCATCTCGCCGTCGAAGTTGCTGAACCTCTGCGTCACGTGCTCCCAATCTCCGACGTGCTCCCCGAGCCGCCCCAGGCCGATGTTCACGAACTCCACCTTAGCCTTCGCTGCGCCATTGAAAGGGTAGAAGAGCCAGAACACGATGTCGGTGGAGTCGATGCTGGTTATAGGCTTGACGTGGATGTATGCCTTGGCGGAGGATAGGTTTCCGGCCTTGACGCTCTGCTGTGAGGAGGGATCGACGGGAAGGTCGAGCCAGTAGGCCCCGTCGTTGACGCCCCCTTGAGGAAGGATATCTCCGGCCGGGTCGATGCGGACATGACTGTTCGGGGTGGTGTTGGTATACAACAGCGCGCCATTGTTGAAGAACCAAGAGACGGATGAGGGCAGGTAGGGCTCGTCAGGGTGGAAGTGGAACCAGGGCGCGTGGTTTTGAATCATGGCAGTGATCTGGGTGAGGTTTGGCATGGCAGCTAGGGTTAGGGCATTCGTCTTGAAGCAAGCGAGAGGCGGACCGCCGCCGCCAGGGACGGCGCGGGCGAGGAAGGTGCCAAGGGAGTCCGGTAAATGGACGGTGAATTGGGGGCCGGAGGAAGTGCTGGACCAGATCGGGGCGCCGGCTTCGCAAGGATCGAGAAGATCGTCTCTGACGCAGCGAATGGAGGAGAGAAGGGGCTTTTGCGGGGAGGAGGTGATGAGGTGGCCGACGGGAGTGTAGCCTGGAGGAGGAATTGGAAGCCAGAAGTGGGCTGAGGGAGAGGAGTTGGTGGAAAAGAGGAGGGTGAAGTCGGTGGGGGCAGCGAGGGAGGGCCGGGAGGAGGAATGGGAAGTGTCGCGGGCGATGACGGCGCGGCGGGACAATGGATTGGGATTGTGGGGTTGGGCGTGAGAGCCTAGGGGGAAGAAGCCGGAGGGGAGGGAGGATGGGGAGTAGAAAGTGGCGCCGCCACCGCCGTCGAGAACCAAGGCGGGGGACCATATTTTTGTGAAGGTGGAGACCTCGCGGAGCTCGATGTCGCCGATGTCGATGCCGCCCTTACCGAATTGGCCACCTATGCGTTAAAAGTTGGAAGCAAATTATGATTTTATGATTCAAAATTTTAAATATATAATTACACCACAAACGTAATTTTATAAGAGTGTTTTTATTGGCAGCGCGCGCGTAAAAGACTATGAGCAATGTTATAAGCACGTCAGTTTTTTTAGCTATTCGCATATCAATTTCTATGAGTTATTACGCGGCTTTTAAAAATACGTCTTGTGCATGCATAGCTCGATGTCGCCGATGTCGATGCCGCCCTTACCGAATTGGCCACCTATGCGTTAAAAGTTGGAAGCAAATTATGATTTTATGATTCAAAATTTTAAATATATAATTACACCACAAACGTAATTTTATAAGAGTGTTTTTATTGGCAGCGCGCGCGTAAAAGACTATGAGCAATGTTATAAGCACGTCAGTTTTTTTAGCTATTCGCATATCAATTTCTATGAGTTATTACGCGGCTTTTAAAAATACGTCTTGTGCATGCATAGCTCGATGTCGCCGATGTCGATGCCGCCCTTACCGAATTGGCCACCTATGCGTTAAAAGTTGGAAGCAAATTATGATTTTATGATTCAAAATTTTAAATATATAATTACACCACAAACGTAATTTTATAAGAGTGTTTTTATTGGCAGCGCGCGCGTAAAAGACTATGAGCAATGTTATAAGCACGTCAGTTTTTTTAGCTATTCGCATATCAATTTCTATGAGTTATTACGCGGCTTTTAAAAATACGTCTTGTGCATGCATTTTTAGGAAAAGTGTTCAACACGAAAATTGTAGATCTTGGCGAGATCTACAATTTTCGTGTTAAACTTTTTTCCTAAAAATGCACGCACAAGGCGTATTGTCGCTCTGATCGTAACTATAGCAATTTTTTGAAAATATGCCTTATACATGCATTTTTAGGAAAGTCTTCACACAAAAGTTGTAGATCTCGTCAAGATCTACAATTTTCGTGTTGAACACTTTTCCTAAAAATCCATGTACAAGACTTATTTTCAAAAGGCGCCTAAAACTATTCTCTAATAGCATACAATCTAATTAACTAATTTCGCCCCAATAAATTAAAAAAAACATACAATCTAATTTGGCTCTTCTCTAATAGCAGCCCCACTTAACGACTTTTCATTTCCTCCCCTTTATTTTCGTTCACGTCGAAATCCCCCGAAATTTTTGATTTCTCGCCGCCGGTCGCCCACAACCGCTGGAGAAGAACTCTTGGACACCTTCGAACTCCTCTGAATATTTTTTGGCGACACCGACGAACCTTCCAAAATCTAATATTTTTTCTCCTATGTTAATTTTTTATCTTATAAATAATAATTTTTATTTACTTTACCATTTAGTAGAAAATAGATGGATTTTTTTCACTAAATATGATTTATTTGGCTTAAATTTTATTTCATTTTGAGTTGTCAATATTCATCGGGCTGTCAACATCACTTTGTTGAAGTGCTATTATCATTGGGCTGTTATTTTTGCGCTGCCAATATAAACACCTTTTTATAACATAGACAAATAAATTTAAGTGGACCCAGCGAATGGCACGTGCTATGGGGGGCACTTGTTAACATTTTAAATTACGCGAGGCACCTAACGCGTGCTATATTTCCACTATTGGTTTCACGATCTCAATGCATGCGCATGTTCATAAAGTATTAAAACAACCCAATATAATTGACAGCCAAGTCCCCATTATTATATTTCCCACAAGTCATTTATCTTGGGACTCCGCCTCTATGGCCAATTGCGGCAGTACACTGACAACACGCCAATCTTGAGAGGCACGTGATTTCGCTCCTACTAATTAATTAATGCAATTTGAAATAAGCACATTATTAATTAATTAATGCAAAAAATAATTATATACTACTTTTTATTTTTGTTAAAAAAAAATCTTTATCGTAATTTATATATCATTAGTTTTTAATATTTTCTTCTAAATCAAATTGATGGGATTTTCTCGTTACTTTTTCAAATTAAATTTAATAAAGTTGACATGTGTAATGAAAACCTACAATAGTAGATGAGAGAACTTTCTGTACGCGTAGCGTTTGATGGGATGCTGCGGAACAATATTTTTAGTTGAAATTACGACTGTAACTGTATTCATAGTTATATTTATAGTCGTAAAAACGTATGAAATTTACAACTGTAACTGTATTAAAAAAATCACTTTTTAACATGTGTATTTTCAGAGTGCAACATATACATATGAGATCTTAAAATGATCATAAAAATAGGTAAATTAATATTCTGTGATTTTTTTAAAAGAACTATATTTTGAGCTAAAAATACAATCCGCGCATAAAAAAGTAGAAACAATAGTAGATATAAGGGCAAAATTATAATGGATAGATTTGATATAACGAATGTTTCACCAAACGAAGTTTTTTCCGATATTTTCGGCAAAATTATAAGATCACCCATAAAAGCTTAACTATTTATTGTATTTTTCTTTACTTTAATGCCTCATGGTTAAAAGTTGTGATGATATAGAAAATTAATATTGTAAGATAATAGCGGCCTTGCACTGGATGATTGGATTTATCTGTCTGCTAAACACTTAGGCTTTGTTCGTTTGGTAGGTTTTGTAGGAACGAATTGATTTTGGCAATCCAATTTTATTCACAAGCGTTCGCTTGGTCTTTTATTGGAGGGAATTGATTTTCCTTCAAAACCTATCGGGTTGGATCCATTAAGAAAATAGACTATGATGAAAATCTTCCCATTTTGGTCGGTTTTGAGAGAAAATCCTGTTCTTTTTTCTCTTAAAGTAATGATTGCTATTTTATCAGCATTATTTGATAATGATTACTATTTTAGCCAATTTAAATCTTTTTTCCTATTTAAAGACGTTAATTATCTATGATTAAAAATCGCGCAAAAACCTGTGCCTGAAAACTATCCTACAGCCGAACAGAAAAATTGACAGCTTTCAATTCTTCTGCCTGAAAATCATCCTGCAAACGAACACAAGAATTGAGTTTGACTCAAAACCAATACTTTTTTAGTTTTGAACCAAAACCAATTCTTTGAAACAAAACCTACGAAACAAACGAAGCCTTATAATTGTGTGGTAAAAATGAAAATGATTTTGAAATAGTACAAACTGAAATAGTAATGCATTTTATAGCTGTGGTTGAACATAAATGAGTAAAATTAGTTCTTTTTTATTTCGGCAGCGGTCCTTCGAGAAATTGAAGGTGATTTTGAACATCGTCAATGCTCTTGTCAACGACCTGGAGTTTAGTTTGATTTCGAACCCCGCCGGTCGGCCTGTTAACGATCTAGAGAGGATAAGCGCACCTGGAGGTAAATCTGCAATGTCGTTTTCTACTAATTAAATTAACTTTTTGTTACTTAACTAATTTCGCTCTTCTTATGTTCAACCACAATTATAAAATATATTATTATTTATTAATCTCATTTAAATTATTTTTCTCATACTAAAATAGGCAAAAATTTGAGGCTTACCTAAAGTTTAGTATTGGACTTGTAAGAAGCCGAGTTGATTCCACTTTTAAAATTTGAAAAAAAAAAACAAGTTGCATGTGGGCCCTACATACATGTGGCGAGTGTTTATTGGATAAGGGGAGATTTAAGTTCAAAGAGTGTACGCAATAATTTGGCCGAATGGAGGTCGAAAAAATAAAAAAAATGAAGAAAAAAAACAGCATCTACTAAATTATAGCAATATTAAACCAAAACGAATACACAATGTATTCAATAATCCGGATAATTAATATTTCTTCTTCCCCGTCCACTCAAACGCCTCATAAAACCTCGGCTTTCAGACGCCGGCAGGCATTCCACCGCCGCCTATCTTTGGACACCGGCAGCTCGCAGGCGGCTACCGCGTTTCGCCTCCTCCGTTTGGAGCAAATGCTATCGGACGGCGGGTAAACAAAAGGGCGCCGGCGGCGTTTGCTCCGTTTGCACCCGCCGGATAGAGGAAAAGAAGTCTAAATGAAGCGTTTCCAACCCCGCCTCCCCCCCCCTCCGGTTCCAATGCTCCGTTTGGACCCTCCGGTTGCATCCGCCACCGCCGAACCAAATGAAGTCTTAGGCCCTGTTTGGAGTGGCGGTCGCGGTTTACGTAAAAACACACCACACAATAACTGATACGCGAACGTGGGGAGGGATTGCAGTCCAAAAATAAGCTAAATTGTGTTCAGCGGCGGCATTTTCGTGCCCCAAACTGTCAGCGCCATGCGGTGAAGTTTCTAAATAAACGCCACCGCAGCTAAACCGCCGCGCCAAACGGGGGTCTTAGTTCATAGGAATTAAGGAAAATGCCATACCTGGAACCTCGGTGCTCTTGAGTCCGTGGCAGCAAAGGAAGGAGAAGAAGAGCAGCAGGATTCCTTGAGAAGCCATTAATTGTGTTAAAGCTTCAGAGAGAGAGAGAGAGAGAGAGAGAGAGAGAGATAAAAGAGGGGTTTTTTTTTTCTTTCTGATAAGATAGTCCAGAAAGAGTAATGTATATATCATGCTTTGAACACTGAATTAATTTATGAATTATTTAAGAAGATGGCGATGGAGGGGCTGCGTGGAGGAGGAGTTTATCTGAGTATTATTCCCACATTATGCGGTATCTTTTGCTAATTTTCACTTAAAAGTTAAAACCGCTCCTGAAAAATTTAAACTTCTCTTTGAGCTATATATGGAAATGTGAATTTGCAGTGCACTACGAGAAAATCATGCATTAGCGATGCTTTTATATACCTTTAGCGACGTTTTTCAAAGGCCGGCAAAGTTATGGGCCACGTTTTTATGTAAAAAAGTCGTGAATAGTAATTGCAATAGCTAGGTTTTTTAAGTTCTAAGCTCGGGGAGCCCAAAGGAAGAGGACCAAGTTGGGTCTTGTGAATGGCTTGATGTTAGAAATAATAAATTTTTTGATTCAAAACCATGTTAATTATGCGGGTTATCGAGTTATGGTTAATATCGATCCAAAGATCATAACTATTTTAATCGTGAAACAGTCGTGTTGCGGAACGCTTAGGGCTCTTGGTAGACCGGTCCACTTGAACCACCTTAGCTCGTGAGCGAACTAAGCGTGCAAACAGTCAATTAGAGATTTGTCGAGTACACTGAGACTTTTTAACGTGGAAAACCTGGAAAGGGTAAAAAACCACGCGGCCGGAGCTGTGCCGACCAAACTTCACTATCTCCTGGGGGGTTACAATTTGAACGCTAGAACTCGAGCGCGACAGGCCGCTGCTCGTTACAATGATGGAGAGAGAGAGAGAACTCCGAGGGTGACATGCCACCTCTCGGAAAAACTAAGTCTTTCTCCCTTCTGAGAACCAAAGTGAGAAGGCTAGTCGCCATTTCCTTCTGAAAACAAAAGTGAGAAGGCTAGTCGCCTTTTCCTTCTGAGAATGCTGGAGAACGCAAGTGAGAAGGCTGGTCGCCTTTTCCTTCCGGGAATGCTGGAGAACGAAAGTGAGAAGGCTGGTCGCCTTTTCCTTCCGGGAATGCTGGAGAACGAAAGTGAGAAGGCTGGTCGCCTTTTCCTTCCGGGAATGCTGGAGAACGAAAGTGAGAAGGCTGGTCGCCTTTTCCTTCCGGGAATGCTGGAGAACGAAAGTGAGAAGGCTAGTCGCCTTTCGGGATGATGAAGATCTTCAAGTCCACGAAGGAGATCTTCAAGCGCCGAAGGAGAATTCCGCAAAAGTCTGCAAGGAGCTCTCCCGGGTCCAGAAGTCAAGGTCCTTTCAAATGAAGCCCTGGGGCTCCTTTTATAGCTTTAGCCGGGGGCGGTCCGGTAATTTTGCGGTTGACAGTTTCCATAAATGCTTGGTGGATGAATCATATTTTCCGATTTGGGGCACACGGATCGCCATTTTTCGTAAATGACCACCTTGCCCTTCGAGCAGTTTGGGCGGCTCGGGCAGTTCGGGCAGTTCCGTTGGAGGTGAAAAAGGCGACTGGCCGTTCCTGAAAAGTGAGAAGCCTGAAAGACAAAAAGTGAGAAGCCTGAAAGACAAAAAGTGAGAAGCCGGAAAGACAAAAAGTGAGAAGCCGGAAAGACAAAAGGTGAGAAAGCTTCCTGACTTGCGCTTAGAAACGTTCTGAGCGCGCACTAGTGCTGAATCGTTCTGAGTGCGTAACGAACTACGGGGGCACCTCGGGCGGACGGCGAATCGGGGGGTCGCCCCTTAAAGAACGATCGGGACCTTCGGCGAGGACAAGGGCGCCGGACCGCACCCCAAGGGGGGTGGGCACGGCCGCACACCCCAGAGAAAAAGGGGGGGCCGCACCCCCTTGGGGGGTGCGGCTGGGCCGCACCCTCCTGGGGGTGCGACTCGGCCGGTCGCATCCGCAAGGGCGGTGCGGTCGAGGTGCGATCGGGTCGCTCTCTCACGGGGGGGGGGGTGCAGCCTGCGCGTTACCGCGCGCTTTCGTGCGCGCGGTAGCGTACATACCTGTGGCTTGTGCGCTCTTTGACCGTTGACCCCACCTCTCTTTTGCGGGGCTTTCTGTAAGACCCTATTTTTTTTTTTGCAAAAACCACCGGGTCTTAGGCCCAGAACCGCCGTTTTGCGGTGACACCTTCGCTCGGGAAGGTCGTCACTACAAAACGCCGATCCTGCCGGCCAAATCGATCACAAGAAAAGTAAGCTAACATGAATAAAGCAAGCAAAACATGTCCACATCACATATATAAATAAATCATCAAAAGATGTCCACAACCATAACTGAAAGAAAGGAAGACAAGATAACTAGGGCCTTGCCCAATACATCAGAGCCTCACTACATGGATCACTCGCGGAAGTAAAAATAACTAAATCAACACTCACGGATCCTGTCATCTGAGCTCCTGAGCTAGACTGCCCCGCCTCCATTTGCACCGGCCTCTGGTGCTGCTCCGTCGCCGCGGTCTCCTAAAATGATAAGGTCCACCGACCGTCAGTCATAAAGACTCAGCCAATTCCCCACCCCTCCCCCCAGGGCTCCTAGGCACCGGATGGAAAGGAGGAAGCGGAGGACAAACAAGGGGTAGAAGCAAATGCAGGTGACAAGGTGATACCTACTCTACACAGGTGATATATATGTATATAAATGAAAACAAAATAGAAACAGCAGGGTAAAGTAAAGGTAAAGCAGTAATGAGTAAATGTAGAGGCAAGTAAGTGTTATAAAATAAACCATTGATTTATAGGAATGCTCATACAAACCTATAGACCAAGGGGTCGTTTAGCAGGGCCTATCGTATAAAAAGTCCCATACCAATTTATACGATAGGTGTCAGGGGTTGAATGCAATGATTATGCTATGTCATGCAAGTATGTGATTATGCGGTGATCAAACAAGTGCAACTCACCCACTACGACTCTATGCGCATAGACCTTTAGTTCCCTCTTTTTGGAGCGAGCTAGACTCCTCAGGATACTCCCGTAGTGGCAAACGGAAGCGGTGGGTTGGGCCTCGCCCACCTCTAGGTTGGTATATGCACTACCCGACCTAGACCTATCGTACGCCTCCACAAAACCCGCAGAGCGTCTGCGTACTCTTACTGACTGGACCGCCAGACTTTTATGGCTAAGTGTAAATACCACACTTGCCGAGCCCAAGTGTTAACGTCGGTGCAACGACTGCCAACACGAAGGACCCACCACCTTATGCACATGCAAATTATCTTCCAACAATACCGAGCTACAAGCTCCCCGGGCTAACCCGCCCGTCACCAATAAATATCTCAGAAACAAAAGATCACCGGACTAAACCGGCTAGACTTCCATAAGCACACTCTCAGAGTGACTTTCCTGCCTTAGAAACTCAGGTGCTAAAAGATGCTAACAAGAAAAGACGATCTTTCGTCAATTCCCGGACGACCTAGCCGAGGGTGGCACCCCACCACCCTAAGACTTACCAAACCCCAACTTCTCTAGAGACCCATACATAATACAAGGCTACCACCCATCCTTCATCACTTCAGACCCTAGACAACCAGATTGACCTCTAACCCCAAAGTTGTCAAATTGCTAAACGCAGACCACCCTTAACGTTTTGATGCTCATGAAGAGAGGTACACTAAATATCCAACTTCTTGACCCAAGGGATTTACTGGGGACCCATACTACCTACCTCAGATCAAATCTAGGGTTTCATAATTTCCCATTAATAATTGTATTTTAAATAATTTTCCAAATGGCCATATTACTAAGGTTTGAACTACAAGTATATTTTTTTGACCTCCAATGCCCACTCCAATTTATTCATAAATCAAGGGTACCTAATAAACAGTAGATATAAAGTTTTAGGGAAAACCAGCAAGATTTATTATTTTTAGAAATTCCCAAAACACAATTATTTCCAATAATTTCCAAAGGAGGTACCCTCATATGAACTCCAATCCTTGTGCAAATTAACACAGTGGTGCTTATTAATAAAATATTTAATCCTACAAAGTTTGACCATGCAATTCAGAGGGTATGTTTGTAATTCCATCCAAGGATATATTTACAATTTCTTTCAAAATGAACTAGAGGTACCAAAAATATTGATCTATAAATTATGAGAAAATTACAGTGGATACATACTGTTATGAAAAGACATCCAGCAAAGTTACATGCAATTACAGTACTTTATCATCACAAATTTAACCAACCCAAAAATTGCCAACAATGAGGAATATTACAATTTGGACCTCCAAGGGTTAACTCATGATCTAACCAATTCTTCCAGAGATATATGACATTAAAACCATGATTATGACAGAAGATGGTAAATTGATAAATACTATTTCTCCCTAAAACCTCAAACCCTAAATAATTACAAATCTACCCTAGGGTTTATTACTTATGATTGGCAACTCCAAATCCCTCCAAACTCCTATAGTAGCATTCTCTGGTCACTAAGGCCATCTACCCAAAATTTCAAGTCAAGCCACTGAGGTTTGACCCCTCTTCCTTCATTAACCTCTAATTGCACCCCATTAGGGTTTAGCCTAGGGTTAGGGTCTAACCTTCTCCAACAGCTCTAGTAGGAACTCCAGAGATTCATAACCTCAAAAACAAGTGGGTGACAGAAGATGGTGATTCCCTAAGTGCTATTTCTTCCTAGATCTCCAAATTCCAATTATTTACAAATCTACCCAAGGATTTATTACCTAGGTTAGACAACTCCAAACCTCTTCAAATTCACAAGGGAGTCTTCTCTGGTCACTATGACCTACCCACCAAAACTTTAGGTCAAACCACTAGGGTTTGACCCTACTCCCTTCATTGACCTCTATTTGCACCCCATTAGGGTTTAGCCTAGGGTTAGGGTCTAGGCATCTCCGAATCCACTCAAAGCTACTCCTTGAGGTGTCTCATACCTCCCAAGGCAGTGACCAAGGTCACCCCATCAATCAGTGGGAGGAAACCCCTCCACACCCCAAAGTTCTCTTATGTTTACTTTTGCCCCAAACATCACTTTTAGGCCAACTATTCTCAAGGGGACTCCCTACCTTGCCCATACCCATACCACTCACTATACTGACCATAGGTCAGTGGAAGACCACCTAAGATCCTACCAATAATTGGTGAGGGGTGGAATTCCAATGGGTACCTATTTGGGGTGCAAATAGCAATTTAGCCCCTTTTTGATTTACTAGGGCAAAACTCCTCCAATGGCCACCAAACTTGGACCATAGGTTGGCATGGGGGAGGGTGAGGTGCACCCCAAATATGGAGCCAAAAGACCTTGTGGAAAGGTGGGGGCACTCACCCAAAGTTTTGCCCAAACCTAGGGAGCCTAAGGCCATTTTGGGGGAATACCCTACCAAAACAACTCCATAAATCATGATATTTTAACCAGGGCCTATACATACCCCTTAGGACCACCCATCCAAGTTTGGAAGGGTTTTGAGGTGTTTGGGACACCTAATTAGGTTAAACTAGGAGTATTGGTCTTTCCCAAAAATTAAGAAGAAAACTTCTCCAATCCTTGTGATCTTTGGACATGACCTAAGTATGCACAAGACTAGACTACACCCCAAAAATCAAGTCATTTGGAGTTCTATAATGGGGTGGGCATAAAAAATAAGTTCTGATTAGCCCTAAAGACAGCCTCCACTAGAATGAGTGCTGAGCCCTAACCAGGACTCCAAATTGAGTGATTTCAATTTTGTATGAAACTAGACCCAAAGGGCTACATTTTCTATGTTGACCACTTTTCATGATTCGGCCTCTAACTATTTTTCCCAGATTTAAATAGGAGCTGCATTTTAATCAAAAGAATAAGCAAAATCCTTAAGGGAGCGCACGAATCCTAAAGCGGATCAGAAGGCGCCTGGTCATCGTCCCCAGGAAATCAACGGCAGAGATTCACCGCGCCTGGGCCGCCTTAGTGAGTGATTTCCCGGCCACCTGAGCGCCGCCCCGGCCGACCAACGCCACCACCACCTCCGTTGAGGTGGGGGCCGGCGATGAGCGGTGTTTGATCGGCCGGAGGTGGCCGGAATCATGATCTGTAGGAGGATACCCAACCCGATCAACGGGAGGATTGGCCGACTCGATTCACGGCCGATTGACCACGATTCGAGCCGCCGTCGATTTGGATCTAACCCTTAGAGTTCAGGGAGGAGAACGGGACCTGTTGTAGGGCTTGCCGTCGGGTCAATCTTGAGTACACCATGGGAGCTGCCGCCGGTTGTGAGGCCATGCCGATTCCCTCCTACAGTGCACGAAATCTCCAGGTAAGATAGGGGTTTCTCTCCTCTCAGGTCTCTGAAGGTGAAGGGGGGTTCAATTGGGGGTGGTGATGGCTTTAAGCTCCATGGCCATTAATGGCTTCTTCGGTTTCTTCCATGGCCGGCCCCTCTCCATCTCCCCTGCCTTAATTCCCTTGTGTAACTGATGGAAACTCCTCCCAGCTGGCTGAGGAGTTGAATGGAGGCATCAATTGGGGGAGCCAAGAGGTAAAACCTCTTAATGGCCATGAATGGCCTCTTCTCTCTCCTCCAAAAATGGTGAAACCCCCATTTTCTCTCTCCTAACCACCATGGTCGGTTTCTACCCTCTCTCCTGAGCTTAATGAGGGCCCACATGGGCTGGTTGACCACCCAATTGAGTTAGCCCAAAGAGATTGGGTTAGGTTTGAGCATTTTGACCTAAATTGGGCAATTTTGACTTTTGGCCAAATTGGTCAATTTGGGGAACCCTAGGATGGGGCTTTTGGGTTCAATAGGTTCTAAATTAGGTTTAGGAACTAATGGTGGAGTCAATTTGGTCAATTGGTTCTTGGTTGACCCAATCTAAGGTGATTTGACCAAAATAGGCTAATTTGACTTTGGTCAAATTGAGCCCTAGGGTTGACTTGGTCATGGGGCTTTTTGGTCCACTAGCTCCCCTATGAGATGATAGCCCTAGGGGTGAGGTCAATTTAATGTGGTGAAGGTCAATTGGGGTACTTTGAGAAGAAAGGTCATTTTGACCTAAAAAGGGCATTTTGGTCAATTTGCACCCCTGGGGGTCCCATGATGGGGCTTTTGGGTCCATTAGGTCTATAATGGTATTATAGACCTAGGAGTGTGATCAATTTGACATGGTGGGGGTTGATTGGCTCTAAATGGGCTACTTTGACCAATTTGAGGGTGTATGTTGACTTTGGTCAAATTGGTCTCTTAGGTTGACTTTAATGGGCCCTTGGTGTCCTAAGGGGACCCCTAAAGGGTTAGGGACACTATGGTGGGGTCCAAGGGTTAGGTTGAAGCCCTAAATTCCAATCCCAAGCTTGGAAGATGGGAATTGCTATTTGCAGACCAAGGTGGCTTCCTCCTCCTTTCCTAAGCTCTTAGGTTCAAGAAGGTTCTTCCTATGGTTTTGTTGTGACCCAGTCATGACAAAACCAACTTAGGGGTCTAGCAGTTTGGGGGATGTTACAAATCCCAATACATAAAAATAAAAATTTCGTCCCCGAAATTCAGACAAGCCTATGGGGTTTCTACTAGAGGAAAAACTGTAACATCCCAGAAAAGTAAGTTGTACCTGTCGTAAAAAGCTGCGGATATTTTTGCTGCATCAAGTCCAGTGGCTCCCAAGTATGTTCTTCCTGTCCATGATTCCTCCACAGGACCTTGACCAGTGGGACCTTCTTGCGCCGCAAGACTCGTAGCTCTGTGTCGTCTATCCGAACCGGCTCCAAGTGAATCGATCGATCTGTAGCTACTGGCCCCTCAGAAGTAGACACCTGCTGCTCAGGCCGAAGTAAAGCCTTCCTAAGTGAAGAGACGTGGAATACGTCATGCAGTCCCTCCAAATCCGGCGGTAGCTCCAGTCTGTAAGCCAAGGGGCCGATCCGCTCCAGGATCCTATAGGGTCCCATAAACCTTGGACTGAGCTTCTTCCGGCCGCGAACCCTCGAGACTCCATGCATCGGACGTATCTTCAAGAAAACCCGGTCTCCCACCTGGAACTCCACCATATGATGACGAGCATCGTAATACTTGGCCTGCCTGCTCTGGGCCTCCAGCATCCTATCTCGAATCAACCTCACCTGGGCCTCCGTGTCCTCCACGAACTCTGAGCCAAGAGCCTTGGGGTCCTCATCCTGAATCCAAGATAACGGTGTCCTGCACCTCCGTCCATATAATGCCTCGTACGGTGCTCTGCCTATGCTAGCCTGGTGACTGTTGTTATAAGAGAACTCGACCAACGGCAACAGTCTCTCCCAAGGCTCCCCACGGTCCAGAATGCAAAGACGCAAAAGATCCTCCAAGGTCCGATTGGTGCGCTCCGTTTGCCCGTCTGTCTGGGGGTGAAAAGCTGTACTGAAGGTCAACCGGGTGCCTAGATAGGCCTGCACCGCTCTCCACTCCCTTGACGTAAAACGTCCATCTCGGTCGGAAACTATCGTCCTTGGCACACCATGATAACGGATAAACTGCTCCACAAACTTTCGAACCAAAACTCTGACTGAATCATCCTTCCTGATCGGAATGAATCTAGCCACCTTCGTCAGCCTGTCGACAATCACCCAAATCGAGTCATTCCCCGTACGAGATCGGGGAAGACCATGAATAAAATCCATCGCTATATCGTCGAACTTCCACTCCGGCACTGGGAGTGGCTGCAATAATCCTGCGGGGTTCCGACACTCCGCCTTCACAAGCTGGCAGGTCTCGCAGTGGGTCACAAAATAAATGATATCCCTCTTCATACCCGGCCAGTACATGGTCTTCTTCAGATCTGCCGTCATCTTGGTAATGCCCGGGTGCACTGAATACTTACTGCAGTGAGCCTCTGCCATAATATCTTCCCGGATCTGATCTCCTGCCGGCACATACACCCGACCTCTAAAACTCAACAGGCCGTCCTTCATCGAATAATCTCCAGCTGAGCCTTCCTCCAAGGCTCTGAATATCGGCTCCAGCTTGGCATCCTGCCTCTGCCCTTCCCTGATGCGGTCTCGAATGTCATATGTGGCACCAATCGCCGCTAGGTACTCCTTGTACAGCTCCGGATCATCTTCCGATACCAGGGAGATCTGCATATCTTCGAACATTCGCACCAACTCCATGGCCATCAGCTTAGGCTCTGCTCCTGATGTGGTAGCTCTCCTGCTCAGAGCGTCTGCTACTACGTTTGCCTTCCCTGGATGGTAATGCATCGTATACTGGTAATCTGATAAGAACTCCACCCATCGCCTTTGTCGGATATTCAACTCCTTCTGCGTATCTACATACTTCAGATTTTTGTGATCTGAGAATATGTCGCAGTGGACACCATAGAGGTAGTGTCGCCAGATCTTAAGAGCGAATACGACTGCTCCCATCTCCAAATCATGCACTGGGTAGTTCCGCTCGTGGTCCTTCAACTGGCGGGAGGCATAAGCTATCACATGCCCGTTTTGCATCAGAACGGCACCCATCCCCTGATAAGATGCATCCGTATACACTTGAAATCCTTCCTTCCCCGACGGAAGGGCAAGGATGGGAGCTGAAGTGAGCCGACCCTTCAGCTCCTGGAAAGCTGTCTCGCACTGCGGCGTCCAAGAAAATACAGCATCCTTTCTTGTCAGAGCGGTAAGCGGGAGGGCTATCTGAGAGAATCCCTGAACGAACTTCCGGTAGTAGCCGGCAAGTCCCAAGAAACTTCTTACGTCGGTGGCAGTCTTCAGCGGCGGCCAGTCTCGTACTGCCTGAACCTTTGCTGGATCTACTGCCAAGCCTGCTCCACTGATGATGTGGCCCAGGAAGGCCACCTCCTTCAACCAGAACTGGCATTTACTGAACTTAGCATATAACCGATGCTCCCGCAGCTTCCCCAAGGTTAGTGTCAAATGCTGCGCATGCTCCTCCTCCGTCCTCGAGTAGATGAGGATGTCGTCGATGAACACTATGACAAAGATGTCGAGGTAAGGCTCAAACACCCGATTCATCAAGCTCATAAATGCTGAAGGTGCATTTGTGAGCCCGAACGGCATCACCGTGAACTCGTACAATCCATACCGGCTGCTGAAAGCCGTCTTCGGGATGTCCTCCTCTTGGATCCTTAGCTGATAATATCCCGATCTCAAATCCAGCTTCGAGAAGCAGTGGGCTCCCTCTAGCTGGTCAAAGAGCTCGTCTATCCTTGGCAGAGGGTACGTGTTCCGCACCGTCAGCCTATTCAGAGCTCTGTAATCGATGCACAGTCGGAGCGTCCCATCCTTCTTCTTCACAAATAACACCGGTGCTCCCCAGGGTGAGGAACTCGGCCTAACGAACCCGGCTTCCACCAGCTCCTGCAGCTGGCTCCGAAACTCTACCAACTCCTTCGGGGCCATCCGATAAGGAGCTTTGGACACCGGCTTGGCCCCTGGCACCAGCTGAATCTGAAAATCCTTCTCGCGGTGCGGTGGTAGCCCAGGAAGCTTCTCCGGAAAGACATCCGCAAAATCTCGAACTACCGGGATACTAGGCACTGAGTCCTTGACTTCAGTCGCCTCGAAGAGCACCTGGTAAACCTCGTCTCCCTGCGGGTGGGCCTTGACGGCCTGAATGGACGATAAAAAGAGACGAGAGGTAAGTTGAGTACCTTCGAATGCCACAACCCCGTCTTTATGCTCTAGCACGATCCGCCTTGCCGGGCAGTCAATCCTTGCCCGGTTCTCATACAACCAACTCATGCCCAGGATCAGGTCGTAATCCCTCATCTTCAGAACAGTTGCCGGGACTTCGAACAGTCTTCCCCCAATCTCCAGACTTATTAGGCATGCTAAATTTGTTAAGACCTCTGATCCGTCCGGAAATCTCACTCTCCTATAGTCGCTTTTGAGGTGCTTGACTTGGTCTAGGTCTTCGATAAACTTGGCCGAGACGAACGAGTGCGAGGCACCCGTATCGAACAAGGCAAAAGCAGGTTTGCCGAAAATGGAAACTAAACCTGAAGGGTTTGACGATTGGTTCAAAGCTAAGGTAAAGCTGAAACTTTCAAAACATTAACTATTTAAAATAAAAGCGACCAGTACCTGCGATGACCCTCGCCGGGTCCCGGGGCCTGGCCAAGTCTAAGGCATAAGCCTGCTCTCTGTAGTGCCTCCGATCGTCACCCTGAAATCCACGGCCTCGACCACGTCCTCGGCCCCCGGGATGCTGACCCCGAGGTGCTGCCTGAGGTGCTGGAAGAGCATTCCTCTGGGGGCAGTTCCTCTTGATGTGGCCGACCTGATGGCAGTGGTAGCATTCCGGAGGTTGCCCACCTCCTCCAATCCTTGGCATTTCCCTCATCTGCAGAGGCTGAGGAGTCAAAACTACCGACTCCCTTTGTTCCTGCCTCTCCCCCTGACGGGGTCGGACCTCCGTCCTTCCTTCTCCAGCATCTCGGCCTCTCGGCTGATCTCTTCTGCCACTTCTCCCCTGATCCTCCATGGGTCTCTTCCTTCCACGAACAACTTGCTGGTCTCCCTCCAGCTTCTTTGCCATTTCCAAAATCTTTGTCATGCTGCCATCGGAGACGAAAAGGAGGGCCTGCCTCAACTCATCACGGAGGCCCTTATAGAACCTCTTAGCATATCCTGCATCATCCAGCTGGTAAGATACCGCAAACCGGGACAGGTGAGTGAACTCCTGATGGTACTCCAACACTGATCTATTCCCCTGTCGCAACTGCAGAAATCTATCTTCCAAGTCGTCTCTTGCCGACTGCGGCACAAAATGCTCCAACAACGCCGTTTTGAAATCATCCCAAGCAACATCCGCTGCCTCCAATCCCGGATATGTTGTAGCCAGGAACCTCTTCCACCACCTCTTAGCATGGGATTCCAGGCATGAAACCACCAGTGGCACCTCCATCTCCACCGGGCACTGGATTCCTGACAGCATCTCTTGCATTATGTCCACCCACTCTTCAGTTCTTACAGCCGTCTCCGTCCCAATATAAGCTGGCGGGGAGAGTCCCCGGAAGATGCTCAGCCAGTTGGCCCCAGAGTTTTGCTGAGGAGCCGGTGCCTGCTGTGCTCTGAATGTCTCTAAAATGGCAGTCAGAGTCTGCCCCAATTCCGTTTGCTGGAACGGGGTAGGAGCCGGTGGTGGTGGAACGACGTTCGGAGTCGGCGGGACTCCATGCTGCGGTGAAGGTTCCGTTGCCGGCTACACAAGAAAGATTGCACTTATAAGGGACTTAGCTAAAGGGAAGAAACATTTCAGTTATAAGTGGACTTTTACATGTGATTTCCCTTATGGGCACACCATTGCTTCCGCTGCTAGTTTGTCCGCAAACTAAGCTCGCGCGGGGTGGCCCAGGGTTTGTGGACTTCTTTTCCTTGGATCGATGTTTGCTTTGATACCACTTGTAAGACCCTATTTTTTTTTTTGCAAAAACCACCGGGTCTTAGGCCCAGAACCGCCGTTTTGCGGTGACACCTTCGCTCGGGAAGGTCGTCACTACAAAACGCCGATCCTGCCGGCCAAATCGATCACAAGAAAAGTAAGCTAACATGAATAAAGCAAGCAAAACATGTCCACATCACATATATAAATAAATCATCAAAAGATGTCCACAACCATAACTGAAAGAAAGGAAGACAAGATAACTAGGGCCTTGCCCAATACATCAGAGCCTCACTACATGGATCACTCGCGGAAGTAAAAATAACTAAATCAACACTCACGGATCCTGTCATCTGAGCTCCTGAGCTAGACTGCCCCGCCTCCATTTGCACCGGCCTCTGGTGCTGCTCCGTCGCCGCGGTCTCCTAAAATGATAAGGTCCACCGACCGTCAGTCATAAAGACTCAGCCAATTCCCCACCCCTCCCCCCAGGGCTCCTAGGCACCGGATGGAAAGGAGGAAGCGGAGGACAAACAAGGGGTAGAAGCAAATGCAGGTGACAAGGTGATACCTACTCTACACAGGTGATATATATGTATATAAATGAAAACAAAATAGAAACAGCAGGGTAAAGTAAAGGTAAAGCAGTAATGAGTAAATGTAGAGGCAAGTAAGTGTTATAAAATAAACCATTGATTTATAGGAATGCTCATACAAACCTATAGACCAAGGGGTCGTTTAGCAGGGCCTATCGTATAAAAAGTCCCATACCAATTTATACGATAGGTGTCAGGGGTTGAATGCAATGATTATGCTATGTCATGCAAGTATGTGATTATGCGGTGATCAAACAAGTGCAACTCACCCACTACGACTCTATGCGCATAGACCTTTAGTTCCCTCTTTTTGGAGCGAGCTAGACTCCTCAGGATACTCCCGTAGTGGCAAACGGAAGCGGTGGGTTGGGCCTCGCCCACCTCTAGGTTGGTATATGCACTACCCGACCTAGACCTATCGTACGCCTCCACAAAACCCGCAGAGCGTCTGCGTACTCTTACTGACTGGACCGCCAGACTTTTATGGCTAAGTGTAAATACCACACTTGCCGAGCCCAAGTGTTAACGTCGGTGCAACGACTGCCAACACGAAGGACCCACCACCTTATGCACATGCAAATTATCTTCCAACAATACCGAGCTACAAGCTCCCCGGGCTAACCCGCCCGTCACCAATAAATATCTCAGAAACAAAAGATCACCGGACTAAACCGGCTAGACTTCCATAAGCACACTCTCAGAGTGACTTTCCTGCCTTAGAAACTCAGGTGCTAAAAGATGCTAACAAGAAAAGACGATCTTTCGTCAATTCCCGGACGACCTAGCCGAGGGTGGCACCCCACCACCCTAAGACTTACCAAACCCCAACTTCTCTAGAGACCCATACATAATACAAGGCTACCACCCATCCTTCATCACTTCAGACCCTAGACAACCAGATTGACCTCTAACCCCAAAGTTGTCAAATTGCTAAACGCAGACCACCCTTAACGTTTTGATGCTCATGAAGAGAGGTACACTAAATATCCAACTTCTTGACCCAAGGGATTTACTGGGGACCCATACTACCTACCTCAGATCAAATCTAGGGTTTCATAATTTCCCATTAATAATTGTATTTTAAATAATTTTCCAAATGGCCATATTACTAAGGTTTGAACTACAAGTATATTTTTTTGACCTCCAATGCCCACTCCAATTTATTCATAAATCAAGGGTACCTAATAAACAGTAGATATAAAGTTTTAGGGAAAACCAGCAAGATTTATTATTTTTAGAAATTCCCAAAACACAATTATTTCCAATAATTTCCAAAGGAGGTACCCTCATATGAACTCCAATCCTTGTGCAAATTAACACAGTGGTGCTTATTAATAAAATATTTAATCCTACAAAGTTTGACCATGCAATTCAGAGGGTATGTTTGTAATTCCATCCAAGGATATATTTACAATTTCTTTCAAAATGAACTAGAGGTACCAAAAATATTGATCTATAAATTATGAGAAAATTACAGTGGATACATACTGTTATGAAAAGACATCCAGCAAAGTTACATGCAATTACAGTACTTTATCATCACAAATTTAACCAACCCAAAAATTGCCAACAATGAGGAATATTACAATTTGGACCTCCAAGGGTTAACTCATGATCTAACCAATTCTTCCAGAGATATATGACATTAAAACCATGATTATGACAGAAGATGGTAAATTGATAAATACTATTTCTCCCTAAAACCTCAAACCCTAAATAATTACAAATCTACCCTAGGGTTTATTACTTATGATTGGCAACTCCAAATCCCTCCAAACTCCTATAGTAGCATTCTCTGGTCACTAAGGCCATCTACCCAAAATTTCAAGTCAAGCCACTGAGGTTTGACCCCTCTTCCTTCATTAACCTCTAATTGCACCCCATTAGGGTTTAGCCTAGGGTTAGGGTCTAACCTTCTCCAACAGCTCTAGTAGGAACTCCAGAGATTCATAACCTCAAAAACAAGTGGGTGACAGAAGATGGTGATTCCCTAAGTGCTATTTCTTCCTAGATCTCCAAATTCCAATTATTTACAAATCTACCCAAGGATTTATTACCTAGGTTAGACAACTCCAAACCTCTTCAAATTCACAAGGGAGTCTTCTCTGGTCACTATGACCTACCCACCAAAACTTTAGGTCAAACCACTAGGGTTTGACCCTACTCCCTTCATTGACCTCTATTTGCACCCCATTAGGGTTTAGCCTAGGGTTAGGGTCTAGGCATCTCCGAATCCACTCAAAGCTACTCCTTGAGGTGTCTCATACCTCCCAAGGCAGTGACCAAGGTCACCCCATCAATCAGTGGGAGGAAACCCCTCCACACCCCAAAGTTCTCTTATGTTTACTTTTGCCCCAAACATCACTTTTAGGCCAACTATTCTCAAGGGGACTCCCTACCTTGCCCATACCCATACCACTCACTATACTGACCATAGGTCAGTGGAAGACCACCTAAGATCCTACCAATAATTGGTGAGGGGTGGAATTCCAATGGGTACCTATTTGGGGTGCAAATAGCAATTTAGCCCCTTTTTGATTTACTAGGGCAAAACTCCTCCAATGGCCACCAAACTTGGACCATAGGTTGGCATGGGGGAGGGTGAGGTGCACCCCAAATATGGAGCCAAAAGACCTTGTGGAAAGGTGGGGGCACTCACCCAAAGTTTTGCCCAAACCTAGGGAGCCTAAGGCCATTTTGGGGGAATACCCTACCAAAACAACTCCATAAATCATGATATTTTAACCAGGGCCTATACATACCCCTTAGGACCACCCATCCAAGTTTGGAAGGGTTTTGAGGTGTTTGGGACACCTAATTAGGTTAAACTAGGAGTATTGGTCTTTCCCAAAAATTAAGAAGAAAACTTCTCCAATCCTTGTGATCTTTGGACATGACCTAAGTATGCACAAGACTAGACTACACCCCAAAAATCAAGTCATTTGGAGTTCTATAATGGGGTGGGCATAAAAAATAAGTTCTGATTAGCCCTAAAGACAGCCTCCACTAGAATGAGTGCTGAGCCCTAACCAGGACTCCAAATTGAGTGATTTCAATTTTGTATGAAACTAGACCCAAAGGGCTACATTTTCTATGTTGACCACTTTTCATGATTCGGCCTCTAACTATTTTTCCCAGATTTAAATAGGAGCTGCATTTTAATCAAAAGAATAAGCAAAATCCTTAAGGGAGCGCACGAATCCTAAAGCGGATCAGAAGGCGCCTGGTCATCGTCCCCAGGAAATCAACGGCAGAGATTCACCGCGCCTGGGCCGCCTTAGTGAGTGATTTCCCGGCCACCTGAGCGCCGCCCCGGCCGACCAACGCCACCACCACCTCCGTTGAGGTGGGGGCCGGCGATGAGCGGTGTTTGATCGGCCGGAGGTGGCCGGAATCATGATCTGTAGGAGGATACCCAACCCGATCAACGGGAGGATTGGCCGACTCGATTCACGGCCGATTGACCACGATTCGAGCCGCCGTCGATTTGGATCTAACCCTTAGAGTTCAGGGAGGAGAACGGGACCTGTTGTAGGGCTTGCCGTCGGGTCAATCTTGAGTACACCATGGGAGCTGCCGCCGGTTGTGAGGCCATGCCGATTCCCTCCTACAGTGCACGAAATCTCCAGGTAAGATAGGGGTTTCTCTCCTCTCAGGTCTCTGAAGGTGAAGGGGGGTTCAATTGGGGGTGGTGATGGCTTTAAGCTCCATGGCCATTAATGGCTTCTTCGGTTTCTTCCATGGCCGGCCCCTCTCCATCTCCCCTGCCTTAATTCCCTTGTGTAACTGATGGAAACTCCTCCCAGCTGGCTGAGGAGTTGAATGGAGGCATCAATTGGGGGAGCCAAGAGGTAAAACCTCTTAATGGCCATGAATGGCCTCTTCTCTCTCCTCCAAAAATGGTGAAACCCCCATTTTCTCTCTCCTAACCACCATGGTCGGTTTCTACCCTCTCTCCTGAGCTTAATGAGGGCCCACATGGGCTGGTTGACCACCCAATTGAGTTAGCCCAAAGAGATTGGGTTAGGTTTGAGCATTTTGACCTAAATTGGGCAATTTTGACTTTTGGCCAAATTGGTCAATTTGGGGAACCCTAGGATGGGGCTTTTGGGTTCAATAGGTTCTAAATTAGGTTTAGGAACTAATGGTGGAGTCAATTTGGTCAATTGGTTCTTGGTTGACCCAATCTAAGGTGATTTGACCAAAATAGGCTAATTTGACTTTGGTCAAATTGAGCCCTAGGGTTGACTTGGTCATGGGGCTTTTTGGTCCACTAGCTCCCCTATGAGATGATAGCCCTAGGGGTGAGGTCAATTTAATGTGGTGAAGGTCAATTGGGGTACTTTGAGAAGAAAGGTCATTTTGACCTAAAAAGGGCATTTTGGTCAATTTGCACCCCTGGGGGTCCCATGATGGGGCTTTTGGGTCCATTAGGTCTATAATGGTATTATAGACCTAGGAGTGTGATCAATTTGACATGGTGGGGGTTGATTGGCTCTAAATGGGCTACTTTGACCAATTTGAGGGTGTATGTTGACTTTGGTCAAATTGGTCTCTTAGGTTGACTTTAATGGGCCCTTGGTGTCCTAAGGGGACCCCTAAAGGGTTAGGGACACTATGGTGGGGTCCAAGGGTTAGGTTGAAGCCCTAAATTCCAATCCCAAGCTTGGAAGATGGGAATTGCTATTTGCAGACCAAGGTGGCTTCCTCCTCCTTTCCTAAGCTCTTAGGTTCAAGAAGGTTCTTCCTATGGTTTTGTTGTGACCCAGTCATGACAAAACCAACTTAGGGGTCTAGCAGTTTGGGGGATGTTACACTTTCTCTAGACGCGTCCTAAGGCCTTTACGGGTGTACAACATAAGACCCCCAAACCTTCAGAGTCCGAGTTCCAGAGCGAGGAGTTCGAAGGTTTTGATTTTTCCGCGGCGGCTTTATCCATTGCCCCTTGTGCGGCGCTTTCTGGGTAGCAGTTGATGTCGAAGGGTGTTGGTTCTCTGAGGTCGTTGTGGGCTTGCTGCCCGGTATTGACATCCGTATGGGCGGAGGGGTTTCTGCAAAATAACGGATTAGCTTGCGCGGTTCTGAGCCCGCGGCTTTTACATAATAGAAAATTAGCTTGCGCAAGTCTATGCTTGCGGCTTTTTTGCACGAGTCTGTGCTCGCGGCTTTTTTGCACGAGTCTGTGCTCGCGGCTTTTTGGCACGAGTCTGTGCTCGCGGCTTGGCCGGTGAATAGCTGGTGTATTCAAACCGTGGGTGAACGCAAGGGGGGCAGGCCCCTGCTCCACCGGGACTCGACGGCGGAGGAGAAGGGCGAACCTTCAATCGACGGCGGTGCAAAGCCCCCGGGGCAGGGCCCCGAAGTGGCCGGTGAATAGCTGGTGTATTCAAACCGGGGGCGAACGTAAGGGGGGCAGGCCCCTACGACGCCGGGACTCGACGGCGGAGGAGAAGGGCGAACCTTCAATCGACGGCGGTGCAAAGCCCCCGAGGCAGGGCCTCGTTACAAAGATTTTTCTTAAGTAGATGCAAGTGTCAAAATATAGTTTTATAGTAAGAAATCATTTGACCATAGCTTTATGTAAGATAGGATAGGTGCACGAGTCTGGGCTCGCGGCTTTTACATAATACGTAATAGAAGATAGGTGCACGAGTCCGAGCTCGCGGCTTTTACATAAATTATAAGATAAATTCGCACGAGTCGGGGCTCGCGGCTTGGTACAGAAATTGAAGATAAGTTTGCACGAGTTTGAGCTCGTGGCTTAGCCCATGGTAGAGGTCCTGGATCACTGGTAAAAGCGGCGCAGGTTTTGAGCGTTCCAGGTGCGTGGCAAAGTCTTCCCTTCCGCCGTCCTGAGCCTGTATGTTCCGGGTTTCACGACTATGGTGACTACGTACGGGCCTTCCCAGGCCGGCGAGAGCTTATCTCCTTGGGGGAGTTTGTCGGCTGCCTCGATGCTGCGTAAGACGAGATCTCCTACGTTGATTGGTCTGGGCTTCACCCTCCTGTCGTAGGTCCGGGCTACACGCATTTGGTAGAGTGCCGCACGGTGAGCGGCGCCGTCCCGAACTTCTGAGATTAGATCGAGATTTTCTCGGAGCAGTCCATCATTCTTGCTGGGGTCAAAGGTTAGCACTCGAGTACTTGGAACGCCGATGTCGACGGGGATGATAGCTTCGGTTCCGTAACAGAGGTTATAAGGCGTCTCCCCCGTAGGAGTCCTCTCTGTTGTGCGATATGCCCACAGCACATTTGGGGGCGCGTCTACCCATTGTCCCCCGGCTTCTTCCAAGCGTGTCTTCAATCCTTTGAGGATGGTGCGATTTGTGACTTCTACTTGTCCGTTGGTTTGCGGATGCGCCACGGCCGTGTGACGTAGGTTGATCTTCATATCCTCGCATATCTTGGTGAAGGACTTCCCAGTGAATTGAGTGCCATTGTCGGCAATGATCGTAGCCGGGATGCCGAAGCGGCAGACAATGTTCTTCCAGACAAACTGTTTGACATTTTCTTCCGTGATTTTGGCTAGGGGTTCCGCCTCCACCCATTTGGTGAAGTAGTCGATGGCTAGGATGATGAACTTCCTCTGCCCGGATGCTAGGGGTAGGGGACCGAGGAGGTCGATCCCCCACTGTGCGAATGGCCACGCACTCTGCAGCGTGGAAAGTGAGACCGGGGGTTGATGAGGTATGCTGGCGTGCAGCTGACAACTTTTACACCTTTGGACAAAGTCGGCCGCGTCCTTCCTTATCGTCGGCCAATAGAAGCCTTGACGCAGTATTTTCCGCGCCAATGCCTTTCCGCCTAAGTGCTCTCCGCAGACTCCTCCGTGTACTTCCCTGAGGGCGTAGTCTGCCTCGCCCGCCGGTAGGCATTT
Source organism: Dactylorhiza incarnata (assembly GCA_033032865.1). Taxonomy (NCBI): domain Eukaryota; kingdom Viridiplantae; phylum Streptophyta; class Magnoliopsida; order Asparagales; family Orchidaceae; genus Dactylorhiza; species Dactylorhiza incarnata. Next base: position 3,649,255 of record JAWHQI010000154.1, on the reverse strand, counting down.
TAGATATGAACCTGAGAATGCCCGTTTGTAAAGCTCCCCATCTATGATAGCGAACAATGCCGCCCGCATTCGTAGTCTTCGCGCTTCTAAGCGATCTTCGGGAAGGTGCCCGTGATCGAGGTAAGCTCGTAATGGGGTCATCCAGGATGACTCTTCCTGGTGGATGGCTGCGATTTCCCATGGTCCTTGAATGCTTGGGATCACGACTTCTTCGATTCGGCGTCTTCGAGACTGGTAGCTGGAGGGTGAAGTGGCGAGCTTGGATAGAGCATCCGCCCTGGAATTCTGCTCTCGGGGGATGTGTAGAATCTGATACGATGTGATCTTCTGAAGAAGTAATTTTGCGAACGCGAGGTACTTTACCATCTGCTCGCTTTTAGCCTCGTAGTCTCCTTCAACCTGCGAGACCACGAGTTGGGAGTCTGTGTAAATCGTTAGGTTCTCAGCTTTGCAGTTGATAGCGAGTCAGAGTCCAGCGATCAGTGCCTCGTACTCTGCAATGTTATTTGTTGTGGGGAATTTTAGCCGGAGTCCGTAATCCAGGGTGATCCCTTCGGGGCTTATGAGGAGCAATCCTGCTCCGGCCCCTTCAGCTCCTGAGGCACCGTCGACATAGAGGGTCCAACGGGGGCTGGTGGTGTCTTTGATGAGGGTTGTCTCTGGCGGGATGGTGTATTCCACCACGAAGTCGGCGAGTACCTGTGACTTGATGTTGGGCCGAGGCAGGAATTGAATGTCAAACTCGCCGAGTTCTACGGCCCACTTTACAAGTCTCCCCGAGACTTCCGGCTTCTGGAGGATTGTCCGTAATGGGAGTTGCGTCAACACTTTAACCGCATGAGCCTGGAAGTAGGGTCTAAGCTTTCTAGCTGAGAAAACAAAAGCCAAGGCTGTCTTGTCTGCTGCCGGATATCTGGTTTCGGTGTCGGTGAGGACCTTGCTGAGGTAATAGATCGGTCGCTGCACTCCTCCTTCGTCTTTCACGAGCACCGAGCTAAGAGCCGTAGGCGACACGACCAGGTACAGGAACAGAGTTTCCCCGGGGGTGGGCTTTGACAGAAGCGGTGGCGAGGTCAGGTATTGCTTGAGAAGCTCGAAGGCCACTTGGCACTCGTCTGTCCACTGGAAACCCGAATGGCGTGCTCCCCGGAGAATTTTGAAGAAGGGGAGGTACTTGTCCCCCGTTCGTGATAGGAAACGGGATAACGCAGCGATCCTCCAGTTTAGGCGTTGCACTTCCTTAATTGAGCGAGGTGGCGACATATCCTCCAACGCCTTGATCTTCTCGGGGTTGGCCTCAATTCCCCGATGGGTTACCATGAAACCTAAGAACTTCCCCGCCGTCACACCAAATGCACACTTGCTGGGATTGAGCCGCATCTGGAAGCGACGGAGAAGCTGGAAGCACTTTTCCAAGTCTTCCAAGTGGTCGCGCCTGTGGACGCTCTTTACTAGCATGTCGTCCACGTAAACCTCCATCGTTTCTCCGATGAGATTCTTGAAGACCTTGTTCATCAGCCTTTGGTAGGTGGCCCCGACATTTTTAAGGCCGAAGGGCATCACCTTGTAGCAGTAGACTCCTCGGTCGGTGCGGAAGGCGGTATGCTCTTCGTCCGCGGGGTTCATCCTTATCTGGTTGTAACCCGAATAAGCATCCATGAAGCTGAGCAGCTCATGGCCTGCCGTAGCGTCGACGAGTTGGTCAATCCTCGGGAGGGGGAAGTTGTCCTTCGGGCATGGTTGGTTCAGATTGCTGTAGTCGACGCACATTCGCCACTTTCCCGATGCCTTTTTCACCATGACTACGTTAGCGAGCCACGTGGGATATTCTGCTTTGCGTATGAATCGTGCCTCCAGGAGCTTAGCTACCTCCTCCTCGATTGCCTTCAAACGTTCGGGGGCAAAGTTCCTCTTCTTTTGAATCACAGGTCTGCAGGCGGGGTTGATATTTAGCGAGTGATAGATAACGTCAGGATCTACCCCGGGCATGTCTTCCGGGCTCCAAGCGAAAATGTCCTCGTTCTCCTGCAGGAAGGTTGTGAACCTTTCTCGCTCTTCTTGCGTCAAGAGTGACCCGACCTGAACAGTTCGAGTCGGGTCTCGTTGGGAAAGTGGTACTTCTACTAGCCCTTCGACGGGCGCTCCTCGTTGCAAAGTAGCTTCGTCTCGCAGGTCGAAGTTATTGATGTTGAGAGCGGTCGCCCTTACTGGTTGGGCCTGCTTCAGATAGCAGGTCCTGGCTGCCTCTTGGTCTCCTCTTACGACGCCTATTCCCGCGGCAGTGGGGAACTTCATAGCTAGGTGTGGAATGGAATGGATTGCCCCGAATATCGACTGGAGCGGGCTCCCGAAGATGGCATTATATGCGGAGGTGGACTCTACCACCATGAACTGGATATTGTGCGTTGACTGCCTCGGAAATTCGCCCAATGTGACTGGGAGAATGATCATGCCTTGCACCGGGACAGGTCTGTTGTCGAAGCTGTAGACGGGCCCGACCGCAGGACTAAGCTGGTCTTTCGTGAGCTTCATACTCTGCAAAGTGGAGAGGAACAAGACGTCGACTGAGCTTCCGTTGTCGACCAGTATTCTCTTCACCTTGAAGCAGGGATCCCCGATCCCTGCGCTGATCACGAGCGGATCCTGGTGCGAAAGCCGCAACCCTTGCAAGTCTTCATCTCCGAAAGCTATCGTAATATCCTGCTTGAGTTTTTTGTCTTCGTGGTCTCTTACGGGCTGGACGATCGAGAGGATTTGCGATGCCAAGACGGGTGGTCCGGCGATCGTCTCGATTTCCCCCACCATCGGCCTTCCTCCACCTGCGCCTCGGGGGGCGGGGGGCTGCTCCCTTGCCTCCCTGGGCTGTTGGGGCTGATTGAAAATCTGGCCTTGTAAGAATCTTCCCAGGAGTCCCTGGCGGATGAGGCGCTCGATTTCGTCTTTGAGTCTGGTGCACTCCTCGGTGGTATGCCCGGTTCCCCGATGAAATTCGCAGTACCTGGATTGGTCACCCCTCGGGTTTGGCGGGGGTATCCGGGGCATGCGGAGTTCGGGGTTGTTCTGGATGGCGTAGAGCACATTCGTTCTGGTGGTGTTCAACGGGGTGTAGGTCCTGGGTGGCTGTGGTCCCAGATCCCTTTGGGGGTTACGCCGACGCTCATCGCCGCGACGCTCTTCGCCGCAACGTTCTTCCCGCTCGCGAGGGGCTTGATCTGATCCCCACTTTCTTCCTTGGCTTCCTTCGAATTGCCGACGGTGCGCCTCGATGGCCTCATCTGCGGCTATCTGCGCTTTGACCCGATGAACGAGGTCGGGGTAACTTGGTACGGTTTCCCTCATGAGGGCCGAGTAGAAGCCACTTGGGCGGAGTCCTCCTAGAAAAACTCCTCGCAGGAGCTCGGGGTCAACTCCTGGGATCTGCCGGGCCTCGGTGGTGAAGCGTCGGAAGAAATCTTTGAGTGTATCTCCGTCGTTCTGTCGGATCCCTGAGAGATGGGAGGGATCCCGGACAATTCGGCGATTGGCAATGAACTGGTCCACGAACTGCTGTGCCATTTCCGTAAAGTTGTTGATGGCCCCATTTCGCAGGGAATGGAACCAAGTGCGCGCTTGTCCCTTCAAGGTTGCCGGGAACACCTGGCAAAGGAGCTGACCAGGAGCGCTGTAAATCCTCATGACGGTAGTGAAGTGATTGACGTGTTCCAACGGATCGTCCGTCCCGTCGAACGTCTCGATGTTGAGAAGCTTGAAGCCGTTAGGAATTGGATGGGCTAAGACTTGAGGTGATAGCGGAGAGCCGTGATGTGCGGGACGGCGGGCGAGAGCGGCGCGTCGTCCTGCTTGGGCATACTCTTCCTCTATCATGTTGCGTATTTCTTCTCGCGTAGCTCTTTCTACCGCTTGCTCTGGGGCTGCTCTTTCGTGGTGGTGGCGGCGGTCAGCTTCTGGGCCTCCAGCTGGTGGGGAAAGGCGAGCGGAACTCGCCGTGTCGGAGAATCCTTCTGAAGCTTCATCTTCCTGGGCGGCCTCCCCGTTCGAGGCATGATTCAGAACTGGGGGCGGTGGCGCATTCAGAGCTGGCGGCTGAATCGGAACTTGAGGAGCCCCAAGATTCCTTACGAGGGCCAACATCTCAGCTTGATGTTCTTCGATCTGCTGCATGCGCACCTCCAACCCTGTTGCGGGTGCAGGTAGTGCCTCCTCCGCGGGAGGTGCATTGATAAGCGAGTGGGAGGGAGCTGGGTCGACGCGCCCTTCCGGCATCGATCCTTCAGTAGTGCGAGCACTCTTTCTTGCCATGACAGTTGGCTTTCAAAGAGTTTTTTGGGAACTTTCCCACAGACGGCGTCAAACTGTTGCGGAACGCTTAGGGCTCTTGGTAGACCGGTCCACTTGAACCACCTTAGCTCGTGAGCGAACTAAGCGTGCAAACAGTCAATTAGAGATTTGTCGAGTACACTGAGACTTTTTAACGTGGAAAACCTGGAAAGGGTAAAAAACCACGCGGTCGGAGCTGTGCCGACCAAACTTCACTATCTCCTGGGGGGTTACAATTTGGACGCTAGAACTCGAGCGCGACAGGCCGCTGCTCGTTACAATGATGGAGAGAGAGAGAGAGAACTCCGAGGGTGACAGGCCGCCTCTCGGAAAAACTAAGTCTTTTTCCCTTCTGAGAACCAAAGTGAGAAGGCTAGTCGCCTTTTCCTTCTGAGAACAAAAGTGAGAAGGCTAGTCGCCTTTTCCTTCTGAGAATGCTGGAGAACGCAAGTGAGAAGGTTGGTCGCCTTTTCCTTCTGGGAATGCTGGAGAATGAAAGTGAGAAGGCTGGTCGCCTTTTCCTTCCGAGAATGCTGGAGAACAAAAGTGAGAAGGTTGGTCGCCTTTTCCTTCCGGGAATGCTGGAGAACGAAAGTGAGAAGGCTAGTCGCCTTTCGGGATGATGAAGATCTTCAAGTCCACGAAAGAGATCTTCAAGCGCCGAAGGAGAATTCCGCAAAAGTCTGCAAGGAGCTCTCCCGGGTCCAAAAGTCAAGGTCCTTTCAAATGAAGCCCTAGGGCTCCTTTTATAGCTTTAGCCGGGGGCGGTCCGGTAATTTTGTCGTTGGCAGTTTCCATAAATGCTTGGTGGACGAATCATATTTTCCGATTTGGGGCACACGGATCGCCATTTTTCGTAAATGACCACCTTGCCCTTCGGGCAGTTTGGGCGGCTCGGGCAATTCGGACAGTTCCGTTGGAGGTGAAAAAGGCGACTGGCCGTTCCTGAAAAGTGAGAAGCCTGAAAGACAAAAAGTGAGAAGCCTGAAAGACAAAAAGTGAGAAGCCGGAAAGACAAAAAGTGAGAAGTCGGAAAGACAAAAAGTGAGAAAGCTTCCTGACTTGCGCTTAGAAACGTTCTGAGCGCGCGCTAGTGCTGAAGCGTTCTGAGTGCGTAACGAACTACGGGGGCACATCGGGCGGACGACGAATCGGGGGGTCGCCCCCTAAAGAACGATCGGGACCTTCGGCGAGGACAAAGGCGCCGAACCGCACCCCAAGGGGGGTGGGCACGGCCGCACACCCCAGAGAAAAAGGGGGGGCCGCACCCCCCAAGGGGTGCGGCTTGGCCGCACCCCCCAAGGGGTGCGGCTTGGCCGCACCCCCCAAGGGGTGCGACTTGGCCGCACCCCAAGGTGGGTGCGGTTTGGCCGCACCCCCCAAGGGGTGCGGCTTGGCCGCACCCCAAGGGGGGGTGCGGCTTGGCCGCACCCCCTTGGGGGGGGGGGGTGCGGCTGGGCCGCACCCTCCTGGGGGTGCGACTCGGCCGGACGCACCCCCAAGGGTGGTGCGGTCGGGGTGCGATCGGGTCGCTCTCTCGCGGCGGGGGTGTAGCCTGCGCGTTACCGCGCGCTTTCGTGCGCGCGGTAGCGTACATACCTGTGGCTTGTGCGCTCTTTGACCGTTGACCACACCTCTCTTTTGCGGGGCTTTCTCTAGATGCGTCCTAAGGCCTTTACGGGTGTACAACAAGTCGCATGAGAGTTTTACTATAAATATATTATGATTTTCGGGACACGGGAGATTAGGTTCACTCTCATTCAGATCTAACATCACATAACTAGAGAGAGCCTAATTAGGAGGAAGAGGATAAGTCTTCTTCATTAGGGTTTTGTAGAAGTGTAAGATTCTTGATTGTAATAATTCATCTGTTGGGAAAAACATGTTTCTGGATCTGAGTGTACGTGAGGATGCGAGCTGAGATATACCTGCAAAACGTCAGTGAAAATCCAACAAAACGATCACAGTCAGACACAAAGGCGTATATGTGGAAAATCCCCACAGTATGGTAAGAATCACGGGACGATCAGAGTCCAACCCGAAACACACTGCAGTTCTCCCAAAGCATGGTAAAAGCAAATTAAGTTCGAGTCAGAGTGACTCGCTTCAAACTGTTTCCCTGAACACACTGCAGTCTTTTGAAGATCTTTCAATATTGTGCCAAGGTGTCTTGCCTACATCGACACATGACATCCCAGGCGCACTCCAAATATTCTGCAACTTGTCAGTAGGTTGCCCGCCCATTCGAGGCTCAGATGCCTCACCACCAAAGTCCACTTGCGGCTAAGATGCCTCATCGCGCGGAACGCCACTAGCTAGGTCGGCCCAATATACTCGTCAGAGTAAACTACGATGGTTGCATACTGCTGTCCATTGCGCAAAGATGCAAATTCTGCACCACCGCACTACCATGATCGCGGTCCAACAACATTGTCGACGCTTCAACGGTCCTTGCTCTCCTGAGCCCAAACGGCGTCGTACGCCGCCAAACACAGTATATACCATTCAGGCTCCGCCCAACGCGGCCTCTCCCCGTGCTCGCGTACCAGGCCACATCCCCGCCACTCTAGTATGGCGCCACCATCGCCTCCGCAACAGCCTCACACGAAGAGTCCACGAAGTCTTCGCCCTTGCGACAATCACTGCCGTCAAATCACAACACTATGACTCCACTCGGCCCAAGGTTTCCAACTACCGCTGCTCGCTCCGTCTCCAACACCGCCTAAGGTCACTGGTGAGAAAGTCCCGATCCAGATAAGGAAGAAGAAGAAACGGAGGCGACAAGATTTGCAGTCTGGCTTGGAGAGAACTCAGAGAAGCAATACAGCTGTTATTCCTTCTCTTCACGGGTAGAAAGTCGGAGTGCTTCTCACTGGTGATTAGACTTATTATGGTTTTTAAATCTCCTTTTTTTATTTCCTTTTAATTTCTTCACGCGGGCTCCAGCAAAGGGTTTGATGGTGTTCCCAAAAAATAGTTCAGTGAGGCCTAGATATCTGCTACTTACGAAAATTCAATCGACAACAAGACCACTTGTCGAAAAAGCCGTGCCAAACCATAGGCCTACCTCTCAAAGAAATGGACGACCGGCTGTCGAGAGGAGGCCATATGCCTACCTCTCCCTTGCGGCAAGGGGGACATGGAGGCTTCGGCAATAGTGGTGGCGGGCGGCATGGAGGGCTCGGCTTTGGCCGAGGGGCTGGTGGTGATGATGCCCCTTGGCGTGCGGGATTGGAGCACCTCGGGAGTGGGCGGCCTGGCGGATCTACGGTGGACGAAGGAGTGGCGTACGGGAGCAGGCACCGGGATCGGTCCCCTAGCTTGGAGCGTGGTCGGCGTCGCCCCTCTTGGGCGGACGATGCAGTGCAGGATTCGCAGCCCCGGGACGGCAGTGGCCGTTTCTTGCCATTAATGACGGTTGGCGGCGGGCTGGAGGTGCCATCTTCCGCCCCACATCGCTGCATCTCGGCTGCGCTTGACCTGCTCAATGAGGGTTCGGTGCGCTCAGGTATGTCGGAACCACCTATTGGTAATGGGGCTGATGCAGAAATGGCACCGGGCGGGGATGCGCAGGAGGCAGAAATGGCCATGGAGCAAGGGGGCATAGCAGATTTGCATCAAATTTTTGCACGGAAGGTGCTCGACGAGCTGACCGACCCAAATCCGCTGGGGATTTGGAGGGGCACGGGGTGCTGGATGGCTCGGGTCCGTCTCTTGGATACCCCCCACATCGCCCTGGAAGCTCGCCGGCTGCGCACGGCAGCGGTTGCTCGCCAAACAATCACTGCCCCGAAGGTGCTTGGGGAAATGCCGGATAGAACAGCAGCCCGCCTTCGGCCTGGCAGCGCAAGTGGCTGGTCTCGCTGGATGATATCCAAGGGCTGGATGACATTGCCCCGGACGGCTCTCCCATTTCCATGCTTGATGCGATGGCAACCCGGACCATGGAAAATCTTTCGTTCTCGTTGGTTGGTAAAATCTTGGGTCGGCGGCTGCCCGCCCATGTGGTCGAAGCGGAGATCCGTAAACGGTGGGATCAATTCGGGGAGTTTCGCTTCTTGGTGCTCCGCGCCGATTGTTTTTTATGTGTTTTCTTGTCAGCGGAGGCACGCGACTCCGTCCTACAAGGTGGCCCGTGGTTTATTAATGGCTTTATTGTCGGCATGGATGTTTGGACGCCAGCCTTTGATCCGTCTTCATTCAAGGGCCTTTCCTCGCCGGTGTGGGTGCGGCTTCTGCGCCTTCCGCTTCTGTTCTGGGATCACGCCAACATCGCCCGCATCGCGGCCTGTGTGGGCAAGCCTCTTTGGGTTGACTCCACAACCAATGATTGGGGCCGCATGGAGTATGCCCGGGTATGTGTCCGGGTGGATTTGTCTAAGCCCCTTCCAGGCGGGGTACAGGTTACCAGCTCTTTTATGTCGTTTGTGCAGACCGTTGAGTATGAGGGTCTTGCTTCCCTATGCTCCTCATGCGGTTGTGTCGGCCACTTCGATGGGGCATGCCTGCCCCCCCCCCCCCCTTGGCGACCTTGTCCCCCTCCGGCACCGTCCCCTGCCCGACGTGCGGCTCCTCCGCCCGCCCCTCACGTGCCGCAGCAACAGCTCGCGGAGCCTGTACTGGAGCAGGGCGGCCTGCTCGGACCCGGTCCATGGAATTTGGTCAAGCACCGCCGCCGACGCTGGCGGGGTGCGAATTCGGCCCCCCTTCCGCCCCGCCCCCTGGACGTTCGCCCAGCTCGCCGCCAACAACTGGAGCGGCCAGCTGTTCACGCCCCAGCGCGCGGCCCACCATTGCCCAAACAGCCTTTGGTCACGGATCCGCACGATGTTGTGTTGCAGCCGCATGGCAAGGAGCTCGCCCGGCCAGATGTGGATGGGGACGGCGGCCTGCCTGTCGATGCGGTCTTGGGGACAGAAATGGTGCTCTACCCTCTCGATCCGCCGAGGGTGCACCGCTCTCTCGCTGCCCGGGAGCTTGCAAGTTTGGACCCTGTAGTGATTATTTCCAACAAGCAGAGTCGGGGGGATCTGGTTAGCGGCGGTGGGGACGCATCCTCTTCAAGGGGTCCATGACGAGCCTCATTTTGTGGAATTGTCAGGGGGCTCGGAAGAAGGAGGTTGGACATCTTCTCCGGGATCTTACTCTGCGGTGGGGGTTTCCCTTGTGGGCTTGTCTGAGACGATGGTGAAAGATCTTTCCCGGCGTGATGTGGACCGGCTGGCGGGCCGGAATTGGGATTTTGTGCATCAATCGTCGGCTGGCAGGTCGGGGGGTATTGCGGTGCTATGGCGGAGTGACGTTGTGCAGTTTGTGCCGATCTCTCTCTCGAGGCAATGCGTTATTGGGGATGTCACCTTCCCTGATAAGCGATGTTGGCGGGTGGTGTTCGTTTATGCGAACAAGTATGTTTATGTCCGGCGGCAGCTGTGGTCTTTGCTGGAACAGTTTGCAACCTCGGATCGCCCGATGATTGTAGGGGGCGACTTCAACTGCCTTCTGCGGCCGGAGGAGCGGCGAGGCAGTCGGCCCTTTGTTTATTCACATGGGTCTTTGGAGATGGATGCGGCTGTGGCGGAGCTGGACCTTCAGGAGCTGGGTTTCACGGGCCCGACCTTTACTTGGTGTAACAACCAGCCCGGACTTGGGCGTGTTCTGGGGCGTTTGGATCGGGTGTTTGTTAACTCAGTGGGAATGGACGTTATCCCCTTGGGTGCTGTGCGACACTTGCCCCGGGTTGGCTCTGACCACTGTCCTATCCTGCTGGCTTTGGGGGAAGTGCAGGCTGCTAGGCCGTCTAGGTAGATCAGGTTTGAGGATACCTGGCTTTCTTACCCGATGGTGAGGAAACTGGTGTCTCGATCCTGGCTAAAGGCGGATGTCGGTGATAGTGCAGAGGTCTTGCAGCGAAAGTGTGGCCGCACCCTTCGGGCCCTTTTCTTTTGGAGCAAGAACAAGCTCAAGGATCTGGGTGCTCGGAAGGAGATTCTGGAGGCGGAGATTGTGGAGCTCCAACGGCTGAAGAGCTTGGATGGTGGCATCTCAGAGGAGCAGACTCGGACTCTCATAGCGGCGGTTAAGGAGCTCTTGAGCATTCATGCTAGGTTGGCCACTTGGTGGAAACAACGTGCAAAGGTGCAGTGGATCAACGAGGGTGATGCGAATACCCACTATTTTCACTCCATCGCCTCCTGTCATCGGCGAGGCAATCAGATTTCTCAGGTGGAGCTTGCGAACGATGACCTTGTTGAAGATCCGGAGGGCATCGAGGCGGCATTCTTGGACTTCTTTGATCGGAAGTGGGAGTGGGTGGCTCCTGTTCTTGCTGGGTGGCCGCTCCTGCCTTCCTCTAGGCGGCTTGATGGAGGGGCAGCCTCCTTGTTGCTGAATGAGGTTTCTGAGGAGGAGATTTGGGGCGTCATCAAGGCCATGAAGGCCAACCGTGCTCCGGGCCTAGACGGTATTACTTCATCTTTTTTTGTCCACTTCTGGCCCATTGTGCGTACTTCTGTTTGCAGGGCCATTGGCGACTTTTTTGCTCTTGGTCGTATGCCCAGTGCGTCGAAGGAGACACTGGTGGTACTCATTCTGAAGTGCCCCAATGCGTCTCGACCGGATCGGTTCCGGCCTATTAGTCTGTGCCAGACCATCTATAAGGTGGCGGCGAAGATCATTGTGGATCGCATGAGGGGGTTCCTACCCTCGCTCATCTCGGAAGAGCAGGGGGCCTTTATTCCTGGGCGCTCTATTTCCCACCAGTGCTTCATCGCCCAGGAGGTGGTGCACAAGCTGGCGATCTCGACCTCCATGACTGGGTTCCTCGCTATGAAGGTCGACATGGAGCAGTCCTACGACAAGATGTCGTGGGAGACGCTGCGGCAGGTTCTGGTCATGTTTGGGTTTCCGGAGGAGTTTGCTAGATGGATTCTGCAGTGTGTGGAGGGGCCGCAGTTTGCGTTGCTCCTCAACGGGCGACGTACGAGGTGGATCGAGGCAAGCTGTGCCTTCCGGCAGGGATGCCCCCTCTCCCCTTATCTGTTCATTCTGTGCTCTGAGCTGCTCTCGCTTGCCTTCAGTCAGCGGGGGAACTCATTGGGCGTTATGGTTGCGACTTCAGGCCCGCGGATCTCTCACTTGCTTTACGCCGACGACATCTTCATCACCTCGGATGCCACCACGTCTTGTGTGGATCAGTGTCTTGCCGTGGTGCAGGAGTACGGTACTTGGACTGGGTAGCGGATCAACAGATCGAAGTCCATGGTCATGTTTGGCAAGTCCATCCCTATGAGGACGTGCGACAGGCTGACTCGCCGCTTGGGCTTCCAGAGGGTTCGCGAGTTTACTTACTTGGGCATTTTGATGGCTATGCGCAAGTTGAAGCGCTCCGACTTCTCACACCTGCTTCTGAAGGTGGCGACGAAGGTTTGGGCCTGGGGGAACCGCCACCTCTCCTTGGCGGGCCGGACCACCCTCGTTAGGTCGGCGCTCCCGGCCACGTCGATGTTCCTCTATACACATTGTCATGTGCCTCGCTCGGTCCAGGAGGCTATGGAGCGGCTGGCGCGGTTTTTCCTGTGGCAGAGGGCCCCTTCCCAGCGTGGGATGCACTATGTTAGCTGGGAGCAGTGTTGCTCTCCCTCTGCCGGGGGTGGGCTTGGCTTCCATAGGGTGAGTAGGTGGCAGGGCCCCTTGCGGGCAAAGTTCGTCTGGGAGCTGATGCAGACGAGATCCTCCCTTTTCCACAGATTGGTTTCAGCCCGGTACACTGGCCGCCTTTGGCGGGAGGGGATCACCCTACGCGACTCTCCGGTTTGGCGGCTCATCGGGGAGGGCGCTGCGTGCCTTCGGCCCCTGCTTCGCTGGCAGATTGCGGATGGGGATTCTGTGGATGTGCTTGCGCACGCTTGGATTCTTGACCGGCCTCTCTCCCGGTTGATACGCCCAAAGTGTATATACGCAAGTATACGTGCCGGATCAATTAAGTAATATAATAGTGAGATAATATCGTTCCCTCGGAGAAGTGAAAACTCTAACGCTTATGAGTATTAGCTAACTCTTTTCCTTAAATCCAAGTTAAGTAATTCGATTGGTTTGATGAAACTAAATCACAGAAAATTTAAAACTAATTTTAAAACTAAAAATACTTAAGTTATCTTTTATCAAATTTGAGAGAAAAGAATCTTGTATATTGCTTTCCTAGGTCTGTTGTGATATTTGTTAAATATAACGATGCATTATATTTGTTCTACTATCTTGCTCGATTAAAAACTAGGAATCATAATCTCTCGATCCTTGAATTCCCATAACCTAGACTTCTCTAGTTATCTCTAACTTAGAAAAATGCAAGGTAAATTAAATCGCTCAAATCGCTCTTGCTAATAAGGTGATTGAATCTCTTCTTCTCTCTTTTATTATATCAAAATTATGATGTAAACACACCGCTCCTCTCTCGAATCTCGCGGTGTAGTATAGAAGTAAAAGATTTAAATTAGATATCTATGCGACTCATCTCTCGAATCTCACTGCATAACATTAAGTATTTATCTTAAATAAATCGTGATTCCTCTCTCGAATCTCACCACGAATTATGAGGATAAACATTATTCAAATCTTTCGAGATAAGTCATAACATTGATAAAGATAGCAACCCAAGAAATCATACGGAGAAATTATAAATTAAACATCACAACAAAACCCAGTACTAACAACATACAAGATAAGAAGGTTTAGTTCATGATCCTTGAAATGAAAAGCCAAATTGGAAAGATCTTACAAGACATTATTCAGAATCTAGATATTAGCGCAGGAATTCGTCTTCTTCAGTTGCCAAATCCGCTCAAATCCGTCTTCTCTTTCTTCTCTCCAAGCCCCCTTACTTTCTCTTTCTCTCTCTAGTTTAAAAGAGTAACCCGTCTATCTCTCTCCACTTGTCCAATCTGCTATTTAATTTCTGCACGCTACATGCCTTTTTCTGAAAAGGTGCGTCATTTCACCAATAAACTGCTGGCCCCACTTTGCGTAATTCGAAAATCTGTACATTTGGTTCAGCAAACTTAATTTAAACCGCCGTGTTATGACCAGGTCATGACCAAGCTGCTATGATCTGCCCAGCAATGTTATTCCAGCCTACATTTGTCCGTTCTTTCATGAATTTCTCACATTCCTGCACAAATATATTGCACATTTGACGATAAAACTATCCACAATTACAGATATGATGTTTATTAGTTAATTCATCGTTATCTTTCGTATATTTTCTCAATATTCACTAAAATAAAGGAGTTAATAACTTCTTTTTTTAGAAGTTATCACTGGTGGCCCACTTTCGCTGACTGCGGCTCGCTGGAGTCGCTCCAGGTATCGTCCTTCTTGCTTCCAGGCGGCGGTTGAGATGTTTCCGCTCTGTCTCAGTTTTTTGGGCCGGATCTTGTTGAGGTCGTCCTCCAGATCCCGGTCCACAGCTCATTTCCCCAGGACAGGCCGAAGTTCTGCACCCACCTCAGCGGCTGTTCTATTGCTTCCCTAGCCTACATGGGCCAGTTTGACGGGGCTTGTCCGGGCTTTAGCTGGCTTCGGAAGCTTAAACTTCATCCGCGGGAGCGGATGTTTTGGTGGCGGCTCCTGTGGGATGCGATCCTCACACGGGCGTGGCTTGCCCGTCGAGGTCTTACTACCGAGCGGGGATGCCCTTGGGGATGCATGTCTGAGGAGACCCGGGACCATCTGGTCTCGGACTGCTGCTGTCTGTCGGCCATTCAGGCTGCTCTTCTGCGTTGGGGATACAGTTTGCCCTCCTACTCCAGCTGGGCGACTGCGCTGGAGCTTCTCTCCTCTGTCTCTGCCGGCACGCTCGGTACAGCGAGGTTTTTTTGTTGTGCGGTGTACCAGGCCTGGCGTGGCCGCAACGCCAAGGTCCACAGTGGCGAGGTGGCGTCCTTTACTGTCATGGCAGCGACCATTGTTGAGAACCTCTCCATTATGCGAACTCTACCACTCCAGGGGCACTGAGGTACCACCCAGCCTCACCGCCTGTCGACACCACTCTTTTGGTGCCCCACCCCCTGGATGGATAAAGTTCAATGTGGATGGTTCTCTCTCCTCGCCCGGGCTTGCTGGGCTTGGGATAATGGCCCGCGATGACCAGGGTGCTCTCATCTTTGCTGCTGGATCCTCGCTTTTGCATTGGGATCCCGGGGGAGTGGAGCTGGCGGCGGTCTTGGCCCTCAAGGATCTTATCCCGCCATCTTTATATGGGGTGCGCGGGGCTATTGTGGAGGGCGACTGTTTGACCCTTATGGACAGCTGTGCTGCTGGTTTGCGCCGAGGCGACTGGAGCGTGACGGTGGACGGTGAGGAGGACTTCTCTTTTCTGAGCGGCTTCCCGCAACTTCGATTCCAGCATATTGGTCGTGCTGCCAACAGAGTTGCTGACTTCTGTGCTCGTTTTGCCCTTCGGGAAACCTTTGTATGGCTAGATATTGATAGAACTCAGACCGAGTTTGCCGAGCTTGTTCGTGCAGACTTGGATGACATGCTGTAGCTTTGTTTTCCTTTTTTTATTTTTAATTTCATGCTATATGCACTTTTCAAAAAAAAAAAGTTCAGTGAATATTTTTTGTCACGATCTTGATTGATTTGCCGATACAATTTTAAGGAGCTCGTTATCACGCAATTCCGATTCCGTTTGATCTACTAAACGGACGCCGGAACGCACGTGCGCACATACACGCAAGCCACTAACTCTTACTTCGCGGTCGGGCCTCACTATGGTTGACCGAATCCAACTGAATAATATTAAAATATTATTAATAGAAATTAAAAATATACGAAGCGTCATTTACAACATAACTAAGCCCGCGCCTGCTTCACTCTCGAAAAACGTCTCCGAATTCTCACGACTCTAGGTTTTGCTACATCCAGCGCCGCCTCCCTCTGCCATTCCGGCTTGATTCCGACCACCCTCCGACGACGATATCCCCTCCGGATTCTCACGACATCAAGAGCTCCTAGGACGAGGTTTTATCTCCGCTTGGTATTGCTCTTCGATCTCCGCCATTTTGTTGAAGTTCTCTCTTCCACACTTGTATAAATGTTCTCGACCGGCGGCGTAGTGGTCTCCGCCGTTTCATAGAAAGGAGGAGAGTATATATGTTGGATCTCCGCGGAGACCAAATGATTCTTCGCGCCTCACTCTTTCGAACTTCGTGGTGAACCTTTTGATCTCCGCGGAGAACCTTTGGATCTCCGTGGAGATCTTTTGGGTTCTCCGAAGAGACCTTTGGAACTCCGCGGAGCGGAGACCTTTCGAGATTGAATATAATCTCCGCGGAGATACAAAGGATCTCCGCGGAGAAACAAATTAAAGTTTGGATCTCCGCGGAGATCCTTTGGATCTCCACGGATATTAAAAGGTTCTTCACGGAGATCTTTTGGATCTCCGCGGAGAACCCAAAGGTTCTCCACTAAGAACTTTTGGTATTCCCCGGAGATCCAAAGGGTCTCCGCGGAGAACCTTTGGAATTTATGCGGAGATGAATTTGTGTATTCAAAAGGTCTCCGCGGCATTTATGTAGAAAACTCTCATAACCAACTTTTGGTATATACTCTCCTCCTTTCTACTAATCTTAATGGAGGGTTATAATGACCAGATTGTCTGTCTGTTCGTCATTATCGGCAATGAACGGTATTGACCTTGTGCTGCGGGACATTGCGAAAACACAACGATTAGTAGAGATCCTCGTTCATCGCTGCCTTGAACTTCCACCTGAATCGATTCCGACACAAACGCCTCCATTCTATTCGTCAGCATTCGACCGCCCCACTAGTGAGCCGTGCTTTTGTGGCAAACAATTTGACACGTTGAACAAAATTCAGGAGGATTGCATCAAGATCCAACTGAAAATGACCGAGGATGGCATGCGCCCTCCTATCCGAATCGATCCGCCCGTGCCATTGTGGAAAAAGCGTCTCGACCTGAATGCGTATCTGTTAAAACCGTTGTTCGTGATCGATCTGGAATGGCAGTACGACGTCAATTTGACAGCGGGTGCATGCCTATCTTGCAACAAAGTCGGCTTTCTTTTCCGCAAGCAATTCAGTGCCACGCGAGTGGTCGATTTCATCGACACCACTGCATTTTCTATCAGTGCTCGATACATGTGCAAGAAGTCGAACACCTCAGGCGGCCGTGGTGTCATGTTCCATGTCATGGACGAGGCCAAAACCGAGAAGTTGATCCTGACGCCCATCATCCTTAACTATCCTGTTCAGCTGTTCAAACAGAGCGCGCACGATGTCGATCTTGTTCAAATGGCTTACGACTTGTACACGTCCCGTTCCGGCAATGCTGATGCCGCAAGGTGATTCATTGTGCCCGAACAACTCGATATATGCGTCAAGCCGCACTATATCGTGGTCACGTGTCGTGGTATTTGGATATGCTCTTATGAGATGCAGCACTCGGGCAAATGCCATCACAGCAGGATCCGACAGTGTTTCCCGATTTCCCTTCATTTTTTCAGCATTGCAACGGGTACAATGACATTATCGGTCCAGTGGAATCAACGTCGATAGGCCTAGTCAACGACTGTATTGCTCGTCAACTTTCGTTCTTCAACCGAATGGAAGGCACCATAATCGGGACTCATCTCTCGGCAGACCATCATCACAACGTGCCAGGATGCATGAAATTGACGGATGAGTTCAATGGCAGGAAATTCGCCCCCGTTGAGGGATTGCACTCCATCATGAGCGAGCGCCAACAAATCCTCTCCCATCAATTCACAACCACGACGAGCAATGCAGAGCGTCGATTTGTTGGTCGGGGTTTGCAAAACTGGTACAACGCTTACGGTATTAATACTTCGCTGCTCATTATGTACCTTGACAAGTGCTGCGATGATCGGGAATGGCTGGAAGACTTCAAGAACATCTTTGTTATCCTCGACAATCATCACCTGATCACGAGGTACAAGGACAATTCGAACGGCACAGATCGTGCTCGGCACGAACAATTTATGACTGTCGTGACTGAAATCATTGTTGGCAATAGACGTGCTTCAATGCGGGAAAGCTCCATCATTGAGGCTGAATTGGATGCATTGTTGGATCACATTAAAATATGGGAAAGCGAGAATGATGTGCAACCATCCAAGTGCATTGTGACGAGCAAACTTCTCGCTTGCCACGAGACGCAGAAAAAACACATCAAAAATTGCTTAACGCCGTCAGCAGGCGCGTCGACCACCGTCGTGGATCGCTTCTTTTGTTCGACTCTGCGTTGTAGATCAGGGAAGAATGAAAACTTCTGGCTCCATGGACGAGCCATTTTCCCGGAGACTATATCCCTAGATGGAGGGATTTTGCTGCTCCATGCCGTGGTCGCTCAAATCACTTTCGCGGTGAACTCCAATTTAATCCTCGCTGAGCGTATTTGTCAATCTCTGGTATGCATATCATTCTCACTCAGTATCTCGCACTGCTTCCGACTGATGACATTACTCCTTCACCTACGTCTCTGTCGATGATGTTTCATGTGTTGCCTCTCTCGATTGATGATTGTGACGACGAATTTGGATTAACGGCAACGTTTGGATAATCCCTTCCTCAACTGCCAGAAAAATAAATATATTTTTACTCTCATAGCTAATATATATTCACATTTTTTCCATATGAGTGTGGCTACAAATTAAGCTTGTGTAATAAAATTAGCATAAGCCATATCCTTTTAAAAAGGAGAAAAATTGTGTAAAATATTTTCAAAATGTGCTCATTTTATGCTCAGTATCTTTGTTTGAAGGCTAAGGGTCTGTTTGGCGCAGCTCTGGCGGATTGAAAATCTGCTGTCCGGATAGAGCTGTTTTAAAAGAGCTCTCTGGGGAGCAGTTTTGAAAAGCTGCAGAGTGTTTGGGTGTTCTGTGCAGAAGTGCGCTTTGAAGAGCGATTTTCTAATTTTGCTGTTTGGAGAAACAACTTTTGGAAGCTGTTTTTTTAGAACTTAAAAAAACATCAGTTTTTAACATGAAAAATAATAAAAGATAACCGATAACAATAGTCTTTTACATAATTGTTTGTTAATGCTATCCACGCGCCCCGTATATTTCTTCGGCAATGCTATCTCGTACTGTAGACATCTGTTCAGCTCCAGCAGCATCCCTCATATCGCTTCCAATATCATCCTCCGCCGCAGGGTCTTCATCCTCTGAGGGAGCGAAAGAAGACTCATCAGCATCACACACATTAAACTCAGGGTCCCAGCGAGAAGGATGTCTACGAATGAAGTTATGTAAGGCCATTGTGGCCAACACTATGGACCTCTGTTTCTTGAAGCTGTACTGTGGCATTTTGCTCAGAATGTGCCACTTCTTCTTCCACACTCCAAACGTTCGCTCAATAACACTGCGAAGAGATGAATGTGCCCTATTGAAATGTTCTTGCCTTCCTTGAACAGGCCGACTCCCACGGGCAAAGTCTGCCAAGTGATATCTTGTATCCGGAAACGGCTTCAAATACACCATCCAACACATACACCATACACACACACACTCATCCAACAACAAACACACACATCCATACAAAACACAACACACAAACACATACACACACACACATCCAACAACATACACACACACACACATCCATCCAAAACACAACACACACACACACACATCCATCCAAAACACAACACACACACACACTCATCCAACACACAAACACATACACACACACACATCCAACAACATACACACACACACACACATCCAACAATAAATACATACACACACACACACAACCAACACAAATACATACACACACACACACACATTCAACAACAAATACACACACACACACACATCCAACACATACACCATACACACACACATTCATCCAACAACAAACACACACATCCATCCAAAACACAACAACAAACACACACATCCATCCAAAACACAACACACACACACACACATCCATCCAAAACACAACACACACACACTCATCCAACACACAAACACATACACACACATCCAACAACATACACACACACACACATCCAACAATAAATACATACACACACAAAACCAACACAAATACATACACACACACACATTCAACAACAAATACACACACACACACACATCCAACACATACACCATACACACACACACACTCATCCAACACACAAACACACACATCCATCCAAAACACAACAACAAACACACACATCCATCCAAAACACAACACACACACACATCCATCCAAAACACAACACACACACACACACTCATCCAACACACAAACACATACACACACACATCCAACAACATACACACACACACACATCCAACAATAAATACATACACACATCCATCCAAAACACAACACACACACACACATCCATCCAAAACACAACACACACACACTCATCCAACACACAAACACATACACACACACATCCAACAACATACACACACACACACACACATCCAACAATAAATACATACACACACACAACCAACACAAATACATACACACACACACATTCAACAACAAATACACACACACACACATCCAACACATACACCATAAACACACACTCATCCAACAACAAACACACAAATCACACACACTCATCACACATAGACACAAACATACACATCACACACACTCATCACACATACACACAAACATACACATCACACACATTCAAAAACAAACATAAAACATACACATCACACACACTCATCCAACACATACACACACACACACACACACACACATTCATCACACATACACACAAACACACACAAACACACATTCAACACACACAAATCACATAACCATACAAAAATAAAACACACACAAACACACACAAACAAACAACACACACAAACACAAATCACACATACAAACATACATCCACAAATCAAAGCAGTCCACAAAGAAGATCAGGATCTACTGAACGCACATATAACCCTAGTAAATGCAAGATCCACTTAGGATCTGACCAATCTGATCAGCACTCCAAGGAAAAAAATGAAAAATATGAGAACATACCGCCGACTCTCCGTCGCTGTCGATCCAGTCGTCGGAGAAGGTGGAGAAGATCTGCTGTCGCCGTCGCCGGAGAGGTGGAGAAGGCTGTCGATCCAGTCGTCGGAGAAGGGGAAGAGGATCTTCTATCGCCGGAGGGATGGAGAAGGCTGTCGATCCAGTCGTCGGAGAAGGGGAAGAGGATCTGCTGTCGCCGGAGAGGTGGAGAAGGCTGTCGATCCAGTCGTCGGAGAAGGGGAAGAGGAGTGCGCGCAGGGAGAAGGGTTAGGGCGCGGTCTCGTCGAGGAATATCTGCAGAGCGCGGCTTTTTCCTCTCCACGGGAGCGATTACGGGAGAGCTGAAACGCGAGGGGAGGCCAGCTTCCGCAAAATGCTTTGAAGAGCGATTTCCACGGGAGCGATTTTTAGAGAGCTGCCAATCCAAACAGCCTTTTTTCAGCTCCAGCGGATGGAATATAGCTTTTCCATCCGCTGGAGCTGTCCCAAACAGACCCTAAGTAATAATTTAAACTAATTAGGTACATTTTCATTCTTCTGCTAATATACAATATTAAAACTTTTTTTATAGGAAAGACGGTATGGCCGGAACTAGTAGGAGTTCCCGCTGAAGAAGTCACGGAGAAGATTCTAAGGGAGAACATAGGTATCACCAGAGTTGACATTGTCACGATCATACCTCGCATTCGCTATCATACCCGCTGGCACGTCTACTTGATCGTTGACTCTGAAAACAAAGTTATTTACGCACCAAGAACCGGATGAAATGTATTGTTTGTCGGCAACTATATATTAGGGTTAGATTTCTTAAGTATATGTACTTGTGTTATTAGTATTATTATTATTATCAAATAAAAGTATAAAATGCAAATGTTTTTGGCTATATAAGAACATTGAAATATAGAAATTAAATAAAAAGAAAATATATCATTTGAATTTAGCAGTAAATGTGAATTTTACTATTTCCAACAAAATTAGTAATAAATGTGAATTTTAATATTTCCAACAAAATTATTAATAATTTAAAGCAAATTAGTAATAAATTTAGCAGTAAATGTGAATTTTAATATTTCCAACAAAATTAGAAAATATTTTTGTTGTTATTAACTTAGAAATTTATATTTTTTGTGTTAATAATTAATTTTGTGTTTCTGATTACATATCAATTTAGCAATAAAAATAAACTTTGCAGAAGGACAAAGTAATTATAAAACAAGTATAATCTCTTATAAATTGGACAAGATAAATTTTGGGAATTGTTATTGGTACCTCATAAATGGCTATTTGTACCCAATTAGGATATTTGTACCCATACTTGATAATCGTACCCATAGAAAATTGCGTCAACATCAAAACTTTTGTATTGTTCATTAATAACATTTACGTACAATTTTTTGCACACCTTAATAGTCATTCACTTAATTAACATAAAAAATATTTCACCCCAAAAAATCTCATGTTTCCAAAAAGTCCATAAACCATTCACTTAATTAACATCAAAAAACATTTCACCCCAAAAAAATACATAAAGTCATTTGTTCGTCATATCTTTCCTTGTCAAAATGAACTCCGCCTGCAGGAAAAATATTTTCAATTAATATTGTAAACTTAAAATAATAAATAACGAAGTAAATATCTTACCTTTTTGGAACCTAATGCGATGCGTCACCTGAAGAATCCAAGTGATAAAACAATTTGCACCCTGCAAAATACAAAATAAATTAATTTATAAGTACTCAAAGCTTTAACAATTGACAATCAAATTATTCAAACTTACATACCTGACTATTTAAATTAGACGTGTAATATATGGAATGTCCCACTGTTCTGCTACTTGTTCATGATATGTTGTCCAGACCGGAAACACGGGAGGCAGTGGAAATTCTTCTTTCATTCGCAATAGAACGAAGTGATTGTCATTTATAAATCCCATATGAATTGTCCTTCGAATAGCCGGTGGACTTGAATGAAGCGGTAGAAAAGTGAATGATTGTTTGCTTGAAAAATGAACAAGTTGTACGTTGTAGCATGATGCAACAAGTAGACCCATATCGGGCATTGACATCCATCTATCAAGCGGGGCTGGCACCACCCAACAGTCAAGAGATTTTAATAAGTCTAATCTCCTTGTTATTACAAAAATTTCAGTGTACAATAATTTCTTTTCATGTAGTTAAGGGACGTGCAAAAGTGCATTCCAACATCTTTGAAAACTTCAATATTTTCAAATAAAGTCAACTCATTTGAAGTCATCATTAATTAGGTGATCAAAAAATTCAATCTGAACAAGTATCAAAGTATTAATGCAAAAACAGGGAGCAATCTAAACAAGTATCAATGCAAAATCTGAACTAATCTAAACAAGTATCAAAGTAAATCTAAACAAGTATCAATGCAAAATCTGAACTAATCTAAACAAGTATCAATGCAAAATCTGAACTAATCTAAACAAGTATCAATGCAAAATCTGAACTAATCTAAACAAGTATCAATGCAAAATCTGAACTAATCTAAACAAGTATCAATGCAAAATCTGAATTAATGCAAAATCTAAACAAGTATCAAAGTATTAATGCAAAAACTGAACTAATCTGGGAGCAATCTAAACAAGTATCCATGCAAAAACATGGAGCAAAAAACCCTATCTGGGAGCATTCGAGAGAAAAAACTGCGATCAAAACCCTAACAGGGAGCAAAAAACCCTAATGCTTAGAGGAAGAAGGGGGTTTACCTAGGGCCGGCGTCCAACAATGCTCAGGAAATCCCGAAGCCTTAAAGAGAAGCAGAAAAACGTGAAATCTGGTGGTCGGTCGGCGAGGGTTAGGGCACGAGCGCCGGCCGAGGAAGGGGCGCCGGCCGAGGAAGGGGCGCGGCGAGGGTTACGTGCAGAGGGGAGGCCGGCGAGGGGAGAGGTTGCAGTCCGAAGGGGCGCCGGCGAGCGAAATGGCGAGGCGAGCGCCGAGCGGAAGGGTTTGCGGGATCGCGGGCGGGAGAGCAGCGAAAGCCGAAAGCAGCGAAATGTGTAATAACGGGTACAAATAATAATTTTGAGGGGGGGGGGGGGTTAGTTGAATAGAATTTAGAGAAAAATGGGTGTGATTATCCATTAATGGGGTATGAATAGCATTTCCCTAAATTTTTAAGAATTAGAGTTCACATTCATTTAAGAAAAAAAGTTCGAGGTTCTATGAGAGGCGAATTGTAATGAAATAATAAAATCAAAATTATTGAAAATAAATGTGCGATAATATTATTTTGAAATAATAGAATATATATATTATATTAAATGTATATATTTAATAAAATTGAACCACATCTTTAAATATCACCTGATCTTCTATTTTCAAGTTTTATTAAAAATTTAAAGAGCTATAACTAAAAATAATATAAATCTGCCAAAAAATAAATTAAAAATAGAAAACATGTATTGGGAGAGAAAATTAATTGAGTGAATAAATATTAAATAATAAAATAAAACTTTTTTGTACATTAGAAAACTTTGAGATGGTAGAAAATGTCTTCCTTGAAGATTGTACTCAAGAACCCATTGTAAAATTTGAATATATAGTTCTTTGAGCTTCTTATTTTTCTTAGTGTATATATATATAGACACATTGTGTTTCACCAATGCTCTGGATGCTGAATGAAGGAAGCATGGTTATGTGCACATAAATCAAAATGGATTCTTGGGTCTGCCCTCTCTGATGTCTTTGGCTTTGATTTGAGGGCATGATTCCGCAGCAAACGCGATGGTATAGGGGGCCACTATTTCAGTGGTACTCTGTGAGCAGCCACTTTGTGCATTTATTGTCAAAGGTTAGGTCTTTCTCCTCTGAGAGAAGCCACTTTGTGCATAGTGCCAAAGGTTAGGTCTGTTTCCAATCTTCCCCCGCCCATACCCCCAATGATTGGGGACTATATGGGTTCTGCTGTTGTTATATATATATATATATAGACACACACTTGCAGTCGTGCACAGGGCTTGCTGCGTTCACATCGGATCGATTACTCTTGTTACGAACGAGATACACCCACCTATGCGTGAATGTCTTGGGTGGGATGTCGTACATGTAAAGAAAGTAGGGTATGCCGAGACGAGAAATTCGAAAGAAAACAAACACAGAAAATCACAGAAGACACACAGATTTACAGAGGTTCACCCCAATCCGGGCTACGTCCCCTCTCCCCTTCCTCTTCTCTTCTTTCTATTCACCAAGACGAATTACATCTTACAAGGTTACAAGGATCAAAACCGATCCTACCTCACTTAACCCTCTTCAGACAAGAACAGAGGAACCGCCGCCAAGGAATACCGCCGCAGAAACACTGTTGCACTCTCTTGGGCTTAATGACCTTAACCCTAAACCAGGATTACACACCCTTTAAATAGGGCGTCAAACCGGGCTCAGACCAAACATCCGCTGAGACGGTTCAATAACATCCGCTGAGACGGAACCATAACATCCGCTGAGACGGAACAATAACATCCGCTGAGACGGAACAATAACATCCGCTGAGACGGAATCATACACCAGGCGTCGAGCGCACGAACGCAGGCCTCTCCCGTTCGATGAGCCGCTGAGACGGGAGTAATCAAGGACCCGTTCGTCGAACGCAGGCAGAGTTCGACGAACCCTTCTCCGTTCGTCGAACGCCGTTCGACGAACCCTTCTCCGTTCGTCAAGCGCAGGTGGAGTTCGACGAACTCTTCTCCGTTCGTCGAACGCCGTTCGACGAACACTGACCAGAAGTGTTCCCCAACTCCAACATTCTCCCACTTGGTGAACATCTTCCTCCGATGAGAGCTGCTCCTCCAACCTTCCTCTTCAACCCTACGGTCGTTGCACACCACTGAAATTTGGCAACAGGAACCGCAATTGGTAAGAAAATCAGAGCTGTTCTCCATCGTGTCCACCTTCTCCAGTTGAACTACCTTTTCTCCACCCTCTCCCGGATGAAATGATACCGAATGTCAATGTGTTTGGTTCGTGCGTGGAAGGCTGGATTCTTGGCTAGCTGAATAGCCTCTTGGCTGTCACACCACAGCTTCACTGGCCCCTGCTCAAACCCGAGCTCCAAACATAGCCTCCTCAGCCATATGGCCTCCTTGCTCGCATGAGTAAGAGCCATGTACTCTGCCTCCGTCGACGAGAGTGCTACCACGCATTGCCTCCGACTCATCCAACTGATTGCACCTCCAAACAGTGTGAACACGTACCCACTGGTGGATCTCCTGCTATCCAGATCGCCTCCCCAATCCGAGTCCACGTGTCCAACCACGTCCAAGACTCCTCCTTCACCAGCCCCTTCAAAACATATGGAGTAATTTGAAGTGCCTCGGAGATACCTGAACACACGCTTCACAGCGTTCCAGTGTTCCTTTTCTGGTGTAGCTATATACCGGCTCAACACTCCCACTGCTTGAGCAATGTCAGGGCGAGTGCAGACTATGGCGTACATCAAGCTTCCCACAGCACTAGCATAAGGGACCTTCGCCATGTCTTCGACCTCATCTTGTGTCTTCGGGCTCAACTCTGCAGATAACTTGCACCCAACTGGCATTGGTGCTCCCACTGGCTTGCAGTCCGTCATATTGAACTTTTTCAACATCTCCTCGACGTACCTCTGCTGCCCCATCCAAAGCTTCTTCTTGCTTCGATCCCTGGAAATCTGCATTCCCAAGATGACACTTGCTGGCCCCAAATCCTTCATCTCGAATTTGTCTGAGAGCAGCTTCTTCACTTGTTGGATCATCCTGACACTATTGCCCACCAGTAGCATATCATCTACATAGAGTGACAGGAAGATAAACTGCTCTCCCTTTCTCTGGATGTACACACAGTGGTCCGAATTCGACCTTTCAAAACCTAACTCCAACATGTAGGTGTCGAATTTCTGGTACCACATCCTCGGAGATTGTTTTAGTCCATACAGGGACTTCTTCAGCCTGCAGACCTGATCCTCCTTGCCCTTGGCTTCGAATCCTTCCGGCTGCTTCATGTATATCTCCTCCTCCAGATCACCGTGAAGAAACGTTGTCTTCACATCCATCTGCTCGATCTCTAAATCATGCGCTGCCGCAATAGAGAGAATCAGTCTGATCGACATCATCTTGGCTACCGGTGAGAAGATCTCATCATAATCAACACCTTCGACCTGGGAGAATCCCTTTGCAACCAACCTTGCCTTGTATTTCTCCACAGTGCACCTTCTGCTTGAAAACCCATTTGCTTCCAACGGCCTTCCTCCCCTTTGGAAGCTTACACAGACACCAAGTCTGATTCTTTCTCAGAGACTCCATTTCATCCACCATGGCTAGCTCCCACTGATTTGAATCAGCCCTTGATCTAGCATCTCTGGCAGAGATTGGATCTTCACCAAGCATACTCAGGCAACATTGTGCAGCCACTGCACATTGGGGATATCTCACTGGTGCCCTTCTTTCCCTTGTCGATCTCCTCAGAAGTGGAATTTCCTCAGCTTCATCTTCTGACTCATCAGCACTTCTCACCACCTCCAAATCATCTGATTCAGAATCAGATTCAGCCCCAGCAATGGTAGCTCCTTTCTTAAAACTTCCTTCCACCACCACTGTCTCTTTCTCTGCTTCTTTAGCCTTTTTAGCTTGTGTGACTGCCTGTGGACTGGTTTCATGAAACACCACATCCTTGCTGAATGTTACAGTCCTGGTCACAAGGTTCCAAAGCTTGTACCCTTTTATGCCATCTTTGTAACCCACAAAGATACACTTCTCAGATTTAACATCAAGCTTCCTCCTCTTCTCCTTTGGAATGTGAACATATGCATCACACCCAAACACACGAGCATAGGCCAAATTTGGCTTTCTCTTGAAGATGGCTTCAAAGGGTGTACATCCCTCCACAGCAGATGTAGGGGACCTGTTCTTCAGGTAGTTTGCAGTCGCCACTGCTTCAGCCCAAAACTCCTTCCCCAAACCTGCCCAACTGAGCATGCACCTGACCTTCTCCATCAAGGTTCTGTTTAGCCTCTCCGACACTCCATTCTGCTCTGGAGTGTACGGTGTGGTCTTCTGTTGTGCAATCCCTTGCTCAGTACAGTACCGCTCAAAAGCATCAGAGCAGTACTCCCCTCCATTGTCAGAACGGAGGACCTTCACCTTTCCCTCCAACTGGTTCTCCACCAGGTTCTTAAATTCCTTAAACTTGTCCAGAACCTCTGACTTGGACCTGAGAAAATAGATCCAGGAATACCGTGAGAGGTCATCAGTAAAGGACACATAGTACCTTGCGCCGCCAAGAGATGAAGCTGGAGTTGGCCCAAACACATCACTGTGTATCAACTCCAGCACTTCAGTTGCCCTCGTGCCCGTCCCACGAAAGCTTACTCTGGTCTGTTTGCCAAGCAGGCAGTGTTCACAGAACCCAAGGCTTGTGGAGCACTCCGACACTCCTTCCACCATCTGACCAGATGCCATGGCCGACATCCCCTTCTCACTGATATGCCCAAGCCGATGATGCCACAGCCTGGACACCTCCTCCTGGTCAACCTCCTGGCTCTCAGAGATAAGATCCCCACTTGGAACCACTGTATCAGCAAGCAGAGTATACATTGTTCCATGTCTCACTCCACTGGCAATCACCATTGCCCCTCTTGTCATCTTGCAAGTTTGCTTGTCACAGCTGAAGTGCACTCCTGCATCTGCCATGGAACCCACCGAGATTAAATTCCTGCTCATCCCTGGAATGTGCATCACATTGGGAAGAGACCTTATGATCCCATTAGACAACTTCAACATCACCTTGCCACGCCCAATAATCTGCACAGCAGAATCATCACCCAACATGACATCTCCACCATCAAACCTCTCATACTCACAGAACCAGTGCCTATGAGGGGTCAAGTGGTATGATGCTCCTGTGTCTACATACCATAAATCAGAATCTCTCTGAGCAACGCACGCGGCAGCGATGTACATGTCACCGTCGTCGCCCTCCTTCTTCGTACCAGAAGTTGTCGGTGTCTCCTTGTTCTGAACGGCCTTGTTCGGACATTGAGACTTCACATGACCAGTCTCATTGCACTTCCAGCACCGAACGAGCTTCTTACCCTTCTCCCTCTCCTGACTCTTGGATCTACCTCGAGACTTATCTCGATATCCACCATGCTTGTTCTCCCTTCGTTGAGGACGGGATCGAGATACACTCAAAGCACCTTTGCTTGTCGCCTCAGAACCTCCTCTCCTGGTCTCCTCAGATAAAAGAGCTGCACATACAATATCATATGAAAGTTCCTTGTCTCCACTCCCCCAATCACGACAATCAGATTGTCCCATGAATCTGGCAGCGAGCACAACAAGGTGATGACTCTATCCTCATCCGAGATCTTCTCACCAATATAGATTAACTGACTCACAATGGTATTGAATTGAGTCAAGTGCTCTGAAAATGAATTGCCCTCATGCATCCGAAGTTTATACCACTTCTTCCTCAATAGCAATTTGTTTACCAGGGACTTGCTCTGGTAGAGGGATTCCAACTTACGCCACAGACTTCGTGCTGAAGTCTCCTCCATGACATTAGTCAAGATTGAATCTGCTAGGAATAACAGGATCAGGCCCTTAGCCTTCCGATCGGTTTCGTCCAGGCCACAGCCTCCGCTGCAACATCTGCAGTCGCGTCTGCAGATTTTCCCTTCGATGCGCTCGCATCCTTCTCTGCAACCTTAGGAACGAGAGGATCATCTTCGATCGCAGACCATAGATCTCGATCAATCAACATATCTTCCATCTTCATCTTCCATAGATCGAATCGACTTCCGTCAAACTTCTCGATCTCGATCCGCACGCCGCCAGAACCCATTTCCAGGATCAAGAACCTCCCTCGGATACCAAATGTAAAGAAAGTAGGGTGTGTCGAGATGAGAAATTCGAAAGAAAACAAAACACAGAAAATCACAGAAGACACACAGATTTACAGAGGTTCGCCCAATCCGGGCTACGTCCCTTCTCCCCTTCCTCTTCTCTTCCTTCTATTCACCAAGACGGATTACAGCTTACAAGGTTACAAGGATCAAAACCGATCCTACCTCACTTAACCCTCTTCAGACGAGAACAGAGGAACCGCCGCCAAGGAACACCGCCGCAGAAACACTGTTGCACTCTCTTGGGCTTAATGACCTTAACCCTAAACCAGGGTTACACACCCTTTAAATAGGGCGCCAAATCGGGCTCAGACCAAACATCCGCTGAGACAGAACCATAACATCCGCTGAGACGGAACAATAACATCCGCTGAGACGGAACAATAACATCCGCTGAGACGGAACAATAACATCCGCTGAGACGGAATCATACACCAGGCGTCGAGCGCACGAACGCAGGCCTCTCCCGTTCGACGAGCCGCTGAGACGGGAGTAATCAAGGACCCGCTCGTCGAACGCAGGCAGAGTTCGACGAACCCTTCTCCGTTCGTCGAACGTCGTTCGACGAACCCTTCTCCGTTCGTCAAGCGCAGGCGGAGTTCGACGAACTCTTCTCCGTTCGTCGAACGCCGTTCGACGAACACTGACCAGAAGTGTTCCCCAACTCCAACAGTACACATCCAAAGTGAGCGTGCACGGGTTTCACCTATGTAATAATTATTGAGTATTTTAATTATATGTCCGCGTGTCAGAACCGACACGGTGGGCTTAACGGATTGCGTGTCGACCTAGGGTTTGGTCTCTACGCTGGAGATACTATATAAGACCATTCCAAACTAAATGGACCTATGTAGAATATCTTGAGCAAACCCTAGCCTCCAACATTCTCAAGATACTAGTCTGCTTCTAGGGTTTCCGCACACGAATTATTTTGCTGCGCCGTTCTTCTTCCGTAGCGGCTGTCTTGCGATTCTTGTTCTTGCAGCCGCGCCGATCGAGAGGAAATCCTTTCTTTCGTTCTCGTGTGCAGCCGCGCGCATTGCTCTGTGAAGATCGTGTCTCTCTCTCTC
The DNA here is from genome assembly GCA_033032865.1 of Dactylorhiza incarnata. NCBI lineage: Eukaryota > Viridiplantae > Streptophyta > Magnoliopsida > Asparagales > Orchidaceae > Dactylorhiza > Dactylorhiza incarnata. The sequence continues at coordinate 3,618,917 of JAWHQI010000154.1, read as the reverse complement.
TCTCTCTATTTTTTCTCCAGATGACGAAAAGAAGCGCTCCAGTGGTATTGACAGATCGCGTCACCTTGGAGACTTCCGTCCCTGTGAAGCCTTTCTGCGTCGTTCTCCGCCGATCGCTTATGTTGAAGATGGAGGAACCCAAATCCTTTGTCAATGTTGCCTGTCGATCGCTTGCATGTTGCTCTGTGAAGATCGCGCCTCCTGACGCCATCTGCACGCGCCAGATTCGTGTAAGGAGGCATCGTTGTTCGTTCGGCGAGGAGGCATCTTGCATCTAGCATCTCCACTGCCGCAACAAGGAGAAGCCCTGTCGTTGCTTGCCAGATCCGCAATCACTGCTCGTTGGATCTACGTCGTTGCTCGTTGGACCTGTGTCGTTGTTCGCCAAATCTGCGCCATTCACGGGATCCAGTCTCGTCCAGTGCTGTGAACCGTTTGCAGTAGGTTCCTGCTGAAGGAGCAGGAGGCTCACTGTTTGCAATCCAGTGAAAAACTTTGATTTTTTTGCCGGTTATGAACTTTCTGCAACCACTAGGAAGGAGTTAGACTTGTGAAATTTCCTTGGATCTCAGTAAATTGAGAAATTTCCTTGGATCTCTGGTTCCGGAAGAACACTGTGGAGTCAAATCTTGGTTTCTTGATGAGTATTGCCGCAGAATCTTGCGCTTTTGCCGAACTTTGTCGTGGAATCTCTTGCATTTATCGAGCTTTGTTGTGTTTGCTGGATTGGTTCTGAAGACACAGGGTCGTCTCCGCACGGATCAGGCGATCTCTATCTAGTTTTTTTTGTTTCAAAGCAAATGTGAAAATGTTGAAGCGATCAACCTACGACATCGTCAAGTTGCAGTCCTTCGAAGCTACGGATTTCCACGTTTGAAAAAACCATGTCCAATTGAGCTTGAAAGAGCGCGAAAATTTCTACACCGTCCTCAGCGATTTCGCTACGACGCGTGAGGATGTGAACGAATACCAGTGGAGCAAGGACGAGGATTTTTGCAGGGATTATCTCCTGAATTCCCCGAACCCTTGCCTCGCCATGACCTACAGTGCATACAAGACTGTGAAAGAAATCTGGGATCGCCTGAACGCACATTTCCAAAAAAGAGAGGAACTGTCGAAGACTCTCCTCGTGAGAAATTCTTCAATTTCAAAATTAATTCAAACTCGTCAGTCACTTCTCAATTAATTGATCTGGAAAATCTACATCTCAAGCTGGAAGACGAACAATCTGATATGTCCGATAATCTGTTCGTGAGTCTGATCCTGAGCAAACTGCCTCCTGAATGGAATACCTTCAGGACTGAAATGCACAGACTGAAGGAGAAGATCGCATTGGATGAACTCAAAAGGTTCATTCACATCGAAAATCAGAACGCTGCTGGTAAGAGTCTGGAGCAAGTTGGCCAACTCCTCAGGTTGCTAACTTCGTTTCTCGACCCAGGAAGCCACATCGGAAGCTCTCAACTCCCAAAAGTGAAGCCTCTGCACAGCTACTGGCCAAAAATCCCTCTCTCAAAAGGAAAAGAGGCAAGTGTCATAACTGCGGCAAGTGGGGTCACTAGGCCGCCGAATACAAATGTCCGAAGAAGGAGGAAGCCCTATAGAATGCAACTAATATGTAGGTCGACATCTGCGGTCCTACGTCCTTCGTGGCTATAATTGGGAGCAGTCACCACATCGCGTCTTCAGAGTGGTGGTTGGACAGTGGTGCAACCTGTCATGTGACAAATGATAGAGCTCTTCTCACTGATGTTATAGAGGTCACAGACAAGGTAGAAAACTGCAATGGAGGAGAGACTGAAGTCAAGCATGCTGGGACAACACAGCTGATCCTCTCTTCAGGTAAAACTTTAATTTTACAACATGTTAGAGTAGTTCCTAGTTTAACTGTATAACCCACATTCTCCGAGGGTGGGGCCATTCAAAGCCACGTAGGCAGAAGTCGAGGTCAAAAGGTCAACACAGAGGTCAGCACTCCAAGACACAAGACAGCTCAACCAGTAGGAGCAGAAGAAGGCCTGGGCGAGTATGGGTGGACTCGTGCGAGTAGCCCTGATACTCGCCAAAAGGTGGGCTACCATAGATGTTACTCGCCCCTTTTCAGGCGAGGTCGCCTCAATGTCGCCTAGTTGCCGAGTTGGGTGGGGTATAAATAAGACCCCCCTCTCTTTGGTTTGCCTATAAATAAGACCATAGAGGTACTTAGATTGGCACCTGAACTTGAGCTTTTGGAACTCCCACATTCAAACTCTCGGACTCGTCATCTTTGGTCGTTACTCCCGGTACTAGCCAAGTCGGTGCCTTCCTCGTACCCTGCTCGACCATTTTTGGTTGTGGAGGGGAAGTCTCTTTTGAGCTTCTGGGTACGTGGTGGGACCTCCCTGCCGCAGTGCCTGGGGTCCCGTTGTTCTTTGTCCTAGCCCTTTTCGTCGTTGTCAGTCAAGACGTCTAGCCGGACCGCTGGACGAGTAGCCTCCGGCTGCATTGATCCGAATTTTGGAGTCGAGATTTTCTTGACTTCAACATTAACTAAAAACTTAATTTCTATCAGTTTGATAGATAAAGCAGGAATGTCTTTCACAACCTCTAGCGGTAGAATAACTTTAACAGTTAATTCTCATTACTTTGGTTGTGCGTATTTGATTAACGACATGTATAAACTTAACCTTAATAATGATAACATAAACCAAGTGAGTTCAACCATAATAGATCCTAAGTTGTTACATAACAGACTAAGACATGTGAACTACAGGAAAATGTAAGATCTAGCTAAAAGTCATAACATCCCCTTAAATCTCTCCGTTCGATTTGATAAGTGTGAGGTGTGTGCACAAACCAAGATCACTAGAAAACCGTTTAAATCCGTTTCTAGGAGCACACAACTTCTTGATTTGATACATTCAGACCTCTGTGATTTCAAGAGTCATGTCACTAGAGGGGGGATGAAGTATCTTATTACGTTCATCGACGACTATTCCAGATATTGTCATGTATACCTATTGAAATCGAAAGATGAAGTGATCGAGGAGAGTATACTGCAATAGGATTTCAAGACTTTTGTGTCTATGCATGTATAATCCTTGAAATCACTGCTCCTTATTCACCACAGTCTAATGGTATTGCTGAGCGAAAACATAGAACATTAACAGAGATGCTGAATTCTATGCTTCTTATTGTTGGCATGCCTAATTCCTTTTGGGGAGAAGCAGTCTGAACTGCCAATCGCATTCTGAATAGATTGCCTCATGCTAAGCTCACTTCCACTCCATATGAGTTGTGGCATGACCATCCTTGTAGATTAGACACTCTAAAAACTTGAGGTTGTATTGCTTACATTAAAATACAAGACCTTAAGAGACCTAAGGTGAGACCTAGAACAACAACTTGTGTATATCTAGGTAATGCAGAAGATAGTGCAACAGATAGATTTTTAGATCTGTCCACTAATACAGTGATAGAATGTAGAGATGTTATTTTCTTTGAAAATAAGTTTATCAAGAATTATGGTTTAACCGACTCCGGGTCTACTGAGATGATTTCTGAATCTCTTGTAGCACCTGAAGCTGGCCCCACTGACACTGCTTCCCAACTTGTAGATGATAATCTTATCCTAGTTAGAGTATCTACAAGAGATAGAGTCTCTAAGAACTTTGGTGAAAATTTTGCCACCTATCACTTAGAGGATGATTCATTCTCCTACCAGGAAGGAATGCAATCTAGAGATTCGTTGATGTGAGCAGAAGCCATAGATGATGAAATGGACTCGCTGCTACGAAATAACACCTGACATCTAGTGGACCTCCCTAAAGGAGCCAAAGTCCTGGGATGCAAGTGGGTGCTGAAGAAGAAATTGCATAGTGATGGGTCTATAACGAGATATAAAACACGTTTAGTCGCTAAAGGCTATAAGCAGCATGGAGAATTGACTACTTTGACGTCTATTCACATGTGTGTCACCTATCCACTATTAGGATTCTTCTTGCCTTGACCTCTATCGAGAATTTTATAGTTCATCAGATGAATGTGAAAACAACCTTCTTGAATGGAGAGTTTGATGAAGAGATCTACATGACACAATCTGAATGGTATGTCCATCCAGATCTAAAAGATAAAGTGTGCAAATTAGATAAATTCATCTTTGGGCTTAAGCAAACGCCTAAGATGTGGCACATGAAATTTGACCAAATGGTAAAAAATTTTGTCTTTCAGTCCAGTCTTTCTGCCAAATGTCTTTATCGCCCATCTATGTCAAATAAAACAGTATTCATATGTCTATATGTAGATGACATGTTGATCCTGAAGTCGGATCTTGTTACAGTAAAGGATATCAAATCCACACTCGCAAAAGAGTTTGACATGAATGACCTCGGTCCCGTCGATACCCTTTTAGGTATGAAAGTTAGAGTTAATAAGAGTAGGGTTACTCTTAGTCAGATTCATTATATTGAGTAACTTCTTTCAACCCGGGAATACAAAAACTGTAGGCCTGTAGAGACCCCCTTCGATCATAATGTCAAATTGATCAAGTAAAATATTCCAAAATAATTGATAGTCTCATGTACACCACAAGTTATACTCGACCAGACATTGCTTTCTCTGTTAGCAAATGTAAAGATATCGAGCTGCTCATACAGGACGTTAAATTCACTGTGACTTTATATGTTTTAGAGATAGAAAGGACCGATATTATTCTAGAAATGCGTTGGCTAGAATCTTTAAGACCAGTGACAACTTATTACACAAACCTCACTTTATCTTTAGACGCCACAATGCACCACCACATTCATCGGGCATAAGAATGTGTTGGGAAAAACCTCATAATTTGGCATATCAAATTAATTTAAGTGATTTAAGAATTGCCTCATTATATGCTATAATATTTTCAGCCTTTAGCAACACTTGAAAAATAATGCCTAAAACTGGAAAATATTGCCTAAAACTGAAAATTATTGCCAAAACATAGATAACTGTTGTCATAGGGTGTTGTCTATACCCGCGTTATCAAAGATCAAAGGCAACAATTGTTCATACCTTTGTGCAGCACTACACAAAAAATGTTGCAATTATTTCAAATAAGATTCATAAGTAATAATTACATGCTAATGAGCGTCAGCAAATTAAACTAACAATGAATAAACCTTGCACATCCAAAGAAAATAGGCAAATATAATAAACTGAATATTAGTAAGCCATACAGCTAGGTTTGTAGTTGTGTACAAGTGACGAGGATCATGCCATACACGCAATAATCTCCACAAGTATGCCCCATCATTTAGGTGTTGTTTGACACGCAGATTTCCCGAAGCATGGATCATGCAAAACGCTCCGCGGCGGAGTGTCTGTTGGGCTGCGCGCGGATTGGTCAGAACACGAGTGTCCCTTTAGCAAAACACCCTTGTAGTGGAGTCACCGTTAGGCTACACACCCTCCCGTCACTTCCAGCAGCATTTCATACTCTCTTAAAAAGCTTCTCAGAAACAAAAGGTAACCAATATTAGACATATAAAGCTAAACAAACATTCTTGCATTGGAAAAATCTTGCAGCTCAATTGTGCATGTTCATTATCACAGGTTAAAGGGCAGCCCGGTGCACAAAGCATCCCCGGTCAGGGGAAGGGTCCCACCACAAGGGTGAAATGTAAGCAAACCTTACCTTGCATTTTTTGCAAGAGACTGCTTCCAAGACTCGAACCCGTGACCTCATTCCCAGGTTAAACAATAAAAATATGAAAAAAAAAACTTATAATGGATAAATCATTGTTAAGTTAAGATAATCCCTTCAAGTTTATTTATATATTCTCTTCTTTGTGCTGAAAAAAAAATCATTTTTGTTGGACAGAAACCGCCCAAAAAGCTTTTGAATACTTAAAGACCTGTTTGATTAAAACACCTATACTAACACTACTAAATTTTATAATTTCTTTTGTCGTAGAAATTCTTGCCTTTGGCGTAGGCATAGGCGCGGTACTACTGCAAAATAAAAAAGCAGTAGCTTACTACAACAAAAAACTTTCACCGCTGATGCAACGAAAATCTACCTACATTAGGGAGATATACGTCGTAGCGGCAACGGTGGTAAAGTGGCGACAGTATCTACCGGATCACCACTTCACCATAATAACCGATCATCAAAGTTTGCATCATTTGCTCACACAAGACAGTCACACACCTGAGAAACAAACGTTCTTAGCAAAACTGCTAGGCTATATAAACCATGAAAAATGAATAGTATCGTAGACCCTTTATCTAAAGTAACCTTAATTCCAGAATATGAAACCTCAGCTAATCTAAAAATGTGTTCGGTCCCATCTTCATCTCCTTGTTGAACACCTTAGAAACTGATCCTATATATATATATATCTATTATAAAGATGCAGTTTTGATTGCATCTAGGCCGTTCAAGAGAGACCAAAATCCCAAACTTTTCATCTCTATCGTCCATTATTTTCGGATTAAACAATGAAAAATAGTAGCCCTCCTAAAGCTACTCACGGTGAAGGACAAGAGAGAGAGAGGGCAGCGGATTATACACGATATATATTACATATTAATATATTATATAATTCATATTTTTTTACGGTCATTTTAAGTACTCATGTACATTCCAAAAATCATTGCATGAGGCCCATAATAATAGAGTGAATGTATTGATGTGAAATTGTTGATTAAGGACATAACAACATACATAAAATAATTAGCTGAGGTTTAGAGATAGGATCAACATATAAAATAGTTAAAAGAAATTGTTGATTTGAATATAATTAGTGATAGAGTGAATGCTATTAAGAACTATTTTTTTGAACATTATCACAACAATATAAGAAAGCTATTTTTTGCTATATGTATAGTGAGCAAAACAAAAAAGTACATTTTTGATTATTTATACAATAATTTATAGTATGCCCTATATCTAGGTCACGTCACGGACGATGAATGATCTGATCGAATGAAATGGTCTGCACCTTCTCATTCCTTGATGCTCCCTGTGGTTTCCAATGGTTAATAGTAGGAATGAGGATAAGATAGTGGCAGATAAAGAGTTAAAAAGATCAAGTCGCGGACGTGAGAGAGAGCAGTTAAGGGAAGAGATTTGGAGAAGAGGGAAGGGTTTTATAAAGAGGAAGAGGGTAGATGGGGCATTCAGTAGCGGCTTCCGCTAACTGTCTCTCGCATGAGAACGAGTGAGTGAGAGGGAGACAGAGACCGGGGATTAAAAATTATGTCAAAGCTTCCCTTCTTATTTTCATTTCACCAGGGACTAACTACAAGCTCCTCAATTGCAAAAAAAGGTCCTCAACAAAATAGAAGTTGAAAATATACTTGCAAATTAAAAGATACATGAAAATATAAAATATTTGATTTGATACTTACTCATAATGCATCTATAACATCTACAAAATAGAAGGAGCATGGAAATGACATATATAGAATAGCTAAAGAAAAAGGCAAAAGATGTAGAGATTTTGATCAAATTAGATGAAAATTTGAAGATATAAAGTCTTTTAAAAATGTAGATGTCAAGAATAGAAGAAAATATTACTTTGAAAAATTAATAAATGATAAGAGAAAAAAATATTTTGAAGAGCACAATGAACTAAATAATAAAGTATATTATAAACTGATCCAAAAAAGTGAAATCAAATTATTTTTGAAGAAGATGTTATAAAGTAAGACTTTAGGTTCATTATCTGAGGCTTACAGGGGATAATATTATAGTGGTTTAGTTGATAAATATTTTCGATGAAGTTTGAAGGCTAAAAGGACAAGTAATTAATGGAGAAAAAACATTTGTTAACAATATTTAAAGATACATTGGATGTCTAAGATCAAGATAATTATGGAGAAATTAAACCTATAAAAAGATAATGACTACAAGAATGAATTATAGAGCATAAATATAGAAAATTTACATCAACATCAGATAATCTACTTGGTTTCATACTAGAAAGATCTACTATGTAGACATTTTCTGCTAAGATAAAAGGACAGCCCGGTGCACAAAGCATCCCCCCGCAGCGAGGGTCCGGGGAAGGGTCCCAGTCCCACCACAAGGGTGAAATGTAGGCAAACCTTACCTTTCATTTTTGCAAGAGGCTGCTACCATGACTCGAACATGATTTTTATTGATCTTGAAAACGTATATAGAAAGAAATGTTTGTGTCAAAGGTATGTAAGGTGATAAATTTTAGAGCGCATATGAGGAGACCAAAAATTCTTAGGGAATAGAGAATAAGTTTTAAAAAATCATATAGTTTTTGAAACAATGGTTGCAAATTGTTCACTTATGGTGCATTTGGGGCACCGTCGCGGCTCCATTTATCACCATAGAGGTGGAAGATGGAGGCTTCCCCAACAGCTCGTGAGACTCTGGTGGCGTTCCGCCTTCTATGGAAAGGAGAAAATTTTCATTGGTGGCGTTCCGCCTTCTAAGGAATGGGTTCATGTATGGGCAGATTTATTCAGCCCATATATGCCATTATTAACTTTCTATTTGCTCTATTTATAAGAGCCGAATGCTGAAGTTTTGAATGCAACTTTTATGGGAAGAAATGTAGTTTGGAGAAAGATCTTCTCTTCTCCCTTCCCTTCTCTGTGTGTTCATTTTAGTTTGTTTTTTGTTATTTTTCTTCTTAAATTTCAACAACCGGTGCACCCAAACAAACTCTTAGTTTGTTATTAAGATTGCTCCTATCACATGAATGCAATCGAATGAGTTTTACAATCACATTCAAATAAGGCTGAAAATTATACCTAACAGTCAGAAAATCTCTCCAATATCTCTCAAATTTCAATGATAATGGAGTATCTTTAATCCAACTTGAAGAGGAACCGCCAATTCAATTAAAAAGGGAATGCGAATTCTACCATCAAACACCTCCACAATAAAAAAAGAAGGAATAACAGAGCAGTACACGAATCCTACCTTTCTGAAGATAATCGATCTGTACACCCTGCCTCTTCTCGACCCGGCGCAGCTCAATCCGAATGCGAATCGTAGCCGGCATCGTTGATCGGAATCGCCGGAGAGAGGGGAGGATAAATTGTAGGGCTATAATCGAAATCGCTGGCGATGGCGGATGGGGAACGCGGAGGTGGGCGAAGGAAGGAGAAAAGGAAGAGGGCGGCACGACGGAGATGATGGAGGGGAACGGAGCATAGTAGATGAAAAACCTGATCGCTGCTCAGCCTCTCTGGGTTGCAGGCTATGTATTGGCAGCAGACGGCCGACGCCCGCGCCACCATTAACACCCATCCGCCGTTGAACACCATTGATCCCCTCTCCCCCGAAGCGATCCAGTTGTGGTGAGAAGACGACGGGACTTCCGGTAAAAGCAGCAGAACTAACACAACAAATGCTTTTATTATAATAATAATAATTTGATTATTTAGTTTGCAAAGTTTATAAAGAAAAATAAAATATAATAACAATTCTCATTAATATAGTTGACGGTAGAAAAAATGTAAAAAAAAAGAAGTAGAGATGGCGACCGTATGCTCTAGATCGTGCAATCTGATTCGCTCGTTCAGTCGTTATGATGGTTACAATGACACTCTTATCATAATAAGCTAATGTCAAAAACTATAAAAGGATCTCAGAGCTCTCATTTGAAGAGATCTTGCTTACATCGCCAGAGTGAGCTCTTTCGAAGATCCTCAGAGTTTTTCTTCGGCGTTCGAAGAATCCTTCAGAAATCTCCTTCGGGACTCGAAGATCTCCTTCGAAAACGACTTGAAGACCTCCCTTCGGCTCTTGAAGATCTATTTCCCCTTTAGGGTCCGTTCGTTTGTAACGTTTTGGATCCCTGTTTTAGTTTTCAGTTTTGGTGAACCAAATTATCGTGTTCGTTTGACCCTGTTTTGAGCTTGTTTTGGTTTTGACCCAAAACAGCGCTGTTTTGGGCTCATCGGGAAAGCCCCTCCTCAAAACCGAGCCGGATAGGTACTGATGGCGCCGACCCGGTACCACTTGGCGGCGCGACGCACCATTACAACCTTCGGCCCAACACGTGGAGGTCCTACCGCGACATGATCTGTTACACTTAATTAGATCGTTTTTTATTATTATCAAACATTTTATACGCATTTTAATTTAATCGGGCGCGTCCGATCGACCAAAATGTTAGGTGGTCACGAACGTTTTATCTCCTTTTTATTTCTTGCATTTTTATTTAGGCTTTAGAACCTTGGATGGCTAGGATGAGAGATCAACATATGTATGGCTAAGATAAGCTTATTGGGGAGTATATATACTCATCTTTTAATAAAATTAGGGTAGAATTGATGTTAAAAAAAAAGAAGAGAGAAGACTATCTTTCTTCCTTGCCGTGAGAAGCCTGTGATAGGCATCCACCGTGAGTGTCCAGATCTGACCCCGGCGCGACACCGGCAGCATCCCCGGCGTGACTCCGGCGGTCATCCTCCCTCCTCCCGGCGCGACACGGGCCTCTACCTTACCCCTCCGGCGTGACACCGGCGACCTCCACCTTCTCCCTTCGGCCCGACGGAGCGATCTCTTTCGGCCGCGGATCTTCCTTCCCAGCGTGAATAGTGCAGTGGACTGGTCGAGTGGTGCTCCTCCTCTACCGCCAAGGAGAGTCCTTGCGCCGGCGCTAGCGGCGTTTGGTTATTTTTTCGGATCTCACCCGGTTGGGTAACGCGTCTCTTACCTCCCCCTCTTGTGTGATTCGTCTCTACATTTTTATTCTTGTGTTTGAATGAATGTGGTGGTGTACGATCGGAAATAGCGAACGTTAGTTGGAGCAAGTCTAGTTCATTGTCACTCTCCAACCAATTGGTCGGAAGGGATAACGCGTTCGGTTATTTAATTTTGTTGGGAATTTGTCCAAACCCGGACGGAATCTCTACGTTAAATTTTGCGTTCACTAATCTCATCGCTAGGTTTGATTTTGCATGTGGTAGTGACAAGCTATAGTAGCCTCGTTGGTTGCATGTGACGTGTTTGAGTAAATGCTTCACTCAAGAGTGCGATTTAATTGTGCGCTATCCGGCGTGTGCTACATCAATTTGGTATCAGACTTCGACGCAAAGATTTCTTAATCTTTGTCGGTTCTCTTGTTTCACTTTATGCACACACGTTCCGGCACCGTGTACTTTTCGCGCTCCTCTACGTCCACTAACATGGACAACACTCACGATACTAGGAAAGTCACACAAGCCCACCTAGCAGCCGTCCAACGCGATCTCACCACCCAACTCGCTCAATTAAACACGACACTCACCACATTGACCCAAACATTCACTAATGGTTTCCAACACACACACCCACATCCCCACACACTTCCTCGCATTAGGATAGATGCGCCTACGTTTGACGGCCAGGGGCACCCAAAATTTTTAGGGATTGGCTAGCGAAAATGGAGTGTTATCTCGCTAGGCACTACTTGAACGACCTCCAAAAGGTTGTCGTCACTCGCGTGAACTTAGAAGGCCGTGCCGATATATTTTGGTTAAATGAGGAGCATCGTGTTGGTGGCATTCCACACACATGGCCGCAAATGCGTAATATTCTCACTACTCACTTTGACCCCGCTTACCTTCGACCCAATCCAATCGACAAATTCACCACGAGTGAGTGCATACCCTTGGGGAAGAGTAACAAGGTCGATGTTACATCTTGCACCAAACTTGTCCACTCTGAGATCGCATGTCCTACAACCCCGGAGTTAGTGCCCATGATTGAACCCACCTCCGAGGGCGATGATATCATCTATGACGAACATAGTGTCGTTGAGGCTTTAGATACCCCCAAGCGACATGGTAGAGGACCCTCTCTTCGAATTTCCCTCCCATAGGCATACCCAACACGCCCTCGACCTTATTCCGGGTTTTTCACTTCCCCACCTATCACTTTATCCACTCAATCCTAGTGCGCATGAGGAACCCCAAACTCTATCTTTGAATTGTGTTATGAACCAAAACTTGGAAATTTTTTTGGTTGCTCCCCTTATTTATAACTTCTCCGAACACATCCCTCCGTCTTCCACCATTCGATCCACGAGTATTTTTCCAACTGAAGTTGTGTATGGCTCATATTCACGTGTGCCGTTTGACTTGAACTCATTACCTCCTGCATATGAATCAAGACAATTTGCAATTGATGTTGTTCCTCACTTGCATGCGTTGCACCACGAGATCCACCACCGATTAACCACTACATACATTGCATACCGCGCCCAAGCGAATGTGCACAAACGGGCTCGAGTTTTTGATGTTGGAGATTTAGTCTTGATTAAGTCAATTCCCGAACGATTACCCACGGGTTCCGTAATTAAATTAGCCAACCGGCGCGCCAACCCTTTTAAGATTTTAATGAAGTTGGGCGATCACGCGTACATTCTTGACTTGCTTACCGATTGGGGCATACACCCCATATTTATTGTTTCCAATCTTACACCGTCTCATGAAACACCACAAGAATTACTTCACGCCCCTTCTTCATCTCCTTACGGTCATTCTATTGGGTTAGAGAGTGATTCCATGTCCCAATATTTTACTAGCTTGGAGTTTCCCCTCTCACCTACTAGAGGAGTTCCAAGTCATATTATGCTTGTTATTGATACTTGTCTCAGGTTCCAGAAGATTCTCTTTGTTCCAACTCAAATTTTGGAGGGTCCATCATTTGCTTCCACGGAGGGCGGCATATACCGCTACTTGGTTCGTTGGAAGGACCGCCCCGGATATGACACCACATGGGTGACCGCCGCGGAGTTGGAGCATCTTGATGCTGACATGCTACACCTTTACTGCTTAGACCACTCACCAGTGATGAGTGATTTTGAGCGGAGGAGGATTGATGGCGCCGACCCGGTACCACTTGGCGGCGCGACACACCATTACAACCTTCGGCCCTACACGCGGAGGTCCTACCGCGACATGATCCGTTACACTTAATTAGATCATCTTTTATTATTATCAAACATTTTATGCGCATTTTAATTTAATCGGGCGCGTTCGATCGACCAAAATGTTAGGTGGTCACAGACGTTTTATCTCCTTTTTATTTCTTGCATTTTTTATTTAGGCTTAAGAACCTTGGATGGCTAGGATGAGAGATCAACATATGTATGGCTAGGATGAGCTTATTGGGGAGTATATATACTCCTCTCTTAATGAAATTTGGGTAGAATTGATGTTAAAAAAAAAAGAAATGGTTGTCTTTCTTCCTTGCCGTGAGAAGCCTGTGATAGGCATCCACCGTGAGTGTCCAGATCTGACCCCGGCGCGACACCGGCAGCATTCCCGATGTGACACCGGCGGTCATCCTCCCTCCTCCCGGCGCGACACGGGCCTCCACCTTCCCCCTCCGGCGTGACACCGGCGACCTCCACCTTCTCCCTTCGGCCCGACGGAGCGATCACTTCCGGCGGCGGATCTTCCTTCCCAGCGTGAATAGTGGACTGGTCAAGTGGTGCTCCTCCTCTACCACCAAGGAGAGTCCTTGCGCCGGTGTTAGCGGCGTTTGGTTATTTTTCCGGATCTCACACGGTTGGGTAACGCGTCTCTTACCTCCCCCTCTTGTGCGATTCGTCTCTACATTTTTATTCTTGTGTGTGAATGAATTTGGTGGTGTACGATCGGAAATAGCGAACGTTAGTCGGAGCAAGTCTAGTTCGTCGCCGCTCTCCAACCAATTGGTCGAAAGGGATAACGCGTCCGGTTATTTAATTTTGTTGGGAATTTGTCCAAACCCGGACGGAATCTCTACGTTAAATTTTGGGTTCGCTAATCTCATCGCTAGGTTTGATTTTGCATGTGGTAGTGACAAGCTATAGTAGCCTCATTGGTTGCATGCGACGTGTTTGAGTAAATGATTCACTTACGCGTGCGATTTAATTGTGCGCTATCCGACGTGTGCTACATCAGGTACGTATTCACGCATTTTGTGAAAGGTCTGATACCTTCTTCCTCATTGCATCTGCCCCGACGACACATCCCCGGTGCCTCCTTTCCTCCCGGCGTATCTCCTCCCGGCACCTCCTCTCCCAACTTCGCATCTCCTCCTGGCGCAGCCCCTTCCGGCCATTCCTCCTCACAACAGCGAAGCAGCGACAACAACTTTCTCCCTGCTCCTTCTCACAGCAGCGAAGCAGCGGCAGCGGCTTTCTCCCAGCTCCTCCTCACATCAGCTTCTTCCGGCTCCTCTCCTCCCATCGGTCCCTCTGCCACCAAGCGGCCACAGTACCTTCCACGAATTTAGGTATACCTAAACTCTAAAAATGAAAAAAAATTGTTATGGCAGAGCCTCTGGGTTGTTTGTGTAGGTTTTAGAGATGTGTGTTTTAATGATTGTTAGGGTTTAAATGTGTTGAATGTGTGTGTTGAATGTGTGTGTTGAATGTGTGTGTTGAATGTATGTGTGTTGAATGTGTGTAGGGTTTAAGTTTGTGTGTTGAATAAATCTGTTGAATGTGTGTGTTGTGTGTGTGTTAAATGTGGGTGTTAAATGTATGTGTGTTGAATGTGTATAGGTTTAGGTTTGTGTGTTGAATAAATGTGTTGAATGTGTGTGTTGAATAAACATGTTGAATGTGTGTGTTGTGTGTGTTGAATGTATGTGTTTAATGTATGTGTGTTGGATGACGTCGCTACTTTTGAGGGTTGGGTGGTTGTTTTGGTGTTTTATTTAGAAACGTTTTTATTGCTAATATAAACCTTGGAGAGGTATGATTTTGATATTATGTAATTCCCAACATGCCCTTATTTTGATATCCAATACATGATCTTTTGTTATGCGTGATTTTTTTAGTTTAATTTTACTATTGATGTGCACCCTTAAAGATGATGCATCCCCATGAATTTATAAGCACCATGGAGCGCATGTAGAAGAAGCTCCATTAAGAAGAAATAAGGTTAGTGGGGTAAACGCGTGATCACGGGAGTTGAAGAAACCGCCGCCCAGTCCACGCTCCGCCAGGCGCCGCGCGCCGCCATAACCACACCCCACTACAGGGGTGCGATTAATCCGCACCCCACTAGTGGGGTGCGGATAGCCGCACCCCCATAGTGGGGGGGTGCAGCCAAGTCGCACCCTCCTTGGGGTGCGACCATGCCACACCCCATGTGGGGTGCGTCCAAGCTGCACCCCCTTGGGTGCAGCCAAGACGCACCCCCTACGGGTGCGGCCAAGCCACGCTCCCCCATTGCGGGGTTCGGGCAAATCCCCCCTCTTCGAACTCGCCGCGCACTCTCCGGGTTCCGGATTCCGCCTAGGACGCTCCAGTGCTCGTTACACGCTCAGAACGCCTCATAGCGCGCTCGGAATGCTCCCATGTTTGTTGCGCGCTCAGAACGCTCTTGTGTCCGTTGCGCGCTCAGAACGCCTCCTAGCGCGCTCAGAATACTCCCGTATTCGCTGCGCGCTCAGAACGCTTCTGAGCGCCCTCAGAATGCTTCTACATTCCGGGCACGCTCACTTTTTGTCTTTCTAATTTCTCAGATTACAGGACCCGCTTGTCGCCTTTTTCACCTTCAACAAAGCTGCCCGAACTACCCGAACTGCCCGAAGGGCGAGACAGTCATTTACGGAAAATGGCGATCTGTGTGCTCCAAATCGGCCAGCGTGATTCGCCCGTCAGGTGGTTACGGTGGTTACGACGGCAAAATTACCGGGCTACCACCGGCCAAAGCTATAAAAGGAGCCCAGAACCTTCATTTGAGAGGACCTTGCCTTTTGCACCCGGGAGAGCTCCTTTGAAGATTTCCTCAGAATTCTCCTTCGGCGCTTGAAGATCTCCTTTGTGGACTTCAAGATTTCCTTTCTCCCGAAAGGCGACTCAGCATTCTCACTTTTGTTCTCCCGAAAGGCGACTCAGCATTCTCACTTTTGTTCTCCACCGTTCTCAGAAGGAAAAAAGACTTAGTTTTCCGAGAGGTGGCCTGTCACTTTCGGCGCTTGAATTGAGGGAGTTATTCACTATTCATGCGGTTTTACTGTTCACGCAAGGGAGAGAAGACAGAATTTCGGCCAAAGGAAGAAGGAGGTGGATTTTCCTGCAGCGTTTTGGGGAAGAAATTCTTGCATCTTTCTTCTTCTCTTTAAGTATAGTAAGATCTTGACAATTGTGTGTTCTTCCTTTTCCGTTATGAACTAATTTTTCTAAATCTTGTATGTTGCGAGTACTTTGCTTTATTGTGATGTTTAAACCTTAATTTTTATTATGAATGTTTGAGATTCTATCTTTATTGAATTTATGAAGTTGTTCTTGGAAATTGCGGGTTAAATTTTCATCTTTAAATTTGCTTGGCAAGATTCGAGAGAGGAGTCAGGCTAGATGA
Source organism: Dactylorhiza incarnata (assembly GCA_033032865.1). Taxonomy (NCBI): domain Eukaryota; kingdom Viridiplantae; phylum Streptophyta; class Magnoliopsida; order Asparagales; family Orchidaceae; genus Dactylorhiza; species Dactylorhiza incarnata. Next base: position 3,602,621 of record JAWHQI010000154.1, on the reverse strand, counting down.
ATGTTTTATTCTGCGCGTCGAGATTCGAGAGAGGAGTTGCGTAAGTATTTCACCAAAATTTCCGTCTTTATACTACGTTGCGAGATTCGAGTGAGAAGTAACGTAAGTTTATCATAATTTCAATATATCGTAGAAGGGAGAAAAAGATTTCGTCTTCTCGGTAGCAACATTGATTTGAGTGTGTTTATGTTATTCTTTGTTTTTACCTAAGTTAGAGATAACTAGGAAAATATGGAATAAACGGATTTCAGATACCGAGAGATAACGTAGTCCATTTTAAAATCGTTGCAAGATAGATGATTAATCATTCATAAAAGGGTCACCTTAAGAACATATCACAAGGAGCAAAGGAAAGCAGTGTATCCAAATTGTTCAAAAATATTTTTAAGTATTCTTAGTTCTAATTTGTTATAATTTTATTAGTTTTCAACAAAAATTACCTTAATCACTCTACTTGAATTTGAAGAACAGGTTAAGCTAGTAATTGCAAGCGTTTAGATTAATTACGTCTCTGAGGGAACGATCTCTACTCACACTTTATTACTTGAACCGACACGTGCACTTGCGTATATATACAATTTTCGTGTATCACCTACCCCAGTAGCTTGGATCAACCAGCAAGCCGGCCCCTCTCGCGGCGGGACAGGATTCGAACGATGTCACGTACCAGCAAAGGCAATCCCCCATGTCAAAGTTAATCTTGGCATATCCAGTTCCGTCATGGCTAAAGCTCCCACACTACAAGAAGTATCACGGAGCAGAGGACCCGTACGGGCACGTTAATCACTTCTTGATAACGATGCGGACGTTCGGACTTCCCGACCAAATTAGCTGCAAAATCTTCGCCGAAACACTGCGCGGAGACGCCCTCCGCTGGTATCGATCTCTGCCCAAGGAAGCGATAATTCACAACTTCACTGAGTTGTCCCAACTGTTCGTTGAATGACACGAAGCACGCACGCAGAGCACCCAAGAAGAAGAGCGAGAAGAGCCCAAGACGGACGAGTCGCCCCGCCCAGAGGAAGCGGAGCGGAGCAAACAACAAGAGAGGATCTCCATAAGCTTTCATCAGGAGCGTCCCCGCGGATGGTTGGACTTCGCCTTAGACGCAAGCATATGAAATCCGGCCTGTGAACTAAGGAGGGCGTTAATAACCCATCGCATCTCGTTCAACATCCTGTTCATGGCCGTCGTGGTGCGGCTCAAACTCCTAAGCGGAAACCTCAAGCTCAGAGCCAGCGACGCAGAGCTCCCAGAAGGAACTATGGTACCCACCATAAGAGTCGTCACCCTCCCCGTTCAAGTAGGGATGCACTCGGAACCAATCGAGTATGACGTTCAGTTCGTCATCGCGGAGGCAGACTCCCCCTACGACGCAATATTTGGGAGCCTCCTGCTCGACGCCCTGAATCACGACGTTTCCATGTCTGGACGCATGACCAACAAAGGGAAAATCCTCAGGGATTCGATTCGTGGTGTCGACACGGCCGCAAGCGAGCTCCCTTGGATCAACTATGACCCGTCGCCAAATCCAAACTCTGAGGAGCAAGGCACGTGGGGGGGGGGGGGGGGGGGGGGGGAGGGGGGCAACCCCTACATTGGCAGAAAAAGCTAATCTTCTGGCACCAGCAGACCCACTACAACTTGGGGATACATGTCGAAAGAGAAAGGGACAGCAACAACAGTTCGAGAAGGCCGTACTGCCCATTCAGAGCCAAGCAACCCGCTCCCGAGGGCTAGCGAATCAACGCTCCCGGGTCTACACCCCGTTAAATGCCCCCCGCGAGCATATACTGTCCGTAATCTACAACATCAAAGTCATCAACTGGCCTAGAGCGCTCTCCCAGCACAGGGGAGACCAATCCCAATTTTGCAATTTCCACAAAGGCCGAGGGCATCGTACGGAGCACTGTGCCAGATTGAAAGAAGAAATTGAACTCCTCGTCCAGTTAGGACACCTTGAGGTTTTCCGCAAAGAAGCACAGAAGGACGCCACCAAGGGTCAGTTGCTGGATCACCGCTGCCCACCATGCTGAACGACCGAAAGAGCTCGAGCAAGCACAACGCAAAGGGAGCTCGACGTTACCTTCTCTCTCGTCACACTTATATCAAAAACTTATTAGCTCAGAAACCGCAAGATTTGCACCTGCGCATGTATCAACGTTCATTTTCTAATTATGCTTTACCTGTTCTTAACTATTCTACTACAGCAACACTTTGGGGCCCTGCCCCTGGGACTCCGCACCGCCGCCGATTGAAGGTTCTCCCATCTCCTCCGTTGTCGGGTCCCGGCGTCGTAAGGGTCTGCCCCTCTTACGTTCGCACACAGTTTGAATACACCCGCTATTCACCGGCCACTACGGGGCCCTGCCCCGGGGACTTCGCACCGCCGTCGATTGAAGGTTCGCTCTTCTCCTCCGTCGTCGGGTCCCGACGTCGTAAGGGCCTGCCCCTCTCACGTTCGCCCACGGTTTGAATACACCCACTATTCACCGGCCATTTCGGGGCCCTGCCCCGGGGACTTCGCACCGCCGTCGATTGAAGATTCGCCCTTCTCCTCCGCCGTCGGGTCCCGGCGCCGTAAGGGCCTGCCCCTCTTACGTTCGCCCACGGTTTGAATACATCCGCTATTCACCGGCCATTTCGGGGCCCTGCCCCGGGGACTTCGTACCGCCGTCGATTGAAGGTTCGTCCTTCTCCTCCGCCGTCGGGTCCCGACGTCGTAAGGGACCGCCCCTCTTATGTTCGCCCACGGTTTGAATACCCCCGCAATTCACCGGTCAAATCTATATTCTAAAAGCCGCAGGCTCAGACTCGCGCAAACTAATTTTTTACTATAAAAAGCCGCGAGCTCAGACTTGCGCAAACTAATTTTCTATTATGTAAAAGCCGCGAGGCCAGACTCGCGCAAATTTATAATCTACTATGAAAAAACCACGGGCTCAGACTCGCGCAAACTAATTTTTTACTATAAAATATCCTCGAGCTCAGACTCGCGCAAACTAATTTTCTATTATGTAAAAGCCGCGAGCCCAGACTCGCGCAAATTTATAATCTACTATGAAAAAGCCGTGGGCTCAAACTCGCGCAAACTAATTTTTTACTATAAAAAGCCTCGAGCTCAGACTCGCGCAAACTAATTTTCTATTATGTAAAAGCCGCGAGCCCAAACTCGCGCAAATTTATAATATACTATGAAAAGTCGCGAGCTCAGACTCACGCAGACTCATCCGTTATTTTGTGAAAAACCATCAAGCTGCTCAGGTATCGACGCTGAGCGGCAAGCTCGCCGCAGCCTCCGACGCAATCGCCGGGCAGCAATCCCGCATCCGGTCAAGACGAGATAGAAGTTTTTCCCACAACTAGAGCCGAGCAACGACTTCCGGCATGTCGCGCATGCAAGGATGACGGTAATCCAAATTGCCGCAAAGGAAAATCAAAACCTCTGAACTCCTCCACACAAAGATTCGGACTTCGAAGATTTGGGGGGCTTATGATGTGCACCCGTAAAGATGATGCCTCCCTATGAATTTATAAGCACCATGGAGCGCATTTAAAAGAAGCTCCATTAAGAAGAAATGAAGTTAGTGGGGTCAACGCGTGATCACGGGAGTTGAAGAAACCGCCGCCCAGTCCACGCTCCGCGAGGCGTCGCGCGCTGCCATAACCGTACCCCACTACAGGGGTGCGATTAGTCCGCACCCCCATAGTGGGGGTGCGGCCTAACCGCACCCCATGGAGGGTGCGGCCAAGCCGCACCCCATGGAGGGTGCGGCCCGCACCCCCGACGTCGTAAGGGACCGCCCCTCTTATGTTCGCCCACGGTTTGAATACCCCCGCAATTCATCGGTCAAATCTATATTCTAAAAGCCGCGGGCTCAGACTCGCGCAAACTAATTTTTTACTATAAAAAGCCGCGAGCTCAGACTTGCGCAAACTAATTTTCTATTATGTAAAAGCCGCGAGGCCAGACTCGCGCAAATTTATAATCTACTATGAAAAAGCCACGGGCTCAGACTCGCGCAAACTAATTTTTTACTATAAAATATCCTCGAGCTCAGACTCGCGCAAACTAATTTTCTATTATGTAAAAGCCGCGAGCCCAGACTCGCGCAAATTTATAATCTACTATGAAAAAGCCGTGGGCTCAAACTAGCGCAAACTAATTTTTTACTATAAAAAGCCCCGAGCTCAGACTTGCGCAAACTAATTTTCTATTATGTAAAAGCCGCGAGCCCAGACTCGCGCAAATTTATAATATACTATGAAAAGTCGCGAGCTCAGACTCACGCAGACTCATCCGTTATTTTGTGAAAAAACCATCAAGCTGCTCAGGTATCGACGCTGAGCGGCAAGCTCGCCGCAGCCTCCGATGCAATTGCCGGGCAGCAATCCCGCATCCGGTCAAGACGAGATAGAAGTTTTTCCCACAACTAGAGCCGAGCAACGACTTCCGGCATGTCGCGCAAGGATGACGGTAATCCAAATTGCCGCAAAGGAAAATCAAAACCTTTGAACTCCTCCACACAAAGATTCGGACTTCGAAGGTTTGGGGGGCTTGTGCACCCGTAAAGATGATGCCTCCCCATGAATTTATAAGCACCATGGAGCGCATTTAAAAGAAGCTCCATTAAGAAGAAATGAAGTTAGTGGGGTCAACGCGTGATCACGGGAGTTGAAGAAACCGCCGCCCAGTCCACGCTCCGCGAGGCGCCGCGCGCTGCCATAACCGCACCCCACTACATGGGTGCGATTAGTCCGCACCCCCATAGTGGGGGTGCGGCCTAACCGCACCCCATGGAGGGTGCGGCCAAGCCGCACCCCATGGAGGGTGCGGCCAACCCGCACCCCATGGGGGGTGCGGCCAACCCGCACCCCCTTGGGTGCGGCCAACCCGCACCCCCTTCGGGTGCGGCCAAGCCATGCTCCCCCATAACGGGGTTCGGGCAAATCCCCCCTCTTCGAACTCGCCACACGCTCTCCGGGTTCCGGATTCCGCCCAGGACGCTCCCGTGCTCGTTACGCGCTCAGAATGCCTCCAAGCGCGCTCGGAACGCTCCCGTGTTCGTAGCGCGCTCAGAATGCTCCCTTGTTCGTTGCGCGCTCAGAACACTCCCGTATTCGTTGCGTGCTCAGAACGCTTCTGAGTGCGCTCATAACGCTTCCACATTCCGGGCACGTTCACTTTTTGTCTTTCTAATTTCTCAGATTACAGGACCCGTTTGTCGCCTTTCTCAGATTACAGGACCCGTTTGTCGCCTTTCTCAGATTACAGGACCCGTTTGTCGCATTTCTCACCTTCAACAAAGCTGCCCGAACTGTCCCAACTGCCCGAAGGGCGAGACAGTCATTTACGAAAAATGACGATCCGTGTGCTCCAAATCGGCCAGCGTGATTCGCCAGTCAAGTGGTTACGGTGGTTACGACGGCAAAATTACCGGGCTACCCTCGACCAAAGCTATAAAAGGAGCCCAGAATCTTCATTTGAGAGGAACTTGCCTTCTGCACCCGGGAGAGCTCCTTTGAAGATTTCCTCGGAATTTTCCTTCGGCGCTTGAAGATCTCCTTCGTGGACTTGAAGATTTCTTTTCTCCCGAAAGGCGACTCAGCATTCTCACTTTTGTTCTCCACCGTTCTCAGAAGGAAAAAGACTTAGTTTTCTGAGAGGTGTCCTGTCACCTTCAGAACTCTCTCTCTCTCTCTATTATTGTAACGAGCGGCGACCTGTCACGCTCGAATTCTAAGAATCTGACTGTAACCCTTCAGAAGATAGTGAAGTTTGGTCGGCACAGCTCCGGCCGCGTGGTTTTTTACCCTTTTCGAGTTTTCCACATTAAAAAGTCTCAGTGTACTCAACGAATCTCAAATTGACTGTTAGCGCGCTTGACTCGCTTCAGAGCTGAAACGGTTCAAGTCGACCGGTCTACCAAGAGCACCCAAGCGACCCGCAACAACTATAAATTAAACGTTAGTTTTTGCCCATGTTACCATTACTCCGCCAGCGTGAAATACCAATTATGATAAATCTGGAAAAACATTCAATTTGAAAGCATTTTGGAATCATTTGTGTTATTTTTTTGTTAGAATGTAAGCTGGTGATCGATCATCTGTAAAATATATGAAAAAAGGTCAATAGTGTTAATACGGGTATTTGAAAACTATCATGCAAACGAACGACAGTATTGATAGATTCCAAAACTGCACCAGAAAATCATTCTGCAAACGAACATCAGTTTTCGTTTTAGACCAAAATGAAAACGCACAAAGTTTTCGTTTTGGACCAAAACGAAAACGTTAAATGAAAACGTTGCAAACGAACGGACCCTTAAGGATTCCTTCTTCGGAACTTAAAGATCTCGCTTCTACTTCAATCAAACATTCATTGTAACGAGCGGTGACATGTCACCCTCGAGCATTAAACAACTTGTAACACTTAGAGATATAGTGCAATTTGGTCCGCACCGATCCGCCCCCGTGATTTTTCACCATTTTCAGGTTTTTCACGTTAAAAGTCCATTTGCCAGTTGTTAGTACTCTCTGTGATCGTTTGCGTGCTCGGCTCACTCCCGAGCTGAAACGATTCAATTCGACCGATCTATAAGAGCGTCGAGCGACCCGAAACAATGATGAAAGACAAAGATGATTCTTTCAAAATTTTGAATTCAAGATTTTTTTGGGAGAATTACATCTTTCATATATGTCATGAATTACATCTTTTTTGTAATGTTTAACTAAGTAGTTGCTTGCTAATATAATATTAATTGATTACATATAAAATCTTTTTGATTTTTTTTTTTAATTTTTACATTGGTTTGCATATAATACTTTTGTCTACATATAATCATTTTCAAATTAATATGATTTGCATATAGTAATAATATATATATATATATATATATAGCTAAACTTATCTACTTAACGGTGATATTCAGAGACATTTTGATTATTTATTTCCTTTGATATTTGCAAATCCTAAAATTATAGTGAATTTATATATGCTATTAACAACCTGAAAAAATTGAAAAAAGACATTAAAATTCATTTAACTTCTTTCGCAGCCCGAGGTCTTTTTTTCTCCCGTGCTCTTCCGAAACCCTCGCTCGCTCACGTCTCGCACGCCGCCGTGCATCCCTCTCCGAAGTGGCGATTCCCCGCCGCCGGAAATCGCCGGAGAAGAAGGCAAGGACGTCGGCGAACTCCTCGGGGAGGTCCATCGTTCCCCATTTTGCAGTTGACCCGCTCTCGCCACGGATCGCCTCAAGAACCTGAATATGAGGTACTCCTCCACGGCCCCGGCCGTAGTTGGCCCGCTCTCGCCACCATCTCGCACGCCGCCGTCGTTGTAATTGATTTCGCGTGAAAACTAACTATCGAGCTCAGGACTAGCAGCCGTCGAGTTCTTGTTTCAGGAACCGAAAAAATTGGAGCACTTCTCACCGCCGGTATTTAATGTTATACATATTGTTATTTATTTAGTTCAAATTGAGCACTTTCATTATTTTGTTAGATTTTATTAAGTAAACATGGGTTAATGATTTTTTAAATTTTGGGCTGCCAATAGCTATATTGACAATGAGAGCTGTAAATAACGCTTTGTCGGGCTGCTATTATCTTCGGATTGTCAATAGCCAAACGGTGCTCATATAAATTCCCAAATTATGTTTATACTTAATTACTTAATTCGCAGATAAATATATATAAAAAATTTAAATAAGCTTATAAAACGCATCTCATTCTCTCCCTCTCTTCCCGACATTTTGAGTAGCGCCATTTATGAACTCAGCCCTTCGCGATTTGCACAATGCAGAATATTCCTGTGGCTTCGGGTTCTTCGGCCTCTCCCTGTCCATCGCCGGCGCCCAATCCCGAAACCCCCTGCCTCTCGTCATCTCAGAAGAAAGATATACGGTTTTCTGTCTTTTCCACTCCTCCTCCCAAGCCAGCGTCCGCTCTGCTATCGCCGGAGTCCAAGCGCGAAACCCTTTTCAGCCCGTCCTTTCAGCAGAAAGATGTGAGGATTCTTGCCCTTTTCACTCCTTCATTTCCGTAAAGCGGCTTCAGAATTCGGCTGTGGTTCTTAATCCCTTTGTTTCTGGTTGTCTAGGTCTTGTTGTTCGAGTGGTGGTTGATGAAAACAGAGAAGGGTTACAAAGGGAAGAGGCTAGCAGTTGGCGGGTTCACCAAAAGGTAAGCAACCCTTCATTCATTTCCAGTTCATTCTGCACCGTATAATTTAGGTATTGCATCATTTTGGAGCATTGGTTATTGCAGTAACAAGTTTTTTTTTCTTCTAATCAATTATCTTACTTTCCGATGGTGTATAATCTTTTCATTATCTCTGATGAATTCTTCACGTTTCTTGTGTGAATTAAATGCATTGACATATTTGCTGCATAATTTAAGAATCACAAACCCTCTGTTATCTCATTGACTGTGCACCTGTAAGTTAAGAAGCGTGATTACCTCCAAGTAAGTAGTATTAGCATCTAATATTCGAGAACTTGTAATTTTTTTGGGATTCCGGATTTCAACACACTTGTTAGGTTTCTAATAGACCTAACAAGTGTCATTTTACCTGCCATCTAACATATAGTTTCTGCTGGGCTTGAAATTTTCAATCTGAATCGAATCAAATTTCAGGACCAAGGTCAGGAGAAGCTCTACATGACTTAGTACACATCTTATCCTCATTAGTCATTATGATATATGTTGGTGTGTGTTTAGCGCTGAGTGGTGTGCGGATAGTGCATTCCCTCTTTTGTGTAATTAGTCCCACATCTCCAATCAGGAATTTGATTACTTCTTGTGTGTGTATAAATAAGGGATCAATGTAAGAGGAAATATAACGATATAGTGTGAATAAAACGAACCATTATTTCACTTTCTTCATGGTATCAAAGCTCGGTTCGGAAGAGCGAGGCTCGGATTTGACGCGAGAGAGTGCAGCGGGACAAATTCTGGCGGTGATCTCTCGGGCGAATTTGCTTCGGCATTAGGGCTGCAGCATCTTGGAGAAAGGAGACCGTGTGGCACTTGCGTGCAGAAGGGGTGCGGCTGCGGCACTGCGGCTGCGGCACTTGCGCGCAGAAGGGGTTCGGCTGCGACACTGCGCCTGCGGCACTTGCGCGCAGAGGGGAGCTTCTCTCGGCGCTTCCACAACAGGGGCGCGACAACAGGGGCACGACAACTTCCTTGCGGCAGGGGCTCGACAGCAGGAGCGTGCGGCAGGGGCGCGTGGCAGCAGGGGTGCGGCAGGAGCGCACGCCTGTAGCGCGCGACAGACAGCGTGCGGCAGGAGCGCGGGAACCTTGCGGCAGGAGCGCGGGAACCTTGCGGCAGGGACGCGGCAACAGGAGTGCGGCAGGAGCGCGACAGCTTCCTTGCGGCAGAGGCGCGACAGCAGAAGCGTGCAGTAGGAGAGCGGGAACCTTGCGGCAGGAGCGCGGGAACCTTGCGGCAGGGATGCGGCAGCAGGAAGGCGACATGAGCGCGACATCTTTCTTGCGGCAGGGGCGCGACAACAGAAGCGTGCGACAAGAGGAGCGTGTGCGGAGAAGCGCGTGCGGAGGAGTAGCTTCTCCTTGCGGGAAGTACGGTGCTTGCACGGGAGGTGCGACACTTGCGCGGGAGTAGAGACAGGAGCGCGTGAGGTTGTTGCGGCAGGAGCGCGCCTTATCCACGTGCGTAGTGGAATTGTGACGTTACGAGAGTTTTTTTTTCGTTGCGGGGTGTCCAGAGAAATTCATTTGCTCAAAAAAATAAATAAAAATAATATATATATATATATATATATATATATATATATATATAAGTCAATAGTTGTGCTACTCATGGAGAAATTAGTGGCCAAACTGGAGGAGGCAGACCTTAAGGTGTTCTTCGGCTACTTACGAATGTCCAAAGGCGAAGGATCCGCTCAGTCGCGTCCGATAAAGTGGGCCCTGTCCGGAAGGAACCTGAAGGGTTATCTGACTGGCGAGAAGGGGGAGCCAGAGAAGGACTCAGATGGGTACAATGAGTGGAAAGCTACACATAATCTGTTACACACTTGACTCCTAAATTCGATGATCGCATCTATAGCTATCACGGTGGATGGCATAGAGACTGTAAGCGATGTTTGGGGGAAGTTACAGAGGCTCTACGTAGGAGTCGACAACAACATGCGCGTATTTCAAATCGAGCGGGAGATAGAGACTGTAACCCAGGGAGATCGCTCGATACAGGAGTATGCCGCAGATCTAGAGCGACTATGGGCAGACTATGATTATTTCTCACCAGCCGCATGCTGCAAAGACCCTGAATGCACGAAAGAGGAGCGAGATGCTCAACGGAGGACTATGCACTTTATGAGGGGGTTGAACCCGACATTTAAGCAAAGGAGTGCGATGTTGCTCGCTTAACCAAAGATTCCCTCCCTGGATGAGACGATCTCAGCTATGATGCAGGAGGGGAGCCGAATTAAGCTTCAGTCTGGTACGAGTGCACCCACCGGGGGAAATCAGCCCTAGTAATAACCAATTATGGACACACATGATACAAGGGTGAGACACGACAGTGCTACAATTGTGGCGAGACAGGTCATTTGCGACTGGCTTGCCCCAAGCCACCGAAAGAGCGGGATGCAGGTGCACGGGGAAAAGGAGGCTACCGCGATCGCGGTCGTGGTGGGCGCAGAGGTGGTGGAAGAGGAGGTTACCATGCGAATCTAATGATAGCCGAAGGTGAGGTAGATGGAAGTATAACTGATATAGGCTACTCAGAGGAACAGGAGATCGTGAACGCTTACTCTCAGTCTCAGCTGATGCAGAGAAAACAAAAGGGTGAGATGGATGACGCACTCACTCCAGTTTCATCAAGGGGTAACATTACCTCGTTCGCTCATTCAACCTCAGGTACAGATGAAACTCTTGCCCTCGCAGCTATATCCAATACTAGATTACCAGATTGGATAGTCGATTCAGGTGCTTCTTGACATGTCACTGGGGATGCTAGAGAATTCCTTTCGTATACACCCCTAGTAGTCCCAGAGAGCATCCAGACTGCCGATGACACAGCTCAACCAGTGGTTGGTAAGGGTACCGTGCGATGTACCAATACTTTGACTCTGTCCAATGTTTTGCATGCTACATCATTTCCTGTGAATCTCCTATCCATTAGTGCCATCATAGCTCAACTAAAATGTGTTGTTTTGTTTGATATCCCGAAGGTGGTCTTCCAGGAGAAAGGGACAGGCAGGAGACTTGGGACTGACACATGACATAGTGGCTTGTGGTACCTGGATAAGGAAAGTATGGACTCATCTCTTTCAACACTGGTAGAAGATGCTGCAGGAGTCGGAAGGAGCATAGAAGAATTACTTCTTCTTTATCATCGGCATTTGGGACATCCCTATTTTCATGTTTTAAGTCAATTGTATCCCACTTTATTTGAGAAAGCTAGTCGTAATAAACTTGTCTGTGACGCATGCGAGTTTGAGAAACACACTAAAAACTCTTAATCCAGTTCGGATAATAAAAGTGTTGCTCCTTTTGATTTAATACATTCTGATGTTTGGGGACCGTGTCCCACAACTACTGTGAATGAGTTTCGTTATTGTGTCTTTTATTGATTGCTTCTCTCGTGTGACCTGACTTTACTTGATGAAAAATAAAAGTGATGTGTTTGCATGCTTTAAAGATTTCTACAAAGGGGTTCAGACTCAATATGATGCAGTTGTAAAAGTGTTGAGGTCTGACAATGGGACAGAGTACACCAACAGAGCATTTGGAGAGTACTTATCCTCACAGGGAATACAACATCAAACGGCTTGTCCATACACACCAGAGCAGAACGGTGTAGCGGAATGGAAAAATAGGCACCTTTTGGAAGTGACTCAGAGCATGATGATATCTATGAAGGTGCCAAAGTACTTGTGGGAGCAAGCTGTTCTTACAACAACATATTTGATCAATCGAATGCCCTCACGAGTATTGGAATGGAAGTCCCCAATTGAGATACTACGGGGGAAGAATAGAGATATTCTTCCCCTCAAGACCTTCGGTTGTGTGTGCTTCGTATATGATCGGAGACCAAATGTGAGAAAGTTGGATCCAAAGACTCTGAAGTGTGTCTTTGTTGGGTATTCGGCTACTCAGAAGGGGTATGTGTGTTTGAGCCCCGTAGAGAGAAAATTACTCATTAGTATGAATGTCACATTTAGGGAGTTTGAGACATATTACTCTTCTCCGGTTGACTCACCTCTTGAGAACCTGCTTGTTACGAACGATATGAGGCGAGAAGGGGAAGATAGTAGTAGCAGTGACAGGCGGGTAGTAAGTATCCCTTGCCCTCCTGTACAGAGGGATGCGGAGTTTGTTGTTGCACCAGTACATGATGAGAATAAATCTGCCACTGATGAACATCAGGTTCAGGGGGAGCTGAGAGTGTATACACGAAGAGTCCAGCAGAATGAAGCTACAATGCCTACAATGCCACTTGTGTCGAGTTCCGTGTCTTCTGCTACTCTGACTCCTGATACACCTACTCTATCCACTGCCGCGCCCGAATCCACAGGTGTTATAATTCCTCCCCCTCCTACCTTCTCTCTCATACTGGTAAGGCGGAGTTCCCGCAGGAATGCTGGAGTCTCACCTGATCGGTATGACTTTCCCCATGATATTGCCCAATTTGTCTCTTACTCTAAAATGTCACCTATACATGGAGCATTCATTGCATCTTTGGACAATGTCTCTATTCCTAAGTGTTGGCAGGTTGCTAAGGATGATCCACAGTGAAAAGCTGCAATGCTAGAAGAACTTGGGGCATTGGAAAAGAATAACACCTGGAGTCTTGTATCGCTACCACCCGGAAAAAAGGCGGTTGGGTGCAAATGAGTGTTTACGGTAAAACAGAACTCGGAAGGTCAGGTTGAGCGCTACAAAGCCCGATTAGTTGCAAAGGGGTATAGTCAGACTTATGTCATCGACTACGATGAGACCTTTGCACCCGTCGCAAAGATGAGCACAGTACAGACACTGATATCTTTGGCGGCAAATGGGGGATGAAAACTACACCAGCTAGACGTGAAGAATGCCTTTCTTCACGGAGACTTGTTGGAAGAAGTTTACATGGAGGTACCACCGGGCTTTGACACGAGTCAAACAACAGCGAAGGTGTGTAGACTCAAGAAGTCACTTTATGGACTGAAGCAGTCTCCTCGAACCTGGTTTGACAGGTTCAGGAGGGCCATGGTAGCTCTGAGATATCAGCAGACCAATGCGAACCATACAGTGTTCTTTCGGCAACGTGGAGCTCACATCACAATACTTGCTGTGTATGTGGACGACATGATCATCACAGGCGATGATGAAGGTGAAATTACCCAGCTGAAGAAGAAATTGGGAAAGGAATTTGAGGTGAAAGACTTGGGGCAACTAAGGTATTTTCTTGGAATTGAGGTAGCCCACGGTGCAGAAGGGATTGTTCTATCCCAACGGAAATATGTGTTGGATCTGCTCAAAAAGACGGGTATGCTAGGGTGCAGACCTGCAGTTGCTCCCATTGATCAGAAGTCCAAGTTTGGTGTTGAGGTAGGAGAGCCAATTGATAAAGAAAGGTACCAGAGATTGGTAGGCCGCCTGATCTATCTGGGTCACACCCGCCCTGACATATCATTTGCTGTAAGTGTGGTGGCCTGCTATATGCATGATCCGAGGGAGGGTCACATGGATGCTGTATATCAGATTCTCAGGTACTTAAAGAGTGCACCAGGAAAGGGACTGATCTTCAGAAGGAATGGACATTAAAACATCGAAGGCTATTGTGACTCTGACTGGGCTAGTTGCGTTGATGACAGAAGGTCAGCGTCTGGATACTGCGTGTTTGTAGGAGGCAATTTAGTCTCCTGGAGGAGCAAGAAGCAGACAGTAGTTGCCAGGTCTACAACCGAAGCAGAGTACAGAGCCATGACCTTAGGTGTGAGAGAGTTGTTGTGGTTGAAATCACTGTTAATGGAACTCAAGATAGACCAAGGAGGGCAGATGACATTATGATGCGACAGCAAGTCAGCCATCAGCATTGCAAATAACCCTGCCCACCATGACCGAACGAAGCATATAGAGATCGACAGGTTCTTTATCAAGGAGAAACTGGATAGTGGGGTGCTCAAACTGGAATATGTTGATACGAAGGAGCAAGTGGCTGATTGTCTAACTAAAGGACTCAGCTCATTTGATTTATCCAGGTTGGGTGATAAGATGAGCTTAATGAATATCTTTCGCCCACCTTGAGGGGGAGTGTTGGTGTGCGTTTAGCGCTGAGTGGTGTGCGGATAGCGCATTCCCTCTTTTGTGTAATTAGTCCCACATCTCCAATCAGGAATTTGATTCCTTCTTGTGTGTGTATAAATAGGGGATCAATGTAAGAGGAAATATAACGATATAGTGTGAATAAAACGAACCTTTATTTCACTTTCTAGTGTGAATCAAATTTCAGGACCAAGGTCAGGAGAAGCTCTACATGACTTAGTACACATCTTTTCCTCATTAGTCATTATGATATACTCTTTGGATATTAAAATTTGTAAATTGTTCACTAATTTTTCCGAGCGTTGTGTTTGTATGTTTAAATAATTTAAGGCTGAATTTCCGCACGAGTTTAATACTTGCCTTTTTTGCTTTAGGAGTGAAGCCGTGGGAATCTTTAATTCTGCCCCTATCATCAAGCGCCACGATGACTATACTCTTGAGACAGCTGATGGGATCACCGTAAGGATTCAGGGTCCTATAAACAAAACACGAACTTTTGATAATGGGTTTCCTCTCGAGGTTTGTGAAGTTTTACGTCTTGTTTTCAATGTCTTTTGTTTTTTTATTCAACATATATCCTATAATTATAGTATAAAATGGAACAAAGTACTGTAATGTCGCATAAAGGTGGGACAATCGAATATCTTTCTACTTGCTATTTTCATTGCTAACAAGTATTTTCTATAGGTTTCTGTAGCTTTCTTGTTTGGGTTCCCTACTACTTGGGACACTTTTATTGGGGAATCTTCTGGAGACAAACCAACTCATGAACTAGAAATCACATTTGATCCATCGTCCCAAAAAAGAACTGTATGCTTACAGTCTTTTGCCAAATCAATATTGCATCAAAGTTAAACTTTGTTTTTTATTCCATCAGAATCTCAATGTTTAGGTCTTGCTGAGGAATTGGTGGTTGAGGAGAGCAGAGAAGGGATCTGATGGGAACACACTGGCAGTTGGTGGTTTCAGTGAACGGTAGACCTTCTTCATTTACAATTTATGCGTACTCAGAGGACGTGCAGTTTACTTCAACATAACAATCCCTTATTTTTGTACTTCTTCATTGATGTATGGCTTGCTTTACTTTGGGGATTATCTTTGTTATGCAAGTTGGTTTTCATTATTGCTTTGCTAATACAATGTTTTAAAGAGCCCATATTGAAGAGGTTGTTCTTTCTTTGCTTTTAGTAGAATAACGTTGAATATGTGCTTCGGTATCTCTAGGAGGTCTGTGAATTTATGTGAAGAAAAGTTGTGGTGATTCGTGTTTCCCAATCCCCCAATATATGTAAAGTAAATACTTTCAAATGCTTTAGTCCTCATAGGATAGCTTGACTTTTAACAATGTCAATTACTCGATTTTCAGAGAACGATACCAATATTATGCTTTGAAGTATCATCAATGATGAAATTATATCTGCTACCAATGGATATTCAACATACAACAACAACAACAACAGAACCCATATAGTCCCCAATCATTGGGGGTATGGGCGGGGGAAGATTGGAAACAGACCTAACCTTTGGCACTATGCACAAAGTGGCTTCTCTCAGAGGAGAAAGACCTAACCTTTGACAATAAATGCACAAAGTGGCTGCTCACAGAGTACCACTGAAATAGTGGCCCCCTATACCATCGCGTTTGCTGCGGAATCATGCCCTCAAATCAAAGCCAAAGACATCAGAGAGGGCAGACCCAAAAAATGGATATTCAACATAACTGCTTAAATTTCAAACAACAATATTAATCTTGCCCTTGAAGAAATAGGAAGTGATCAAATTATATGGACTACTAATAATGGTGAATATGAAAGATAGCTTTTTCACTGGAAAAATAAATTTGATTGTAATGACTCATTTGATTACTTCGCACAAAGAGAAAATTTTTATACCCAAGTCTACTTGAAGAATATCAAGCAAATTTGTTAGGGTCAAATATTTTCAAGGGCGGCATAATTATTGCAAATCTAGAAGTGTATAGGTGTTGAAAGAGAAGGAGAGGATTTGCAAAAGCAATTCATTAAATCATCATTCATCCTTAATACCACCTAAAGGGTCCTCCTCCTTCACATTGACCATAGCATCATACGGTTCTAAAAGAAAGAAACATGTCCAAGATATAAAATAAAATACTCGTGACTCCAAACAAAATGACATAAATCATAAACATAGATCAAATTTAAACTAAGCATAAGTCAGCCTATTATTATTTTTCATCACTTTGCATTACATTTTTATGATCGTGTCTTTTCTGAGTTGCAAAAAATATCTAGTTTCTCTTGCTTCTGTTAAGTGTCGTTTCATGACATGACATCTCTTTCTGCATAATCAGCTTTTCAAGTAAATTTAGGTTACACATGGTGGAATCTGAAACTTCTCTGTTACTTCAGGGGGAAAGCCATGAGAATCTTTAATTCTTCCCCTATCACCAAACGCCATGATGTCTATACTATTGAGACTGCTGATGGGATCACCATAAGGATTCTAGGATTTATTAACAAAACTCGCACTCTTGATAATGGATTTCCTCTGGAGGTTTGTGGATCTATTTTCTCATTTCAATGAACTTTATTCTTCTCAGCATGAATCTATTTCGAAAAGATTGAACAAATTTTATAAATGTAGGATCTATGTGGTTATCTTGTACCACTTCCAGTATGTTGCTAAAAAGTAACTTCTACAGGCTTGCAAAATTTTCTTCATTGGTTTCCCTACTACCTGGACCAAATTTGCTATTCTCTCCTCTGGAGACAAATCTTCACATACCGAAACTCCTGTAAATACCTCTATTAGTGCTGACTGGTATAAGGATTTTCTTGAAAACTTGCCTTTTGGATTTCCAGTTCCCTCAGAGAACACAAACCTTGAGAATGCTCCTTTGACCTCTAAAACTTCTATTTGTGATTTTACTGCAATACTTCTGGAGGCTATTTGTAAATCTGTAGCTCGGCGATCAATTCCTAGTAGTGTGCACTCGCCTTTGGTGGACAAAGGTTCTCATCATTTGCCAGCAAAAAAACTATGCGATAATAATTGTGTGCAAACTGATAAGATTTGTGGAACTAATGCTACATATGCTCAAACTGTTCGCAAAGATTCTGAAGATCATGTAGTGGAGTGCACTCCTACGAACAAATGTTGTACGGAAGCTCTTCATTCCGAAGCAGATGGGTGCCAAATAAGTAATTTACATGTAGATGGTCTCCCGCAAGAGATATCTGTGGATCATGGGAAGCTGGATTTTATTCAAGAAGAAACATTAAAAAATAGCAAAAAATGTGGGCATGCATTATCAACCGGCCACCATGATGAATTGGTCAAAATTTGCAGCACCGGTGTTTCTTCGGATTTTGTAATTGGAAAAGATCTTGATAAACAAGAAAGAACTGTTCAGAAAAAGGATGAGAAATTTTATGAATGTTCAACTGCAAGAATAGAGAAAGTAAGATCAGGTTTGACAAAGCCAGACAACCTTCATAGTGAAGATCAGAATTTTACCAATATCTCAGCTAAACCTGTTCGAAGAAGTATGACATTAAGGTTGCAAGAAGTTGGAAATGTTCAAGGAGATTTACAAGATTATTCTCAGTTCCTTAACGAGACCAATAAAATGGACTGTGCTAAATTGGCACTTGATGGATCTAAAACTTCTGCAGCAAGTCAACCTAATGAAACTTTGGTAGTGGGAAGCCCATCATCTTCAATTTTTTATCAAGAAGATAAGATTTTTGGTGAGTCCCCAGCTGAACCTGCTGTTAGAAAAGGTGAGAGGTTCGAGTTGCTTACAGTTGGAAATGTTCATGGAGAATCTCAAGATTATTCTCAGCTCCTTAATGAGACTAATAATGTGAACTGTGCTACTTTCGCACCCGGGGGACCTAAAATTTATGCACCAAGTCAGCTTAATGATGTTTTAGTACAAGGAAGGCCATCATCTCCAAATCTGTATGGAAAAATTCAGGAGTTTGTGTCCTCAGCAAAACATGGAAGTGAAAGTGACAGATCAGCGCCGGCACTTGATGGATCTAACACTTACGTAACGAGTCTGCCTACTGACACTGTATTAACTGAAAGCATCTTATCTCCAGCAGAGAACATTCGTTGTCCTTCAGCTGGGATGTTGTCAGAAGAAAATCAAGATGGTCATCAGCATTCTAATATTATGTCTTTAGAGATTGTTTCAAAATCTAATTCAGTTTTCAAATACGATTCTACCTCAACAACCTGTTTATGGAAAAGTTTAAATGATCAAAGAACTTTCTCATGTGATCCTACAGTGGGTATAGTTGAAGAAACCCCTTCAAATTCTAAAGTGTTCGCTTCACCATCTTTAGGAAAGAACATAATGCGGCATTGTAAGAAAATTAAAGATAATCAAACAGTCAGAAACAGAATGACGGTTGAGCAAAATGACTCTAGAAATCGGCAAGATTTTAGTAATTCAGAAGAAAATATGCCCATCTCCTCTGCTTCCAATTCAAGAAGTAAATCTTTGCTTATCAGAACAAATTATAAGGTTGTAAGTTGAGCTCCTTTTATATTTGATTGTTTTCTCCTTATTCCCAGCGTAGACAGATGAAATCAATTCTGTGGGTCTTCATGTTCTGCTGCTTTTGATTTTTGACAGACAAAAAATGTTGGAGTTTCAACGGACATGGGAAAACCTAAATGTAAAGGGTCTCGTCCAACTGGATGCAAAACAGTTTGGGTATCAAGCTATACAGCTGTAGGTCATAGAAATGAACATGCAACGTTAAAAGTAGCTTTTATATATTGTTGTGTTTGCATATAGAATATTTACAATGCTCACCTTCTGAAATTAGCATTTTGATCGGTGTTATTATTTCATTCCACTGTTGAGATTCAACATTGTCAAAGACACGTAAAATTAATAACCTTGTTTCAGTACTGCTCTAAATAATACTGGGATGAGATGAGATGTTGCATACTTATAAGCCATTTATAGAGGTTCCTCTTTAATTGAATTGACTTTGGAAATAATTAGTTGGTACTTGGTAGTGAACTATCCATATCTGAGTTACCCTTCTCTTGAAGACAATATGCCATTGATGATGGTCTAAAATTGATTTGAATGTGTGTAACTGAACTAACATTCTTTGTTCTCTAAATACAGTAGGAATGGTAAGCATAGATCATCGTTTATCAGTTTCCTGAATTTGCAAACTTTAGTGCATTCTTTCTGTTTCCATTTGATTTAGGTTCTTCTACTTACTCCCAATACCAAGTTGAAGATCCTCCATAGAAATGCAGTGTGTTTTTTGGCCTTGAAGTTTTTTAGGTCGTAAGAGTTTCTTATCTTCCTCTCTGGAAAATGCTGAATGTTTAGTTTATTGTTGAGTAATTCCATGATATCATAAATTTAAATTGTTCATAATTTTTATGTTGTTTCATGGTTCTTCTACATGTTTGTTATTGTTTGTTGTTAATTTCAGCACTCTCTATTGATGTCTACTTAAGTGCGTTTTCATAGTATTCAAGCAGTTCTCTTGTTTACGCAATGGAAAGCAGGCACTTAGCTTGCGACCCTTTAAATGACACTATTGATCTTGTTTTATACCTGAATTTCACAAGATTTTGAAGTTTCTTTTCAGAATGTTTATACTAGAATTTTCACATGAGGAAATCGTTTTCCAAGGTTCATCGTGCACCATTAACTCAATGTAAGGGGATTGACTTATCTTTTCTCACACCTGAACCACTAAGTTTAAAGAGATCCAGATCTGGTACGATTTATTCAGTCTTAAAATTCCTTTATTTGTCCCATATTTTTTCTTACGATTTTGACGTGTTCTGGCCTTTGTAGGGCGATTACTCCTTCCAGTATTAGACTGTTCCACACGGATTATATATGAAGCGGTGAGTTTGCAATGTTGATTCATGCAGGTCGTTGCTGCTATTACATTGTTTTTACCTGTTGTTGATTTGTTCATTACTTGTTTTATGACTATATTTTAACATGCTGGCGTTAAATTGGTAGCCTTCACACTTTGGTGCAAATAGTCATCCGTTTCAGAATTTGCTTATAATTCTTGCTAATCATTCAGTTGCGAGATATTATGTTACGGATCCGCATTGGGGAATTACTTACAAGCGTCGCGAACCACGGACAATGCGCGCTTGATCTATCATTTTTATTTCACATGCTATTTTTATTTCGCTTAGTACGTTTTTTAACCTCAATAGTTGTTAAGCCTTATTGAAGGGGTAAGTTGGTCTTTTACTTTGATGGTTGACTTTATGTGGTGGTATTGAAATGAAATGAAGGGAGAATTTATTTGAAATCTCTCTCTCTCTCTTAATTTCTCTCGTTCTCTCTCTCTCTCTATTCTCCCGATAGAAACAACGCCTCCCCCTTTCTGCCAACCCTAGCCGCTGCCGCATCGCTCCTCGCGCTCGCCGCCGCCGCCGAAGGAGCTGCTCCGCCTCCTCTTCACCATTGCTCCCAAGTGCTCAAGGAAGGGATCCTCCTCTTCCCTACGGGACTTCCCTCTCCAACAACCGTTCACCCGCTCGTAATCACGGGACCGTAACAACTTGGTATCAGAGCCACCGGTCCTCCCTCAATCCGCTACCGTTGCCGCTCCACCGCTGCCGCACGCCGACGACGCCGACCGCTCCGATCCGACACCCCAGCCCTCCGATCGGCTGCAGCCCGCCCAGATCCGACTCCTCCAGGCCGCGCCTTGCTGTCCGCCGCCTATCCTCCTCGGATCCTCTCTCAACGGAGGTTCGCTCCTCGCTTCCTCCACCGGTTTACTTCCTCTTCCTGATTTTCCACCGCTTCGATCCTCCATTATGGCCGACGACGCTCAAGGGGCCCAAACATTGGCCCAAATCCTGGAATCCTTCAAGACCATGATGGCCGACAACCACCAAACCCTCCTCGCCGCGCTCCGACCCGACGACATGCCTTTGCCGGCACGGACGACTTCCGCCTCCTTGATAACTTCCCAAAAAGTTATCTTAATCAATTATTTTAATCCCTTTTGCTAATTTAATTGAAAAGGTCGAATAAATAGTGGATAAAAGTTAATAAATTTATATTTGGGATCAAGATCAGTTATTTGGTGTATTTTGATGTTAGGAATAAGGAAATACAAAGAATTTAATGTAGCCTTGAAGTACAAGCTTATATCAAAGTTAGGAAATTTGTTGCAACGAAGTCAGAACATTTTCTGTGCAGTTTATGAAGGAAAATTCCGAAAAAAATTTGTTGCAACAAATTTTCAAGTTGTTGTAACAAATCGGCGAAAAACGGAAATCGTAATTTCCGTAAATATTCAAAAATCTGGCAGTTCTATGATGAAACAACACATCCATTCGGCCAAAAAAGACTCTCCAAAGGTGGCGTATGGCTATAAAAGGTAGGAAGGAGAGAGAAAGACAATCTTTGATCATTTTCGAAAAAGGAAAAGTAGGAGAATGAAGGGAATTCGGTCTAGAAGGAGGATTCGACTGCAGGATTGGCGTTCCAGCCTCTAATTTCGGTCATCATGCCTGGTAAAATCTCTCCAATTTTGTGGTTTATTATCTTAGTTATGAACTAAATTCTCATAGTCTTGTATGATGAGAGTACTATGCATATTATGATGATTATTTCGTTTAAGTTGTAAGTTTGTTAACAATTTATCTTTAGAGATCTTATGAATTTGAATGAACTTTTGAATTTTGCTTTTATCTTTTATTGCTTCGCGAGAATCGAGAGAAGAAGGGCGTAGTAATATTTTAAAGGCTACCTTATTGCATCGCGAGAATCGAGAGATGAGTGATATAAATTTTTAACCAAAGTTTTTATATTTTTACTGCACTTCGAGATTCGAGAGAGTGTGAGTGCTTCATAAGTTCATTATAGTATAGAAGGGTGAAATAGATTTCCTCTTCTTGCTAGCGATCTTGATTTTTATCCTTCATAATATCTTTATTCCGCCTAAGTTAGAGATGACTAGGAGAGTGTAGGATATTAAGATTTTCGAGATCGAGAGATAAAGATTTCTTCTATAAAATCGTCGCAAGATAAATTAAAGAATATTCTTATAAAATAATATCTCTAAACATCATCATGATAGACATAGGAAATCAGAAATGTAAGACTGCTTTTCTCAACTGGTAAAAAGTATCTTTAAAATAGTTAATTTAGTCTAAAATTTCGTTCAGAATTTTTGTTACTCTTTAAAATCAAGTCATTTGATTCACTTGAATTTAAAGAAACGGTGTAACTGGTATTTGCAAGCACTAAATTAATCACTTCTCCGTGAGAATGATCTCTACTCACACTTTGTTACTTGATCTGACACGTGCACTTGCGTATAAACCAATTTCTGCGTATCACTCCTCTCCCTCCGTTCACGAACATCAACCTCATACACCGCAGACGGAGTTGCCGAACTGCTCGGAAAACCCGACGGTACCACGGTTTGTTAAACTGGACTTGCCGATCTTCGAAGGCAAAGAAGATCCCCTTACCTGGCTGATCCGGTGCGAGGATTTCTTTGCGGCACAACGCACTCCATTGGAGGATTGGTTGGGCGTCGCCTCCTTCCACTTGATGGGCTCGACTCAACTGTGGTTCTCCCAGCTTCAACGGGAGAAGCCCCTTCTCACGCGGGATGACTTCAAGACTCAGTGCAACTTACGTTTCGGGCCCCCACTCCGCAGCAACCCCATCGGTGAGTTGATCTCTCTGAAGCAGTCAGGGTCTATTGACGATTACTTGGAGCAGTTCCAGCTACTCTTAGCCCGTGCACCGCATGTCCCCACGGCCCACCAGGTGGCCTTCTTTACCGCGGGATTGCATGAGCGACTCCGAATGGACGTGGAGTTCCAAAATCCGCAGGATCTCTCGACCGCCATGAGTCTCGTGCGTATTTGCGAGCGACGCATTACTGGATCGTCCCCACATGGGGCGTCGTAGCAGCGATGTCTCCTTCCGGCACCACGCACATCCCCCACCGCCGCCAGGAGGTGGCCCGACCAGACCAAAGGAGGGGGAGCGTCCGACTCATATTCAGCGCTTGTCCAATCAGGAGATGTCCGAGCGCCGCGCCAAGGGCCTTTGTTTCAACTGTGATGAGGCATACACTCGGGGACACCAGTGCAAGCGTCTCTTTTGGCTTGAGGTCGACGACCCCTCAGATGCAGACGAATGGGATGACGAGCCAGGGGACCCCACACTATCAATCAACGCCTTGTCAGGTCCACATTCGGGGGACACAGTACAAATGCCTATTTCCGTGGCGGGCCATGAGCTCCTTGCCCTCATGGATACGGGCAGTACCCACAGTTTCATCAGCGACCACGCCGCTCAGCGCCTCCAGCTACCTGTTACTCACCGCAACCGTTTATGTATCGTAGTGCCAAATTGTGCCACGATGATCTGTACCGAGTTTGCCGGGACGTTCCGATTATGGTGGCGGATTATCACTCTCGGGTGGACTTCTTTGTCATAGTCCTGCGGGGCTTCGAGGCCGTTCTGGGGTCTCGTTGGTTACGCACGCTGGGACCGATTCTGTGGGATTTGGAGGCCATCACTATGTCGTGGGGACATGGGCCTACCTCGACTGTATGGCAGGGCCAACCGATGGTGAAGACTTGTCATGCCTTCTTGCTCCAGTCTGCTTCGGCCGAGCAGCCAGGCCTCTCCGACCTCTTGCAGGAGTACAACGACACCTTGGCCGCACCGACCGGGCTTCCACCCTCGCGCCGCCAGGACCACCGTATCTGCCTCCTGCCGAATACGGCCCCGATGGTCGTCCGCCCATACCGCTATCCCTTTCAACTGGATGATGAGATTGAGAGGCACTGCACCGAGATGCTCCAGCAAGGCATCATCTGCCACAACGTTTCCCCCTTCTCATCACCCATCCTCTTAGTCAGCAAGAGGGACGGCTCGTGGCGCTTCTGCGTGGATTACCGCGCCTTGAATGTTCAGACCGTCAAGGACAAGTTCCCTATTCCAATTGTGGAAGAGCTATTGGACGAGTTGCATGGAGCACTCTACTTCTCCAGGCTGGATCTTCGCTCGGGATATCATCAGGTCCGTATGCACCCGAGGGACGTGGAGAAGACCGCCTTCCAAACACATCATGACCACTTCGAGTTTCTGGTGATGTCTTTCGGGCTCACCAACGCCCCATCCACATTCCAGGCCCTCATGAACGAGGTATTCCATACTCTCCTACGTCACTGTGTCCTTGTTTTCTTTCATGATATTTTGGTATACAACAACTCTTGGGAGGCGCACCTCGACCACTTCAGACAGGTTCTTCAGCTCGTACGGTCTCAGCGGCTCTACTTGAAGGGCTCCAAGTGCTCATTCGACACTAACCTAGTCGCCTACTTGGGGCACATCGTTGATCACACCGGGGTTGCTGCTGATCCAGTCAAGAGTCAAGGGGTTCTAGACTGGCCCCTTCCCCAGTCACAGCGGGAACTGCGCGGATTCTTAGGCCTGACCGGCTATTACCGACGTTTCATCCAGGGGTACACGATCATCGTTGCCCCCTTGTTATCGCTCTTACGGCGTCAGAGCTTTACATGGGACGACTCGACCAGGGAGGCTTTTCGAGCTTTACAGCAAGCTCTAGTCTCCGCCCCAGTTCTACAGCTACCAGATTTTCAGGAGTTCCAGGTGGAATGCGATGTTTCAGAGCTTAGCTGCGGGGCGGTGCTTCAGCAGGACGGGCACCCAATTGCTTACTTTAGCCGCAAGACGGCTCTTCACCACCGGAAGCTGCCCGCCTACGAGCAAGAGCTTATTGGCTTGGCAAAGGCAGTTCACCACTGGCGGCCCTATTTGTGGGGACGTTCCTTTTTGATCCGGATCGATCACTTTAGCCTCAAGTATTTGTTGGAGCAGAGATTGACTACGGTGCCCCAACAACGTTGGGTGAGCCGCCCTTTGGGGTATGATTTTCGAGTGGAGTACAAGGCCAACCACTTGAATCGTGCGACCGACTCTCTCTTTCGCCGCGACTCCCCGGATGCTCTCCTCTATGCTATGTCCGAGCCTTCCTCACAAGTTCTTCCCCGCCTCAGTCAGGAGATTGATGACTCTCCCTTTCTTCGCGAGCTGCGGCTCTGTATCCAGGAGGGGCACCTACCGCCGAGTTGGAAGATCCGCGATGGCCTTATCCTCTACAAGGATCGCCTCAATTTGGCAGCGACCTCACCTCTGACCCGCGTCATTCTTGCTGCCGTCCATGACCGCACACATGAAGGGATCCACAAGACACTTCAACGTGTGCGCGCCGAGTTCTTCTGGCCAGGGCTCAAGCACAACGTTCAGACCTACATTGCGGAGTGCATCAGCTGCCAATAAAATGTTTGTATGACTTATGTGGTACATGTGCCAATAAAATGTAAAAAGAGATGGACACAACACATACAATTGAGTGTTGTTTGTATGACCTAAGTAGCACATAAATGCATTTAGCCCCAACTACTGCAGTCCTGGGAGGGGTTGATACAAGCATGGATGTCGGGACACCACATTATATACTTTACTAGTTGCAGTACTGCAGTACATTATCCCTGCAATAAATAAAACTGGGTAACTAGCACAAAGAAATATCAAATGAGATAGTGAGAGAACTCTCGCTATAATTATTTATAATACAAAATAAAAATGCAGGCTACATCAAGAAGGATAGATGAGTTGTTACGAATATGGAAGAGGGTGCGGGACGAGGACAAGGCGCATGTGTCGATGTTGGGTCCGAGGCGACGAGGACACAGATCCCAACACGACGACGAACGTCCGCCAATAGTGTGCACGGGTATTGCGCACCCGTCGGCTCTATCTTTTATTATCGCACATGTATTTCGGGTTGTGAGTTATATACCGTTTGCCCTTGTGTGTTTTGGAACTAGGCACTGTATAAGCCTATGTATGTTTCTTATTGGATTATTTGGGAAGTAAGATCCTTTTGGGAAGGGCCCAAAGGGCTGAATTTTGATCCTCCTCCTCCCCCTCCTCTCCTCCCTCTCCTTTTCTTCAAACCTTAACTCCTAATATTTGGTCCGACCTGCCATCTTCAGGCCACAGTTTACATCGCCCGAATCGATCGTGTTGACCCCGCAACCGAGTCCATTGCTCCTTCTAGCAGACGATCCAACATTTGACTCCCGCTCGCCCCTCGTTCCATCTCCGCTTCGCACCGCTCCTTCCAGCGCGCGTCCGGTCTCGCCTGATCGCGACTGCGTCTAGCTATCCCTCGCTGACCGTGCCGCATTGACATGCCTCGTCTCCGCCCTTCGCTCGCACGCCTTACAGCTCCGCTGATCCGCGCGACTCTACCTTCTGTCTTCTTCTGATTCCGCCTGTCGCGCTTCCTGTGACCTTCCAACCCACTGATCTGCTCTTTTTTTGCCCTCTGTCCACCCCAACCAGCGTTCGTATGCCCCACCTTCGCTTAATGGGACCTTCGATCGCTCTCGCGTCTCAGCCCCCCACCTATCCAGCCATCTCCCGCCGCCTCGATGCTCGCGAGCCCTCCATTGTTTCCCTCCAAGCCCTAATGCAGCGGCTGGACGTGAAGTTTGACCCTCTTCACCTACCGAGCGAGTTCCTTGACCTCCAACGCGGAGTCCCCATCGCTTCTCGGTGGCCATCTAGACCTTCCACGGGATCCCATTCCTCCATCGACGGGCTTCCCTCCAGCTCACCATTCGTTCGACGTTCCCTCCTTCAACGACACCGACCCTGTGTGGTGGATTGCTCGTGCGGAATAAATTTTTCAACATTCATCTGACTCAGAAGTTGCAAAAGGTTGCTATGTCTCTCATTGACATGGAGGGATCAACCCTCCATTGGGTCTGCTGGCTGCAACAGAACAAACCTTCACTATCTTGGATGGAACTCCAACATGAACTAATCCTTCGCTACGATGTTCGCTATTCCGGGATGGCCGTAGAATGTTTTTGTGGTGTACGCCAATCGAGCCTCTTTGGCGACTATATCGACAGGTTCATTGCCTTGGCAACACACGTTCCTGACCTACCACCAGATCATTACTTGGGCTTCTCATGCAGGGACTCCTTCCTCACATTCGGTCCCGTCTTCGCACCCACCACCCCCGGACGATTATTGATGCCTTGGATCTCGCCCGCTTGGTGTAAGCGAACTTCAATGTCACTTCCGTCTACATTTTTTGGCCACTGGGGAGTTCCTTGCTCTGACCGATTGCCTACCTCCCACAACAATCTTTCGGTCGCCACGCCAGGTGCATACCACGGCTCCCCGCATCTCGGACCACCTCCCCGACCACTGAACACCCAAGGATGACCAACCAGGAGTACCTTGATCTTCGCACTAAGAGCCTTTGTTTTCGTTGTAAACAACCTTACTCCCGACTCATGATTGTCCTCTGAAAGAGCTTCGCATCATCATTAACGAGGAGGATCCTGAGATCACTAGGGGTGATATTTAGTCGAGTTTGAACGATTCTGACTCGGCTCGAAATTTAAATTTTTGACTCGAAGTTGGCTCAAAATTAAAATTTTTGACTCGAGCCCTCTCGACTCGAAATTGACTCGATTCCGAGTTGACTCGAATAAACTTCAAGCCCGCTCGAAATTAAATATTTTCTTAATAAAATTTAAATTATTACAAATTTTAAAGTTAAGTACTATTTTTTTAAAATCATCTTGTACATATTACATATTTAATATTTCGAGCATTCACCAATCAGATGTACCAAAAATAATTAACTTATAAACAATTTTTTTTAATTTCAAAAGTAAAAACAGCAGGGAGCCAGGGCTCCGCTGGATTTAGGCGAGTCCGCGCGCGAGCTCTGAAGAGGCGTTGTATTTGGAAGCCTGGAACTGGAAAGGCAAAAAGCGAAAAGGTTGAAGACTGAACTCCGAAGAGGCGTGTCCACGTGTGAGCGTGAATGCAGAATGCGACAAACGACAATGCTTGCGTTGTTATCTCTATTTTGATTTTCGAGGGACAACAGTTAAGCGAGGCGCAGACGCCTCATAGCAGAATTGGAAAGTGGGATATTGGAAAGCTAAACGAACAGACAACAGTTTAGCCTACGCCGTTCCTACTCTTTCAGCGCCAAAAATATAAGGAATTGAAATAATAATTAATCAAGCCGGTTCGAATAAAAAATCGTGCAACTCGTATGAGGCTCGAAATCGATTTTGTGCCAATTTGATTCGAGCCAATTTGATTTGGTTCATTTTAATTCGTTTCGACCAAAAAATCGAGCGATTTTCGAGCGAATATCGAGTTTCGATTATTATGCTCAGTCTTAGAGATCGCCCTTTGGGATTTTGAAGCCCTAGAAGGCGATGACTCACTATTGACATGGGACCCCATGTGCGACTCTATCATCTGGAACTTATGTGCTATGCAGTTGGCGGCTCCTCTAGCACCCACACTATGACGCTCTCTGGTTTGATGTATGACACTTCCCTGCCAATGTTGATTTACAGTGAGGCCATCCATAACTTCATCCCCCCGCGCCTGGTGACACAACTCGACACTCGCCTGTTTCCTGCACTTCATTTCGTTATTTGCTTGGGCGACGACCGCCACAATACTACTGGAGGCCTCTGTACGGACCTGCACATGACTGTTGACCCCCGCCTTCTCCGTGCAGTTTTCTACTTGTTTGAGCTCGGTGGCATTGACACCATTCTCATAGTCGTGTGGCTTCGTACCCTCAGCGACATGTATGTCAACTGGGATCGCATGACGATGCGCTTTTCTCAAGAGGGAGTCTCTTTACTCTTGTCAACGGAGGCACACTTTTCCCATTCGACAGTGGCCCTCCATCCTCCTCAACAACCAGAGGCAGTGGACTTTGCCGCCTACCCGTAGCACATCGTCAAGCCCACCCGCCCGCCTGCCCCTCCACTACTCCAGTTGAGCGCGTCTAGGACGTATCTTCTGCCTTGAGGACAAGGTGAATTTTTGAGAGGGCGACATTGTTATGAGTACGGAATAGGGACGAGGAGACGAGGACATGGCGCATGTGTCGACATCGAGACCAAGGTGACGAGGCATGTATCCCAACACGACGACGGACGTCCACCCAGTAGTGTGCACGGGCTTCGCGCACCCGTCAACTCTATCTTTTATTATTGTACATGTATTTTGGGTCATGTGTTATTTGCCGTTTTCCTTTGTGTGTTTCCGAACTATGCACTATATAAGTCTATGTAAATTTCTTATTGGATTATCTAGGAAGTAAGATCTTTTTGGGACGGGCCTAAGGGGCTGAATTTTGATTCTCTCTTCTCCTCCCTTTCCTCTTCTTCAAACCTTAACTTCTAACAGGAGTTGTCTCGATTAAGTTTTTTTTTTCTCTCGCAATACTCGGTAACAAAAACAAATTTGCTTTGAAGGAGGACCCTAATATTTCATGCAAATCAGAAAATGCTTGTTTTCAAGGGACACACTAATCAACAAAAAAGTAATTCCCGGAGATTTTTCTTCCTTTGAGGAGTTTATGATCGTATTTTGAGGCTTCCAATATGTGAATGTGTTTAAGGCTCTGTTAAGGAGAGTGGTAGAACAGCGGTGACAGTTGTGAACACAATGCTAAAAATTATAAGTAGCATTTGAGTAGTTGTCACGGATGTTATTTAGCCACCACAGTCATTCAGATATTGAGGTAATATGACATTTCGAAGATCAATGTTCGGTGAGTGATTATGTGCTTGACCCTTGCTCTATAACAATAGATGAGAGCAATATTGTTGTGACTAGTGAAGGGTAGAAAGAGAGTGGTGATGAGGGACCCAACGAGCCTGGTGTGATGGGGTATCTTGTCTTTACTCCCTGTTTAGGCCCATTAAGTAATCCACTCACCGATATTTCCACTGGCTTGGTGTGAGAGCAATAATGATTGTCGGTTAGCGACCCTGTTCACATGCTAGTGATCATTGGGAAGAGCACCACCCATATGATGAGTTATATGTGGAGCTTCTTGTTGAGCCCCCAAATTAACCACCACTTATGGATGAGAACGGGATTCAGTTGAGCTACTCGTCTATGAGGTACATGATACTTGTTGTCTCATCAAGTCAATCCCCTGAGTCTGCCCTTGAGTGAGATTGTGAGAACATTGAGCTTAGCATTGAGTACATAGTTGCCACATCACATACACTCGAGGATGCTCGTGATGTTTTAAGCGTCCATCTGATGCCCCTCACACTCATGATGAATACATTGACATCCCTCCAGATGAGCCACCCGACGAATTTTCCCCTCTAGGTGTCCTTCAACACATCGGGGAGTTGAATTCTAGCGTCGATATTTCGATTATCTTTTTGTGTGATTGTCGCACTAGTCAAGAATTTTCTTATATCCTGCCTAACGAGCCACTTGATAGTACCCTCCCTCTTTTATAGAGACATTTAGAGCACTGTAGAACCACCATATAGATTTTGTCGTGTCTGTTGTGTCTATTGTTTGCATCATTTGCATGAGTCGGGCGAGTCCTTTGTTCATCGTCAGCATAAGTCTCATGAGTTGATCCAACAAATATTTCCAAATAGTAATGATTCATATAAAGCCTATGCTAGTAGTCACATGCAAGAACAAATTTAGCAAGTGATGATTCATGTCCGTGCAAAGAGGATCCTTAGGGGGTCTGCTAAAGAATTGAATGTCAAGCAAATGAGCTCTTTTACAGCCTTGTGAAAGATTGGAGCAAACTTCTACGAGCGCGACATCCTTAAGAATGTGAATATTCACTCCATCTTTAGTATCAAATACTTGACCCCTTACTTTGAACCTCATGAGTGTGTGAGCCCACCCCTGAGTTTCACTTATTTTAGCCTCCATCTCGTCCTTAGCATCCACCACATCGCCCTTGCCAATCGTCGTATCACTTTTTCTGCTTCCATCATCTTAAACCCCCACCTTTGCCACAACACATCTCTGTCCCAACCACCATCCAAGTTACACCATCTTCCATTACAAGTTCACACCTTCAGCGGGACCTTCAACACCAAGAGTGATACCATCTAGCAGAGATACCACTTCCACCAAGAGCTTTGACCTTGAGACGATTTTTGAGATCGACTTCAGGCTTGTAGAGCTACTACGTGTTGTAGAATTCATTGGAGTTTTCGTGTTTACTTCTACCTGGCGTCTGGCTCCCACCGAGAGGATGATTATGCCCCTTCATTAGGAGATGAATCCTTTCAAGCCGGAAAGATTGATGATGATCATCCCAATGCATTGGAGCACAAGATTCGGGATTGATTTGCGACATTAATACTACTTGTCATATTTACCATGTCCAGATGAACAATCAGTCCGCAGTTGTTTCCATAGCGACGTTTTATTAGTATTTTTATTAAGTTATGGGCCCATCACCAAGTCCGTTGTAGTATAGTTGGTTAGGATACTTGGCTCTCACCCGAGAGACCCGGGTTCAAGTCCCCGACAACGGAAATCTTTGGGTTCATGTCCCGACAATGGAAAACTTTGGGTTCAAGTCCCGACAATGGAAATCTTTCCCACTATAGTGGTTTAAAGGCTTGAGTGTTGTTGTTGATGGGCCCCATCACTTAATCCCAAGGATAAGAAAATTCACAAAGAGAGATGTAATAATGAACCAAGTTTTATACCATACACCAAATCTCCACTTACTACTCAAATAGGTATCATCACAAATGTCTATGGAATTATCATACTATCCTTATCATGGTGCTTGCACTGCGTCAATTAGTTCTCCACAATCACAAAACAAATAAGGTGAGTGATTTCCTTGAAACTTTATTTGTAAAAGCAGTCGAATAGCTCACAAAAAACATAGCTTATTTTTGCCATTATTTTTCCATAAATTGATAAGCTAAATATTCTTGTTTCAAATTTTGATTTGGAGCTATCCAAAAGTAACGATGTTTTTAGCGAACTTTTACACCTAATTTCATTCAAAAAATTATAGATTGCTATCCAAAAATCATCCATTTTTAAATTATATGATTATCTTCATATTATTGAGTCCAATCCTAACAATTGTCACCATCTCTAATCAAGAAAAATAGTTTCACATCATATACTTCCAACCAATAAGTCAGGGAGATAAGAGTGCATGGAGCTGTTCTCGTGGACTTGTGGAGGGGGTTGATCATATTGTTTTTAATTTATGAAAGACAAGTTATTTCATTATATTTGCAGATGATATTGTTTTGGTCGATGAGACACGCGAGGGTGTAAACGCGAAACTTTAATCTTGGCGAGACACTTTAGAAAAGAAGGGTTTTAGGTTGAGCAGGACAAAGATGGAGTATATAGAGCTTAAATTTAGTAGTACAAGAAGGTCGGATGACTCCGTCATTAAATTGGGTGACCAAGATATTCCCCGCAGTGAGTGCTTTAAATATCTGGGATCGATAATTCAAAAAGATGGAGGTGTAGATAAAGATGTGATACATAGAATCCAAGCTGGTTGGTTGAAGTGGAGAGACGCGTCTGGGATCTTATGTGATCGTAAAGTACCATTAAATTTAAAGGCAAGTTTTACCGTACTGCAATTAGGCCAGCAATGCTCTACGGTTCTGAGTGTTGGGCAGTGAATGGTGGTACATGAGCAAAAAATGGGAGTTGCGGGATGAGAATGCTTGGGTGGATGTGTGGTCACACGAGACTGGATAGAATTAGGAATGAATGTATCAGGGATAAGATAGGAGTGGCGCCAATTGTAGAGAAGATGCGAGAAGCTCGTTTAAGATGGTTCGGACATGTACATATGAGACCATTAGAGGCACCTGTTAGGCGTTGTGAGAGTTTAGTCACTAGATATGTTAAACGGGGGAGAGGTAGACCAAAAAAGACTTGGAATGAAACTATAAGGAAGGATATGATGTACTTAGGCATTAGTGAGGCTATGATTAAAGATAGGGCGCAATGGAGACAAATGATCCATTTAGCCGACCCCACTATGGTGGGATAAAGGCTTGAGTGTTGTTGTAAGTTACTTCATGAGTCAAACTTGGTTTTATTTACATTCAACAATTGGCTAGTGTCTTTTTTAAGTGCATACCATTTCGTATCTATGAATTAATTCCTTTTATTTATGCTCTTATCATTTGAATAAGACTTCTCATATCATAAGTTTACTTTTTTCTATGTTTTTTCCTGTAGGATGGATCAATTGCTGGAACTGCTAGTGTGGTGATGTCAATATACCCCCATCCAGATGTTCTTAATTTACCATACATTTTTTTTCTCCTCTTCAATATATGTTTGTTGCTTGCAGGATGGGTCAATTGCTCGAACTTCTATAAGGGTGATGACATCATCCCAATGCAATGGTCTGCTCACTTACGATTTTTTTTATCATTTCAAGCATACCTTGGAGTTCTTTTTCTTCAAGGGATCTTTTGTTTTGTAAATTTATTTTAAGTTTTTGTGCTAGTATTTAAGACACTGTGACTCAGGGTAGACTGTGTGCTAACACTAATGCAGGTCTATGTGAGCGTGCGGTATGGACTCAAACACACCTAATCTATATGATGCGCGTATGATTTGATTCAATCCAGAATTAAATTTTAGCAACATGATTATATAAGTTTAGCAATTAACACGACGTTCACTACAATTTCAAGAGAATGAGCAAAAACACGTTCTCCTTCGCAGGAAGAACTTTGAAACTAAACTTGCACAAACATATTTTATAGGAAATTAAGAAAGTGAGACAATCTCGCAAACAAGTCGATAATTCCGAACAACTAGTGATAATCTTCTGATGAGCGTACTTTACATATTGTTTTATGCTCTATTTTAGCCTGGTTTTCATGAGGTTTCGCTCTTCTTCTTAATGTTTCTAGTATAAAATGCTTCGTATTCTTACTTTGCATCGCTTGAACGAGTTTTGGCTAAATAGAGTATGTTTGTGATTATTTCATGCATTCCCTTCCTTTCTTCATGTTTATATACATCATGAAATGCGAGTATTATTGTGAATTCTAGTGGGTATGACTGTTTCTCATGCAGGTACAACCTCGTGTAGAATTTCCGGGGAGTTTCGACCCCATTTCTCGCATCATTCTCCACTGATCATGCAGGTAACCCTTGGAGTTATTGGTCACTGATCGTGCGTTTTACTTCACGCACGTTCAGTGGACCCTTTGCGTACGACCAGTGTTCGTGCGCTATTTGGCAGGAATTTTCCAGTGAAACGCACGAGTATTGGCTCTCCTTCGCTCACGAGTATAGAATTTCTTCATGCACGACTAGTGGTCGTGCCTTAAAAATCATCTCGTCGATTTTGCCTTCCACCAGTTCTGGTCGATACAGGTTCCTTTGCGCACGAGTAGAGGACTTTCCTTCTCGCACAACCAATGGTCGTGCGCCTACTCGTGCGCTCTTATGTTTCTGACATTTTTTCTACAGGTTCCTTCGCGCACGAGTAGAAGACTTTCCTTCGCGCACGACCAGTGGTCGTGCTCCTACTTGTGTGCGTTCTTTATTTCTGTTGCCTTTAAATACAGGATTTGACGGAAATGCTAAAGACCCGATTTTTCCTGCGAACGAGTTCCGCAGTCAGCGCCCTAGGCGCATTTTTTCTTCCTCCAAGGGTTAAAGATCATCCCGTAAGCTCTCCCCATCATCCAAGAACCTTAAGGTGAAGATCAAGCTTCCATTTCCTCTCCGCAAGCTAGGATCTTGAACTGATCCTTCTTCATTAGAGGCCTTGAGAGCAATGTATTTCTCATTTGAAAAGGATGGAGTTTTCTCCTTTGCCTCATTTTCAGTTCTAATCTTTAACAACATCTCATATGATTTGAGTTTTCCAAGGAGAGCATTTGTAGAGATTTCCTTGTTGCATTTGGCCTCTCTGATGACCCAAATTCTAGAATCACATGAGCTTGGGAGACACATTAGGAGTTTGTCATTGATCTCAGTTATTGAGATTTCCTTATCCAGCCCTCTGAGTTCACTGACTATTAGACTGAATCTTTGATACATATCAGCCACAGATTCCTCTTGGATCTTTTTTAAGTTCTCATATTGAAAGATCAAGAGTTATCTCTTATCCATTCTTTCATCTGAACCGCCTTCAACAATTCTGGTGAGTGAATCCTATATCTCCTTTGCTGATTGACAGTCAGCTACCTTTTGAAAAATCTCAGCAATCATAGTAGTGATTAAGATATTCATGGCCTTTGCATCACTGGATCTAGCATTCTTTTCAACTTCAGTCCAGTCATCCTTAGGTTCAGGAATCACCTTCTCATCTATGCAGGTAGGAGTTATTGGACCTACAATCACATAATCAAAAATATTTTCATCAATTGAATTCATATATAATTTAATTCTATATTTTCATAATGAGAATTTATCTAGATTACACATACGAGGTCTTCTAGTTGCATATTTTCTTAACTGTATTATGATTGTGGTATTGATCTCGCAAGTAATTCTCAATTCCTTGGATCTTGATTAATCAAAGTGTTAGCATTTTAATAATTACCTCGTTCTGATACCAATTGAAAGTGAGGATAAGATGTTAATAATTACTCTAGAGGTGGGTGAATAGAGTTATAATTTTTTTCAATCACAGCACATTCACAGTTATCTAATTCTGAGCAACAGAAGAACATGAAATACATAAATGATATAAAAAAAAACTATAGAGAGCTATGCAACCATAAGACAGTTTATAGAGGTTTCCCTAAAATTTTGGGTTTTTTTCTCGAAAATAAATTTATTTAAAAGTTATTGGTTTTATGTAATTGCACGAGATTCGGGTGTTACACATCCTCTCTTCTACCCCTTGATAGGAATTTCAATAAACAATGCTGAGTATTTTGGTAAGGAAACTCTTAGAACCAATTTACTGAATCTTTTGATAAGGAGATTCACAAAATCAATACAATAGATCTTTTGATAAGGTGATCCACACAACTAACTGAATCCTTTGATAAGGGGATTATTAGGACCAACCAAGTCTTTTGATAAGAAAACTCTTAGAACTAATTTGAATTTTTTTAAGAGTAATTCTAAAAACTCTTTTAAGAAATGTTAAATGTAGAAGCTTTTCCGCAATATGATCCTTCTTCAACAAATCTCTGAAGGATCTATGAATCAGAAGCACTGAGATTTTGATTGTTTCACAACAACAATCAACAATTCCTCTAGGGAGTCAAGATTGGATTCAATAGAGAAAGATGAATCATATCATGTGAGAAATCCTGTGGAAGAAGATGAAGAGCCCTTTAGAGAAGAGTCTTAGATCAAAAAGAAGAAAGAGATCATGTCGGCTAAGGTTCTTTTAGAGATCTTCTGGAGGGAAGGAGAATTTTGAAACTTGGAGAGAAGAAAAGTCAAATTCATAATGAGTTTACGACTACTCTCTATTTGAAATCTTCTGGTATATATATGACTGTTGCAGAATTGATGTTTTCATTTTTAATGTCAATCATCGTAGACACCTTGAAATGAATCAATAACGGTTGGAATTGAATCTCAATCAAGGCCTTAAAACTGCTCTCAGATTAATGACAGAAGTCTAAAAAGAATTTGACATTCTGTTACAGATGCCTCGAATACTTGTCGACGTAAGTCGAATTGTTGAATAGGTTGAATTCGACATAAGCTGAATAGTTGTGCTCTGAGTATAATTTTCTTTTAAGCAGAACTCAACGTAAGGAAGGAACATTGTTATCAAGGTGCGTCGATTACTTCTTGATTCATGAAATCAACTTCTCGACATGCTTCGAATACTTCTCGATGTATAGACTTAGTCTTTGTCGATGTGCGTCGAATATTTCTCGACGCACATAAGTGTAACTTAGTTGATTATTCTTCTTGAGTGCATTCGGAGTCCTTGGCAGTCTGTGTCTGATTACAACTCATACTTGTACAACATAATGTCTTTCTATACATATTTAGACATTTTCCTAGATCATTTTATTAATCTGTTATATCAAATCGCAGATTCCTTCCCCACCATCAAAAAAGCATCTGTCACCCAAATCCTCCACCGTCCAACTGCACAGTCACCCCCAATTAACTAAACAGCGGTCCTATCCTTTGCTGGTGTAGGCCAGAACTAAATCCCCTCCCTGAATGATACTCCAGTGAATTCCTTCACTTGGAATTACCGGCCTAGCCATCCTGTTCCAGAAAAGACCCAACTCCAACAGCCTAACCATCCTCCCCCACACCTCCAACAACCTACCCATCTACCCTAGACTCGCCATGATTGCTGAAATCCACCCGGAGGCCTAAAATTGGTGCAGAATTTCGAGAAACCTGTTGTCCACACTAAAATCAGCAACATATCGTTTTTCCAGATTGTGATTGCTTATGTAAGTTCCTGTGAAGTCTTTACTAATTGTTGGATATTTGGTGAACTAGCATATCATTTGGGTTCTTACTTCATGTGTTTTGGTTCATGAATCGTTCTATCTGCAGAATTTATCCGTTTAACATGTAATTGAAGCACTCTTATTTTAATTTTAATTGGATCTTATTTATGCTTCTAATGCATAATAATCTCTATCGTGCATGTTTGTGAATTCTTCTATTAATTTCAGAATTTATTGCAAATGAATGGTTGATTAGCGAATGTGCATCGCGTCATTTTAGTTTTACCTACATCACTACACTTGCATTCATCCTTTAGATTCTATTTGGGCACGCGA
This sequence comes from Dactylorhiza incarnata, assembly GCA_033032865.1. Lineage (NCBI taxonomy): Eukaryota > Viridiplantae > Streptophyta > Magnoliopsida > Asparagales > Orchidaceae > Dactylorhiza > Dactylorhiza incarnata. The sequence continues at coordinate 3,564,696 of JAWHQI010000154.1, read as the reverse complement.
CAAATATTAAAGACGGATTTTAGTAATTCAAGTAAAAAAGTTAGAAGTACGGTGACCGAGTGAAATATATTGAAGTATATATAAGTACTACTCATGAGGTCCTCTGTAGGCACAATGTGCAGGCGGCGGCATGTCTCTTGATCGTCGTTTAGTGCCCCTCAATGGTAGACCCATTTTTCACATTACACAAGGAGACACTAGGCATATGGGAATACCGTTGCCGTCGTACACTATGCATGATGGGACTTCATGCGCTCGCACAAGTATAGTTATAAGAAAGGAATTTAATTATAGCGGTCACTTAGAATCAGGAATCACAAATAGAATTGTAACCGCTTGAAACCGGACCGAACCGCATAAAACCGGACCGAACTGCATAAAACCGGACCGAACCGCTAAGGAATTACTTTGGTCCTGTTTGAATTTTGGAATTGTGAATAAAAATTGTTCGGGTCCGGTTCCTTTATATTATTCCCAGACCTGAACCGTAACCAACAAGTTCTGAATGATTCCAAAATTTTCAGACCTGATCCGAACCAGACCGAATCAGAACCGAACCATCAAACCACACTTTATTTTAATTTAATATATGTAATATACTATTTATAAATCAAACTAAAATGAGAATTTAATTTATATCTATACAATATTATTTTAATTTAGGCCCTGTTTGGGGGAGCTTTTTTACTCCGTTCTAATGTGAGGAAAATGAAATTATTCAGTTTGTAGTGTTTGGTAATGCAACGAAGACAATTTTGTTTATTAAAATATCAACATTTAGTATTTAAGGTTATTTCACACCGGAGCTAGGTGTTCTGATTTCATGAAAAAAGAATGGTGCTTCTCGTATCATCTCCAGATCGAGCCTCCTCTGCTTTCCATTCTCTAGTTGAAAGAACTTGATCTCAGGCTGTTGTAGGTCTTCTTCCTCTCCGTTGACTTTTCATCCTTATTCCGACAATCTTCCCCATTGACGAGGACTCTATTCCTCTTTCATTTTGTTTCTCAAAGGAACCGTGTGGTAATCTTCCCCGCTCAAAACTTTTCCTTTTGATTGATCTTCACAGGTCTATAAGTATGCCTTGTTCTGATTCTCTACCTGGTGAACAATTTATTATTATTATTATTATTATTATTATTATTGTTTCTTTGAACAATGTTACATATGATCGTTTTTATTTTTCATTAATGATCTTATTTTTTAATGTGTAGTGTTCAAAATGATTAATATTTTATAGAAGGTACGAGTTAGTGTGCAATTTAACCATTCCTCTAATAATGTTGATTCATTAGGAATAAGATCCGAACGAAACCACATAGCGAAGGACCTAACCGGCGGTGAATAATTTAATTCTGGACCTAACCATATATTGTGTATATTACTTTCATTTTTCGTGCTGAAATAAATACTCCTCTGAATTCCTTATTTTGGAATTTTAGAAATGATTTCTGATCTAAATAATATTTATATATTCACATTTTAGTAAATAGTCTGTATATTTTATTCCAAACTCTAAATAAAATCTGCGTAATGCGCGCCTGCATTTGACGAGGTTGTAATATAGTAACATGCTACCATGAGCAAAATATCTTCAAGAATATATTTTGAATATATTTCTTTTTTGCATGTTCGCTTAACTTCTTATCAATGGAATGTTTTTGTTTGTTAAGGTTTAGGTTTCAGGGTTTTAGGATTTATTTTATTACAGGTTATGTGAATGAATTGTGTTATTTTTTTTCTGTGTTGACAGGAAGTCGAACTACACCTAACAAAAGGAAGCGAAATAAGCATGAATAAAGAGTCCCTATCACTGGCATCTTTCTTCCTGAGAATATGTATGTATATATAAAGTAAATATGAGAGGCAGATGTTTGTTAATTGGGGTATCAAGGGAGGTTCTCCCTAGAGGGCCAACATTTTCTGTGCAAGACTCTCGGGCTGTCTAGGTCCGGGAAATATGGGATTTTTTTAATCTTTTTGGGTCTATTTCGATTTCTTTTAATATGTGGCGCATTTGCATTGGGCCCGGACCGTCTGGGGCTTGGGCGAAAAATTTCCTCCTCTGAAGGAGGATATATATATTGCTGAAATCAAGAATGCTTGCTGATATGCTAACCTCTCTAATTAATACCAGATGTAGGTTTTTTCATACTACTACATACCTTTAGTCTGCCAGGGCTCCTATTGTCAGTTATTGTTTGTAAATTTTACATTTTTGTTCTCAGCATCAAATATTGTGACAATTATATTGATTTTCTAGGTTCTAGAATGTGAAGCAATCTGATATTTGTGAAGAATTTGATGGCATCACATTAAAATGATGTTTTTTTTTTCATTTTATAAATACTATTAATTACTCAAATGTTCATTGAGAGTTAGCATAATTATAGGTTGCACTCTATCTTTTGAAATTACTAAAAAAAATTATGTAAGTTTACATTCATAATATGCTTGTACAAAGATCCATGGCACCCTCCGGGGTGTTTTGTGCATGCATGTTATGAAATGCAAACTTATACGAGTTTTTTTGTTATTTTGAAAGATAAAAGGGTGCGACCTGTAATTTAGCAAATTTATAGGGGAGGTTTTCTCCGTATACTTTTCATGACGGGAGATATTCTGGTACGAGTAACGCACTGTGCGGGATACGGCCGCATGAGCAGTGATTTCAACGGTGTAGGTTATTTGTGAAAACATATGACAGTATTTGTGTAATACGGTCGTATTGAAAATGGTCGTATTTAGATCAATCATGTGCGAAAATTGTGTTGTCGGAAATATACGGTGGGATCGGGGTCGTGCATGGAAAGATAGGTCGTTACACGCACCAAACTTTGAGTTCAAGCGTTCATTGCATGCCAACTCCCCCAACTCATGTATACTATTCGTGATAGTTAAGTGACTTTATTTTGTGGACGGTTCATCTTGCTCTTCTCATACTTATATATAATAAAATCCAAAAATAAATCCTTCCAAGAAATTAGTTTTTAATTCCAACTTTATTGGGCTAATTCTTTGCTCTAAAAAAGATCCTAAATACAAGAAAAAGTACGATTGGTTTATTGAAGATTCAGGTGGTGAATGTTATGTATACATTGACCGTTCTCTTACTCCCAAATAGTTGGATAGCTGTGCTGCTGGGATGAGATGGGGTGACTGGAGCGTGACAGTGAATGACGATGAGGACTTCTCATTTCTGAGCGGCTTTCCCCAGCATCGGTTCCAGCATATTGGCCGTGAGGGCAATAGAGTTGCTGATTTTTGTGCGCGTTTTGCCCTTCGGGGAAATTTTGTTTGGCTGGACGTTGATAGCACCCAGACTGAGTTTGCCGAGCTTGTTCGGGTGGACTTAGATGGCATGCTGTAGTTTTTTTTTTTTTTTTTTTAATTACATGCTATTTGCATCTTTAAAAAAAATAGTTGGAACTAAGACTCCGTTTGGGGGGATTTATTTTCACCGGTCAAGTGGTTACAACCGCATGAACCGGACCTTATTAAAGGTCCGGTTCATATGGTCGTAACCGCTTCACTGGTAAAAATAAGTCCCCCAAACGAAGCCTAAGGCTCTGTTTCGCGTTGTGGCAGCTATCACAAATGTGGTGATTATGAACTGTTGTTTGTGAACACCTGATCTCACCTAAGTATCTTCATCCATTTTTATGTTCAGAACTAGCTAGCTTTTCTTGGTAGCGGTCATAACCATTGTCTTGCCAAAGATGCAATTTATGACGGTGACATTTTTGTCCAAACTCACCAGAGCAAAGAAAAGTTACACCAAACGAAACCTAAGACCTATGATGATTAGAGTTTACGGTAAAAATATGTGTAAAATGAAGTTTGCAAAACTGTTCAAAAAGCAATGCATAAATAATGTTTATTAAAAATAGAGTTTTGTAATATATATATATATATACGAGTGACAGTGCACAGAGGACCACCATGCCCCGCGCGACAGTACACTGCCCGTCCCGGCGGGCTTTGCCCATCCCGACGGGCTTTGCTCGTCCCGGCGGGCTTTGCCCGCCCCCGACTTGCTTCGATCGCCCCCGGTGAGCTTCGCCCGCCCCCGGCACTGTCATAATTATGTATATATATTAATTATGTATAATTAATTCAGTATATATATTAATTATGTATATATTAATTCTATATATATATTTTTTAATTGTTTATATATTAATTATATATTAGTATTATATATATATTAAATTTTTAAAAAAATTTAAAGCCAAAAAATAAACCCCACCCTTGCTCCCCTCCCTCTCTCCCTGCCGCCCTCTCCTTTCTCTCTCTCTCTCTCTCTCTCTCTCTCTTAGTTGTGGGCCCCACTCTCTCTCTCCCCTCCCTCTCTCTCTTAATTGTGGGCCCCACTCCCTCTCTCCTCTCTCTCTCTCTCTCCAATTATCCAACCGATAAGAAGAATCGGACGGCGTAGATTTGTTGGCGGACCAGGTTACACCATAACTCTATATCTTTATATAATAGTATAGATAATTCAAAAACATAGAATCATGTAGAGTGTAACCCCTTCTCTTGCTTCAATTAATGAAAGCATCAAGAAACATAACCTAAACAATCAACCCAACATCATCTAAAAATCTGAACAAAGCATAATTACTGAAATCTACCAATTCAAAACATTGCATAATTACTGAAATCAAAACAACTGTACACTGCATCGAGGATGAACACTGAAATCTACCAATCCTAAACATTGCATCGAGGATGAACAGAGAAGCATCTAGAACAAGGAAGGAAAAATCTGGGACAAAAACCTGGGATGAACGGTCCTATGCAGATCTGGAGCTACCTTCACAGACCTGGAGCTAGCTTCACAGAGAGCAGAACACTCGTCCAGGATGAACACCTTTCTTGTCGAGGATGGAAACCTTGTCAAGGATGAACAACAGAGCGGAGAACGGCGTAGAACCTATCGCGACGCTTGAACAGGGCCACAGAAAACGAGAGATGGGAGAGACGATGAGGAAGAAGATAGAGCACGCTGAGCGGGGGGCGAGCAGCGGCGAGATGGTTGGGGCCATACGTGTTGCTCGGGACGGCTGAGCCTGCGGCTGAGAAATACACTAAACGCGGTTATTTTAGAAACGGCAGATATTTCCATACTCAGCCAGCAAACAACCAAATTTAATGAACCGCCATTTTTGCCAAAAAGAAAACCTAAACAAACATACCCTAAGCCATCTCATTGAGCAAAGAATAATAATAATCGCAAGTCCACACGGGTCCAAAAATAGAATTTCAGAAAAAAAATTGTGCGGCCCGCAGCACGAACAAGCTCCACCCTTCAAAAACGACTCGATCTCATTGCTAAAAAAACAAAGGCATCAGAGCTGCTGAATCAGCCGCACCCTCCTCCGGCTGTTATTATAAGTCTGTATGTGAATTTGAGGACGAGCTGCGCGCGACCTGCCGCTCCTCGCATCTTCATTTTCAAGGTTTCGAGTTACGATGATCCTCTTCTCCTCCACCCTCACACTCCTTCCCCTACAATTCTTGCCACCGTCATCATTCTTCAAATCGTGCTGAAATCTCCTCGGGAACTCTTCAGACTCGTTCCGAACCCCTCGGTGATGGCTTAACAGAGCACTACAATCTCTCGATCTCTCAATCCTGCTGTTATTTGGGGTTAGTCGTTCGGGTGCAGACACTCCAACTCTCTCGAAATTCTGCAGAATTTTCACTCCGTTTCTGATGTCTACGAACGACTCACCTTCGTCGTTTGTTTGTCCGTTGAACGCAGCATCTGCGCCCAAACCGTACGGTCGGATATTTTGCAGATCAGGCTCGAGCCGGCGGCCCGGCGGCCGCTTACTCTTCTCCATCTTCCTGAACGTAATTGATATCCTGCGGAGAGCGTGAGAGATGATAACTGACGAATTTGAGGATAATATTGGGATGTGAGAAGGAGACATTGTGATGATTTTGATGTCACCTCTTGGAAGGAGCTGCTGCTACACAATGCTTTGCAACATAGGCTCCTTTGCCATTGAAGACCAGCACAGACCTGACAGTATTAAGCATTAGAATATAATAACCATGCTGACATAAAATCTAGAATTATAGAGAGAAAAAAGTTCAAAAACTGTTACAGGCTATGTTTGAAGCGGAGGTGCAGTGTAGTGGTGAGAAATCAATGGTGGTAATAGAGCTGTTCAGACAGTTGTTTTGAAAAAGTCGTGACTATTTGGAAAATAGTGTTTCAAAAAAAGTGTTGCGTTTGGAAAAAGTGTTGGAAGAACTTCTTAATAATAACGGTTTATCTTTTTAATAATAAAAAATTATTTTATACAAATCATTTATCTCAGATAAGCAAATATTATATAAATCGTAAGCAGGTTACAAAAGGTTAGCGGCGAGAAGAAAACAAAGATAGTGAATGAGTGAAGAATCGTGAATGGGAGAAGAAAACATTTGCAGAGGCGAGAAGGTAGAAAGGAAGATCGTGAATGGTCGGGGGGGGGGGGGGGGGGGGGGGGGATTTCGTAAACCCTCGAATAAAAGAGGAAAAGCTGAAAGCAAAGAAAACGATTTCTAGAAAGCCCAATTGGACTAGCTTCTCAAAAAAAATACATTTCTTAAAAAAACTCTTTTGAAAAAACTCCTCATTCAAACAACCAAAAAAAGGAGGCGGCGGTGAGAATAGAGTTTTTCCCACCGCCCAAAAGAGAGCCTTAGAGATGTTATGGATCTAAGTGTCTGGTGGTAAAAAAGGTCGTGAATATCTAAGTAGAGAGAGAGAGAGAGGATAATAAGATTGATGATATGAATGTGTGAAAAAAGTAGGAAGGAGAAATTAATAAATATTTTTATTAGAAGAGCAAAAAGGGCAGGGGCAGCCCGGCTCACAAAGTATCCCCGCACAGCGAGGGTCCGAAGAAGGGTCCCACCATAAGGGTGAAATGTAGGCAAACATCACCTTGCATTTTTGCAAGAGGCTGCTTCCAGGACTCGAACCCGTGATCTCAAGGTCACATGGTAACACCTCAACGAAGAACAACGGGAGCAAATTCACCGAAGATGAGGTAAATGAAAGTAGATTTGGGTGGTTTGAAAATGTACAATTTGGATAGAAACAGAACCAAGAAGATGAATAGATAAAATTAGCGCCAATGTATTATGAAGGGAGAAGGGGTAGAACTAAAATAACTATAAAAAAGATTTGCATATATTATATATTTAACATCTGAGGCAGCACGGAATGTGAATGCATGGAAAATAAGATTTATGTAGCAGATCCAAAAAAAAGATGATGCTTAGGGTTTTGATATTCATATGTGATAATCATGAACATTTAAAGGAATGAAGATTTTGATATTTGAAAACTAATAAATCTTAAACATTGAACTCTAAAACCTAAACCATACCTAAAACCATAAAACATAAACCCCAACCCTTCATTTTGGTAATAAATTTAATTTAATTTCTTTTTGCGCGCGCGTGTGTAGGGTGGGGTGGGGTGGGGTGGGGGATTTCCTCTCAATCTGCTTGGTTTGACAGTAACCCTTTAAGATCTTATTGCTTTTGCTAGATTAAAGGTGAAGAAATAGAAAACATGAGAAGAAAAAGTTTGAAATCTAGAATACCAGTTGTCTAATGGCGAGTTTCTTTGTAGAAGAGATCATCGAAAGCGAAAAATAATACTATTTTTTTGTTTAAAAGAAAATTTTGTTAAAAATATTGCGCAGATCCGAGAAGATTCAAACATTATTTGGTAGAAGGCATTTGAAGGGTTTAGGGTAAACACTGGCAACTCCTCTGGATTGTTAGTTTAAGAATATCACTTGAGATTATGGAAACAGGTGAACATAGTTTGAAGAGTTAGCGTATATGCAACAGATTTCCAAAAACCATAACAATTCCCTCTCCATATTTTAGTTCTTATTAAATTCAGATTTAGGGTCCGTTTGGCAAGACGTTGGCAGTCATGAACGCGGTGGTTATGAACCGCGCATGTGAAAACTACTTTTCTTTCTTGGTGGCGGTCATAACCGTTGTCATGCCAAACACATTTCTTATGATGGTGGCATTTTTGTCCAATCTCACCGGAGCAAAACGCCGCGCCCAACGGACCCTTTGAGTTATCATCACATATAAGCATGGATTAAGACAAAACCAAGTGATATTAGCACAACTATCAATAAGATATCCTGATTGGAAGTGCATTCAACATACTTACCCAACTGGAAGTGGAATTGCAGTAGATCCAGTGAATTCCCCTGCATCATTATCCTTTAGGTTTGATCCAAAATTTATACTGCCTTCATCTAAGAATGACACCGTACAGAATGGCCGGATGAAATCATGGCTGTCAATATTAGGAGGTTCAAAATCGCCGGGCCCATAGATATTAACTCTACAGCTATCAGGTACACACGAGGCAGGCATCACATGCCAACTAATCAGCCGCTTTATCATAAACTTGAAGAGATTTGGCATGGGATCAGCCACCACACCATGAATGATGCCTGGAGGAATCCCATTGTGTTCCTGTCAACAAATATGGCAGTTATTATCTTCTTCTCCTTCTTTTAGATGAATGAAAGATTAATGAGGAAGGTTATAGACAACCATGTAGTTATAACAACATCCGAATTGAATTGTAGCGTGTCCTCTGGCCCTCATATGTGTTCCTGGCTCCGATTCTTCTGAATAAGTATGCTCTGCAAGAATTATTCTTCAAATTTAGCTTGACAGAAACATTAACCCTAATATAATTCTCAATTGGGAATCAATAGCAAGCTTTACCATCATGACAAAAATAATTATCAGGACAGTAGAAGAAAAATTAGTTTGTGGTCTAATCGATGAAGGGACATAGTCTACTTCATACATGGAAAAGTAGAAGACATGCACAGTGAGGCTTTGGATTCTGAATTACACGTGTTGCGGAAAATTTTGAGAAATCAATATTATTTCTTACACATTTACTAAGAGCTATGAAGTACAGATACTTTCCCGAGGTCCGCATACCTGTGCCGGGTACGTTTCCGGTACCGGTATGTACCCGATACTTGACGGATACACCTGCTTCTCTAGTCTGAGAATAAGCTTGGATTTGATAGATCGTTACAAATTTTGTGATATGACTATATTTTTCTAAAGTAAACAAAAAACTTCTCCATGTATTTTAGAAAAGAAAAAATGACTCATAAATGCGACTAGTGGTGTTTGTTTGCTGTAGTAACAAATGTGATCCTGACTTAAGTTTCTTTTTATTGTTAGAACTACGAAGAATTTGATTTAAATTTGATTATTTTATTAATTTACTATGTATTTGAGAATTACATGTTTTTTCTACTTGCTCAATATGAATTTTTCTATGTTTTATATTCTCCCTCTTTTAAAAAGGCAGCATATATATATATACATGTATATTTATATATATGTATGTATATAAGTAAATCAATTTTATTAACATCATGCCCTGAAAGTACCCGGATCCTTATGTTTTGATCTACGCGTACCACCGTACCAGATACGCATCGTATTCGGTACTCGTATCCGTACCGGTGCTTCATAGACTAAGAGATTACACAATAAATAATACAATATATATACTATTAATTACCCAAACCTCACCTGGGAGTCAGCATAGTTACAGGTTGCACCTTTCTATCTTCTGAAATTACAAAGACCTCGCCTGTGAGTTTACATTTAATTACATGCATGCACAAAAATACCCCCGTGGCACTGGCACTGGAGTATTTTTGTGCATGCATTTAATGAAATGTAAACTTACAGGGGATGTCTTTGTAATTTCTAAAGATAGAGAATTTAACCTGCAATTTTACAAACTTACAGGGGAGGTTCCGGTAAACGACCCTAGATATATGGAAATGGAAGACTCATGAACTCCAACTTGCTATGGAGAATAGATACCAAAGAAACCAAGTCAATTAGACAGGTTCGGTAGGATTGGAAGATCGAACGGGCTTAGTGATGATGCCAGTTAATCGATTGGAAGATTTAACAAAAGGCACCACAAGAGACCTGTTCTGAACCTTCTCACAAACAAATCTTCAATATGCTTAGCACTCTCGTGAAGAACTGAGTGAAGAACTGAATGCTTGCGATTTGAATTGCAACTTGATTATCACATGACAACAACATGGGTAATGTTACTCCAAGGCCCAGCTCAAAGATAAGAGATCTAAGCCACACAATCTCACATGCTCCTTGAATCAGAACACGATATTCCGCTTCAACCCTAGAGCAGGCAACAACCGTTTGTTTCTTACTCCTCCAAAAAATCAACTTACCACCGACAAATATACATTTCTCAAATGTCGATTGTCTATCGGAAGGTGACCCATCCCAATTAGCATCAATAAAAGCACATATTTTAAAATTTCAATGATTTTCATACACAAGTCTTTTTCCAAGATGAACCTTAATATATCTGAATATCTTGTGTATATCTGCCAAGTGACTAGAATACAGAGACTGCAGGCCTCCACAAATTTGGTAAGGCAAGAACATACGCCTAGATTATTTATTCTCTACAATGAAAAGAATGTGCCACTTTTTTGACTCACATTCGATCTTCTCTCATAAGACAAGTAAAGAATAAGTCAAAAAAGAAAATTGATAGATAAATCTACAAACATATTGGCAGAAACCCAAGAAATTCTTTATTGTGATACATATGCTCCCTCCATGAAGAGCCATTTGTCTCAACACATTCCTCTCTAGATATGGCATAATTCCATGGCACTCTTAGCATACATTAGTGAATCAATAGAGCTAAACAAGGAGGCGGTGAAACTTCTAAAAAAAAATCCCTCTAATTTGCCTCATAAAACTTTGAATCAACCTCCACAGAATATTATGCTTCCATGAACATCATAGTATTTTCTAATCCTTGATCATAAATCAAAAGACGTTGTACAGGAACCATCAATCTCAGTATCTTGGACGAAATAGGTTGGTTGAGCCTTCCCAAAGGGATGTCTCTTGTAATCTTAACATAAGCAAGCCCCAATCAATCCTAAATTCAGTGGAATTTGAAGATCGTCACGTTGATGATCTATATGTACTAAAATATGCTCGAGTCCGATGCACAAATAGATTTATTAATGAAAAATTCCAGCTTCGAAGAGAAATTCAAACACTCTTTGAAGCTCCTTAGCTAGTGCATCCATCGATCAAAGATAATAAACTATTGCAGTTAATTTCATTGCCTCCATAGTCCATTACTATTACTAACCACGAGTTTATTTATATTGATGCATTCAAGCCAACTGCTGCCATAGATGCTACCGTCAAGCATGTTCTTATCAACTTCTAGCCTTCGAAGGAACCTTCTTACATTTGTTGTTGCTCGTTCCTTTTGTTTATTATCACTATCACTATCAAATTTTAGTCTAACACAACTGCCGCTTTAAAATTCCTTACAATCATTGCTTTGTCATACCATTGGTAATCATTGGATTCATGAAAACCACACCATTGCCACCATTGAGCTTCATAATTACCACCTCACCTGTCATAGCTACTACCTCCAATAAATCACACTCACCCTCCATAAGTTTCTCAAGTCCATGCCCTAGTGTTTGTCACCGTTATCACCTTCAAGCTTGTCAGTTAAGACGCCTTTGGACCTATCACAACCGTTGCCCTTATGTTTAATGCAATCACTAATTCAAACCAAACACGGTCTCCGCCTCTAACATTAGATTTGGCACAACCACGAACTATAGCTTCGGCATACTCATGTTTCACTTCATCTTCAAATTATCGTGTCCACTGTTAACAAACTTATTTCTACAAAAACCCCTACGTTTGATGAATACTACTATCTTCGAGCATGTCACTACATTTACCCTTAGTTTTATCGTAATCTTTACCCTTATGCTCATCATAATAGCAAAATTTCATCCTATTGCACTCATTACCTTCAAGACATTGTTATCTCTAAAGTTGTTGGCTCCGATTCTGCGGAACCACTACCTTTAAGATCCCCTCAATAACATTCAGATCATCTACCACATTCAGATCAGTTAGGATGATTCTTGCATACACCACTCCTGAGTATGACGGTGCTACACTGCCCATATTCAACATCATCATGGTTGGATTCGTCATCGACTTAATCCCAAGGTCCAAGACTCTGACTGTTAAACATCTAATATCAGCAATTCCATGTTCACCGCTAACTAGTGCTCGATCCTGTTATCTTCACTAGTGAAAAGTTAATTTTCTTTGAAGCAACATTAGCCTACTATACTTCCAATTATTCAGAGATAGATGAAGCTTTGTAGGATAATGCAAATTTTCATTATCTGTGTTTGGCTTTGAACTTTTTTTCTTCTAATTCTAGGTTTTCACAATAAAAAGTTTTGCCTAATTTACTGTGTGAGTCTCACAAGTTCATCATACTCTCCTGGTTCAGAGGATTTTTTCTCGCAAACTTGGGAACCATGAAATGGTAGCATAAAAGGCCAATGCAATCATTAAAAAAAAGGTTGAACAAATCAAGATGAGAATCTACGCGGGGTTGATAATAATTAAATCAGCAAGTTCCTTTAAGCTGCCAAAGAGGGATTTATATTTATAAAATAAAAACATTTCATCAAAAGAAGTTTTGAAGAAGAAGAAGAAGAAGAAGAAAAGGCACAGCGGATCACATTAAACTAACCTCCCAGCCCATTATTCCTCCCTTTCTCTTGCAGTTCATAAACAAAATTTACAATCTGTTTCTGCTCCAAAACACTAAAAACTCCAGTGTGCAGCTCAAGACCCTCCAATATATTCACAATCCTTCCATCTATCCTCTCAAGACAAACGAAATCCTTCTTCCTTCCCACTCTACTAAATCCTACCCGCTCTCTCTGCTCTCTAAACACCTCCTCCTTTTCCCCCTCTATCCCAATCTCCAAACTGTTTCCTCTCATCTTCTCTTTTTCTTCCTCTTCCAGTTGATCCTGCTGAACCATATCGGCCCAGGACATATGCACCTTAGGCAACTCCGGGGCTGGATCTGCATCCCAACCTGTGATCTTGATATGCTCCCTTCTCTCCGGTGAAGCTCTAAAATACCCATCAAACCTGTCTGCAGCATTTGAAGGCACCTCGACGGAACCTAAATTCGATTCTTCCACGTTGCGGTCATTCTCCTCTTCATCGGGGTAGCCTGGACTCTGCTCACTTTCTGCATACAAAGGTGAGATTCATGGTCAGTCGGAGGATAGCAGAAATAAAACCACTAGAATAAGAGGAATAAGGTGAGAATGAAACAATATTCGGACATGGGAACCTGGGTCTGTATCCCAACCAGTGGTCTTGATATGCTCCAATCCACACGAAGAAGCTCTAAAATAGCCATCAAACCCGCATGGAACTTCTGAAGCCACCTCCATGGAACCTAACTTCGGTTCCTCCACGCCGCAGCCAATCGCCTTTTCTTCTTGGTCGCGCGGACTCCGCTGACTTTCTGCATACAAAGGCAAGATTCATGATCAGTCAGATGATAGCGGAAGTAAAAGCCCTAGAATAAGAGGTAGAAGGCGACGATGAAACAAAGATCGGATATGCGAACCTGGGTCTGTATCCCAACCCGTGGCCTTGATATGCTCCAATCCATTCGTATAAGTTCTAAAATAGCCATCAAACCCGCCTGCAACTTCAGACGCCACTTCAACGGAACCGAAGTTCGGTTTCTCCTCACGGCGGTCAATCTCCTCTTCTTCGGAGTCGCCCGGACTCCGCTCACGTACTGCATACAAAGACAACACTCATGGTCAGTTAGAGGATAGCAGAAGTAAAACCCTAGAGTAAGAGGAAGAAGGCGACAATGAAACAAAAGTCGGACATGGAAACCTGGGTCAGCATCCCAACCCGTGGCCTTGATATGCTCCAATCCATCCGTATGAGTTCCAAAATAGCCATCAAACCCGTCTGCAACTTCCAAACCCACCTCCACGGAACCTAGGTTCGGTTCCTTCACCCCGCGCTCAATCTCCTCTCCATCGGGCTCGCCCGGATTCTGCTCATTTACTGTGTACAAAGGCGAGATTCATCACCAGTCCAAGGAATACATTGCTAGAAACCCTATAAAAAGAAGATGATGATGAAGCAACAATCGGACATGGGAACCTGGGTTGAGTAATTGGATTCGGCTAACAAGAGTAGCCGCGCAACCCCCGCAGAGATCCCTGGTGAGAAATGGCAGCCAGTTCCTCAGGAACTCCTTGACGATCGGGAGATCAGATGAATCGGGAAGATCAGATGAATCGGGCTCTCCCTTCATCTCTTCCTCCCTCTCTAAACTCTAGTTCCTCTTCTCGGTACTGACTGCGTAGATCATTTTGGAAGAGGAGGCGGTAGAAAATAGCGGCATGAGTTCGCAAAACTATGCGGTTCGTTTTTAATTAAAAAAACAATTGTTAATCGCCAACTCATCTTTGGCTATTAGCACCCCATTTTTTTTTAAATAGCTATTTTCTCGGTGGTCAACCACAACCCGATGCCTTCATCCTTCCGCACTTCAGGGCTCCACTTTTTGATCTCTACCTCAATGTTAACAACATATCAGGGCATATCCCAGAGGAAATCAGCAGCATGACCGTAACATTTACTTGAGCTTGCTTCTCCTTCTCGCCTTTTCTTTCTCTCTCTAGGGCTTCTAGTGAGAGATTCTCTCCCATGGTGGAAGGGGACCGGAGGTCCTCTCCTCCCCGTCGTAGCAAGGGCGGCAGTGGTGGAGTGCAGAAGGATGGAGGTGGCAGACGTCAGTTCGTTACTGGAGGAAGTGGTGGTATGCGAGTTGACGAAGGCATGGAGGCGAATTTGAGGGAAAACCCTAGCGGGAGTCTTGAGGCTCGTGCTGCTAAGTTTTGCCCTCTTAGAGGGGGAGGAAGCACCCTGCACTTTAGTCGTGTTGATCGGCGTGAACCCGGTGTAGGGAATGAAGGTCGTAGATGACGACGTCTCCCACCGATCAATAGAGCAAACAAAACCTGAGAAAAACAAACACACAAACACAGAGATATACGTGGAAAACCTTCACAACTTGAAGGTCAAAAACCATGAGGCACGGCACAACAAAATCCACTATAACAAATAAGGATTACAACAATAATCTAGGTTTGCCCAAACCTAGAACGTCCACCGGATTTGACAACAAATCCAACCTTCTCCACCAACAAAGATGAACACCACTTCTTTACAATAGGATAATAATCTACTCTCCACTATCTGCACAATAGCAAGTGAAAACGAGATAGAAAATACCTTACGACGTAGACGAAAAGGCCTTTGAAAGCGGTGGAGAAATCTCCAAGCAAGTTGAGGAAACACTTCCTCCTTCCGGTAACGGCAACAGCGGCTACACCGCTCTTCCAATCAGCGGCAACAGGCGGCAACAACCACCACAAGAGCAGCAACACAAACAGCCCTCTCCTTTTCCAACTGAAGATCGGCGACAACACCCTCCTCCAGCGACAAAGGCGGCGACAACCCCTTCTATTTCTGCGACAGAGGAGGCAACCCCCTCCTCTAGCACACCCACCGGCGGCTCTCCAAGATCGAGAGAAAGAGAGAGACGAAGGGGCGGAAAATCTGGAGACGGAGAGAGGGAGAGAATCAATCGGCTAAAAACCAAACCAAAATATTAACCCCTGCTGCCCTAAGGAACTGCTCACGCCAAAACCAAGTTAAAACCGGTTCAGTTGAACCGGTCTAAAAACGCCCAGATTTTTGCCTTCACAAAATCAAGGACAGAGCCTAGCGCGTTGCAACCTCCCTTTTAACCAGGTTGTAACTTAAAAACTGAATCAATAAAAAAAACACAAAAACCTCCTTTAGGGGCTGAACCCCAACAAACTCTCCCTTCAGACCATAAAGGGGAGTTCTCCACCTTGACTCCTTCAAGTGGACATCATGCCGATCGACCGTCAGCAAAAATCATGCTTCTCCCTTGGGACCACCTTCGTCATCATATCCGAAGGGTTTTCATCTGTGTGGATCTTCTCCACCACCAACAGCTTCTCCTTAACTGCATCCTGAATCCAGTGATACTTCACGTCAATGTGCTTCGTCCTGGAGTGAAAGGCGGGATTCTTGGCCAAGAATATAGCACTCTGACTGTCACAAAATACTGTGTACACGTCCTGTCGAAGACCAAGCTCAAGCATGAACTTCTTCATCCAAATAAGCTCCTTTGACGCCTCAGTCAACGCAATATATTCAGCCTCCGTTGTTGACAATGCCACGCACTTCTGAAGCCTTGACTGCCATGACACTGCTCCCCCTGCAAATGTGACCACGAATCCAGAAGTGGATCTCCTCGTGTCAACATCTCCTGACATATCCGAGTCCGAGTACCCAATAAGTTCTGGTGGGCCTCCACCAAACTTTAAGCAAAGGTCTGAGGTACCTCGGAGATAACGGAATATCCATTTCACAGCACTCCAGTGATCTTTCCCTGGGTTTGCCAAGTAACGGCTCACAGATCCCACAACATGAGCTATGTCTGGCCTAGTGCAGACCATAACATACATCAAACTCCCTACTGCAGATGCATAAGGGATATGACTCATCTCTTCCACTTCCTCCTCAGATGAAGGACTTTGAGAACTAGAAAGTCTGAAGTGCCCGACTAAAGGAGTAGTAACGGGTTTTACCTTGTCCATCATGAACCTCTTCAGCACTTTCTCCACGTACTCAGACTGAGATAGCCATAGTTGACCGACACTCCTGTCCCTGGTGATTTTCATTTCAAGAATCTTCCTTGCCGGTCCCAAATCCTTCATTTTAAAGGACTCACCGAGCTCCTTCTTCAACTCAGCTATGCTTGCCTTGTCATCCCCAACAATCAACATATCATCTACGTACAACAGCAGAATAGTAAACGCCTTCTCAGTCCTCTTCACATATACGCAGTGATCAGCCCTGGTCCGTTGGAATTTGCTCTTCATCATGAATGAGTCAAATTTCCTATACCACTGCCTGGGTGCCTGCTTCAACCCATAAAGGCTCTTCTTGAGCCGGCAGACCAGATGATGCTTCCCCTTAGCCACAAAGCCTTCGGGCTGCTCCATGTATAGCTCTTCCTCCAAATCACCATGCAAAAATGCCGTCTTGACGTCCATCTGCTCGACTTCAAGATCCATGGAGGCAGCCATACCCAACACCAGTCTGATAGAGGACATTTTCACCATTGGGGAAAATATCTCATCGAAATCGATACCTTGTTTCTGACTGAAGCCTTTCACAACAAGTCTCGCCTTGTATCTCGGCTGAGAGAGACTTTCATCCAACTTCAGCTTGAAGACCCACTTGTTCTTCAAAGCTCTCTTCCCTTTAGGCAATGAGACTAAGTCATACGTCTCGTTCTTCTGAAGGGAGTACAACTCCTCTTCCATAGCAGCCGTCCAAGCCTCACGATCTTCAGCACTCTGAGCCTCCTTATAGGACTCAGGCTCTCCACTATCTGTAAGCAAGATATACTCATTAGGAGAATACCTGATATTGGTCCTTCCGACTCTCTCAGATCTGACAGGAGGAACCTCCACCACAGGTGGCACATCAACTGCAGAGCTCCCCCCACATCCGGAATCATCTCCTCATCAGGAATAAGCTCACCAACTTCCTCCTCAGCATGCCCATCATCAGCAACAGTCTCTACTGGCCCATCATCAACATAGAGTCTCTCCTCCGCAGGTGGAAACTGTGGAACCTGTGAATCCACAGCATTCTGCTCACCAACCACTTGATCTTCAACAAAAATCACATCTATGCTTCTGATCATTTTCTTGTTCACGGGATCCCAGAGTCTATAACCAAACTCCTCATGGGGAAATCCCAACAAGATGCACTCCCGAGACTTCTCATCAAGCTTCGATCTCTCTTCCTTGGGGACATGAACATGAACTTTGCACCCAAACACCCGCACATGTCCGTACGACACTTCCTTCCCGGACCAAACACGCTCTGGAATATCACCATTCAGAGGTGCCGAAGGAGACAGATTTATCAGATGTACAGCAGTTTGCACTGCCTCAGCCCAAAACTGCTTACCAATGCATGCATCTGATCTTCTCTACAATCGTCCTGTTCATCCTCTCTGCCAACCCATTCTGTTGCGGCGTCCTCGGGATTGTCCTTTCATGCACTATGCCATGCTCTCTGCAGTAGGCACCGATGCATTCTCCCCCGTTGTCAGATCGAACTCGCTTTATTTCTTTACCAGTCATCTTCTCCACCTTTGCTCTGAACTCTACAAACTTTGCTAGAACATCACTCTTCTGCTTCACAGGATATGCCCAGACTTTTCTGGAATGATCATCAATGAACGTGACGAAATAAGCGGCTCCGCCCACAGACTTGGGCTCAATAGGACCACACACATCAGTGTGTATCAAATATAGTAACTCCGCCTTCCTCTTTGGTTCAGAATCAGCAAAGGAAACACGTTTCTGCTTACCGGCCAAGCAGTGCACACACGTGTTAGGAATCCCTCCTGATAGCTCCGGAAGAACCTTGTTCTTCACCAAAATCTTCAAGCTCTTCTCACTGATATGCCCAAGCCTGCGATGCCATAACTCCATAGAGTTGCCTTCAGCAGCATTCACAATTGGGCCACAGATCTTGGCATTAGTGCGATAAAGGCCACAGCACTTCCTTCCTCTGGCTACCACCAAAGAGCCCTTCAGCAACCTCCAGGTACCTCCACCTTCAATGCTAGTGAAACCACCGTCATCAAGTCTACCAACGGAAATCAAATTCATTCTCAAGTCAGGAATATGTCTGACGCCCTTGAGAACAATCTTCCCAAGCTCAGTCTCCAAGTGGACATCACCACTGCCAATAATCAATGACTCACCGGAATTTGCCATCCGGATCACACCAAGGTCTCCCGCAGAATAGGTGTAGAAGTAATCCCTGTGAGGAGTGCAATGATAAGATGCACCTCCGTCCACGATCCAGTCTGTGTCAACACATTCCTGGCAAGACGACCCACTGCACTGCAAGCATAACGGCTCAGCCTCCACAATCGAAGTCGTCGCATCACCAATGGATTCTCCTACCTCCTTGGTCTTTCCCTTCAGGTCTCTTTTCATTTGGAAACAATCCTTCTTGAAATCACCCTTCTTCTTACAATAGTAGCACTCAATGTCCTTCTTGGATTTGCCCCTAGACTTGCTCCTGGAAGTGCCCCTGTTCTTCACATCCTTCTTCACAGATCTGCCTCTTCCTTCCATGAGGAAAACACCCGAATTGGAAGATCCAGAATCCTTCCTTCTCAACTCTTCGTTCAGAAGACAGCTAGACACCATCTCCATGGTTACCACCCCATCAGGTGCTGAGTTGCTCAACGACACTACAAGAGTCTCCCAACTCTCTGGTAAGGAACTAAGGACCATCAGAGCTTGGAGTTCATCTCCCAAGGTAATCTTCATGGACTCCAACTGATTGATAATACTTTGGGCAAGGTTCAGGTGCTCAGTCATCTGCGAACCTTCTCGGTACTTCAAATTCATAAGCTTCCTAATCAGAAATGCCTTGTTGCCTGCAGTCTTCCGCTCATACAAAGCTTCCAGCTTTTTCCATAAGGCTTGGGCCGAGGACTCAGTGGAAACATGATGAAAAACAGAGTCATCAAGCCACTGCCTAACGAACCCTACTGCCTTCCGATCCATCTTCTTCCACTCTTCATCATCCTTAACTGAAGCCGGTCTCCCTGTCAACGGAGCATGGAGATCTTTACAATATAAAAGATCCTCCATCCGAGGCTTCCAGATGCTCCAATTCTTTCCATTCATACTGACCATCCTTGTGTTCTGTTCCATTGCTTTCTCAAACAACAACTACTCTAACACGATCCGCAAGTCGATTTATTTCAAGGGATTAACAAGAGAGGATAGGGAGCGGACCAATGGTCGTCACCTACCGCACCGAGTTATAAACCGAGAAATAAAAACGACAAGCCAAAGAACCTGGCTTTGATACCACTTGTAGGGAATGAAGGCCGTAGATGACGACGTCTCCCACCGATCAATAGAGCAAACAAAACCTGAGAAAAACAAACCAACAAAACAAACACACAAACACAGAGATATACGTGGAAAACCTTCACAACTTGAAGGTCAAAAACCACGGGGCACAGCACAACAAAATCCACAATAACAAATAAGGATTACAACAACAATCTAGGTTTGCCCAAACCTAGAACGCCCACCGGATTTGACAACAAATCCAACCTTCTCCACCAACAAAGATGAACATCACTTCTCTACAATAGGATAATAATCTACTCTCCACTATCTGCACAATAGCAAGTGAAAACGAGATAGAAAACACCTTACGACGTAGACGAAAAGGCCTTTGAAAGCGGTGGAGAAATCTCCAAGCAAGTTGAGGAAACACTTCCTCCTTCCGGTAACGGCAACAGCGGCTACACCGCTCTTCCAATCAGCGGCAACAGGCGGCAACAACCACCACAAGAGCAACAGCAAAAACAACCCTCTCCTTTTCCAACTGAAGATCGGCGACAAGGGCGGCGACAACACCCTCCTCCAGCGACAAAGGCGGCGACAGCCCCTTCTATTTCTGCGACAGAGGCGGCAACCCCCTCCTCTAGCACACCCACCGGCGGCTCTCCAAGATCGAGAGAAAGAGAGAGAGGAAGGGGCGGAAAATCTGGAGACGGAGAGAGGGAGAGAATCAATCGGCTAAAAACCAAACCAAAATATTAACCCCTGCTGCCCTAAGGAACTGCTCACGCCAAAACCAAGTTAAAACTGGTTCAGTTGAACCGGTCTAAAAACGCCCAGATTTTTGCCTTCACAAAATCAAGGACAGAGCCTAGCGCGTTGCAACCTCCCTTTTAACCAGGTTGTAACCTAAAAACTGAATCAATAAAAAAAACACAAAAACCTCCTTTAGGGGCTGAACCCCAACACCCGGAGGTCTGTGATCGGGTATTGCGACAGACAATCGTGGTTCTTCATCCGCACCTTTATCTCTGGCAGTAGTGGGCTTGGATGATGCTCGACAGGTGGAGCTTTTCGGCAGCTAGGTCTGCGAGTTTGAAGGTCCCGGTGATGGAATGGGTTGATATGGTTGAGGATGATACTAACCCCCCTCCCCAAGACCTGAGTGATGCTAAAATGTCGATGCAGCAAGATACTGCTCCTGTGGATGATTTCAAGATGTCCAGGAAAGCTACTGTTTAGCATGGCTGATTCACGCACACCAGGTGTTCGACAAAATGCCCAGGAGAATTCTGATTGATGTATTCGTTAATAACGGGGTGCGGCAAGCCAAATATTGGGTTGCAGTTAAGATTTCAGGTTGCAATTAACATTTGGGTGCGATGAGCCAAATATGGGTTGCGGTTAACAATCGCCTTAAAGAAAGAAGGGTATTTATATGGGTGGACCTAGTTCGGCTATTGGCAGATCAAATAATCTAAAAAGGAAGCGTTTTTTCCTTCTCCTCATTTCGATCAGTGGCATACCCATTCTATCTTCCGATGGAAAACCCTAACCGGCCGCTTCTTGCGAACAACGAACCTGACTCCTCGCCGCCGCCCGAAAAATAAATTCTTCTTCACCTACGACGACTCTATCCAATCTCCTTCCTCCTCCCGATGGTCCTTCCTCTCCGATGGCCCGTCCTTCGAAGATCCTTCCTCTTCGACCACCCTCTCCGTTCGAAGCCATCTCCGACCTTCTGTTCGAAGCCGTCGCCGACCTTCCTCTACCCGATCTCGCGCCTCTCCTTGAAGCCGGGCCGCTGCTTGAAGCCTCACATTTGCCTGATTCGACGAGAGAGAAATCAAAGACCTCCCCTTCGTTCAATACTGCAGCAGGTATATCGAAATCAAAGACCTCTCGTTTGCTGCATAGAAATTGATTAATGCATAGAAATTTTATGGATCTTTTTTTAATTTTCTGGTTTTAATGCATAATTGATTAAACAAGCGTAGTAATTATTCTGGTTTATGCATAGAAATTCACATAGGTGGTTAATTTTGTTCACATATTCAAAGAATCTATTATGTCAAGTACACATATGCCAGAATATTTTAGCTCATTGCAAGAAGGTCTTCACTAATAGGAAGGAATTTGAGATTGTTTTGCATGAATGACATAGAGTGGTTAATTGTAATACTGACTATACAATCTGGGCTCTAGAGATTATACATAAAGAAGTGGCTAACTTATAATCTGGGCAGATTTTTTTTTGAAGAATGCAAACATACTAATAAGTATACATTGTGATTGTCATGTGCCCATGAATTAACAAAAAAATTATTTGAGCATGTCTTATAATTAGTTGATCAAGAAAAGATCTCGCACCAACACAATTCCCAAGGATATGTCATCAAACATATCCAAATATATCTTTGACGCGGTGGATGTAATGAGAGATTGACATTGTGGCTATTATGTTATTAGTTTGGCAATGAATATGAGGGAAAATTGGCAAAGCGCGCGGTTTGAACTTTTTGGTGAAATGCAGCGGAAGGAATGCCTGTATACATAGATATATGGAATCACAAGATTTAATGAACTTTTTGCCTCTTTAGATTGTATTGTTGTTCCTACGCCATTGGATAAGTGGGTGACTATGCCTGACATGAGATTGATTGTAGCTTCTTGTTACAATATTAGATTTGACTATTTCTCTGT
The DNA here is from genome assembly GCA_033032865.1 of Dactylorhiza incarnata. Taxonomy (NCBI): domain Eukaryota; kingdom Viridiplantae; phylum Streptophyta; class Magnoliopsida; order Asparagales; family Orchidaceae; genus Dactylorhiza; species Dactylorhiza incarnata. Next base: position 3,542,037 of record JAWHQI010000154.1, on the reverse strand, counting down.
ATTCCAGTCTTTCACTTTTCTGCCGTTATATTCTGCACCTCCAATACTGTCAAGAACAATTTTCATCGGGTTCATCAATGTAAACTACTTTATACAACTGATGGTGCATGATGATTGTCCACTGCCGCCTATATTCTCAAGTTGGAAGAAATATCGTCAAGAAATTTTTACTAGTTGGGATCCGGTTATTTGGTACGTAAAAACAATAGTAAAATAATTAATTTCTCTTGATTTCTATATGTTTTCTAGTTTAATAATTTTAAAATTATGATTTCAAATGCAAATTTATAACAATATTTTTGGTCTTCCTAATTGTACAAGACGGGGACGGTCAATTTTTGTATTACAGTTCGATTAATGAAATTTAGGTATGCATTATAACTTCTCTCTAGTATGTATACATATTTGAAGTAATAATAAATATTTTTATTTTTTGCAAGATGAACCCTTAAGAATGATTGCACTTTGGAATTTTTGTGCCTACAATGATCTGTTTTGTAATTTAAGTGGCAACTATGGACTTTATATTGAATTTTGCATGTCTAGTTAAAGTTTTTATTTTCATGTTGGTCTGCAAATTAAATAATTTTTTTATTTTTTTTGCAAGATGAACCCTTAAGAATGATCGAACTTTGAAATTTTTGTGCATAAAATGATATGTTTTATAATTTAAGTTGCAATTGTAGACTTTTTATTTGATTTTACATGCTTAATAAATTACTTTAATTTTCATGTTGGTCTACAAATAAAAGTTTGGTTTGACATTAAATAGCTCGGTCTGCCATTAACTTTGAGTTGTCATTAGTCAAAGTAGGTTTGCCCATAACACCACCCAAAAAGAAAATGCGAACTTAAATTAGTTTAAATTAGGGTACGTTAGTTTAAGTTAGATTTTGGTTTTTACTGAATTTTAATTTTGTTGTTTGGCTGCAGAATGAAATTAAACAACAGGAATTAGAATTTGATAATTTTATTGTTTGGTTGGGGAATGAAATTGAAATTGTGTAGATAAATCTGTAAAGTATTTTTTCAATGAACAAAACTTTAACAAAAAAAACATTCTAAATTACTTTTAAAAAAACTATAACTATGATATTTAATAAAAAAAATTCCAAATTTAAGCTCAGTATACTCTGAATATTGAATAAATTCTCTCAAAAAAACCTATCTGACAGAGAAGTAAGTATTATTTCAGTCCATACCTCACAAGCCAAAATCGGATCGACAGAGAAGTACCAAGGACCAATCGAAATGAAGTATGGCAGGGGAAAATAATTTGAGATGAAGAAGAAGAATATGAAAGAGAAAAACTAACGAGGGGCGACGTTACCTGCGGCGACCATGCGACCGAATTTGAGAATCTAGGGCTTTGAATATCCTCTCGCCGGCTGCAAAAAAAAAGAGAAAAATTCCTCTCGCCGACTTTGAATATCCTCTCGCTGGCTTCGAATAGCCTCTCGCCGACATTTGCGGTGTCGGAGCGGCGAGACGACGAGGGGTTGGGCGACGCTGCTGGGAGTTCCTGCGCGTGGAGTTGAAAACACGGAAAATTTGTCGGGAGGGACAAGAATTGGGCAAAGCGTAAAATAAAAACCTGGATTTTGAAGAATTCCAATTCCCACGGCTAATTCCGTCCATCCGAACGCCTGAAAAGAATTACTTATACCCAAAATGAATTCCTAAGACTCATTTCTGAACGGAGCCTTATAGTATTTTGTTAATTTTACTTATACCCAAATGAATTACTATAGATAAAAAATCGTTGAAGAAAACATAATATATTTCTTTGTCTCTTTCAAGCTAGTGGAAAATAAAGAAATGATTGATATATTCAAGATAATTATGTATTTACAAAATATCATCTCAATTCATCCTTGAGAACCAAGATCCAGGCTGTGATATGATTCCAAAGGATGAACCCGATATGGGCAGTTCCACTAAGATTTCATCCTTTACCAAAAATTAAATTTTTGGTTTTGTTCATTTATTCCATGATCTTCCCAAAGGGGGATAAGCATTAAGCCACGATTTTTTTTGAAAGAAACCCCAAAATGACGGATTTATTCACTCTATCAATAACTGAGCTGAATCTGGTGTATCATAGGGGATTTGCAATGCTTCTAGCGATTTTTTCCTATCCTTTTTCCTTCGCCTTGTGGCTCAACACATAGAACGTTTCACCCTCTTATATCCGTAGGGGGGATATAGAACGTTTTCCCTCTCTATCCCCTTGGGGGGGGGGGGGACTTTGCGGGTAGAAATGTCATGCATTTATAACGTTAACACCCTATATCGATATCTTCGACAGCTCCTTAACTACATCTTTCGGTATCTACGATCACTCATTAACTCTTTATATCGCTATCTTCGATAGATCCCTAACTCCCTTTATCGTTCTCTTTTCCTCTAGCATTTGAAAGGAACAAGGCAAGATTTGTGGTTAGAGGATACACTCAGACTGCTGGATTGAGTATCAGGAGACGTTCGCTCCTGTGGAAAAGATGAACTCCATAAGAATTATCCTCGTCTTTGCTGCCTGCAAGGGGTGAAATCTCAGTCAATTAGATGTGAAGAGCACGTTTCTCCATGTGGATTTAGAGGAGGAAGTTTATGTCCCTGAAGGATTTGAAGGAAAAGTCTGTAAGTTAAAAAAAATTGTACAACCTTAAACAGTCTCCTAAAGCCTGATTTGAGAGATTTCACAGGGCTATGATTTATTTTGGATATACTCTGAGTAATGTTGATCATATTTTGTTTTTCAAGCATAGGGGAGGTAAGGTGACTGCATTTATTGTCTTTGTGGACAGTATTGTTTATAAGAGGGGATGTTAATGATGAAATTCGAACTCTAAAGGGAAGACTGACAAGAGAATTTGAGGTGAAAAATTTAGGGAACCTCAAGTATTTTCTGGGCATTGAAGTTGCCAGGTCCAAACATGGGATATTCGTCTAACAAAGGAAATACATCCTCGACTTGCTTGAGATGTCGCGAATGAGTGTGTGTAAACCTGAAAACACCTCTATTGAAGCCCAACCACAGATTAGAAAGGGATGTTGGCAAAATCATTAATGACATCACTGGTTTTCAACGGTTAGTGGGGAGGCTTATTTACTTGTCTCATACCCGTCCAGATATCTTACATGTTATTGGATTTTTAACCAATACATGCATTCTCCAAACACTCATCCCGTGCATTTTGTCCCGATCAGTGATCGATGATGGCTGATCGCCAATCGGGATTGGGTCCCCCCACCGTCGATCGCCGATCAACGTTCGGGTCTCGAACCAGATCACCCATTGACAATCATCAATTGGGCGTCAACCGCAATTTGGGACCCGATTGTCGATCATGAGCATCCTAATTATTTTTTGGGGTTTTCATACTATTATAGGAGCGATAGTGCAAGCGGGCGTGCCCGAGAGCAGACGAGAACATGCAGAAGTATTGTCCTAGCTGGAGTATTGTCGCAGCTGCACTGAGGGCCCTCCGTGGACTTGTCCCTGAATGATCCGAAGGAAAAGTTTATAAATTAAAAAAAAAGGCTTTATGCAAACAATCTCCTATAGTTGTTTGAGAGATTTCACGGGGTTATGATTTATTTTGGATATACTCTGAGTAATGTTGATCATATTCTGTTTTTCAAGCATAGGGGAGGTAAGGTGACTGCATTTATTGTCTTTGTGGACAATATTATTTATAAAAGGGGATGATAATGATTAAATTCGAACTCTAAAGGGAAGACTGACAAGAGAATTTGAGGTGAAAAACCTAGTGAAGCTCAAGTATTTTTTGGGCATTGAAGTTGTCAGGTCCAGTCATGTGATATTCGTCTAATAAAGGAAGTACATTCTCGACTTGCTTGAGACGTCATGAATGAGTGTAAACTTGCGAACACCTATATTGAAGCCCAACCACATATTAGAAAGGGATGATGGTGAAGCCATTGATGACATCACCGGTTTTCAGCGGTTAGTGGGGAGACTTATTCACTTGTCTCATATTCGTCCAGATATCTCACAGGTTATTTGAGTTATCAGCCAATACGTGCATCCTCCAAAAACTCACCCCGTGCATTTCGTCCCGAACAGTGATCGATGATGGCTAATCGCCGATCGGGATCGGGTCCCCCCCCCCCCCCCTATATCGGCGATTGCCGATCGACGTTCGGGTTTCGATCCCGATCGCCCATTGGCAATCATCAATCGGGTGTCGACCGTAATTTGGGACCCGATCGTCGATCATCAACAACCAAATTATTATTATTGGGTTTTCTTACAATTATAGGAGTGATAGTGCATGCGGGCGCGCCCGAGAGCAGACAAGAACATGCAGAAGTACTTTCCTAGCCAGATTATTGTCGCAGCTGCACGGAGGGCCCCATGCACTATCACTCGACTAAAAAAGTCTTGAAATATGGTCTTAAAAAGGCGAGTTCAGAGTTTACAAGCTTTTGATTTCGTTAGATCAGAGAATGAGTTTTATTATAAATGATAAGAACAAATAGAATCATAAAAATGATATCTAATGTTCAAATAGCTAGTACTATAATTATGAGATCCTTTCATATATCTTCTCGTTAGAATGTCATCCATTCCTCTTTTATTCAAGTATCTTCTTGTTCTTCTTCTTTGCGCCGTATCATCTATTTCTTAGCCCTCCTATGTTTTCCTCATGCAGCTCAGTTCTCACTGGTAAAATGAATTTTTATTTTGAAGGTAAATAATCGCTACAAAGATATCTTTTCTATAAACCTTCATTATTTTACCAAAGATACAACATACTCAGTGATTAATAATGTATTTTTTTGTTCATAGAAAGTTATAGAGTGTTGATTATATGCCTCGAATCTTAACCCAAAGACGACGATGACGCATATCTCGACCCGCAGGGTCCTTGTCAAACTTTTTCGGTGTAGTTATTGGGGGTATTTTGGATATCTTGTAAATGTGCGAAGTGTTACAGAAACTCCTTGTCGTTCTAAGATTTGAATCATTATGAAATTCGGAAATCCGTCCACTTTTTGTAACCGCCTTTGTTCTTGATCTAGTGAAAAATGAACTGTTGTTGCCCGTGGACGCCCATCTTGGGGTGAATCACGTAAATATGCGTCTTCTGTGTGGTGATTTTTTGTTTATTTTATCTTTCTTCTCTCGTTTTCGCAACATATAACATTTAAATAAAGATAAGATTTTCTTAATTTATTTCATAATATTTCTTGATTTATTTCATGTATATTAGCTAAAAAGAGTGCCTTACACATCCAACAAGCAACATTTCAAATAAAAGCACAACATAAACTTAAACATAAAAACAACTCACACAGAACTCACTCCATCCTTTCAGACTGGAGATCAAACTCACACTGTTTTATTCAACCATACTCACACTTCTTCTTACTTTGCCCAACCCTAGATTTTGGGCCCAAATGTCATTCCTGCCTTTCTCTTAATGTTCAGAAATCTTTTGAACCAGATGGCTGAGTTCTTTTTCGTCCTGGTTCGGTCGGGCAAAATCGGCTCTTCGTCTCCATTTTCCTGCACTGTTTTGTCCCTGTAGTCTATGTAGTGGAGCCCTAACCGAGATTTGTAGCCAGCTTGCCATTCGAAGTTATCCAGTAGAGCCCATGTGAAGTATCCTTTCACATTTGCTTCCCTCCTGCATTTGTTTGGAAGAAAGAAAGAAAAAAGCAACTTTATATAACTTGTTTGAGACATATTAGGGTTGAGAAAATAATTCCATGTAAGGAATCTCCTGCAGCATTGTGCGCATATTATAGATCCTGGACTCCTCCACCTACAACCATCTAGGGTCCGTTTGGCACGGCAGTGGCGGTCAAGAACGTGGTAGTTGCAAACCACCATCCGTTTGACGCGGTGCTTTTGCTCCAGCGAGTTTTGACAAAAATGTCACGTCATGAAATATGTGTTTGACATGACAACGTTTATGACAGTCGCCAAGAAAAAAAACTAATTTTCAACATAAAAATGGATGAAGTTCCTTAGGTGAGGAAGACGATTCGTAACCACTGCATTCACGACCACCACCACCATGCCAAACAGATCCCTAGCGTTGTGTTGGATACAAGAAAAAGTTATAGCTTACCATCTAAACTCCTTATCATTTCTTCTTTGTGATAAAAGAATGCAAAATGAAAACAAGAATAATAGTTTATGTTATTTTGTAAAAAGCAAATATGTGATATCACTACTATAGTTATTACATAACAAACTCTACTAGTAAATAGTATGCAAGAACTTCATGAAGCTCGTGGATATTAATATAAAGGAATAATTACCAAAACTTTCCCTCAAAGTTAGCATAATTACAGGTTGCACCTCCTCTTATTTTTGAAATTACAAAAACCCCTCCTGTAATTTTACATTTCATAACATCCGTGCACAAAAATACACCCTTGAAGTAAATCTTCAGTTTTTTCTGTGCATGGATGTTATGAAATGTAAACTTACAAATGATGTTTTTATACGATTAACTTTTGTGTGTAAAAGATCGCATAAAGGTATAAAAGAGCTCATCAACCCAAATTTGAGCAGAACAAATACAAATTCTTCTGATCAGCCATGACTTTCTTACCTCAAGGCTTCTGTGAGCTCATGAAGATGAAGGGTGAGATACTCTGTTCTATGTGTATCAACAATTGCTTCTGCAAGTGGTAGGTCATTATCTACCTCAAGCACTCCTACAAGTTTAAAAAAGAGTTAAAGGAGCCAAATGTTAAAAGATATATAAATCCCAAGCAATTGATGTTATAATTATGTAGTTTAGTTTCCTGTGAGTATCAACTAACCATTTTCAGTGATGTAAATTGCGGGATTATTGTATCTTTCCTTTGTGTATATTAGGAGTTCCCTGAGTCCTCTAGGATACACATTGATCCAACTTCCAGCCTGCAAGTTAAAGACAAAATAAGTTAGAAATGTGTCATATTGAAAATCAAAAACCTCTTCCACTATTTTTCATCTTGAATATATTGATCCATAAAGGGCAGCCCGGTGCACAAAGCATACCCTGCATTTTTTGCAAGAGGCTGCTTCCAGGACTCAAACCTGTGACCTCAAGGTCACACGACAACATACCTCAACTAGTGTGTGGCGTGCGCCAAGGCTCCCCTTCACTAAAGTTATCTTGAATATATTGATCCATAATTTACTAAAATTGGTTCAAAAACTAAAGTTATCATTAACATGAACATGGAAGTTATCATTAGCATGAGCATTATCATTTTTTATTTGACTTAGGCTTCGCTTGGCACGGTGGTGGAGGTCATGAACACGGTGGTTATGAACTGTCGTTCGTGAATGCCTGAACTCACCTAAAGAACTTCATCTATATAATAGAATCGAATCTCTTTAGAAAGAAGATCTTTTGTCTCATGGTAGCCTGCTCCAATCCCCTTCCGAAACTTTCGTTATTGGGTTAGCCATACACTTCACATGTTTCTAGCGATTCACACGGCATCATCAAATGATACAAGTTTTGGATATGAATCTACAACGCACATGAGAGCTTTTTTGTAGATTTCAAACGAATTTTTATGTTCTCAAAACCAGTTTTCCTCACTTGGTGGTGGTCGTAACCGTTGTCATGTCAAACATACATTCTATGACGGTGACGTTTTTGTACAAACTCACCGGAGCAAAAACTCCGCACCAAACGGAGCCTTAATCAAAATCGATAATCTTATGAACAGCCATTCAAACTTGTTAATATTGCGTCCAACTCAAATCCAAACCCATAAGCTTTACCGTATGACCGGAAGGCCACCACATCATACTTCTATACCAATATATATTTCATCAATCTAATGTGGGACTAAATTAATACTCCCGCAAAGTTTGATCAAACTATAAATTTACTTAACACAATGGTTAACTAACATGTAGAAAAACAACAGCTTACCTCTGCATGCTCAATAGGGACGCCATTCTTTTCAGCTGCATGAATTTGTAGAATATATAATGAAGTCAGAAGTCAATTTATATGCCAAGTTTATAAATGAAATAAAAGCTTAGTTTTAAACTTTTATGCATCATATATATAGGGTCATTTTTGCTAAATTAAAGGTTGCACCCCTTTTACTTTTGAAATTACAAAAAACACTCCTCTCTTACTTTTGAAATTACAAAAACTTATTATGTAAGAGTACATTTCATAAAACCCATGCACCAAAAGACCCCCTGAAAATTTACTCCGATGGGGTATTTTTGTGCATGGATGCTATGAACTGAAAATTTCATGGTAGGTTTTTGTAATTTCAAAAGTAAGAGGGGTGCAACATGTAATTATGCTAACTTTTAGGAGAAATTTTGATAATTATTCTTATATATATATACATAAAGGGGAAAAATTACTTAGTATGTTAGCATGTATGTCGTCGTTGAATGTTTGTAAGTTGTCTTGCGTTGGAACATTTTGAGCATATCTGGCCGTGTAATAGTTGAGACCGATAAAATCAAAGGAACCCTTGAGCTTTTCAGACTCCTCGGGGGTAAAAATAGGGAGCCTGTCTTTTACCAACGATCTCATTGAGAAAGGATAGTTTCCATACTCCAATGGATCCATAAACCTGTCAATTATAAGATGATAAAAATGTTAGATATTGTATTTTGCATACATCATGTTATGCTCTACATATATACATAATTTATCAAAAAAAATGTATAGAAGATATACATATTTCAAAAACTCACCATCCCAAATTAAACTCGAGGGCTCTCTGTTGTGCCTCTTTTTCAATAGGATTATTGTCGTACGGCTCATACCAGTGCGACACTAATGTGATACCTACTTTCCCTTGTTGCTTGGCCTGCAAATTAATGCACACTGCATTTACCAAATCTTTTCAAAATTGTAATAATTCTTCTATGCATTTGAAACACGTACATGCTTTGTAGTTTCTAAACAATATTGGGCGTTCGACAAAAATGTCCCGGTTTGATGACATTTGTCATTTTTGACCGAAAAATGATATATGTTAGCACTAATGTACACACTTTAGCGGCCACAATGAGAGGCTTTCATGCTCCCTTTGGCATGGTGGTGGTGACAGTGAACTGTCGTTCGTGAACGCCCAACATCACTAAAGGAACTTCATCCATTCTTATGTTCAAAACTAGTTTTCATTTCTAGGTGGCAGTCATAACTGTCGTCATGCCAAACATACACTTTATGACGGTGGTGTTTTTGTCCAAACTGACCGGATAAAAAATGCCGCGACAAACGGAGCCTCAGTTTGCTCGACGGGTTACTCATGCTTCAATTGTATGGGAAAAACAACTAATTGTCTTCCTTTTAACACATTCATAATCATTCTTGATGGACTCCAATCTATCTATGGAGGACAGGGGTGCAAGTTGAATTGAGCCGGTGCGTGAGCTCGATGAGTCGGCTTGAAGAAAGGTCAACTCGAGCTCGAGTATGTGGAGCTCAAACTCGATTGCGAGTCGAGCTCAAGCTCACTTGCTTTTACTCATCAGCTCACAAGCCGTCTCGCGAGGTTTTCTTTGAATGTTTTTTTTTTTAATCTTAAATATAAAGAAAATACAGTTCATGAGCAAAAAAACCTCGTGGGCAGCTCAAGCTCAATATATCAGTCTCGTGCTCGAGCTCCAGCCATGCAAAATGTGCTCAGCGAGCTCGTTCTCAAGCTAGAGCTCGAAATGGTTAGCTCGAGATGGCACCCCTATTGGAGGTTGGATCGAGCTCTCTTATCAGAGCCTCGCTACGTACCATAGATTTGGATGAAGGCGAGCAGAAGAAGAAAAAGGAGATTGCTCGAGAGGAAGAAAAAATAAAGTAGGCATTTCCGTCGTATAACTTCCGTGTGGAACATAATTGCAAGTCTCGTTCATTTTGCTTGTACATAAAGAGAATATTTATCAACTAAATGAAATGTCTTTCTTACACAAAGATGGTTTTATTTCTCACTTGTTTTGCACTTGAAAATGAAATAATTATGGATAAACATTTTCGGAAGCTCGCATTAAACGAAAGATTAATATTGCAGCTAATTAGAGATTGTTAGCAGGCGCGGATAATAACCTGATACTCATCGATGTAGAGCCTTGCGGCGTCGGCGTGTGCTAAGAGAATGTTATGAGCGGCGATATACGGCTCTCTCAAAGAGTCTCCTCCGGCTGGGCAATTAAAGTTAGGGAGTCCTTTTGTGCATCTACCAGGGGCATGCACTCCTTGTCCATATCCAAGGGTTGAGAATGTCCATGGCTCATTCATTGTAATCCAGTTCTTAACTTTGTCCCCAAACTCTTCATAACATATTTTTGCATAGTTTTTGAAGTCCTCCCTGTCAAAAATGTGCATGAGACAACAAATTGCAGCATTTCTATATGTTTTTTTTATAAAATAATTTCATCATTCAGATATAAATGTTGTCTTCAAGTGCGGTGTCGACTGATGTGCGGGCGTGACATAGTGACGGGATTGGAAAACGCCAGGCGGGTTTTGGTTTGAGGCTTACGAATAACAAAGAATGCACTTAAATTTTTTTCTTCTTCTATAGATTCCAAAATTGGTTGAATCTTGGGCAATTATAAATGGGATGAGTCTAAGGCTCTCTTTTTTTCCCGTTCTTCGAACGGATGATTCTTGAATATCCCGCACACATGAATTTCGTAGAATATTTACGTGTGCACTCTCTGAGTGTGTGTTCAGATATGTTGATTTTGTGATACAAAAATTTAATTTATTGAACCTAATTATGTTAATATGCATTATGTTTATTCCACATTAATGAATGATGGTGTGTATTAAATAATTCGGTGCATGATACGCATGCGCATTATAAAATAATGAGAGTGTGATATGCATATATATTAAAATAATGGATGTGTGATACTTGCGTAAATCAAAATATTATATGGAGAGCCTATATAAAGGGATGAATATATAGTTCATTTGTAACTTGTACGTAAGCATCAAGCTTGCGATAAGATCTTGAGTTCTCTTCTCTCTTGCGGTCTTGTGCTCTTATTTTGTTCGTTCTCTTCCGCTCTTCTCTCTTCTCCGCGCTAACAAGATAATCATCAATTGAAATGACTAATCAAACATCACATATACTCACACTATTCTTTTATCCAAGAAGCCTCCGTATTCATCTTCTAGGGCTTGGGGAACATCCCAATGGAACAGCGTCGCAAACGGCTCTATTCCTGCAACCACGAACGGCACTTAATTAATCACGCCGATAATCAATAACGCATTCGTCATGATTAATAGTAAAGTAGCGATTAAGCTGGATTTATATGAGAAGATGAGATGAATATCAATCCACAAATTAACAAATTAATCATTCATATATTGTTCTCACCACTGTCATGGAGTTCATTAATCAAATTCTTGTAATATTGGATCCCTTCTTGGTTTACTTTGCCCCGGCCATCTGTTAGGTTGTCCATCAATATATGACACATCCACCATTAGAAACATGTAATTAGAAACTATATATAAAGATAAAAATTTCATTTTTACTTTTGAAGTTCAAACCTTCTTAATCCATTTTCATGAATATATATATATATATATCTTATACTATTCTATAAGGGGAAAACACCCTTTGGTGCAACATTGGGTCTTCCCAAAATACCCTTGCACCAAAGGGTGTTTTACCCTTATGTCATCGAAAAGATGGCTGGGCTGGGCGGGCTCTGGGCGGGCTTTGCGGGCCGCTGCTGCTGCTTGGCGTAGCCTGTGAGGAGGCGGCCGCAGGCCGCCGTCGGGGAGCAGTGAGCACGGGCGAAGCCCGTGCGGAGCTGCTAGTATATGTATATATATATATATATATATATATATAGAGAGAGAGAGAGAGAGAGGGAGAGATTAGGGACTGAGAGTTTACATAATTACATGGACAGCCTCTCTACATTTCAAAATTACAAATACCTTGTCGATATGAGTTAATTTGCTCCATTTGCAACCCCCTCTTATATTAGAATTTTGAATGGAAATTGATAAAATCAACTGAAATTAAGTTTACTCATTATATATAATAACTCAAATTAATAAAGAATGAGGCAGTGAAAGAGTAAACTTGGAAATAAAGTTAATACAAAGTGTAAATTTGAAAAAATAAATAATATTTTAGTTAGTTTTATCACTTTTTTCATCCAATATTCTAAAAAAATGGTTCTGTAAATGGAGCATACTTATAGGGAAGATTTTCATAATTTAGAAACATAGAGGAAAGTTTTCTATAATTATGCAAGCTCGATTAATTAACCATATATATAATTATGCCAACCACGACGGTACCCTGTACGGGCCCCACAGTACCCCCTGCGACAATACCCCTGCCACGACATTGCCCCGACACTACGATGCTCCAGCAGCTCGCAAACCCCCGAGCGCTATACTCCACCGTCGCTCCTTTTTGTTGTGTGCACAGGGGTTTGCGAGTAACAAGAAGATCACATTTTTATGTAGGTAGAAATATGTGTATATATGAGAGCACATTTTTTAAAATAAAAGAAATATTATATAAATTCAAAAAATTGAAAATTTTGTAATAAATTGTGATAAAATTGGAGAGTTGATTGTTTCACCAAAATGCCTATTTCCCTATAGAAATATATATATGTATGTATGTATATAAATGTGTGCTGCATACTTGGCAAAATTCTTGGCCATGAAATGGAGAAACGATATGCATCCATGCCCATGTCTGCGATCAAGTCCACGTCCTCCTAAAATTTTCAAAGAATGGGTTGACAAGATTAGCATATTAATTAATTAACTATGGATTAGAACTTAATTATGTAATAAGTGATTTCATAATGCATGATAAAAAATTAATTTCTGGTCACAATTAAGCCCCTACGTACGTACACTACACTTGGTGTATATATTCTCGTACCTTGTATCGGTGGTATGAGTCGGCAGCAATGTCTCCGTTGCTTCTGTCTTCTATTTTTTCTGAAAAACATTGATGAAGGATTTAATAAAAATTTCATCAAAAGGCTAAGCTAGTTCAAATAAATTTAATAAGATAACATGAGTTAGGTGTTTGAGTATATCTTCTATGCTATATACACACATGCGCGCGAGAGAGAGGCACGGGGATCCGCCCCTACGACCAATCATAACAGTGCATGTGAGGGGGGGGGGGGGGGCAGTACTCTGGCCACGATATTGCCCCGACGTGACGACGCTCCCGCTGCTCGAAAACCCCCCGAGCGCTATACGCCGTCATCGCAAGGGAGTTTACGAGTGCCGGTGAGACCACATTTTTTAATTTAGGTAGTAAGAGATTTACATATATGAAAGGACATTTTTTGTTTAAAATCAAAGAAAAAGGCATAAAATAAATTAAAGAAATTGAAAATTTTTGAAATCGAAAATTTAAATGTTTCACGAAAAGATTTTTTTTTCCTTTTTAAGATAATATAGATATATAACTTGGGCGAAATTGTGTAATGGAGAGTACTGTTAGGCTAATTTTGAGTCATGGGAAAGGGCTGGTCCGTGTGGTTGCTACATCATGTGACCACGATAATGATCGTGTCGAGGAAACGGGCTTCCCGTGGTTGCTTGTCTGCTCACGAGCTCTTAAGCTAGCTCATCTGTCTTCTTTTTTCTTTTTTTCTTTTTTGTTTCAAAACGCACAAATAAAAAACTCAGGACCTGGCTCGCGAGCTAATGAACAACAATAATCGAGCTCGAGCTCCACAAACGTACTCTAGCTCGAGTCAACCTTTTTTCAAACCGGCTCATCGAGCTTAATTACGAGCCGTCTCAACTCAACTTGCACCCATATTCTCATGTGTCACGACAACGACAATTCTACCGTCATCCATTCTATTTGACGAAATTGATTTTTCAATAGGCGAGGAGCGGCGGGGGCACCGAGAAAAGAAAACGCCGCCATGACAACGGTTATGACCGTCAGTCCGTCATGCACCAAGAAAAGAAAACTATTTTTGAATATAAAAGTGGATGAAGTTTCTTAGGTGGGGTCGGTCGTTCACGAACGACAGTTCATAGCCACCGTACCGCGTTCATGACCGCCACCGCCACCGCCGTGCCAACCGGAGCCATAGTCAAATTCTAAATGGTTGAGCAAATCTCTAGGAAACACTCTATTTTGTGGGTTTTTTTTTTTGTGGTGATTGTAACAGTTGTCATGCCAAACATACGTTCTAAAATTCACTGAAGCAAAAACGCTGCTGCGACAAACGGAGCCTAAATGTGTGAAAGAAATTATTAAAGATCCAAAAGAATTTGTATGCATGATGAGAATATTCATAGATATGGGTATGCGAGCCTTAAAAAAGAGCGTTGTTATATGCACAATTACTCAGCCTGCATATATCAACGGTCTGCATAAATTCTAAAGCAGTCTGCATATAACATCGCTCTAAAAAAAACCTGGGTATTTTCTGCAGAAAGTATTCCATATGCATTCTCCTCTCCCTCCAAATGATGTTCCTTCTACCTGTAATAATTAACAAGTTTGCTACATCCTTAATCACGATTAGAGGACATCTAAACTGGTATTTATGCTTAATCTTAATTAACATAAAATTAATAACAGTACTCAGGAATTCTTACTTGCGTGCTGATGTCATTAATTAACAACATGGATGAAAACCTTGGGTATTTTTCATGTGTAATTAATACCTTTTGTTGCCTCTTCCCATAATTCAAAATTTTATAATTTATGTTATTTTATTTTTTGCATTATTTTACTCTCCCTCTTTATGTTCTCTAATTTATTTTATATTATTGTATTAGATTATATTTTATCTTATTTTTTTATTACAAATTTTATAGTGAATTCTGACATAATCAGTAAATATAATTGCATTTATCTTCTTGGCATTTCTCCAACTACTATACTTTAGCATAATAATATATTTTTTTTTCTCTTCCAGTTTGTTGAGTTTAATATTTTTAGGCAATAACTATATGTAGTTCTACTTTGGTTATTTGTAGACCATGCAATTAGAAAATGATTATATGCAGGACAATTTTTGAATGGATTCACAAGTTTCTATGGGGTTTTAATTTGACCTGCATATATCCTTGGACTGCATACTATCAAAACTGATCTGCATATAACATGACCCTATTTTTAAGAGTGAAAATAATTATATTAAATATCATAAATAAATTTTTTATATTTAATTTTATTTTGAATAAAAGTTATTATATAATATAATTTTTTAATATTTTATATTTTATCAAAAAATTATTTATATAAGAAAAATTATTAATAAGTGGAACATCCAGCAAGAATAGCTAAAGAGTTATTAGAGCCAGAGATCGACTCCCTCCCAATAGGGATGCTAAGAGTCTTCTATGCAGTGATGGACACAAAAAAATTTGTGTAGATAGAGTACTAATTTATTCGAAAAAATTTAATTAATAAATATAAAAACAATATACTTATCTTTATATTATTTTCACATTTTTATATTGTTCATATTTTTTAATAAATTATTATTTTTATAATGAGTGCATATAGAAAAATATCTATATTTTAAATACAATTAATTTAAGAATCTATTATTTGAATAAAAAAAGTCTCGGTCGGTTTTCTTCTTTGTAAAATTACTTTCTCAAATCCTTCAACCAAATTAAAATATAGAGACTTATTTAAAAAAAACATCTAAAATATAGAAATTTATTTTACCAATTTACCTTTCCTTTTTTATTATACTTAAAAGAAAGCAATTTGGATAAATATTAAAAAAATACCTTTCCTCATTTATTACCATGGTAATTTCTTTTTATTCTGTCCTCAGTTCTCCCCCAAAGGGGCACCGGAGCTTAAAACGCTCTCCCAAACACACCATTTGTAAACACATTTTTGGTTTGCAGCAGGCATTTTACCTGGAAAGCAGAAGTAGCTGCCCCAAAGAGAAAGCGCGATGGAAAGCTGATTCTTCCGAGCCTGGATGAAATTTCCAAGTCCTCTCCCGGAGCCAAATCATCGCCATTGTTTCCGGCCGGCTTGGAGCAGACCACAGAGCCAAACTTCGTCCTCCGCCCAACATGCACCGAAGGAAGAACAACTCTCTGTTCTCTCATCAATCTACTCGAGAAGGCCGCCTCGCTTCCACGGCCGCAGCTTTTCCCGCAGCTTCTCGCTTGCGCGTGCGCAGAAGCACTTGCAAACGCCATCGCCATTCGCTCTCAGTAGCTATGTTTTGCTTCAGTAATCAGTACTGTCTTTAAATAAATAGATATATGTAGAGGAGAGAAGCGAATGGTTTCCGTCAAATTAGATAACATACCGTGCAGCCTCGCCTTTCTTTTTTTTTTCTCTCGCACGTGTTTTACTTTTCAAAGCCGTCGGCAACTGCAAGTTGATCATCACGTACAGTCCTCCTGTACCATTCTGCAGTGACGAAGGAGAATTTTGTTTTCTTCATATTTTTCAATAACGTAAGAAGACATTCTAGAAAAAAAAAAGGAGTGTTTTAGGTTTAGTTGGTTGTTAAAAATTTTGTAATTAAAATATTTAATTTATAATATTTTATTGGAGTCTAGTATGATGTTTAACTCCTCATAATTGATGAAAAGCTCCAAAATTAAATTGAGGGAATCTGAATATTTGGAGAGAACCTTTCATGAAGAAAATAATGAACTCATTACTCTCATCATGCCAATTTATAACTTTCTTGTTTGTGAGTATATAAATGTTTTCACTCTTTCTTATTTGTCCAAAGAAACATGAGGAGGAACTATAAACCACGCGCGCGCGCACGCACCGGATTGAATCTGGATCCGGATTTGGGGAAGAATTGAATTGTGTTTTTTGTACAAAATAGTTTCAGTATTTTTATCGTAGTTGCGTCGAATAGAAGTCGGAGCTGCATCGAGTAGATCTCGAAGTGACATTGACAAGATCGCCTGAAGTTGGAGTTGCGTCGACTATAACTCGACGCACCCGACTTGCGTCGATAAGAACTCGAAGCAACCACCTTGCGTCGATAAATTCTCGACGCTTGCGTCGACAAACAGTTCGTCGTCTTGACCTACGTCGATAAGAACTCGACGTAGCGTCGAGTTGCGTCGATATGATTTCAACTTAACGTCGATTTGAATTCGACGCGACCTCTGTCATTTTGCGTTTTCTCTTCGCAATTATAACGCGTAATTTCTAACCGTTCTTTTACGCATTTTTCACGTCATTACTCTCTTACGTTGGAAATCTCCAACGTCTCTGCACGATTAACACTTACCAATTATAACTGTTGCATTAGTTACGCGTTAAAATTTTTCGAGTCTCCTATATAGGAGACTTTTTCTGAATCATTTTAACACGCTTTTTTACGCTTTCAGAAATCTGTTCTCTCTCTCTCTCTTGTTCTTGCGATCATTTTTTCGTGATTCTGTTTTCTTCACATCTGCTTCATCAAGTGGGAGTTCGGGTGTTCTGTGCTTATTCGATGTCCGCGCACATCAGAGTTTTTAGGATCAAGTGTGAGTTCGGGTGCTCTGTGCTTATTCGATGTACCTTGGAGGAGTGAGCATCAGTTGAAAGCGCTATCGAAGGGTGGTGCAACTTCTTTAGGGCAGTGATCACACACCTTACCCAGACTCGATTTTAAACCTATATAAATATATACTGTGTTCTGATTCCTTTATTTCTCACCTCTCTATTTATGATAGTTTTATTATCATCGTGTTACTAGATATGTTTTACATGAAAATCTGTACTTATTTTATAAGTGTTTTCAAAATTTGAAATATATATATATATATATATAATAGGAATATATGAAAACGTGTTAATTTTCCGAGTCTCCTATATAGGAGATTTTTTCTGAATCGTTTTAACACGCTTTTTTACGCTTTCGGAAATCTGTTCTTTCGCTCTCTCTCTCTTGTTCTTGAAACCATTTTTTGTGATTCTGCTTTCTTCACATTTGCTTCATCAAGTGGGAGTTCGGACGATGTTTTGTGCATCTTCGGTGTCCGCGCACATCGGAGTTTTCGGGATCTAGCCGGGTGTTGTACCTTGGAGGAGTGAACATCGGTTGAAAGCCCTACCGAAGGGTAGTGCAACTTCTTTAGGGAAGTGATCACACGCCTTACCCAGGCTCGATTCTAAACATATATAAATATTGTTGGGTCTAGTGTTCCTTCACTTGACCTGTAGTGCTTTTTCCTACTTTCTTAAAGAAAAAGTAGCGGCCTTCCCATCAGTCTGGGCTTTTGGGACAGTTGGTTGCGCTTGATCCTACAAGTGGTATCAGAGGGAGTTTGCGGGTTCGAGGCCGGGGGGCGTTGATTAAATCATGAATTTTCTGTACCTGTGTGGGTCCCAGCGGGTCAGGCGACCGCGACCATGTGAAAAACCACCTCTGAGCCATGTGGTGCGCCACCTCTGAGCCATGTGGAGCACCTCTAAGCTTGCGGGTCGTGCTGGACGCTGGGGGGGGGGGGGGGGAGATTGTTGGGTCCAGCGTTCCTTCACTTGACCCGTAGCGCCCTTTCCTACTTCCTTAAAGAGAAAGTAGCATCCTTCCTATCAGTCCGGGCTTTTGGGACAGTTGGTTGCGCTTGATTCTACAAATATATATCGTGTTCTGATTCCTTTTTTATCACCTCTCTGTTTATGATAATTTTATTATCATCATGTAACTAGATCTGTTTTACCTGTTCTTATAATCTTGTTATTCAAAATCTGTAATTATTTTATAAGTGTTTTCAAAATTTTGAAAAAATATATATTATAGGAATATATGAAAAATATTTCAACAGAGCAGGACAAAGACGGAGTTTAAAGAGCTTATATTTAGTAGTGCAAGAAGGTCGGATGACACCGTCATTAAATTAGGTGACCAAGATATTTCCCGCAGTGAGTGCTTTAAATTTCTGGAATCGATAATTCAAATAGCTGGAGATGTAGATAAAGATGTGATGCATAGAATCCAAGCAGGTTGGTTGAAGAGGAGAGGCGCATCTGGGATCTTATGTGATTGTAAAGTTCCACTAAAACTTAAAGGCAAGTTTTACCATACTGCAATTAGGCCAGCAAAGCTCTACGATTCTAAATGTTGGGCAGTGAATGGGACCGGGGAGAGTAAAGTGCACGTGTTGCACTTTACGGTGCAGTGCGGCATCCAACAGATGCGAGCTCATCTCAGCTCGCGCGCACACATCTCAAAGCGAGATGTGATGTGCACGCATCTCCGCGCGAGCTGAGATGAGCTCGCATCCGTTGGATGCCGCACTGCACCGTACACGTGCACTTTACTCCCCCCGGTTCCGCAGTGAATGGTGTACATGAGCAAAAAATGGGAGTTGCGGAGAATAGAATGCTTAGGTGGATGTGTGGTCACACGAGACTGGATAAAATTAGGAATGAATGTATCAGGGATAATACATGAGTGACACCAATTGTAGAGAAGATGCGAGAAACTCGTTTAAGATGGTTCGAACATGTACATAGGAGACCATTACTAGCACCTGTTAGGCGTTGTGAGAGTTTAATCACTAGATATGTTAAACGGGGGAGGGGTAGACCAAAAAAGACTTGGAATGAAACTATAAGGAAAGATATGATGTACTTAGACATTAGTGAGGCTATGATTAAAGATCGGGCGCAATGGCGACAAAGGACCCATATAGCCGACCCCACTATGGTGGGATAAAGGCTTGAGTGGTGTTGTTGTTGTATATTTTTCAATAATAAAAATTAAGTTAAATTTAAGCAATTGTTATTCTCAGATCGGATATGTCTATTCTCATATTTTACTATTTATAGGTCAAAATGGATCCAATATTGTTATTGGTAGTAAATTTTATTATCCGCAGAACAACACAAAATAAATAAAAAATTGAAGGATCTAACTCTAAAGAGGACAATCAACATGTCTTTTAGAGTTTCTGATTTAAATTTATCTTTTTTTTTTAATCTTTTCTGCTAGAATCTGAGATGCATGACTTAATTTTCTTGATGTAACAGAGAGTATGTATTTGATAGGGACAAGAGGCGTGCTTTCATCTCTAGATTTACACGGAGAGAGGGTAAGTGTTTCCTCTTGCTCTTAATTTGATTTCATCAATTTCGATGCGCGGGATGAAGTTGTCGGTCAGAGCTCAGATGATCGTCGGAGCAGTGTCACCGTCATCGGGCTCGACTCAGGATGGAGTCGTCGGCCTAGACTCAGAAGGTCGCCAGAGAAGTTCCTTCATTGTCAAGCCCTGCTCAGAAGAACGAAGGCATTGAATGCTTAAGTTTAAAGGTGATCCGCAAATAGATGTTTATAAACTCAAATAAAGTGGGGAAAATTGGTTTGCGGATAAATGTTTATGATCTACGAATAACAATTGCCTAAATTTATTGTCTTTATATATAATATATATTGTAAATATTTATCAAATTTTCAATAAAATAGAATTGACATATGGGTCATGCTTTTATTATTTTGAATGAAAGATTAAGTGTTAGATTTGTCATGATATCATAGTTTTGCCAAAATTTTCTTTGTTAAAAAATTCTAGATATTTTTTTATATATAGATATATTGCATAAAAAATTTCATTAATGATATTAGTGACATATAACAACTAATTTTTTCCAATGATATTAGTGACATATTGGAAGATGTATCTTATGAACACCACGTAGGTCAACTAATTTATGCAACGGTGGCTAGAACTGTCATCACTCCTCAACGAGTATGCTAAATTAAGTTATTGCGGCTCGGATTATGCCACTTGTCGCTCTATAACTCGCCAATCCGCTCTTAATTAGTCATCTCATGATTTTGGTTTCTAATAAAAAGTCAACAAATTAATCTTCTCACTTAAAATCATTGATTCAAATTAAAAAAAATGCGGCTTTTATTCACAGACTCGATTTCTCTTTGCGCAGTTTTTTACTATTCTTAACTCTAAAGAGTACCAGATTTACTATTCACAGATCAATAAAAAAAAACCAGCATATACATAACAAATATTGAACTGCTATATGCATGGAAATATAGGATTTCAGCGACCTCTTGACAATTACAAGTAGGGCTGTTCACAAATAGTATAGTTCGTGAATAGTTCGAGATTCGATTCGTGAAGATTCGATTAAAATTCGTATTTTTCGAATTCGAATCCGAATTCAGAATGAAATAGTTATAAAATTATATAAAACATTATAAAATTATATTTAAACATTATAATTTGAATTTAAAATTATATTTAAACATTATAAAATTATATTTAAGCATTATAAATATTAAATATAATTATAATTAAACATTGTAAAATTAGAATTCGAATTCAAATCCATGTTCAAATCCGAATCGGTTCGATTGAATAGTTATTCGATTCGATTCGATTTCAGTTCGAATTCGAATTGATTGGATTCGATCGAAAAGTTATTCGATTCGATTCGATTCGTGAATACCCCTAATTACAAGTATCCACCGCTCCATTTGCAGCAAATGAAAATATAATTCGGCGGTGCATCATTAGCAAGTGGCTAAATTTGTAGTAGATTTAACGAGGGATATTCGGATTATATTCTAAATCTTATAATAATAAAAAAAAGTAATAAAAAAAAGTAAGAAAAAAGAGAGTCTTATCTTTAATAAAGCGATCGCTAATTAATGACAGGTGCATGCACTAGAAAAGTGATCGCTAATGACAACTACGCTCTCAATAATGAATAGACTAATTAATTAAATATAAATATAATTATCCAAAGCTGATGTGTTGACAGATGAATCTTATCTCCTTTCAATGAAGGTGCTACTCTTCCACGTTGGATTGAAGGATTTGAATTCTAGCCCGGTTTTTACTCTGCCCGGTCAGCGGCAACGACAAATCAGGAGCGGCCATGTGTACTGCCCCGGGCAGCGGCAAAGGCGACATCATGTTTGGCATTTTTCTCTTTTGGTGCCCTCACTCGTCGTCCTCATGGAATAAGATTTCGAGGAGCATCTTCGAGTCGGGGTTTATGTGAAAATTGGAGGGGGCTCCCCGTGCGCGTCTGCTCTTGGGCACACAGATCTTTGTACGATGGTACTTTCGTAGCTCGCAGATAGTAGTTTTGTTTGATTTACTTCCCATCACTTAGGGGTTTATAAATAGATTATCAAAGGTTTGTGTTTATATTTCTTTAAATATAATATTTTGTTTTCAAAATTGATACCAATAAATTTAGAGCGATGCTAACGCAGGCCAGTTTTGGCTATATGCAGGTCACAATTTAAAAAAAAAATATCAATTTTCTTTTTCAACCTGCATTTTTTCTTTTCAACTTGCAGCCGCCGAACAAGATCGAGCTTCCTCTCTGATCTCCTCTCCCTAATCCGCGACTCCGGTCGGTGATCCTCTCCGGTCGACCACCTCCTTCCCTTCTCCGACCGGCGAGCTCCTCTCTCTTCCTCTATAACTTATTTTTCTAATTTTGAATCGTGCTATGCATGTGAATTGAATTAAAATATAGTGTTTTGTGCATAAATAAATCCTGGTGTTTTTTTGATTTTACTCGTCTGTTATTGATTGAAACTTTGAAAGGGGTGACCACAAACATATTTTTTGTGATATATAGAATCAAAATGATTATAATATATTTAATTGAACTATTATTGTGGATCAAATAGACTGCAAAAATATATTTATTTGGCTTTTATAAATACTATATTTTGCTTGATGATTTATTTAAAAAAATATTAATTTAATTTTTGAATATGATCTGTAAATATGAGATTTGACCTGCAGAACAATTTTTTGGCCTGCATATATCTGCGGCCTGCATAAAACCAAAAACGAACTGCATATAACATTGCTCTATATTTATAGTAAATCAGACCAAGTTAAAACATGTACAAATTTTTTTTATTCAGTCTTCAATGCATACTAAAATTAAAAAAAAAAACAATCAGCAATAATGATTTTAGCAAGCATAGGATATGCATGCGAGGCTGTCCCAAGGACACATTCATTCAATTCTTTGGCCCCCTACATCATTATAACAAGAGACAATAACATTAGGTTGGCTGCATTAATGCTTGCATTCATCGGTAGCGAAAAAATAAACGCACACGACATAAATTATACGCAATATCTTTGATCTCTAACACATGAACTTAATCCGCCGCAATATCATATTACAATCCACCGACTTTTTTCAATGCAAAATGTAACCCTAATACATGCATACATGATAAGCTTTGCAAATGGGAATATTAAGTTAAGATGTTTGGAAAAAATTTCTCTACGTGTAACGTTTCAACTTTTCTATGCACGGTTTATATTTTTAGCCCAAAATACAGTTCTTTTAAAAAAATAAATCACAGAATATTGCTTTACCTATTTTTATGATCATTTTAAGATCTCATATGTATATGTTACAGTCTGAAAATACGTATTAAAAAATGATTTTTTAATACATACACTTACCGTTATAAATTACATACGTTTTTACGACGGTAAATATAACTATGAATACAATTACAGTTGTAATTTCAACTAAAAATACTGTCCCGCACCATCCCATCAAACGCTACGTGTGCAGAAAATTCTCTCAAGATGTTTAATTATATGTTAAATACAAACAAAAATATAGTACAATTTTATTTAAATATACTCAAATAAAAAAGGGCATCCCGGTGCACAAAGCATCCCTGCACAGCGTAGGGCTGGGGGAGGGTCCCACCACAAGGGTGAAAAATAATAAAATGAAATTAAAAAAAAAGCCCAATAATGGAGGAAAACTGTGAGCATGAATATATTACCTTTAGTACACGTGCTTCAAATATATAACCCGATCAAAACTTACATTTCCTAATATCTTTAAGAAAAATTTGTAGGTGAGAAACTCTCACCCAAGATCATGGTGAGAGGAGTCCATCTAAGCCGTTGATCACAGATCATACGGTTGTATTTTTCCTAAATACTCTTGTATTTATAAGTAATAATAATGTCAGTATTTTATATATCGTCCGATCTGAGATCATACGGTTGTATTTTTCTCCCACCTAGTTCTAAGTGAGAGTTGCGCACCTAAGTTTCTCTCTATTTTTAAAGGAATAATTACCAAAACTTTTCCTGAAAGTTAGCATAATTACAGGTTGCACCCCCTCTTACTTTTGAATTTACAAAAATACCCTCTTAGCGTAAATTTTAAGAGGGGCCTTTTTGTGCACGGATGTTATGAAATTTAGGCTTCGTTTGGGGGGGCTTATTTTCACCGGTCAAGCGGTTACGACCGCATGAACCGGACCTTAATTAAGGACCGGTTCATGCGGTCGTAACCGCTTGACCGGTGAAAATAAGTCTCCCCAAACGGAGCCACAATCTTACATGAGAGATTTTAGTAATTTCAAAAATAAGAGTTCAAACCGTAATTTAGCAAACTTAGAGGGGAGGTCCCGGTAAATGACCCTATTTTTAAATACCCCATATATTATAGTAATCAAAATTATGCACATTACATGCATCTAACATCAAAATCATATATATATATATTTATAGGCGAGGTTGAAGGTTTACAGCAGTGCAGAAATGCCGCTTGCTTTCAGTCAGAATCCACAAGTCATGTAAGAGCTATACGGTCAACAACTCCTGGACATTGAGAAAAATAATATACTGATCAAACACAAGTAAATAAAAAGTTTTTTTTAAAGGAAGCAAAAAATAAAGGAGATGGCATGACTGCCACGTGGGTGGTCGGTCCCACCACATGGGCATCCGCAGGGCAGGCCCCACACTGCGCCCAAAAGGGTCCCACTGTAATTATTATCTACTCTACCAAAATTTTAATTAGGGTATAAAAACACTTGGAAAATAAATAGAAATTTTTATTTAATAATCATTGTGATTCATGTTATCTGAACTTGGAAATTAGATTTAACCACTTTTTACCTGTGGGGTTATGTGAGGCTATTATGTTAGTTAGGCTAAACTACTTACAGATGACTATAATTTGGATTTAACTTCACTTTAATCCAGACAATTCAATTGTCTCAATGACTCAATCAAGTTCATATAATTGAAAATCATAGAAATTGCATCCAGAAAGAAGCCAATTTTCATCCAGAACAAATGTTTCTTTGACCCACCATGTATTGTAAAGTACTTTAATCAGCTTATTCATATCTTTTTCGTGAAAAATCTTCAATTAAGCCAAAATTTCTTGACATATGGCATGTTTGGGTGGGTGATAGTAGTTGAAGATGAAGATAAAATAATGTTCTTGAATGAGCTCCCTCCCTGCGGAGGCAATCAGAGGGAAACCCCGCTGGGGGTGGTTCCAAATGGAGACTATTCAAACCCCGCTGGGATGGACATCGGGCTTCCAGTCAACGTCGAGATCGGGATTCCTAATGCGTACAACATGGACTCTGGGCATTCTGAGGAAGGTAAGCCATCCTATCTGAATATGATGATGAATCAAGGTAGTAATTGGCTTCATGATAAGGATGAATTTGGTCCTCTTGAAAAATTGATGATTTGATTTGCGTGTCTACGAAGGATTCTTGGCCATCGTTGAAAACGTCTGAAAAGTTGTGGAAGTTTTCATTGTAAGTGGATGAACTGTTTGATTGTGAAATTGCTTTAGGGTTTAGGGTTTAGGGTTTAGAGCCTTATTTCCAGTCATCCATTATTTTGAATCTCCCATGAAGCTTGGCAATCAACCAAATGACGTTATAGTCCAGAGGAATGTGATGAGCAGTGACGTTTCTTTTGCTAATAAGGTATTTAATCTTGTTGGTGAAGATATGATGTTGGATCTGAGGAATCCCTATCATCTTCGGATTATCAGAGCCTAAACTGTTGTTGAGGAGACTCAGGTTCCTAGAGATAGGGAAAATTTTCTTCCTCATTTTGATGACTCCGATATCATGCAAATTGATAATACTCCTATTAATCTTCCATGTGACCAGATCCTACATGCAAAATCTAAGTACGATGCTAATTGTCCTAATATGGAATTGTAGAGGTGTTAGGAGCACATCCTTTATGCAAAATATTAGAGATCTATTTAGTGTTTATAAGCCCTCTATTTTGATTATTGTTGAACCGAGAGTTTCAGGTCTTCGTGCTAGGAGTGTGGCAAAGAGGTTGAAGTTCTCAAAAGTTCATATTAATGATCTAATTGGATATTCAGGCGGGGTATGGTTCACATGAGATGTGCAGTCTTTAACCGTCTATGTGCTCTTCTCTTTGGCTCAAGTTGTGCATGTTGTGATTACTCCCCCTTGGGAAAGACCCTCTCTTACTCCATGTTGTCTATGCAAGACTGGGTTTTGAGGTCAGAAAGCGTCTTTGGTTGAGTCTTGAGGACATTGCGAGCGATGTCAATCTTCCATGGGTTGTTGTTGGAGACTTTAATGATGTTCTTGATAGCTCTGAAAATTTTGTGAGCGAGGACATTGCGAGTGATGTCAATCCTCCATGGGTTGTTGTTGGAGACTTTAATGATGTCCTTGATAGCTCTGAAAAATTTGTGTGTGTGTGTGTGTGTGTGGGGGGGGGGGGGGGGGGGGGGGATTCCGGCTCCATCTAGCTGCATACTTTTACAAGATATGATCTCAGGATGTGGTTTGGCCGATATGGGGTGTTAGGGTCCTCTTTATACTTTGTGTAATAATAGCATAGCTAGAATTCAGAAACATCTTGATAGGGTTTTGGCTAACCCGAATTGGTCTGCCACTCCTTCAATTGATGTCGCAGCTGAGGTTAACGTGCATCAACGTCCGCTTCGTTTTTAAGCTGTGGCTTTTGCATGAGGGGTTTCATGACAAGGTACGGGCTTATGGAGTGAGTATGGGTAGAATTTGGTTGAAGGATCGGAGAAGGTTGTTGAGAAGCTTCGGGTTTGGAACTCCTGTGTTTGGGAATTTGTTTTGGCATAATAAACAATTGTCTGCTAGGATTGACAAGCTTCAGAATGCATTGGCAGAACACCCGTCTCATCAGCTTAAATTGCATGCGAAGGATCTGGTTACGGAGTTTAACAAACTTCTTGAGCAAGAGAAGATCTACTGAGCGCAGAAGTCGAGAGTGCAATGGATTCAGTATGGGTCCGCAATACCCGGTTCTTCCACTTATGTACGATTTACAGCAGAAAAAGGAACAAGATTGCTATGATTCGTGATAGTTAGAGGGAGAGGGTGTCGTGCCCTCTGTCTTACAACATATGGTTTTGGAATTTTACCGAGGTCCATTTAGTACTGAGGACATGGTTAGGACTTAGGACGCCTTTGAGTCCTTTAAGGTGCCCACAAATTTCCTTAATTGATACACGATTACTTGAGGAGAAGGTACATAAAGATGAAGTTTGTCAGGCTCTGCACATGATGAAACCGTGGACTGCTCAGGGGGTGGATGGGTTTCAGCCTGGTGTTTATCAGGAGCTCTGGGATTCTTTCAAGGGATCTCTTACAAGCTTGGTGAAATTTGTGCTCCATACTAGTAGCTTTCCAGTTGAATTGAATCAAACCTTAATTGACTTAATTCCTAAAGTGGATAACCCCAAATATGTTTAACCGATCTGTCCTATTAGCCTATATGTAATGTTGCTTATAAATTGATCACTAAAGACTTAGTCAATAGACTTCATCCTCTCTAGGTAGATTTGGTTTCTCCAGTGCAGTCTAGCTTCATCCCTAAACACCACGATGCTTAATAACATTTTGATGGCTCATGAGATCATTCATTATGTGAGGCGGTCTAAATCTAAGAATGGCTTCATGGTCATTAAGATTGACTTGGAGAAGGCTTATGATCAGATTAGATGGGACTTCTTAAAGGAAACTCTTAGGCTCCGTTCGTTTGGCAGGAAATGTGATGCAGGAATTGGAATTGGCCCAATTCTAATTCTCGCAGGAATTAAAATTCAAGTCAATTCCAATTCTATTGTTCGGCTGAATGCAAGAATTTTATCACAGAAATTGGAATTAGTAATTCCGTTGTTCGGCTGTACATCAGAATTCATTTGACAAAATTGAAATTTTAAATGTAACGTTATGCCTAAAATGTAAAATTGACAGTACTAAAACAAACTAATAAAATTAACAGTACTAAAACAAACTAATAAAATTAACATTATGCACTTCAAATGGAACATAATTTTTCAAGAAGATAAACATGAAATATAAACATTTGTTAGTAATTTCGTTGTCATCCCTACTTGGTCACTTCAAAACTAATGAAAACTCAATTGAAATGCTTATTTTTTTTAGTATTCCAACACTCCACTAACATAATGAATCTAATCTCAGATAATATTACTCTAAGTAGCAGCTAGTAACTGAAGCATAGTAAAAAGCACCATAAACCTTGACTGCAAATCATTGACACTAATCTTCTCCTGGCCAAAATCACCATGAACCTTGCATGTAGCCGGCGGGAGAAGAGAAGAGGGGGGTCATCTTCGGAGAAGGAGTCGCACGCGGGAAGGATGGATTCGCCAGAGGAGTCGCAAGCGCAAGAGATTTGGAGCGCGAGAAGGCTGGAGCGCGAGCTGTGCCAGGGCAAAAATGTCGACCTTGTTCACCCCGTCATCGGTCGCTGAATCATTAATGGCGAGGCCATCTCCCTCCCTTTCACTCCCTCTGTGAAAACGACCTCGCCATAAAGGGCGGAGGAAGAAGAGCGAACAAAAGACCTCGCCGGAGAAGAAGAGCGAATGAATCACCGGAGAAGACCATCGCCAGCACTTGATTCTTCTTCCTGTTTAGCCTTCCAATCACTGGAGAAGAAGAGCGAATGAATCGCCGGAGGGAAGAGCGAATGAATCGCTGGAAGGAAGAACGAACAAAAGACCTCGAGGCGGGAGGCTCGGGGTCGCGCTGATTAGAGGGCTGAATCGTGAAATCTGACGTCGCGAGGTCGGACTTGGGTAGCGAGCATTTACTCTATAATCAATTCTCATAGGAATTGGATTGAATGCCAATTCCCACAACATTTCGGGCATTCCGAACAACAGAAATTGGAATTGGCAAATGAATGCCAATTTCGAACTGCCAATTTCGACGAAACGAACGGGGCCTTAGAGCTGTTTCGCTTCCCAGACCTCCTGGATTAACTTATTGCTATTTTGTGTTCAAAGCTCCAAGTTATTTGTTCTATGGAGTGAAAGAACAAATTTTTTGTGCATCGGCGTGGTTTGAGACTAGGGCATACTATCTCCCCATATCTGTTTGGTCTGTGTATGGAAAGGCTTGGGCATCTGATTCAGTCTGAAGTTTCTAGTGGTAAGTGGACACCGATTGTTTTAGGAAGAGAGGGTCCCGCGATTTCTCGCCAATTTTTTGCTGATGACTTGATCCTTTTTTGAAGAACCAATGAGGAGCAGGTGTTAGTTATTAAGTGGGTTCTGAATTTTTTTGCACTGCATCCGGGGCTAATGTGAGTATTGAGATGTCTCGATTCTTTATGTCACTGCATGTGTCTGCGGGGAATCCTACATCCTCGGAAAATATCTTTAAAATGCACGCTACTCACAACTTGAGGAGGTATTTTTGTGTTTCTTTGATTCATGGCAAAGTTACACGTATTACTTATTGTGGAATTGTAGATAATATTTCGGCTAGATTGAGTGGGTGGAAAGCTAAGACTTTGAGTCTAGCAGGACGTGCAACTTTGGTGGGCTCCGTGACCTCTGCGTCACCCACTTACACCAGGATGATTGTTTTTTTACCTAAAGGTACTGTGGAGGAACTTGATAGACTCAACAGAAGATTTCTCTGGGGTGGGAGTGAAAGAAACAAATCATGCATCTGGTTACATGGGATGAGGTTTGTAAACCGAGGAGAATGGTAGGGTTGGGTCTTCGTGTGATGGAGAAACATAATCTTGTTCTTCTTCAGAAAACTACATGGAGATTTTGTCTGAACCTAATAGCTTAAGGTTCAAGTCCTTAAAGGGAAATATGGTGTGAGTGATAATGTTCTAAAGTATGCCTTCTTGGTCTCATTCATGGAAGAGCCTTGTTCATGCATTTAAGTAGCTAGTAGATGGTATGTGACGCCGGATTGGTGATGGGATGGATACTCCTTTTTGGGTGGATAATTGGCTTGGAAAGCCGCTAGTTAAATATGAAAATTTAAATGTATCCACCTCTTTTATCGATTATACTGCGACTAATAGTGAAATTATCGGGGATGGGAGAGTTTGAGATACTAAGAAGATCTTTGCACAATTATCAGTGGAAGCCGCTACGGACATTGTTGGGTATTCTTTGCCAAGGTTTACGGATCTTAGAGATTCTTATTCTTGGATATTTATGCCAAATGAGGTCTTTACTATTCAATCTGCATATGCTGCTCAATTTTGTGATGAGTTATCGGGTGAGTAAATCAATTTTAGGTGGCTTTGGAAGCTACCTATTCCTGCACGGTGGAAGTACTTCTTGTGGCTAGTTTGTCGAGGTCACTTGGTAACTAATTCATTACGGGCTTTTTGGGGATTAGCGAATAGTGCGAGTTGTAGCCTATGTGATTGTGTATCTGAGGACATAGCTCATATTGTTTGGGATTGTACCAATGCTAAGGGTATTTGGTTGCAACTTATCCCTCTTGCTGTGCCTGCGGAGTTTTTCAACCAATATTTGTGTTTGGCTGAAAGAGAACTTGGATTTGACAGGGAAATCAGTGGATATTGTTGTTCGCATTGCATACCAATTTGGAGACTATGGATGAGACGTTGCACAAAAATTCCGATTCCAAAGATGCATCCTTGCATGATGTTTCGTTGTTGCAGAATATCCTAATAACTACTAAGAACTTTGTTTCAGCTTTGTGCGCTTTAAAAGAAAAATCTAAATAGATGATTCAGATATCGTGGCATGCTACTTCGCTAGATCGAGTAAAGATAAACATTGACGGCAATGCAAAGGGTAACATGGGTTAGCTAGCGTCGGCGACCTTATCAGGGATTCAGATGGGAATGGTTGGCAGGCTTTGTAACGCCCCGGTCTACTGTGAGTGCGCTACAAGTCTGTAGACTAGTGACCCCAACCCATCTCCACGGATCTGATTGGCCGCAACCGCTAATTCCAATGGCGGGTTGTTGAGGTTGAGGCTTGAACCCCAACCCTCCTAGATAAGGGAGCTCTAAACTGGTCTTCATCACCAATTGAGCTGCATCAGATCTGTGGAGATGGGTTGGGGTCACTGGTCTGCAGACCTGTAGCGCGCTCACAGTACACCATGATGAGGACCAGTTTAGAGCTCCCTTAACTAGGAGGCCTGGGGTTCAAGCCCCATCCTCAACAACCCGCAATTAGATTTAGCGGTTGTGACAGATCAGATCCGTGGAGATGGGTTGGGGTCACTGGTCTGCAGACCTGTAGCACACCCACAGTAGACCGGAGAGTTACATAAGCTCAATTGGTGGTGAAGACCAGTTTAGAGCTCCCTTATCTAGGAGGTTTGGGGTTAAAGCCCTAGCCTCAACAACTCGCCGTTGGAATTACCGGCTGCAGCCAATCAGATCCGTGGAGATGGGTTGGGGCCACTGATCTGCAGACTTGTAGCGCACCACAGTAGACCGGGGCGAGAGAAGGGCTACAAACTTGTCGATTGTCAAGTGGATGTACATATGACTATTCATCTGCTTGAGATGGTGGATGTGTCCTTCCATCCTTTGGGTGCTCCAGTTGAGGATATTCGGAACTTGAGGAATTGTGATTGGTTTGTCTGTTTCAAACATACTTTGAGGGAGGGGAACTTCCGCACTGATAACTTGTCAAAGATGGGTGCACACTTTATGAGGAGCTATTGATTTTGGACGCACCGACTGGAGATGTTCTTCAATTCTTAGAGGCTGATGCATGGTGCATCTCATTTCCCCATGATTTTATTATTAGTTTGTTTTTATCTTTGTACAAAAAAAATGCAATAGAGAACAAACACCCAACAAACTGAGCCTTAATTGAAGATTTGTCGCTTCTTCTGGATAATATTTGACTCTTGAATTCAATTGCAAAGATTTAAAACTACAGGGGTTTGATTGCCCCAATTGAAATAGTAAGGGCTTGAACAAAAAGTCAAAACATAGAAATAAAAAGGAGATTTGCTCTAATTATTAGGGCAGAACGAATGCACCGAAGCTGAGTTGTAGGTAGAGCCGTACCTTCTCCTTCTGTTTAAGTAAAGAATCTATCTTCTTCATGTACTCATCAGTCAATTTCTGCACAAGGAACCACATATATTCATAATAACTTGAAAATACGATCTCAAGAATGCATCATACATGATACACACCTTGAACCTTCACATACTGTGAAAGCCATCATGAAGGATTTTAAAAACTATGAACAAAAGATGGAAATCCATATTCACCTGTAAATCACTAGATAAGTCTTTGACATTATCTTCAGATAGCTTTTTTTCCTGTAAAATCCAATCCAATAGAAAGTTAGAGTTTCCCAACCGGGTTGAAGTAGGTCAGGCCGCCATTGAAATGGAAATGTTAATGAAACCTAAGTGAAATAAGTTTTACCTACTTGTTTGGTTGAAGAAAGATAGAGTGAGATTTTTATTTTTCTTGTTTGGTTGACTACTGAGTAGATAGAGTTAGCGTATAAGGAAGTCTAGGAAATGCACCGGTTGGACGAGTAGATATGATGGGGATCGCGACACACATCGGCCTACACGACGATCGGAGACGTCAAATTTATGAGGATCGACGAACCGAGATTTTTTTGTTATTTTTTGAAGAAGAAAAAAATCATGTATTTTAAGGGTCATCATAATCGGAGAATCATGGCTGTCCATGATGGCCCCGTAGTCTATAAATAGGGATAGAAGATTCATTTTGAAGAGATTGAAAGATTGAGTGAAGAAAATATTCCTCCTTTCGATCACCCGGTGCCGAAGCCAGAATCCAAGTTTCGAAGCTTGGATGTTATCTCCTCCTCATTCCCTCCTCCTCTCCTAGCCGGTCACCCCTCCACATTCCATGGCCGGCCCCCTTTCTCCCCACCACCACTACCTCAAACTCCCTTCCAAAATCCCTCCACCACCTCCCCCATCCAATTCCATCCATCTTCAATTTTTCGGCGATCGCCGGAAAACATTTTCGTCCACCTACGTAAAGCCACCATCATCTCCACAAAATTCCTTACATTTTTCATTTTCCGGTGATCGCCGGAAACCGGCCACCTCCACCACCTCCGGTGATCATCTCCGGCGGACACCACCACATATACCATAACTACCTCCCACTAACCCCACTACCCCATTATCCCCTCTTCCTAAAGTTTAGGGTCACTACCTCGTAAATTTTCTCCCCTACAATTTCTCCCACTCCCCTACTTAGCCTTAACCCATCTCACGTGGATCCACTTCCCACTCTCCCAAGTCCCAACCGAGCCCCACTACTCCTGTTCAGCAGGCACCCACGTTTCCTCACCCTCCCAGCCTTCAGAACACCTCCAACCCTCCCGATTACTGCTGGAAATTAATCCAGGGCAGAGCATTCCAGTTGACTGGTTCTGGAATTACATTCCAGCTGTCAAATATCCTGCTGCCAGCCCCTGGAACACTTCCCCAACAGCCCAGTTGATTGATCTTCAACCTCCCATTGTTCAGGAACTCTCCCAAACCGCAGATTCTAGCTGCTGGAACCCCATTCCAGCAGCCCGGCGCTGTCCAGGAAGGCAAAACTGCAGCCACCCCCCCCCCCCCCCCCCCCCCCCCCTGGAATTTACCTCCCAGACGCCCAATTCCATCTTCCTCCTGCCCCCAAGCCTGCTGGATCCCTCCCAGCATAAATTCCAGCAACTGGAATTAATTCTGGCAGTCTGGGTTCTCCTGTTTTTCACACATATACAGAATCTCTTCCAACTCTGGATTCCAGCCTCTGAATTTAAAGCCAGCACCTCGTTCTCTGATCTCTAGCCCTTCAGCTACTCAAGACAGCCACTCCAACCTGTTTCAGCTGCTATTCCGCAGTCCACCATCCTTGCAGCAGCCGAATTCAGCAGTTTTGGGTACCCGAGGATCCAAATCCAGCCTTCATTCTCTTATTCCAGCCACCAGAGGCTTGCCAGAGACACACCAAGTCCTCTATTCCCTAGTTGTGTAAGTTTCTAGATCATGGTCATTTAATTTATGATTGAATCGTGTGTTAATTTCCTATTTGAAGAATACCATTCTGTAGTATTTGTTTCCAAGTTTTGAAACATTGTATGTTTCCAAGTTTTGAAACATTATATGTTTTCAAGTTTTGAAGCATTGTATGTTTTCATTTTCTTAGCTATTTGATTTCAAGCACTCTTGCATTTGTACCACCTCACTTGACTCCTTATTTGAACGCTTTTAACTATTGTGGCATATCCTTGTATATTGATTTATAAAAGAAATTTATTGCAAGTAAAATAGAAATTACCCATAGTTTTAATAGACCGTCCTGTGTCAAGATAGAGCGAGCATCAAATGATTGATTTAGAAGCACGGAAAACCAAAAAAAATATGGATGGAGGTTGTTAAAGATGATTTTGATTAGTCTAAGGTTTAACACCTTGGAAAAACATCTTATAGGAACGAAGGTATAACGATTCATAAAGCCAACACCAGATAGTTTGGATAAGGTTATTGGTGCTGCAAATGTTAATTGTTTTTTAGGATAGAGGGTATGAATCACAGTGATAACTCAGACAAAATCAAACACCAAATATTAAATTATGAAGTAAATTCATTGCCTCCAAATCCTTTAAATATAAAATTATGAAGTAAATGCATTTTCATTGCCTCCAAATCCTTTAAACTAAACAGCGCATAAATGTTCCTTTTCAGATGTGCACAAGAATATGTTGATGCGGAACGGCGGAACGAACCGCGGTGGAGCATGAGTTTTGGGACCGTTCGAGGCTGATTGACCATATGTCATATTTAGCTTCTCTGGATAGACGATCCAACTCCGTGGATGCATCCGGATTTTTCCTTACATGTTTATATATATAACTTTTGTATTTTTACCCGTCACTCTCGACCAATCATAGTCGTTGATGTCAGGGCGCCATAATGCTCTTTTATTATAAATAGGAGTAGGGGCAGTCATTTGATCATTGCTGATTCTGGAGAAAAGGAATTCACGAAATCCGGCGATCTCTCGTGGTGCGACGCCGCGAAGCCCTAAAGTGGACTCCTTAGGTTTGTATCTCACCTTCTCTTGCATCCCCTACCACCATCACTCGATTCCCCAACAGAAATTTCCCTCCTGTAATCCACGCCCATCTCTCCCGTAGAAAACAGGGGGCTGTGAATCCACAGAATCAACAGAAACTTCCCTCCCGTAAGTAACGTTTCCCCCTGCCTCTGAATCTCGTGAGTCCACAACCCTCCTAAATCTGCCGCCAAATTCATGAGCCCATTCCTCTCAAGCCATCCACACTCCTAAACCTACCGCCAAATCCTTCCAAAAAGGAATTTTCTTTCCCCCTCTTAAATCTCATATAATCAAATCATTAAACCAATTCCTTACCATGCCAATATTTTGTAGTTCCTCTTTGTCCAGAAACCATCCTGTAGCCTTCCTGTTTGTCCAAAAATTCTTCCCAGCCCCCTCCCTCCATATATAAGCCCTATTCTCCATTTTGCCATCATCTCCACCCCCGGACAGCAATTGCCTCCACCCGGATCACCAGTATTGTGAACTTTGCTCTTTTAGATCTATTGCATTGTGGAATTTTGCCTTGAGATCTCTTGTGCTTACAGGAACTATTTGTCGCGCGCTCTCGTATTGGCCCACCATGCGGAGGAAAATGTTATGGGCTGCGTGCCCATTTATCTAATTAATTATGACTATCTCTAGATGTTATCATTATGTATGGGACCTCGATCACCTGATCGAGTAATAGGTGTTATAAATATTGTTTGTTGTTTATTATGTTGTAAGCCTATATAAAGGCATATGTATGGTTGTATGAAGGAAGTAAGAAGTCTATTTCAGGTCTATTATGCGAGATCATTGGTGGCTTTCTCCTCTAAAGAGCAACCCCGCTTAGGCAGCCACGGTTAGGGCTCCACGGTATCCTTCCCTCGCTCCTCCGGTCACTCTTCAGACATCCTCCGAATAGGCCTATAATAGCTTTGGTATCAGAGCACATCGGTCCTCTTCCACACGCCATCGCTCAGTCCTCTTCATTCCCACAACTCCGAGCCTTCATTTCCAGCCACAACACCCTGCTCCACAGCCAACAACGATTACGCCTTCACCCTCAGGCCAACTCCTGCTCTGCTCCATCGCGTCCAGCCACCGAGATAGTTTCATCGAGCCGAAGACAACAACTGTCTTCTACACCAAAGCCAACCAGCTCCTCCAGCATCGTCGCCACCCTCGCTCAACTTCAGCACCCTCGAGCCACTACCCACATCTCCCTGCGCCGACGAATCTGCACACAGAGCCCATCCCGACGCGTTTCTCTGCATTTTCGCCAGCGCACGCCTTCCGGTCGTCGAGCCCCAAGCCGTTACGCGCATCTGTGGTTTCGATCCCCACGCCCTCAACCTCGGTTTTGTTCTCGCTCGCGTAAAGAGTGAACCGGTTCGACCGGTCTGGATATCAACTTATCCACGCGCATTTTCCCCCAGCAGTCTTTATTAAGCCCACCCCGCCATTCCAGAGCAGCAAACGAGCACCTTTAATGTCGACAACATGGAATTACTTTATCCCTCTGCTGGCTCCCGCGTAGTAAGATTGGAGCACTTGTTTTTGCTATCATTGGGAGACGACGCGTCTCTCGTGGTCATTCCCAATCATCCGACTCGGCGCAATCAGACCGCCCTGTCACCCGCTCATTCTCTCGCTCTGCTCATCATATGGAAGATTCCCACAATTTTTTGGAAGTCATGAACCGGCTCCGCTCAGTTATATTCGCCATGGATGCACGCCTTCAGGAAGTAGAAACACGTCATCGGGACAACATGGTAACCCTCACCACGAAGCTTAATGAACTCACAACCGCACCGCCCATTATTACCACCCCACCCACGGATCAGCCAGTAGCAGTCAAGTCCCGCTTCCGCCGCTCATCCGCCACGAGCCACCTCCAGTGACCCTTTTACGCCCTGACGTTGCTATTCTGCCGCGCTATATCTAACTGGAATTCCCCACCTACGATGGAAAAATTGATCCCTTGGGCTGGCTCACTAGGTGCGAGCAATTCTTCAGCGACCAACAAACTCCGGCGGTTGAACGACTTCCTCTGGCCTCCTTCCATCTTCTCGAATCGGCTATGTCTTGGGTCACTCGTCTCCTCACTGATCAGCCGGGTCTGACATGGGACGACTTCAAGCGACTCTGCAACCTGCGCTTTGGTCCCCCATCCGCAGTAACCCCATCGGTGCCCTCAAAACTCTACGTCAGACAGGCTTTGTAGACGATTACCTAGATCAGTTTCAACTTATTCTAGCACATGTCACAATTTCCCCAGAGATGCAGGTCGTCATCTTCACTGCAGGACTTCGTGATCTCCTGCGACTGGATGTCGAATTTGAGGCCCCTCCAGACTTAGTGACTGCTATGAATCTGGCCAGGCTATGCGACCATCGCCTCCAGCTAGCGCGGGAAGCCTACTTGACCCCCAAGACATCGGCACTCCTCAGGGTCGTACCGAGGATCAGACCGCTCCGCCGATTGGTCACTTATCTCGGGTCGAGATGGTGGAACGACGTGCTCATGGATTATGTTTTAATTGCGACGAGCAGTACACTCGCGGACACAAGTGCAAAAAGCTTTTCTACTTGCACATCGAGGACTCTGACGAGGAGGGCGTCAGATGAAACTCGTACCATTATCGATACCTCTTGAGCTTGAGGTCAAGCTCGTTTGGACGGCGGGAGAGATGTTATGGGCTGCGTGCCCATTTATCTAATTAATTATGATTATCTCTAGATGTTATCATTATCTATGGGACCTCGAGCACCGGGTCTAGTAATAGATGTTATTATTATTGTTTGTCTTTTATTATATTGTAAGCCTATATAAAGGCATATGTATGGTTGTATGAAGGAAGTAAGAAGAAGTCTATTTCCGGTCTATTGTGTGAGATCATTGGTGGCTCTCTCCTCTAACGAGCAACTATGCTTAGGCAGACGCGGTTAGGGCTCCACGGTATCCTTCCCTCTCTCCTCCGGTCACTCCTCTGGCATCCTCCGAGTAGGCCCATAACAGAAAACCTAAGCTTGTTTTGCCAAAATTATATGCGTGCGATTTAATTATTTATTGCTTGTTTGTTCTCTCCATCGTGTCCTGTTTGTATGCTACATATAGGAGAGCTACTTAGTTGCACCTCACTTAGGGTTGCTTGTTAGTCGTGCACTCACATGCCCAACCCCTTCATTAGACGGTGTTTAAGCTCATTGTAGTCGTGACATGAATTTTCACATTGCATGTAGGGTTAGGGCACCGCTAATCCGCCACCTATAGATTTGTCCTGGGTCAGAAGTCCTTTTGGAAAATAAAATATGATACATCAATAAGTATTTGATATGCTCGAACAAGCATTGGCAAAGTATTTTAAATGAAATTCAAATATATTCATTTTAACAACCAAAAAATGCTATAATAAATTGATTATTTATCTAGGGCAGCTATTATGCAGGTTATATGAAGTTTGGACCCTTCTTTGTGCAGCTCCTCGTTTGTTAAAATGCCTCATTTTGATCCCACACAACAAGATTCTTTTATTAAAAGAACCGTCAATTGATCGAAAATGATACAATAACTACCCTTGCATTGTTCTTTCATTTTCTCCTCTCCCGAATGCACTCATGGCCGACAATGTCAATCTCACTTGTAACAGAGACCACACACAATCTCTTCCTTCGAAACAACATTCCTCCCCTCCCCTCTCACGACATATACCCATCCTATTCTTCTCTCTTTTTTCGTGAAGCCAGAGGAGTGAAGGGCACCCTCGACGACAATGTCATTGGCCTCGATCTTAGATCTACATAGTCAACCGCTCTCGAGAGAAATCATTTCTCAAGAAGTGGCAAATTTTTTGGACGAAGAATCTCTTTTATGGAGCTAGATTAGCGAGCATAAGGATCCCAGACTAGGAATCTAAAGTCTCCACTCAACGAAAACTGATTTTGAGGTTGAATCTCCGTTGGGGGGAGCAGTGCAAATTTCTCCGGTGTAAAATAGAGCTCCGGTGAGAAATGAAGCTCCCACTCTTTGGTGGAAAATAAACTTAAAAATGAACTTTTTGGTATTTCCCACCGCACTGGAGCTCTAAAACGGAGGTTTACCAAACACAACAGTATCTCTGGTGGTGCTTTTATCCCATCAAAATGGAATTAAAAGGTCAAACAAGCGGAACCTCATAGAGCTCATTAGAACTCCAATGCTGATCATCAGAGCTTAAATAAACCATTGTAGAAAAACCACAACCTAAGAATAGGACAAGTGTATTTTGGTCACAAAATTTAATCTTATTCAAATTTTAGAGAAAAATGCAAAATAAACCAAATCAATAGAAAATTTAACCATAATAAAATCTTTAAAAGGCAATAGGGAAAATGTGAATTTATTTAGATTGCACTGTCAAGAAGAATCTCATAATTTTTCAGAATCTCTCCGGAGCAGGACCTATTAACAGCTCTAGGAGCAGGACCTAATAACAGGTACCTACCTTAAGGAGGCTAAAGAAAACATTTTTCCCTCTTTAAGTACCTAGAATTCATTGTAGAGTATAAGGGTTGTGATTAAGGAATAAAAGTTTGGCTGCGAGGGACTGAGGGCCATGCAGCATAAAATACTTTGACCTGCAGAAAATACAACTACGGGTACAGAAAATTAAAGATAAACACTGATAAATGCAAACCTTTTCAAGTTTCTCATATGCTTTTATTGCATCTCTCCTTATATTTCTGATAGAAACCTGAAGATAAAAAGACTTCTTATACTAAGTAGGAAAGCTTTTTAGTAGCAATGCTTTGAACAACTCAACTACTGAAATACTAAACAATAGAAAATTAGAGAAAGACAATACCACATTGAAAATAAAAGCTCAACAAAAACAGGGTGCTATTATACATTTAAGATATTTCAAAGCAATAAAATACAGCTACAACTGAATTTTACAATCAGACATCAAGAGTTGCCAGCATGGACATATAGGTTTGGTAAGGAAGTACATAATCAAGTGTACAAACCGCATTCATATGATAGTGAGGTAGCATTGTGAGTGTTAAAAAGAAATGCAAGTGTTGGTAAGGAAGTACCAAAATCAAATAGGACTTAACTAAGTATACATTGATTACTTACTAGGTGTTGCATGAAATATTAAACCTATCATGAAAATGAACTTATCATGACAATGCTTTGCACGTGGTATGGCAAATAATTTTTGATGTAAGATGTTCCAACGTCTAGGATCTCTAATGCATATCTTATTTAGAGAGAATAACTGGGAAGAAAATAAAATGCACCCATTAGAAACAATAGGCCATTATTTAGAGTATATATATAGCAGTATAGGGCAGTATAAAGAATCTAGAGAAGTAAATATACAGTTTATATGGTAACTGGAAAAATCTGGTCCCTTCTCGAGGTTGTCGGCCAATCGTACATGGGATCTAGTCTCTTTGCTCCCGGATAGTTTTGTGTTGGTTGCAGCTGAATGGTTGGTCGGCTCCTCAAAGCACGGCTTGTCGTTCGGGGGTTTCTTCAGTAGTAGGGTATTCACCATGAAAAGACGTTTTTCCTAGTCGTGAAGTTGAGTATAGTTCGAGTCACGATCTCTCTTGTTGTTCATCATCATTGGAAGTTGCATTAGCTTGACATCAAAAATATATTTGATTATGTTTACATATAGTAGCCACCAAGATATGAAACTGCAAGAGAGTCTCTTATATGTCGTTATGAAAACCCTTGCATGGATGTCTCCCAGATCTTGGTTTGAGAAATTCAATCATGTGGCTCGAGCTATTGACTTTTGTGCAGTGCTTCAAATTTTTATCTTTCTACTCATCGCCGCAAGTTGTAACGGGAGGCGAAGATGACATGTCGGAGGGTATAAACGTGCGGTCATGACATGTATATTTACGCTGCAAAGCACAAATAGTCTGGCATCGTCTGATGGGAAGACATGATGAAAACAACTACTTATCTCCATAATTTGAACTGTTTTTGTTTCATTTTATTTAGCTTTATGCCCCTGTGTTTAGGGCTTTTATTTGTGAATGCTTGCATTGAGCTAAAATCTTCTGGATTAGAAAGAAAAGCTTAAGGCTAGCCAAGGAGGCTCCCATCCCGATAGATTACTCTTCCTCCTTTCTTCTTGTTCAACCCGTAATTCGTCGAGATCAGAAAGGCCTAAGAAGACGCCTATTCGCAGGCCGAGCATGGCGAGCAAGGCGCGAGCTGGGCGAGCAAGGCGCGAGCAAGGCGCGAGCTGGGCGCGAGCTGGGCGCGAGCTGGGCGAGCAAGGCGAGCAAGGCGCGAGCTTGGCGAGCAGGTGCGAGCAAGGCGCGAGCTTGGCGAGCAGGGGCGAGCTTGGGCGAGTACCTCGCGAGTATGGGCGAGTAGCCCTCGTAACTCGCGAGCTTAGGCAGTATACTCGCCTGTCCCCCCTAGGATTTCTCTATAAATAGACCCCCAGGGGTACTAGAAATGGCACTTTGGGAAGTGGTCGAGGTCCCCCAAGCTGGATACTCGTCAAGTCCATGCCCTTCTAGTACCTCGCCCAGCTTTTGTTGCGGAGGGGAAGTTTCTCCCAAGCTTCCGGGTATGTGGTGGGACCTCCCTGCTGGAGCACCTGGGGTGTGCTTATAGTCATTTTCTCTCTCCTATTTTAGCTATCCGAGCCGTGGAGTTGGACCGCAGGATCAGTAACCTCGGGCTGCATTGATCCGAATTTTGGAGCTGGGATTTTCCAGGCTTCAACACTTCTCCTGTTCCTTTGGCCAGTCATCCCATGAAGGTAAATTGTTCTGACCTGCGTTCCTTATGTTGCATGTCTACCATCCGCTGGGTG
Organism: Dactylorhiza incarnata; assembly: GCA_033032865.1. Taxonomy (NCBI): domain Eukaryota; kingdom Viridiplantae; phylum Streptophyta; class Magnoliopsida; order Asparagales; family Orchidaceae; genus Dactylorhiza; species Dactylorhiza incarnata. The sequence goes on along the minus strand of JAWHQI010000154.1, from coordinate 3,500,109 downwards.
CGGTGCATGTCCTATAATTTGTTTTGCCTTTTATCATGACATGCTTGGCACATGATTTTGCACGTTGCAGTAACCATCCACTCACAATCAACCGCCGGCGTGTGTTTCCCTGCATAAGAGAACACCATCCAGCCGCGCAAAACCACTTAACAAGTCATTGGACTAGCGAGACCCTCTTCACTGCCCGCATATGCTCTATGCTTTCCCTAGCGCACCCCTCACCGCCGGCGCCAATCGATCTTCTTCTTCGAAAGATCTAGTGATCAGTGTGATCTTCCCTGTTTCACGACTTCTAGTGCATGCTCTGGACAAGCAATGATAGATACACACATTAAGGTCGTCGAGAAAGCCTGCACTCAACATCTTGACCGACACAACAATCATATAACTTCAATGCAAGCTACCGTGCTCAAGAACAATGTCCAGGGCGAGCAACTTCATCGTGTGATTACCTTTAACTCCCACTTTTTGTAAATGACCCACCTCCTTCCTTAGCCCACCATCGGATTCATCTCTCCTCCACCTGACCCCTTCACATATGTCCCCCTAAAGGTGATCCCATGGGATGGATCGTAAAGGCCAAACATTGATATCCAACAAACCCTAAAAGTTCAAAAGGTTCCCATTATACTCCTCGAAATGAAAAGCTCCTTCCTCCATTGAGTTTGTTGGCCGCAACTTACAAAACTAGCTCTCATGTGGCAGGATCTAAAGCAAGTGTTAATAAAATGTTATGAGCACAACTACTCTCGCAACGTAGTAGAACAATCCTTCAAATTTCAATAAATTGGGTCTCTAGACAGCTACATTGATGAGTGCATTGAGTTAGTAACTCATGTTCTCAATTTACCTTCCGACCACTATCTGTGCTTCGTCGAGCAAGAACTCCAAACTCATATATGTTCCCAACTCCACATGAACCACCCTTACCATCATCACAAATGCGATGTGTATTGCTCGATTGATTGAAGCAGATTTCTCCTCAAGCCCAACGATCATATACGCCACCATCCCTCGCCGTCTACCTCATACCCACCACTACCGGCATCCATCCACCATAAAACTGACCCACGTCGATCCCACTCCCCATCATCACCAAACATCGCCACTTCCCAAATGGCTATTTCAAAACTACTCGCGTCACGCTCCACCGATCCACTGCCTCTTCTATCAGGAATACAATGATCTCTGAAGCAAAGAGTTTTGCTTTCGTTGTAAGCACTCGTGCTCGCCCACTCATGATTGTCCTATGAATGAGGGGACGAAGACCCATAGGTCACCTTAGCAGACTTTGAGGCCTTGGAGGTCAAAGATACTGATCACCTCTGGCCCAAGAGGACAATTGTATTGGCTAGATCTCTCATGCTTCTTTGTGTGAGAAATTTTTGGGCACAGTACTATAAAGCTGAAAGGACAACTTCACGATAACTACATCATAATCATGATTGATAACAGGGAGAGTCACAATTTCCTTCTTGCAGGACTCGGTGATTCATTTGCACCTTCAGACCGATCTGTCACCGAGATTAACAATTTTCTTAGAACATAGCCACCACAAATCTTCAGGTGAAATTTGTCATAACCTCAAGCTATAGTTGTGGACACTTGCGTCATGACAACAAATTTCTATGCTTTTGACTTAGCCACTTAAGTGGTGTGGATGTGATCCTGGGGTCCAGACGACTGCAAATATTGAAGGAGGTACGGGTCAACTGGGTCTGCACGGTAATGTGATTCAAATTGAGTCAGCACTCTTATAAGTTGTATCCCTTTTTCGGCCACTTGCCATCTTTAGAGCAATCCAGAGAAGATCAACTCCGTCAAATTTTATGCTTTCTTATGCCATATTGAGGATCGTCCAGCCTCGACCTAGTAGTTCGCATCATCGGTTGCAAGCTCACATGGAGTCTTACACTAAGCAAATCGTCCCAACCCTCGGTTTCCTCTGTACCACCTAACAAATCATAGCATACCTCAATGATCTGGATGTCAGATCATCTCTGTTAGGCCATATTGGTATGGTCACATCTAGAAGGATTAAATCGAGCAGCATGTCACCGATTAGTGATTGATATTATTCAACCTAATGTCATTCCCTTCTTAATCCTAAAGCTCCTTGTCCAAAACGGCAGTAGTTGGCGATTTTACATGGACTATCAGGCGCTAAATAAGACAACATTAGCAAACAAGTACCTTATACCTGTGAGTAAGGAACTGCTTAATGAGGTTCGTGGGGATACCTTCTTTTCCAAGCTAGATCTCAATTCAGGGAATCATCATATTCGAGTCCGTTTAGGTGATATTTACAATATTGCATTTTGCAAAGTATTCATTTGTCCAATGGGAGATTCAGTACTTAGTTCATACCATCCGCACGCAAGACGTGTCCATGGACCAAGAAAAGATAGCGGCGGACCTCCAATGGCCAACCTCACGGTCTCTGCGTGATGTGCAGGGATACCTGAGCCTGACTGGATACTATTGCAGATCTATCCGTGAAGAGTACAAACTCTCTACTTCCCAGTGGACCACTGAAACTAATCACAACCTTCACGGTTCTTCAGCTATCCTTGATGGTTGTTCCAGTATTGACGATGCCTGATTTCTCCAAGCCCTTATAGAGTATGAGGGCACGAGCATTGATGCATTTTCATGCAAGGTCCTAACTATTATCCGTGAAGAGTACAAACTCTCTACTTTCCAATGGAGCTCTGAGACTATTACAACCTTCACGATTGTTCAGCTATCCTTGATGGTTGTTCCAGTATTGACGATGCCTGATTTCTCCTAGCCCTTATAGAGTACGAGGGCACGAGCATTGATGCATTTTCATGCAGGGTCCTAACTAGTAGCATATTTCAGTTGCTCCTCCACGGTAGTTCGATCTTGCTCGGCTTACAAAAACAAACTGATGTCCTTAAACTTGACAATACGGTCCGCACAGACCAGCAGAACTTATGCTGCCGCCTTAGCCAGAAGATTTCCACTCAGGTACATCAGGTGTGGGTAGCCGAGCTATTAGGATATGATTTCATAGTTGAATTTAAAGCTGGAGAGACAAAGACACTCTTTCGAGATAGTCATATTCATCACCTTTATTCACGGTCTCTCGAGTTGTTTGGGAGGAAGCCGCTCTTATCCATCGCAAAGTGGAGCAGATCCAACTCTTCACAAGATCATAGAGGCCATAAAGGTCGATTCTACGGCCCACACACCTTTCACCTTGATATGGGGCAGGCTACATCAATTGAGTTGTTTGGTTTTATATACATCGTTCACCATCATACAATGTCTGCTTGCTGAGTTCCATAGTAACCCTACTGCTAGACATGCAAGGGATTTTACATACTTATCGTGACATTGCAGTAACATAGTATTGGCATGACATGTTCGCCGCATACATGATACAACAGTTTGTAGAGGCCAACTTACCAGGCCCAGGGGAGAAATATGAAATAACCTTTCTAAGAGGGAGAATGAAGTAGGGTTGCTTCAACATGTAATTGTGCACAAGAAAGTCTGAGAGGACAATGTTATGGATTTCATCACACGAATACACATTCGGTAGGTTTTGATTGCACTTTAGTCATGGTAGACAGACTATCAAAGTACAACCATTTCATTTCACGACATCACCCTTTTACTACACCGACAATGTCCAACACATTCATCTTTGGCATTGTCCATTTGCTCGACTTCCCTAGATTGATGATCCACGAGACCACGACAGAGATTCAATTTTTATGAACAACTCTGACATGAGTTGTTCAAACCTCAGGACATAACTGCAGATGAGTACAACGTATCACCCCAGAAGGATGGATAGACGGAGGTCCTAAACAGGTTCTTGGAAATGTACCGCTAAGACTTTATCTTTGATCAGCCCCATAGGTAGGCTTAATGGTTGAGATGGATGGAGTACTCACACAATACGACATTCTATTCTGTCGTGGGCTTGACAGAATTCCAAACCGTATACAAGCAGACGCCTCGTACATTACTTCGACACCTGTAGGAGGAATGCCAAGTCAAGGCACTAACTACACAACTCCACGTCCAGGATATGGTCCTGCTTCAGTTGAAGAAAGAACCACCTTCACTGTGCATAAAAAAAATGTTTCATCATGCCAACAAATGACGCAATGACTTTCAGTTTCAGGTGACAGACCCTACAATTGTGAATCTTCATCTGTAGCAACAAACATCGTTGGTCACTTGAGATCACCCAAAGTTATCTGACTACTTTTTCGAGTGATTCAATGTGGAAACCAGAGGAAGGACACTACCAACCTCCTACTTCCACCAGAGAGATGCATTACAATGTTCCATGCGTCGCAACCACTCGGTGGAGGATTCAATTTCAGTGGACATGGTTGCTGATCCAATATTGATGCACAATCCCATCACCAACATCAGGCGCCACACGGAAGTGCGGGATAGTATAATGGTTGATGTAACCTTTGTGTCAAGCTTGGCCAACCATTAACACGGCCTGGGTCAATCGGGATGATTGACATCGTCAATTCCAAGAGTTCTACCTTGGGGACAAGGAAAAATATTCAGATGAGAGCATTATTATTGGGGTGACGAAGTTGAAGCATTGAGGGAGGGTATAAAAATGTGAGTATAGCGCATATATTCATGATACAAAGCACAAGATAGTTCTACATCGACCAATGTTGATAACACATGACAATGACTGCTTAAATCCTTAATTTGAACTCTTATTTCTGTTTCACAAAATTTACCTTTTTGCCTCTGTATTTAGGGCTTATATTAGTGAATGCTTGAACCAAACTAAGATCTTTTGGGTTATCAAGAAAATCCTAAAGCTGTCAAAGGAGGTTCCCATCCCTGAAGATTTCTCTTTCTCATCTATACCCCTTTCCTTCCTCTGACAAGTCACCCTAAATGGCGTAACAAGGGCAATCTAATTCAACATGTCTATGTTAATGACATTATTATCTGTGATGATGATGCACTAGAGATCTCTAAGGTTATCACATGTCTAGGCATTTTTCAGAGGAAGGATCTAGGCCCCAGTTAACTTTTTGGGATTGGATTTTTTTTTCCTATAGTAACTCTCTCATCCTCTTAGAGAAAATAATGCAATGGCCTTCTACAATATCTTGGTTACAGGCTGCCCACCAATACGCCTATGGACGTCAATGTGAAACTATATTCCATTGCCTCTACCTCTAACTCATGGTTACCCAATCCAAAGTGCTATTGTGATTGGTTGAAAGCTAATATATATGATAGTCACATGCCCACATATTTCATTTGCGATGAGTGTAGTGAATCAATTCACACATCTTCCTCTTGTCTCTCATTTGTAGGTAGTTAAGCACATCTTTCGTATCTGAAGAAGCTCCTGGTCAGAGAACTTTTGCCATCCTTCTACTCTCTCCCTTATGGCCTATTCCAATCTAACAATGTTGATTCTATTGACGATTTCCACTCTACCATTGATTTTTGTACTTATTTTGGTGGAAATCTAATCACTTGGAGCAGTAAGAAGCAACCTATTATGGCTCATTTCTCGACAGACACAACATCGCTTGCTGGTCCTCGCGATTTTTTAGTTCACTTAGCTCAAGAGCATCTTAATCGATCTTGGTGTGTCTATCTATACCAGCAATTCTATTTTGTGACAACAAACTGTCATTCATATTTCGAGAACCTCCACGAACGCACGAGGCATATAGAGGCCGACGACCACTTCATCAGAGGCAAGATCAAGATAAGATCAAACTTCACCATATTTTCGTTGCTTCTCAGATTGCAGATATCCTCTGATTTTTTTTACCTAACTCGTTGTATATTCACCCACTCTCAAAGCTTGACTCCTAAGCCATGTATGATAAAAGAGCGTAGAAAGTTGTGTAGTTATGTTTTTCTTATTTCAATTTAGTCTCACATCTCATGTATAAAATAGATGCGGGAGCCTGTTTGTTGCATGCATCAATCTTTTTTACAGTAACATATATCTTCTACCCCCTGGCAACAACTATTGCTAAGAATATTGAGGGCCAAATATAGGCTATGAATGACCCAATATGGATTGTGAAGTCCAAATTGTTGTCACAAGTGTTATCGGTGTCCCGATTCGGGCTATCAAGAGCTAAATACAATTAACGACATACTAATTTCGATAGAGAAGTCTGAACGCGAGACAGAGAGGTCTGTTGGCAAGCCCTTAAGCGTTATTGGCAGCCCGATATGTCGATGGGGTCTCGAAAGCTAACAACAAGAACTTGATCGAGAATGATGAATGTGAAGTACTTGTCGGTTGGGAGATGTCTGTCATGGATGGAGTAGGAGAAAGAGGAAGGCAGTGAAATGATAGTGGATAGAGGCGGATAAATGAAATATGACTTAATGTGCCTGGACGAAAGTTGGTACCATGTTGCAGCTAGACAATGGGAGGAGGGAAGGTCATACCAATGTTACCCAGGTGTGAGAGACGACGGGAGAGGGAAGGAAAGAAAAGAAACAAGTATGAAAATCTCTTCCAACGCCCCAACCCTAGGCTCTCTTAGCATAGATGTCTAAAGATAATAAAGTTCACATATTACATTGTTATACTTATTTATAGTAACCCCATGCAAGAGGCATAAAAGTAAATGGCAGTAATAAATAAGATACATGAGGGGTCCCTCTATATAAGTGTTGAATTAGTCCGTTTCCAAGGTATTTATCGCTTTTCTTCAGCCATAGACTCGCCATATGTGTTCGCTCGTATCTTCGACTGGTGGGCACGTTGTTTCCTCCATCACAAATGTTTCATCAAATGAGCTAAAGGATGGCAAAAATGACATTGATCCTGAAAAGGTGAAGTCAACATATAACACACAATGTAGGGTGGAATATCCAGATAGTATAAGAAGCCAAACTCAATCCCAAAGCCAGTTTTCAATCATAAGGTCCTGAAAAAAATAAAATCGAGGGAAGAAGGTTATAGATCCAATCAAGATGTCAATAAGAGTATTATACTAATAGATAAAAGACTCGATATGAAGAATGAAACCTACATAAAATAGTTTAATGAAAGGCTATCATATTGGGTAGTAGTGCACGTACCTTTAGAAGAAGAGGATGAACCATGTGCTAAAGATATATTAGACAATAATGAGGATGAATGTAAATTGGAGAATATATTTGACTATGCACGAGTCCCACTTGAGAGTAGTAAAAAATGCATGCAATGAGGTACCTCTCTCCATGTTAGTCGCATAAGATGACACGCAATGCTCAGAGGCACAAACCGACTCTAAATAAACATGATGACTAGTGCATACTGAGCATACTATTCCCTAAAAATAGCCACATAACCTGCAGCCAACTCACTATTTGTTCCTTCAAAACTATTATTGCATTTTCCTCGAGAGAAGGCTTTTCATGCAGCTTACAACACTTAACTATAAAATGACCCACTTCCACATGATGAAAACATGTCATATTACCCCACCAGTAGTATTATGGCTCCACACTTATCCTCCACGAGACCACGACCCCCTCCGGACTGAGATTCAAATGATATGTGATCAACAATAAAAGCCTCCAAAGGAGTATCAACCGTAGATTCCCAACTCACCCTAAGCACTTAGTGACCATCTTAGTCAATGTCATATTGTCCAACTCTTTAAGGACCAGGAAGCGAAGTGTATCAAATGAAGCCTCAATTTGCTTTAAAAAATCATAATATGCAAGTTCTCAATTGCTTCTGACATCTTTTGTAGAGATAGATGAAGAAAATAATTTATTTCTTCTATTAATTTCCTGAAAATACCAAAGTAAGGCTATAAGAACGGCTTCATCCCTAATCCATTCATAAGCCTATGGACGCCCCTTTCTAGTGGATTATTCTTATGGTGTCCTCTTTTTGCCGCTCAGTCAAATACATCATAGCATGCTTCTTCCACTAAAAGTAGCTATCAACTCCTCTTAGTTTCTTGAAAGTAATTAGTCAATTATATATATACTGCAAATCACCGGGCGGTTCGGAGAACTAGCCTCAATGCCTGACTTGGTCAACATAGCCTCTCCCACTCCACCAAAGGAAGATAGCTCAGTACATGTTATTGAACATCATTACAAAAAAGAAAAGGTGCATAAGAGGCCGATAATGACGACGGAAAACAATGAGGAAAATAATCAACAACAAAATATAATAGCTCATTGTAGTTAATGAAAAACAACTTTTCTCGCTTTGGGTATGAGAAGCTCAGAGTGTGTAACATAATAGTCTGATGGTGTTGCGAAGAAGTGAGAATTAGAGGAAAAAACTTGAAGCGGGAACCATTGGCAAGAAACAACAACAGAAAGAAGATGCTTGCAGGTCAAGGATATAAAGGCAACTACCAGTTGACGATGGGGAAACAATAGAGACACGATAATGCAATGATTCTTCCACGGTTGTCTACACGACCACAAACCAATTTTTCCACGGTTTAAAGGTAGCATGGAGGCAGAAGACGTGACTACACACGACTAGAGCAGATCTACTGTAGAAGAGGACCACACACTGATACTATGAATGAAATTGAGCAGCCTTCTCATTCTCACGAAACTCTAAGTAAGTGGATTAGAGAAATCCTGGAAAATGCAATTCCTCGTTGGATCATTAAGTCATACACAATGAATGTGATAATTAACGAAATTTATTTAAGTAATTAGCAAAAATTCTAACAAATAATCTCGAACTATGATAATCTCTAGGAATTTAAATATAAAGGATGAAAAAATAAATAGAACAACAAGGATAGCTTGCAAGCTGCATAAATCCATAAAATAATATAGAACAGTTTATAGCATACTAATTTTCTTTCTTTCATTAGAAATTAGAAACATACCTTCCCTTCCTCTGCTAGTTTAGCAACCAATTTCGTCAACTCCTAAAAAAAATAATCACAAGTTTAAATAAATGGTTTCTAGCACATAGATGACTTCAGAAACTTTAATGCTCTGCGGTACATTTTTTAAATGTAAGCTTGGTTACATGTAAATCCAAAAGAATATACTGCATAGCTCATTTGATTTACAATGAAGGAATGAAGTAAAGGGTTTACATCTGTAACTGTTATTGAGAGGCCATTAATTCTTGTTTTTGTTTTAAAAAGTGAAAAAGAAAAGAACATCATAATCTGCAAGATTTGGAACGTTTTCACACTTATAACCGCTATATATTTACCTGATCAGAAGCATTGGTTCATGGCATAGCACAATATAATCTGGATATACTTCAAAGATGTGCTTATACAGAAAAATGGATGCTTCAAGTGAAGAAAAAATAGAGAACGAAAATAATACATTGATAATGTTGTTATCTATACTGTGTTTCACATTTTTTTCCTGCTTAACATGTTTATCTACTACAACAACAACACTCAAGCCTTTATCCCACCATAGTGGGGTCGGTTATATGGATCCTTTATCGCCAATGCCCTATCTTTAATCATAATCTCACTAATGCCTAAGTACATGTATTTCCGTATAGTTTCATTCCAAGTATTTTTTGGTCTACCCTCCCCCATTTAGCATGTCTGGTGGCTAAACTCTCACAGCGCCTAACAGGTGACTCTAATGGTCTCCTTTGTACGTGTTTGAACCATCTTAATCGAGCTTCTCGCATCTTCTCTACAATTGGGGTCACTCCTGTCTTATCTCTGATACATTCATTCCTAATTTTATCTAGTTTTGTGTGTCCACACATCCACCTAAGCATTCTCATCTCCGCAACTCCCATTTTTTGCTCATGTACATAATTCACTGCCAAACACTCAGAACCGTAGAGCATCGTTGGTCTAATTGCAGTACAATAAAACTTGCCTTTAAGTTTTAATGGTACTTTACGATCACATAAGATCCCAGACCCACCTCTCCACTTCAACCAACCTGCTTGGATTCTATGTATCACATCTTTATCTACACCTCCATCTTTTTTGAACTATCGATCCTAGATATTTAAAGCACTCGCTGCGAGAAATATCTTGGTCACCAAACTTAATGACGGAATCATTCGTCCTTCTTGCACTACTAAATTTAAGCTCAATATGCTCCCTCTTTGTCCTGCTCAACCTAAAACCCTCCTTTTCTATAGTGTCTCGCCAGGATTCAAGTTTCGCGTTTACACCCTCGCGCGTCACATCGACCAAAACAATATCATCTGCAAACAATAAACAAGGTATTTCTTGTTGGATGTCCGGTGAGCTCATCTAAGACAAGGGTAAAGAGATAGGGGCTTAAAGCTGACCCTTGATGTAAGCCAACAATGATAGGAAATTCCTGTGTTAATCCTTCAGACGTCCTCACCCTCGTCATTGAATTTGAATACATATCTTTGATAATGTCAATGTATGATGCATTTACACCTTTCTTTTCTAAGGCTCTCCATAAGACCTCTCTTGGAACCCTATCATAAGTCTTCTCAAGATCGATAAACAGCATATGCAAATCTTGCGTTTTTTCTCGATAGTTGTTAATGAGTCTCCTCAAGAGGTGTTTAGCTTTCATGGTCGACCTCCCTGGCATGAATCCAAATTGATTCTTCAAGATGCTAGTCTCTCGTCTTACTCTTCTCTCTATTACTCGTTCTCATAGTTTCATGGTATGACTCGTAAATTTAATTTCTTTATAATTGATACAATTTTGTATATCTCTTTTGTTCTTATACAAAGGTACCAAAATACTTTCTCTACATTGGTCTGTCATCCTCTTTGTCTTCAATATCTTATTGAAGAAACATGTAAACCACCAAATTTCTTCCTTCCCTACGCATTTTCATACTTCGATGGGTATATCGTCTAGCCCAACCGTCTTTCCATTTTTCAACTTCTTCAGAGCATCATTTACCTCTGATGCTTGAATTTTACGATAAGAAGTTATGTCCATATACTACTCTTATTTACTTAACTCTTCCAAGATCAGCTCATTGTCTTTTTCTTTATTATAGAGTTGATAAAAATATATTTTTCATCGCTCCTTAATAGTCACATCATCCGTCAAAATCGTATCTGTATTATCTTTTATGCATTTAACTTGACTTAAATCTCTTATGTTCCTCTCTCTAACTCGAGCAATTTTATATATATCATGCTCTCCATATTTAGTATCTAGTCGCTTGTAAAATTCTTCGTAAGCTTAACTTCTTACATTATTTACTGTTTTTTAGCTTTTTTTTTACGACTTTATACATTGCCACGTTTTTATCATTTTTACAAGCATCGAGTGCTTTATAACTAGCCCTCTTTGCCCTTACTTTGTCATGCACTTCATATTTCCACCACCAAGATTCTTTATGTGAGGGCGCACGACCTTTTGACTCTTCAAGTACATTCTTTCCATTTATCCTTAAATGTGAAGACACAACTTTTCATATGACACTAGGATAAACATAAGGATCATCAACTAGTTGTTCTATAACAGCTACCTTGAAAGCAGCCTGTTTTTCCATCTTCAAATTTATTTACTAAAATGTATTAAAAATGGATAAATTTTACTGGAGTTCCCTCAGGTTAAGACTGCTACACATTAGTACATGTTTTTTAAAAACCTAAATATTGAGGTACATTTTGTGCTTCACTGAGTTATTACTTAAATTGGAAGACCCAATTGATAAGTATTTTTCACCTTCTTAATTTCATCTTCGGCAATACAATTGATTTGAGGCCTCCTTTGTATAGAAATAAGTGGGGAGTTCACAATAAAGGCCAATAGTTTTTAAAAGGTTTCATCAATTATTTTCATAGTTTATTGAGTCGATAGTTATTTAGGATTGTAGAGATTTTTGTATTCTTCATTTGTCTCTATTTAATCCCACATCTCATGTATAGATACGTGGAAAACCATTTTATATAAATATGTCTCCTTTTGGCATTTTGTATAATCAAATATCATCAACTACGATTCTCCTACATGGTGTAGAGCGGATATTATCCTAGTCCAAGCCGTAGCATTGAAGCTTCCTCCACACGATCCAGCGTCATAGCCAAGGTTCTTCCACAGCGTTGAACGTTGGGTCATGGGTTTCTCCTCCACGTATGGTATCAATACAGTGTTTCAATCACTATGCGTCTACGCCACAAAAGGATCCTCCTTTTGTCGGTCGTTGTTGTTTGCCACCTTTCGACCCTCTAATTGTCGTCATCGACTCTTTCCGGAGACTATCTTTTGTCGTTTCATGATGCAGCCAACTTGCCATAACTATTGGCTTTAGAGCCACACCATCTTCCTTCTGCAACAACCAACATCACATTCGCTTCCCGCAGCAGCGTTAAGCATCATTGTAGCCTCCTACGCCGCCACAACCTCTACTCTATATACTTCTTCAAAAATTCGATATCGTGGGGCATCCAGTTGTTATGTGGATCCTCACTTAGGCTTCATTTGGCGGGGCGGATTCGCCGCGGTCGCGCGGACGGCACCGCCTTTTCGCGACCGCGCGCCATTTGGCGGGGCCGCAGTCGGGCAGCGGGGATCCGCCCCACATTAGAAGTCCGCAGATTTCAGCCGCGCAGAGGCAGTCGCGGTCGCGGACGCCTCCGCGTGGATTACCTCCGCGGGAAATCCGTCACGCCAAACCAGCCCTTAGATTGAGCATTGTTCAGGGAGAAATTTTATTTTGGCATGGGGAACTCTTCTGAGACATCCTCTAGCATTGCTCCTGCGGTATCCTCTCTCTACTCTCATGTGTCTTGTTAGGAAATTTGTATCATCACCATTTTGTTGACCAGTATAGCAAACTATGCAATATTAGGTATAGTCATGTCGTGTACTACATAAGCGAGGTCATCTATATTATGAGACATGTGATCCTCATGTTAAAGCTTCTGCGCAGTAGCTTCGTGCTGATGGTACAGTTTAGGCGTAGATGTTGAAGTCGTTGGAGAGAGATCACTAGATATGGAACATGAGTCTGCAAAAACAATGTGAGACGAGCTTTGATTTTTTTCTATTCCAAGAAAATAAAGCTTAAAACATTTGTACGATTTGTTCAACAAGTTTAGTTTTATCACCCTTATTGAGAATGAGACATGCAACTTTTGGTGGCCAAGTTCAAGGGTGTGTATGATAAATAAGAAGTAACCCCAAACAAAAATTAAACTATATTAATGTATTTATACACACGCGCGCGCGCACACACACACACACACACATATATATATATATCTTATACTATATTAAAAAAGGAAAATTGGGCTTTGGTTAAACATTCATAATACCAATTATGCCCTTGCTCTTTATATTTAATGACTCGGCTAATGCTTGAAAAATTCAAAATACTTTGAAATTAAAACCTAATACCGTAATTTCCTCTCTCCCGCTTATCTGATAACACGGCAAATGAGTTGCCCTTCGCAAGAGTTGGAGATTCTTCTATACTTCGCTCCCTGATCGAAGAGAAGGCGTTCATCTTCTTCCAGTTCCCCGATCAAAGAGAAGGCTCCCGACCAATGCAAGAAGGCGATCATCTTCTTCAACTCCTCTCTTCGTCTATGACGCTCTGTACCTCCTGCCCCGACCGAATCAGGTGACAAACCCCAAGACCGAAGCAGGCGATGAATCCCTACATCGAAGCACATTCCCGACCAACGCAAGAAGGTGATCACCTTCTTCAACTCCTCTATTTGCTATTTCGACCGTCGTCGTTGATGGTCTTTCCCCACCTGCAACTCTCTCCTTCTCCCGATCAACAACCGTGTTCATCATTCGGCTGCCGATAGCACTACTTCCACCTTACACGAGCTCCGATAGTGGTTCTTCTTGCTCCTTACCTCTGCCCTACAGTTCAGTCCACCTACGGATGTTAACTCCTTCTCACAAGCAACGACTCCACGCTTCCTGCACGAATCCAGAGCGACTTACCCGTGATTTGCGACTACCTACAAATCTTCTTCAAATAGTTCTTAGGTTTCAGATCTCGGCACTTCTAGCAGGTTTTCTTCAAAAAATTTAAGTTATGTTATCATCATCTCCGCCAACCATTTCGACCCTCCCTGCACAAATTGGGAACCGACATTCAAGTATTTCTCCTCCTCTTGCATTCTCTTCCTTGCAATTTATTCAATGTACAAATTGTTATGCTCTTTAAATAGGTTCAAATCACTCTTATAACTCCCGCTTCTCTCGACAGCATCCTTCAGATATCAATAAGTCATAGATCTACTACGACTGCACATCCTCATCTCGGTCAAATGTTTCCACTCTTTCTACCTGTCACATTTAGGTATTATTTCCCGTATTATTGTTTCATCATGTTTATGTGCTGCATTTCTTTCATGTTTTTGATCTTAAATACTTTCAGTTTTAATTTTTAGGGAATACCACAGACTTTTCATTTTATTATGCAACATTGTCTGGTACATGATATAAACGTAAGCTCCATTGATTTCTTATTATATATCTTCTTATCTCCGGTTTTCTGATCTAACATACCTTCATTTGGTTCTTCCCATTTTTTTTCAGTTTTCCAGAATATCTAAGGTTCAGCCTATCCTTATCTCCGGCAAACACAAGCGCAAGATAATGTCTTTATTACTTTTGTTATTACGTACTTCCTTATGTCAATAAATCTTGATTTCTTTTTCAGTTTTGGCGATACTTCCTCTTCGTATAATAGTTATAGCCATGGTTTCCCTCCTTTTTTGACTTTGAGATCTTTATTATGTGAATTTGATTTGTTTAAGAGCAGAATCACTTTTTATAGATGTTCGCACACTTGCTCGCTTGTGGGCGTAGCCCACCGTATGCGAGAACAGTCGAGCACGGGCATAACCGGTGCGAGTGAAACAACACGGTTGATTGCGGGCGAAGCCCGCAAGCATGCAGGTGAAGCCCCCTTGCGGGACGAGTGAAGCCCGTCGTTGCACTAACATAGGGGCGAAGCCCCGTGCTGTTTCACTCCCCAGTTAGGATTGTCTCCGCCCCCACCGACTGTCACCACCCCTGCCGACTGTCACCAATTATTAATATCAACTAGAGCACAAAAGTCATTATCCATCTCTTGACTTTTCTCAAAATTGTCATATGAGCACAATTTTTTAAGCACGGGTAACAAATCCAGCATCTTACATACGGGTAACAAAAATGTTTATATACCCAATGTGCGGTCACATCAGGTTGAGCTGCCAATGCCAAAATCTCACACTATAAAAGAGATATTTTTTATTCCATTTCATGTCCCGTTAGGGCCAATTGTCAGGCATATGGAAAACGGTGTAGATAAAAGTTTAATAAGCTAAAAGCCCATATTCACGACACAGTTCTTAAACATTCACTACTCAAATGCTTACACCATCTCTCAGATGCTTAGCACATAATAACAACAACAGTCGGCGGGGGCGGCGACAGTCGGCGGGGGAGGCGACAGTCGGCGGGGGAGGCGACAGTCGGCGGCGGCGGCGACAGTCGGCGGCGGCGGCGACAGTCGGCGGCGGCGGCGACAGTCTTACATGGGGATTGAAACGGCACGGGGCTTCGCCCCTACATTAGTGCAACGGCGGGCTTCGCCCCTACGTTGGTGCAACGACGGGATTCACCACTATGTTAGTGCAACGGCGGGCTTCGCTCGTCCTGCAAGGGGGCTTCGCCTGCATGCTTGCGGGCTTTGCCCGCAATCAACCATGTCGTTTCACTCGCACGGGTTACGCCCGTGCTCGACTGTTCTCGCATACGGCGGGCTACGCCCGCAAGCGAGCAAGTGTGTGAACATCTATAAAAAGCGATTTTGCTCCTAAACAAACCAAATTCACATAAGAAAGATCTCAAAGTAAAAAAAAAAGGAAACCATGGCTATAGCTATTATACAAAGAGGAAGTATCGCCAGAACTGGAAAAGAAATCAAGATTTATCGACATAAGGAAGTACGTAATAACAAAAGTAACGAAGACATTACCTTGCGCTTGTGTTTGTCGGAGATAGGGATGGGCTGAACCTTAGATATTCAGGAAAACTGAAAAAAAAGGAAGAACCAAATGAATGTATATTAGATCAGAAAACGGGAGATAAGAAGATATAGAATAAGAAATCAAGAAAGCTTAGGTTTATATCATGTACCAGACAATGTTGCATAATAAAAAGAAAAAATATGTGGTATTCCCTAAAAATTAAAACTGAAAGTATTTAAGATCAAAAACATGAAAGAAATGCAGCACATAAACAGAATGAAACAATAATAGGGGTAAAAGTACCTAAATGTGACAGGTAGAAAGAGTGGAAACGTTTGACCGAGATGAAGATGTGCGCAGTCGTAATAGATCTATGTTCGATTGATATCTGGAGGATGCTGTCGAGAGAAGCGGGAGTTATAAGAGTGATCGAATTGAACCTATTTAAAGAGCATAACAATTTGTATATTGAATAAATTGCAAGGAAGAGAATGCAAGAGGAGAAATACCTGAATGTCAGTGTCCAATCTGTGCAAGGAAGGTCAAAATGGTTGGCGGAGATGATGATAACATAAATTAAATTTTTTGAAGAAAACCTGCTGGAAGTACTGAGATCTGAAACATGAGAACTGTTTGAAGAAGAATTGTAGGTGGTCGCAAATCACGGGTAAGTAGCCCTGGATTCGTGCAGGAAGCGTGGAGGCGTTGCTTGGGAGGAGTTAAAATTCGTAGGTGGACCTGAACTGCAGGGCGGAGGTAAGGAGCAAGAAGAACCACTGTCGGAGTCCGTGTAAGGTGGAAGAAGTGCTATCGGCAGACGAATGAAGAACACGGTTGTTGATCGGGAGAAGGAGAGAGTTGCAGGTGGGGAAAGACCATCGACGACGACGGTCGAAGTAGCAAAGAAAGGAGTTGAAGAAGGTGATCACCTTCTTGCGTTGGTCGGGAGTATGCTTCGATGTAGGGATTCGTCGCCTGCTTCGGTCTAGTGGTTCGTCGCCTGATTCGGTCGGGGCAGGAGGTACAGAGCATCACAGACGAAGAGAGGAGTCGAAGAGAGGAGTTAAATGGTACATCCGGTACTGGTACGTACCCAGTACTTGGCGGTACACCTGTTACTCTAGTTTGTAGATATACTTGGACTTGACAGATCGTTCTGCTTATTGTGATAGGAGTATGCTTTTCTAAAGTAAACAAAAGACATATGCGTGTCTTTTAGAAGAAAAAAAATCGTTACTCATAAATACAACTAATGATTTTTATTTATTGTAATAACAAAATGTGCTTCAGATTTATGTATCTTTTTTTTGTTAAAACTATAGAGAATTTGATTTATATTTATTATTTCATTGTTTTACTATATATTTAAGGATCGGATGTTGTAAATTAGTATTTTTATTTTTTTTACTATATACTGTGTGTGTATTTATATAAGGCAATTTTAATTATGTCGTACATCAAACATACCCGTAACCTTGCTTTTTTAAATTTTTCTATACCGACGTACCGGATACGTAGCGTACCCGGTATCTGTACCGGTGCTTCATAGGTTCTGATCTTGTCTAAGATGGAAATTTCTTTGGTTTCTAACTCATGGGATATAAAAGAAAAGTGTTGTTCACCTTCTTTTCCCCCTTCACGGAAAAATCTCTTGTGCTTCTCTTCTTCGCCCTCTCGGTTGTATCCCGAGAAGCCATCTTATACAACTAATGATTTTTATTTATTGTAGTAACAAAATGTGCTTCGGATATATGTATCTTTTTTCGTTAAAACTATAGAGAATTTAATTTATATTTATTATTTCATTGTTTTACTATACATTTAAGGATCGGATGTTGTAAATTAGTATTTTTATTTTTTTACTATATACTGCGTGTGTATTTATATAAGGCAATTTTAATTATATCGTACATCAAACATACCCGTAACCTTGTTTTTTTAAATTTTCCCGTACCGACGTACCGGATACGTAGCGTACCCGGTATCTGTACCGGTGCTTCATAGGTTCTGATCTTGTCTAATATGGAAATTTCTTTGGTTTCTAACTCATGGGATATAAAAGAAAAGTGTTGTTCACCTTCTTTTCCCCCTTCACCAAAGAATCTCTTGTGCTTCTCTTCTTCTCCCTCTCGGTTGTATCCCAAGAAGCCATCTTATCTTCTACGTTGCTCAATGAGAAAACTACTGTATGAAAAAAAAATTCTCACCCTTTTCCCCTTATTTCTGTTTTCTAAAATTTTAAGTCTCGGTGAAATCAGGTTAGAGAAGTCCGAAGTAACTTATGGTAAATATTTTTCTTCGTGAAGTTAAAAGCTTCATTTATATTCTTTCTAATCATGTTAAGGAAGTATATAAGGTAATATGGGCTTGATTTCGGATATCTGTGATTATTGTGAACCTTACTGTGTACTTTCCATTAGAGAAGGCTTCCTGAATCTCTACTAATTAGAGAGACCTTAAAGAGAAACGAAAGCAGGGGGTGCGTTACCGATTCTCTAAATTATGTCGCATGTGCTCTACAATAGATATCCTAACTTTAAGACGTCATTATCAAGTTTGTTAGAATACATGATTTCACACGCGTTTGAAATCCTACAAGCTAGACTACATGTTTCAAGTTAATGATGTATCTAGGCCATCTCCAAACATCAGATCCAAACTACATAGATATTAAAATAAACTCTAATGCTAAATCTTCCCTGAGCTTTATTTTAACAAAGAAGTGAATAATAACCCTCTCATGGCTGTTGAAAATTCTTTATCTTGTAATTTGATAAATAGGATAAAACAAACTAGGAATCAACTATCACACTTGGCTGGGAATTGGTCATAGAGAAATCTTTGGCAACTATAAATATAAATTATTAGCTCAAAGAAATGAAAATAAATTGCTTTGCTTTCTTTGTTCAAGGAGATGCAGCTAAAATAACCTTTCTTCTATCAGAAGTCAACTGAGGGATGCTCAACCGTATCGTTTCACCATCATTATTTGGTGTCAAACCAACACTCGAAGAAACTATTGCCTTCTCTATAGCTTTCAAGCTGAAATATGAGTCAAAAGGGTGAAAACAACTAGAACAGAATTATAAAACCACTAGTATATTTTTACCTGGACTTGTCATAAGGCTGTACAAGGAGAGAGCTTGCATCAGGTGTACTGATCTGTGCAATGCTCTTTAAGGTTACTGGAGATCCATAGTACTCAACCTGGAAGAATAATGTCTTATTTGACAAGAAGCTAAAAAAACTGTACTCATACTAGTCATCAGAAAAAATATTTCAAAGCGAAGTTATGCATTAGTAATTGTAATGCAATAAACTTCTTGACGGGGGCTAGGCTGTGAAAACGGACTAAAAGTAATGCAAACCCTAGGTGCAGTGTCAGGGAACTAATTCTTGTCTAGCCTTGGGATGATGAGTGCATGCAATTAGTAATCCGACAATAAATTACAAGTAATAACAAAGGATAAACCCCATGGAGTTAATCACAATGTGAAATTAAATAAATTGGAAAAGTAATTTAGGTTCATGCGTTCAGTTGGTCGTTAATTAAATGCAAAGAAGTGAATGAATCTTACAATGAGTGATCAATCATAAGAGAAATATACTAGCAATGCAAAACCTCCAAAATCACGTAGGAGTCCACATCCATACAACAATAGAGAAGAATAATGCAACCGTACAATAAGAAGCAACAAGTATGAGGGCGGTAGATGATGGTATTGGGATCTGGTAGTTGTAGGGGCGGTGGCGGATATCCAATGGGAAGAAGAATGTTGGACGGTAATTGTGGGGGGGCTGGAATGTGGGCTGCAAGTGGGGAGGGAGAGCTGCCTGAGGTGGACAGGGAGGTGTAGTGGCAGGCTTAGGTTGTTTTAGGCGGATGGGTGGTCGTACGATACCGGACGTCTAGAGTGCAGAGCTGGCAGTCGGGTTTAGGTGTGCTGGAAGGTGGCGGCAGACAGATGAGGGCTTGGAGGTTGGTTAGGGTTGAATTCAGGAAAGGGAGGGGGAAGGTGAAGATTCAGTCAGTGGACTGGAGGAGCAGATGGAAGGAGGATGCTTTGGGGGTGGCCGACTGTCGAGGGCAGTTTTAGGGCTAGCGGCTGGGGTTTTGGGGGCTGATGGTAGGCAAAAATACTAAGTGCAAGGAAATAAAGGATACAAGCCAAATAGTCAGCACCTTGGGATTTCGTGAAATCAGCACCACAAGAGATCGACGGATTTCAGAAAGTCTCTAAAGTATGCAATGAAAACTGAAACCAGCCCCCAAACTTTTTATTTATACTAATCCTACGTTAGACACTCATCGTGGACGGCAATGATTGGTCATTCACGATACGTGCCCGATATCCCAAAATAGAACACCAAAAAATAAAGAAAATAGAAAGGAAATATCCAAACAGTGCTCCGGGCGTAACCGTGGTCTCGGATCATCCAAATAACAATATGAACGATGCCTCTTGCGAGAATAGACATGTGCGAGTCCCGTTGGATGACGGCCACGCTAGAAGTGTGATCCTCATCACTTTTGTAACCAGTAACCACATTGCTTTGGTTTGGCAATGAAAATTTGATGGGAAAAGATTTTGAGCAGAAACCCTAAAAGCCAATTGTCTGTTATGGGCTTCGCTCGTAATGTTAGTAGAATCGTTGGAGGATAGCCGGAGGCGGGGATGATGATGATGGCGAAGGATACTGTGGAGCTAGAACCACGACTGCCTAGGAGGGGGGTGCTCGGAGAGAGAGAGAGAGAGATGTCACAATCTCTTGAAGACAGAGGAATAGAGTTAACTACATGCATGTCATTCCACTGGCCCAAGAGGCCTTTAAATAAAAGATACAAGGGACATAAACGTAATTAAGTCCCCAACACTTGGACTTGCCTAAACGACAATAATAAAACCTAATGAAGGACGCATAATAAAGCCCAACTGACTCGATTAAAGATATCATAATAATGGGGTGTGAAGCCCGTAACAATGTATCACACAACTCCTCAACTCTCAGAATAAGAGGAGACATCTCCCACAACTCAAGACCATAGTTTCGACTAAAAATCTTTCTTGGGAGGAATTATTCATCATTCATAATTGATTCCAATTGAGAAGCACATATGTTATTTCTATGAATATCGTGACCCAAATAATTACATAAAGAGTCCTTCCCCTTATTTACACAAAATAAAAGGGTAAGTAAGAGGTGCTTATAGCTCCTAATCAAAATTGATAGTGAGATACATGTTAATGGTGATGATGAAACGGACTGATGGACTCCAACTCTCCCAAGGTGAAAAAACAAGAGTGTAACCCTTGGCACTCGTTAAGAAGGAGAATATTGATAAACTAGATAGCCCAAATATAATCTCATATTCCACATAGATGAAACCTAGATAGCCCAAATATTAGGAATAAACGGAATAATAGGAATAAACGGAACTCTAGATAGCCCAAATATAATCTCATATTCCACATTTGATCAACGTCAAATCGAGAAGTGAGGGCATAATAGGCACAGATACAACTGCAGTTTGAGTAGATAATGTCTCGAGAAACACTTTTAAGTAATACCAAATACTTTGAATGCACTTTGATATGAACGTTTCTACATTGCAAAAACAAGGATTCTAAAGAACGTTTGAAGAAAAATAAAGCATATAAAGTTGATAAATGAAATAAATATTATTTCCAATCTAAAATATAAATATTACATGAAACCTGTATATATACACAAAGAGAGAAGAACACAAACCAATATTAGAGATGTGAGACTAAGAATAATAAAAAGAGCATGGGAATTTATAGTGGGCCTTTAAAATGGGCTATAATTCAACTCTCCCCCTCAAGATGAAAGTATATGTCTTCATTCCAAGCTTGGAGCAATTACCAGTGAAGGCGTCACAGCTCATGCTCTTGGTAAAGATATACGTCAATTGATCTTGAGATTGACCGAACGATGTGCAGATGATGCCTTTCTCCAAGTGATTCTTGATGAAATGTCCGTCGATTTCAACATGCTTTGTTTGATCACGTTAAACGGAATTATGAGCAATGTTCATAATCACTTTATTATCGCAATATAGACGTATGAGTTTTCCATCTTATAGCCCAAATCCTGCACTATCGACTAAATCCATAGCCTCCACATATCCCTTGCGGCATTGCTCGGTATTCTACTTCAGCAATGGACCTTGCTACCTGATGGGGATCGTCATCAGACTACGAGTCGCCAGTCGGCGGGGCCCACTTTTGTATATTCGCGCAGGAGGCGATGATCGGATCGACGATCTGAGACCGCGAGCGCGTCCGGCTCGTCGCGCTATTATTTTTATGTATTTTATTTTATTTTATTGGTTTTGTTTTTGGTGTTTTAGGGACTCGGGCGTAACGGTCAATCATAGTCGTACACGCCCGGTGCCCAACCGCCCCTTCTTGTTATAAATAGGGGCGGGCGCTGCAGTTTAGTTTCATTGTGTATTTTGTGAGAGATTCCAGAATCCGCAGTCAATTCGTGGTGCGACGCCGCTAGCCCGGGTGCGATGTCCAGGCTAATGTTATTTCAGTTATCTTCTTATTTTCCTTTACTGTTTCCGTGACTGCCATCCTCAAACCCACGATTTAAGAAGTAAACCACTACTGTTCTCCATCTCCCTCGCACGAAACCGCCGCATAACTCATGTTCAGTGGCTTCTTCCTCGACGGGAACGTGAATCCAGTCGCCCCACTTCATCAAATCTACCTCCCCTTCTCCATCGACGAGCAAAGCAACCCCCTCAACCCTAATCGACGGCGGAATTGCAATATCTCGTCAATCCCTTGGCTACTCTCCGTCGTTTTGTCGTGGAACCACCACTCACTACCGCTGCTCCCGCAAACTCCCTCCTCCTCCTTGGTTTTGTCGTGGAGCCACCGTCCATCGCCACCGCCACCGGATTCCTCGTGCCTTGTGAGTATTAATTTAATGTGTTCTGTTATTGTATTAAATTGTTTGATGAAGCTTCAGATTTGGTATCAGAGCCCAGGATTGGGCCCCATGCATGTTACGTAGTGGTAGGTCTTACCGTCAATCTATGTCTGACACGAACCTAACCGTTGCAAGGGCCACCAACTCAAATTTTGAAATGACACCTGCGGAGTTCCAACGGCTGATTGATCAATTCGATCAATTCGATGCACAATATGACGATCTTCGCACCTGCGTCGCCGCCATTGAGGTACGACGAGAGCACTCCACTTCCCAAAGCAGGGAAACTTCACTCACTCCACCTGATATTCTCTTTGGGGAAGAACGGGATGCCCTCCCACCACAAGATGTGCGTGTTAGGGATCAATCACCACGAGAGGCCGCTCCACTTCGAGAGCCTGCCCCACACCGTAGGCGACCCCTCGATCACACTCGAGACCGTCAGCCTGCACCTGCTCCACCACGACGTCCAGCTCCTCGTGATAGAGCTCAAGACCATTTTGACTACGGTCGTGATGATTATTTCGATGAGTATACTGAGCCACGTCGGGCAGCACGCGCTGAGGACGATATTACCCGTTGCATACACATTAATGCCCCCACCTTCGATGGTCAGCTCGACCCGAAGACTTTTAGCGATTGGCTTCAGGAGATGGACCACTACTTCGAGTGGTATGATATGAGTGACGAGCGTTACGTGAGATTTGCAAAAATGAAGTTGGTCGGCCCAGCCAAGATTTTCTGGGTCAGCCTAGAAAGTTCTATACAGTGTGATGGATACCGTCCCATTATCCGTTGGGAAGACATGAAATGCAGATTACAGGAAAAATACCTTCCCGCCTCTTATCGGGATCAGTTGCTGGATCAACTTTTTGCGTTGCGCCAGGGCACACAATCTGTCGCGAAGTACATGTCTCGATTTGATGAACTAGCAGTGAGGAGTGACCTGCGAGAAGAGACTAGTGCCACCGCTTCCCGGTTCTGTACCGGATTGAGATCGGAGATACGTAGGGAACTTATTCCCCACCGGTTGGAGTCGGTAGAACAAGTTTATCAGATGGCCCTTGAGTATGAGCAGTACTTGTGACTCGCTAGTACCCGTCAGACTTCTACCAGGACAGACGGGTCCACATTTAGGAGGCCACCACCGGCCACGACCACCCCTGCAGGACCCTCTCGTGTCTCCACAACACGAAGGGCAAGGCTATCCCCACCGGACCTTCCACGGCCTCCAGGTCGGGTAACATCCAGTGCTATCGTTACTCGGGTAGAGGCCATGTGGCGGCCCAATGCCCTATGAGGAATCTGCTAGTTGAAGAAGGCGAACCCAGTGCTGATGCTGAGGAGATCGCCGATGAGGATGTTGTTGCCACCGTCGAGGACGGTTGGGAGAGCAATGTTGAGCGTTCCCTAGAGTTAGGTGTTATATGACGTCTCCTTTATACCCCGCATGCTGATGAAGATTGGCGTCGTACGACGATCTTTTATACCTTCTTTCCTAGCGCAGACGGTCCCTGCAAGCTAGTCATTGATAGTGGGAGTTGCGTGAACATCGTAGCCCAGCGAGCATTAAAGCGGATGCAGGTGACCCCTGAGCCTCATCCACATCCTTATCGAGTCATTTGGGTCGAAAAGACGGCTATACAGGTTACCCAGAGGTGCCTAGTTCCGATCACTCTCGCTACGTTTGAGGATCGTGTTTGGTGCGACGTCATCCCCATGGATGTCGCCCACATTCTCTTAGGGAGGCCCTGACTTTATGACCGTGATGTCACGTGTTTCGGTCGCTCGAACACGTATGTATTCTACGACAAGGGTCGTAAGATCACATTGACACCGACCCAACCGAAGGAGAAATCCTCGGGGAAGGTCACACCCTCTACTAGTACGAGCTCATCTAGGCCGCTGCACATTTTGCGTCGCAGCGAGTTTATGAGAGGGAGTGCCAGCGCCGGTATCTTTTACGTAATGGCAGCCACTATGGCTTCTGAGGGCCCTACGGAGATTCCTGAGCCACCACCTGAGGTCCGGCGACTCCTGGATGACTATGATGATCTTATCCCAGATGAGCTACCTGATGATTTACCTCCGTTACGCGACATTCAGCATGCCATAGACTTGATACCGGGAGCGTCACTCCCGAACTTACCCCATTACCGGATGAATCGGGATGAGCATGCTGAGCTCAAGAAGCAGGTTGACGAGTTGCTGAGGAAGCAATTCATTCGAGAGAGTCTGAGCCATTGCGCAGTCCTTGCCCTTCTCACTCCGAAGAAGGACGGGAGTTGGCGAATGTGTATTGACAGTAGGGTCGTTAATAAGATTACTATTAAGTATCGTTTTCCCATCCCCCGATTGGATGACTTGACACGATGGCTGGTGCTCCGTGCTCAAGTATTTTCAAAGATCGATCTACGCAGCAGGTATCACCAGATTAGAATTCGTGAGCGAGATGAGTGGAAAACAGCTTTCAAGACGAAAGACTGTCTATATGAGTGGTTGGTCATGCCATTTGGGCTGTCCAACGCCCCCAGTACCTTTATGTGAATCATGACTCAGATCTTTCGGCCCTTCATGGGCAAATTCTTGTCGTCTACTTTGACGATATTTTGATCTATAGTCACTCATCTAATGACCACCTGAGCCATCTGAAGCTTGTGTTTGATACTCTCCAAAAGGAGAAGCTGTATGTGAACTTGAAAAAGTGCTCCTTCCTGATTGATTCTGTGCACTTTCTAGGGTTCATCATATCAGCGTTCAGCGTGTCTGTTGACCCGGACAAGGTCCGATCTATTCGTGAGTGGTCTATCCCTTCCACTATCACTGAGGCCCGTAGCTTCCACGGATTAGCCACCTTCTATAGGAGATTTGTCCGAGGATTTAGCACCATTAAGGCCCCCTTCACGAGCTGCCTTCGGAAGGGAGATTTTCAGTGGACGGCAGACGCCACTCGAGCTTTTACTGAAATCAAGGAAAATTGATGGCCGCACCTATTCTGAGATTGCCTGATTTCTCTAAGATATTTGAGGTCGTATGTGACGCATCTGGCATTGGGATTGGCGGAGTAGTAAGCCAGGAGGGTCATCCAGTTTCTTACTTTAGTGAGAAGTTGAATGAGGCCCGACAGAAGTACTCAAATTATGATAGAGAGTTTTATGCAGTGGTGCAGTCACTTCGTTATTGGAGACACTATCTCCTCCCACAGGAGTTTGTTCTATATTCCGATCACCAGGCCCTGCGTTATATTGACTCACAGCAGAAATTGGGGCATAGACATGCCAAGTGGGTTGAATGTTTGCAGGACTTTCACTATGTTCTCAAACATCGCGCGGGTGTTGAGAACAAACCTGTCGACGCTCTTTAGTCGACATATCACCCTACTTCGCACACTGAGCGCTAGCGCGACTAGTTTTGATCGTTTATCTAGTGACTACCCCACCTGCCCTGACTTTGGCGATATTTATTTGAGATTTTTGAGAGACCCTCCCGAGCCCACTTATGAGTTTGATATTGTAGAGGTATACTTGTACCGCGGATCTCGTCTCTGCATCCCCAAGACGTCCTTCAGGGACTTCTTGATTTGGGAAATGCACGCTGGTGGAGCAGCTGACCATTTTGGCAGAGATAAGACCATTGATTTAGTTGAGGATCGCTTTTATTGGCCAGCCATGAAGAGAGATGTGGCACGTGTTGTGCGACATTGCGGCACATGTCAGACTGCGTAGGGTTCAAAACAAAATACTGGACTCTATACTCCTCTTCCAGTCCCACACCAGCCATGGGTCGACAATAGTATGGATGTATTGGGCCTTCCTCGCACTCTGAGGAAGCATGATTCTATTTTCGTAGTGGTAGACCGGTTTTCGAAGATGGCTCACTTTATTGCATGCCGCAAAACCGCCGATGCGGCTCACATAGCGGCCCTTTTTATGAGAGACATTTTTCGATTACACGGATTACCCAAATCCATAGTATCTGACCGTGACGTTAGATTTCTGAGCTACTTTTGGATGACGTTATGGCATAAGACGGGAACGACTCTAAAATTCTCTACCGCCTATCACCCACAGACTGACGGCCAGACTGAGGTCGTTAATATGAGTTTAGGGAATTTGTTATGGTGTCTAGTTGGTGATCACCCGTCGGTTTGGGATTCTGTGTTACCCGTAGCGGAGTTCGCATATAATAGTTCGGTCAATAGGTCTACTGGTATGAGTCCATTTCATATAGTATCAAGTTATGAGCCTAGGAAGCCTATTGACCTTGCCCCTGTTCCCTTAGAGTCACGTCCTAGTAAGTCTGCCGAGTCTTTCATTCATCACATACATGAACTGCATGAATTAATCCGAAAAAAATTTGCTAGCAGTAATGAATTATATAAAGCACAGGCAGATGAACACATGCGTCAGCAGCATTTTCGGGTAGGCGAGCAAGTCATGATCCGACTTCGCGTGGAGAGGCTCCCAAAAGGAGTCGCTAAGAAGCTATAACCGAAGAGAATGGACCCTTATAGAATTATAAAGAAAATTGGAACAAATGTCTATGAGGTCGATCTCCCAACAGATTTGACACTGTACTTTGAACCTCTCGAGCATATGGATCCATACCTTGATCCACTTCCTACATCCTCCCCGTCACAGCCTGACTCTTCCCCTGACCACCTTGGACAAACACCTACGGACTTGCCCGCACCACCCTATGATTCCACCGGTTCTTCTGGATCCACCAACACGAGAGGTGAGGGTTGAGCACATTACTGATATTGTAGCGCATGAGTGCGCATTTCCACCGCAGATGGACCTTCTTGCCACTACCTGGGACACTAGAGCGGACGCCCCATTTTTGATGATACTTGGAAGTCCGCGGTGGAGCTTGATAGACTTGCCCCTGATCTTCGACGTCAGTACGATCATCTCCACTCATCTGAGATGAATGCTTCTCAGTCGGGGGAGTTGATGGGGATCGTCATCAGACTACGGATCGCCACTCGACGGGGCCCACTTTTGTATATTCGTGCAGGAGGCGATGATCGGATCGACGATCCAAGACCGCGAGCGCGTCCGGCTTGTCGCGCTATTATTTTTATGTATTTTATTTTATTTTATTGGTTTTGTTTTTGGTGTTTTAGCGTCTCGGGCTTAACGGTCAATCATAGTCGTACACGCCCGGTGCCCAACCGCCCCTTCTTGTTATAAATTGGGGCGGGTTGTCACGGATCTGCATTTGGGTGCAGTTGGGGGTTAATAGCCCGGGGTGAATCCAGAGTAATCCAGAAGCTTGTATATGGTAGATGCTAGAAAGTTCTAAATAATTCATGATCATGTATATACTAGATTTGTATAGAACACTCTAGAATGGTAGTAGTCTAGAAACTTCTATGTTTTGGAGGGAAACCTCTTTGGTGCCTATAAAAGGGGAAGACCCCCTCATTTATAATCATCCAAGTTTTGGAGAAGCAATAGAGTTTTTTGAGTTTCCTTTGCAATTGTGAGTTCTCTTGAGTTCTACTTTGCATCTTTTCTTCATCACCACCTAGTTCTTGCAGGAGAGGTTAACTTAGCTTGGCTACGCGGAGTGGCAAGAAGGAGCTAAGGCCGCACGGGAGCTTGTAAGAAGACAAATCCGTGACAGTTGGTATCAGAGCTAGGTTCCTCAAGTTCGTGGTTGGTGTCCGAGAAGACTAGATGGCTGAAGGAAACAACAACTCAAGCGTGGTGGATGAGCGCGGCAGGGAGATGCCCCCAATCCGAGAAGAAGAGGCGGGGCCATAGAAAATCTCGGGATGAAGCGCACACGGACCGCATATTAGCCGAATGGGAGGAGCGCATAACGGCGGTGGAGGAAGACCACTCATATGTTCGTGGAGAACTTGAAGCTGTCAAACAAGCGCTACCGGCTCGCGGAGAGCTGGAACTTTTGATGACCAAAGTTCAAGCATGCCTGGATGCAAATGCGGAGCTTACTCAAAGGTGGGATCAGCTTGAGGATGACTATGAGGAGCGGATCGCCAAATTAGAGGAAGAATTGGCCTTATGCAAGAGGGTCATTGCTAATGGAGGAAATAGTGGG
Organism: Dactylorhiza incarnata; assembly: GCA_033032865.1. Lineage (NCBI taxonomy): Eukaryota > Viridiplantae > Streptophyta > Magnoliopsida > Asparagales > Orchidaceae > Dactylorhiza > Dactylorhiza incarnata. The sequence continues at coordinate 3,471,190 of JAWHQI010000154.1, read as the reverse complement.
GTTGTGGCAAACCAAAGGATCGATGTGCCTGAGCCAAAACCCTTCTCGGGGAATAGGGATGCCAAGGAAGTTGAACACTTCCTTTATCAAATGGAGGTCTACTTTGAAGGATGTAACCTCACTGAGGAAGTACTCAAGGTAAAGAAGGCTAGCTACTATCTTTCGGATATTGCATCTCTTTGGTGGCAACGGAAGCTTGCAGATATCAAGAAGGGAACATGTAACTTGGACACATGGGATGAGTTCAAGATTGAGCTTAAGCGGCACTTCTACCCGGAGAACGTCGCAAATGAGGCAAGGAAGAAGCTCAAGGAACTCAAGCAGAAGGGGTCAATCACGGAGTACGTGAAGGAATTCCAAACCTTAATGCTGATGGTGCCAGGTATGTCCGAAGATGATCAATTGTTCAACTTTAAAGATGGTCTTCAGAATTGGGTGAAGCAAGAAGTGCATCGGCAAGATGCCAAGACGCTAGATGAAGCTATCGCGGCGGCCGAAGCAATGACGGAGTTCCAAAGACCATCGGATGCGACAACCAAGAAGGGCTACAAGAATGACAACACCAAAGGTGGTGGAGAAAGGATTGGGACACGAAAACCAAATAGAGGAGATCGAACTCCTACTCATGGGAAGGAGATCGATGGAGGAAACAGAGGCTTCACGCCAAAAGGAGGATGCTATATATGCAAGGGGCCGCACATGATGAACAAATGCCCAAAGCTTGGTTCGGTTGCGGTACTACAGGAGAAGGATGTCATTGAATCAGAATGTGAAGAAGGTACCAATCAAATGTGTTCTTTACAGCTTCTTAATGCTTTGAAGGTAAAGCCTGCAAAGAAAGTGACAAGCAAAGGGCTTATGTTCGTGGAAGCGGTGATCAACAATAAGGCTACCAAAGCCTTGGTAGACACGGGTGTCACCCACAATTTCATGACGGAAGAGGAAGCTAGGAGGCTTGGATTGCAAGTAACCAAGAGCGGGGGTTGGATCAAGACGGTGAACGAGAAGGCGAGACCACTAATAGGAGTGGCTCGCGACGTGGAGCTTCGCTTGGGAACATGGAATGGACAAGCAAATTTCTCGGTCGCACCGATGGATGATCATAAGTTGGTGTTGGGCATGGACTTCTTTGATACAGTGAGTGTTATTGTCATGCCAACATGTCGTTCGGTTTGTATTATGCAGCAGGGTGCAACTTGCTTGGTCCCCACGGTGGATGGGCCACCAAGCAACGGATCAAAACACTTGTCGGCGATGCAACTAGCCAAGGGTGTGAAGAAAGGAGAGCCGACTTTCTTAGCAGCTTTGAAGGAGGAAGTTGGAGAAACGGTGGAGGAGGTTCCTCCACTTGTTGTAGAAGTCCTTGAGGAAAATAAGGACGTAATGCCCGCGGAGCTACCAAAGAAGTTGCCTCCCCGCGGGGAGGTAGACCACAAGATTGAGTTAGAGGTTGGAGCCAAGCCACCGGCGAAGGCACCATATCGGATGGCTCTACCCGAGCTCGAAGAGTTGAGGAAGCAGTTACAGGAGCTGCTTGAGGCTGGGATGATCAGACCGTCGAAGGCACCATTCGGCGCACCGGTGCTCTTTCAGAAGAAGAAGGATGGAACCTTACGTTTATGCACAGACTACCGGGCGTTGAACAAGGTAACCATCAAGAACAAGTACCCCGTACCCTTGATTGCTGACTTGTTTGATCGATTAGGAAGTGCAAGGGTATATACGAAGATGGATTTACGAAAGGGCTACCACCAAGTACGGATTGCTGAAGGGGACGAGCCTAAAACTACATGCATAACAAGGTACGGATCATTCGAGTGGTTGGTAATGTCATTTGGCCTAACCAACGCACCCGCTACATTTTGTACATTGATGAACCAGATTTTTCATCCCTACTTGGACAAATTCATGGTAGTATACTTGGACGACATCGTCGTCTATAGTAACTCAATGGAGGAGCATGCTAAACATCTTCGCATAGTGTTCCAAGTGCTGCGAAAGGATGAACTCTATGTGAAACGGTCAAAGTGTTCATTTGGGCAAGAGGAGGTACACTTTCTTGGGCATGTCATCAGACATGGCCAACTAAAGATGGATATGGACAAGGTGCGGGCGATTGTCGAATGGGAGCCGCCGACAAAGGTGACGGAGCTGAGATCATTCCTTGGTTTGGTGAACTACTATCGACGATTCATCATGGGGTATTCAAAGAGAGTGGTACCACTTACAGAGCTGCTCAAGAAGGAGAAAGCTTGGAGCTGGACTGAGGAATGCCAACAAGCTTTTGAAGACTTGAAGAAGGTTGTGAGCACGGAACCCGTGCTTGCACTCCCGGACTTTGAAAAGAAGTTTGAACTACACATCGATGCATCAGACTTTGCTATCGGAGGAGTATTGATGCAGGAGGGACATCCACTTGCCTTTGAAAGCCGCAAGTTGAATGAGGCGGAACGACGATACACGGTGCAAGAGAAGGAGATGACGGCCATCATACACTGCTTGCATGTATGGAGACATTATGTTACGCGCACGCGCCTCCTATTTTATTATTGTCTTTCTTTAAATGTTTTAGTTTGATGTGAGCCCCCCCCCCCCCCCCCCTATATAAGGAGGTGGTTTTGGGGAGTTAGGGCATCTTTGGATCCTTAGTCTTTAGGCTCTCATTGGAGAGAAGCTCTCTGGAGGAACCACCCTCCGAGAGTTGGCCGGAGCTTGCTCCGAATTGTATCTGTGGTTCATTAATTCAAGCATTTTCTTTCAAGTTCGTATTATTTGGTCTGACCTGCCTCACCGCCCGCTGCACTGGCCGTCGGTGCTCCGTCCCCCGTCGTCAAGGCTCGCGTGAACCCGCCTAGTGTGCTTCGTCGTCACTAGACGCCGATACTTCTTCCTGTTCGATCGCCAGCGTCTGCTCGATAGCCCGACGATAGCCCCGATAGCCAGCGCTTGCACGCACGATCAGCGCCTGTTCACCTCGCTCGACGATAGCCAACGCCTGCACGCACGATCAGCGTCGATCCGCCAGATCGATCCGCCAGCGTCGCTCCTCCTGCTCTTCCGCCGCCACCTGTTCTTCTGCCGCCACTTGCTCTTCCGCAGCGCTCGTCCACTGCTAGCGACCCTTCCTAGGCTCCGACACTCTCCTGCCGACCTCCAGCTCGTCGCCGCCTCACATGCCAAGGAGTCGGATGGAATCCCGCGTGGAAGCCCTCGAACACTCCCTCGCTACCATAAACGTGCATCTCGAGGCACAGGCCGAGCAGTTCGCCTCGATTTTGACCAGGCTCCAGAACTTACAGCCCAGCCAGCACTCCGGGCCCTCTATCACCTCTGTTGTGGGATCCCCCAGCACCGTGCTTCCCGATGCTTCCACAGCGGTGGAGGTGCCTACTCCACCGCACCGTGGACCTGACATGCCTACCATCAACGGGTCTGACCCCCTCGAATGGATTGCCCGCGCCGAGCAGTTCTTCGACATTCACCGGACCGCGCCGACACAACGGGTCTCCATCGCAATCATCGGCATGGAAGGGTCGGCCCTCCATTGGGTACGTTGGCTCCGCCAAACCTCTCCCGACCTCACCTGGACAGCTCTCTCTGAGGCCCTCATTCAGCGGTATGATGCCCGCTACTCCGGCCCATGATCGAGCGACTTTGCGGGGTCCATCACACCGGCTCCATTGACTCGTACATTGATGCCTTCGTGGAACTAGTCACCCATGTCCCCAGTCTTCCCCCAGACCATTACTTGGGGTTCTTCATGAACGGCTTGCAACCCCACTTCCGCTCCCGTCTCCGCACTCTCCAACCGTTAACGGTTCACCACGCCATTGACCTCGCCCCTCTGGTGGAGGCAGAATTTCTCGCGATGTCCGGCGACATTCCTTCCCCATCACCTCCCTCTCGGCATCCTTCCTCCACATATTTCTCGACCCATCCGAAACCTACACCTCCGCCACCTCCTCTGCCCCGGCCACCAATGATGGGTCCTCGCAACAACCGACCTGTCCCTACCCACCGCCTGTCCAACCAGGAGTACGACTTACGAAGCAAGGGCCTGTGTTTCCGCTGCAAGCACCCCTACTCTCCTGGTCATGAGTGCTCGGTGAAGGAGTGTCGAGTCCTCATCGGCGACGACGTGGCCGCGCTCTCCGCCGCCGACTTTGACGCTCTGCTGCTCTCGGACGGACTACCGGACGACGCCCCAGGCACCTCGACGGCATCCCACTACTGACCGGCGGGCGGCGCTCTGACCTTGGGGTCAAGGTCGCTTTTCTGACGGGATGTATTGTTACACGCACGCGCCTCCTATTTTATTATTGCCTTTCTTTAAATCTTTTAGTTTGATGTGAGTCCCCCCCCCCTCCCTATATAAGGAGGTAGTTTTGGGGGAGTTAGGGCATCTTTGGATCCTTAGTCTTTAGGCTCTCATTGGAGAGAAGCTCTCTGGAGGAACCAGCCTCCGAGAGTTGGCCGGAGCTTGCTCCGAATTGTATTTGTGGTTCATTAATTCAAGCATTTTCTTTCAAGTTCGTATTACATTACTTGCTTGGAGCACCATTCCTGATCAAGACTGACAATGTGATGACCACATACTTTCAAACACAGAAGAAATTGTCGGTCAAGCAAGCGAGGTGGCAGGATTTTCTGGCGGAGTTTGACTTTGTCCTGGAACATAAACCAGGCAAAGCCAATATGGTGGCAAACGCACTGAGCCGCAAGGCGGAGCTGGCGGCAATCTTAATGGCAAAGAGCGATCTCTTGGAGCGGGTGAAGAGTGGGTTGAATGAGGATTCAGTGCTTAAGGAACTCATGCTCTTAGCTAAAGAAGGTCGAACAAAGAGATTTTGGGTAGAGGATGGGCTACTCTACACCAAAGGAGGAAGGTTATACATCCCAAAGTGGGGAAACCTGCGGAGGGATTTGATCAAGGAGTGCCACGACACCAAGTTGGCTGGGCATCCGGGGCAAAAACGTACTCTAGCGTTGATGGAGCATTCTTACTATTGGCCGCAGATGAGGGACGACATTGAGCTTTACGTGAAGACATGTCTTGTTTGCCAACAAGACAAGGTGGAGAACAAACAGCCGGCGGGACTCTTGGAGCCACTACCTGTACCCGAGTATCCATGGGAGACGGTGACGCTTGACTACATCAATGCGTTACCCAAATCTGAATGTTGCGGTTCTATCTTGGTAGTGGTAGACCGCTTCTCTAAATACGGTACTTTTATACCCAGTGAGAAAGATGCAATAGCGGAAGAGACGGCGCGGCTATTCTTCAAACATGTAGTGAAGTATTGGGGGTTGCCGAAGAATATTGTGAGTGATCGGGACCCTCGCTTCACGAGGAAGCTATGGACGGAGGTTTTCAGATTGCTTGGGTCGGAGTTAAACTTCTCTACCAGCTTCCACCCATAATTAAATGGGCAAACGGAAAGGGTAAATGCCTTGTTAGAGTGCTACTTACGACACTTTGTGAGTGTCAATCAAAAGGATTGGGCAAAACTTATGGATGCGGAACAATTCTCCTATAATCTACAACGGAGTGAAGCCACGGGGCGGAGTCCATTTGAGCTTGCCACGGGGAGGCAACCTCTCACACCGCAAACATTGGCGACTACCACCGATGATGGGAGAAGCCCAGGAGCTTGGAGGATGGCTAAGTCATGGGAGGAGCATGCCGACTTAGCCAGATCATGTTTAGAGAAGGCCCGCAAGAGGATGAAGAAGTGGGCCGATGCAAAGCGAAGGAAGGTGGAGTATACAGTGGGAGACATGGTGATGGTAAAACTCTTACCCCAACAGTTTAAAGCCTTGCGCAGTGTACATAAAGGCTTGGTGAGGAAATATGAAGGCCCATTCCCGGTAGTGGAAAAGGTGGGAAAGGTTTCCTATCGGCTTGACTTACCTAGCTCATTGAAGATCCATCCGGTTTTTCATGCAAGTATGCTCGAACCATATCATAGAGATGACGAAGACCTTCAAAGAGGGGAGTCAAAGAGGGCACCTCCAGTGGTGACAAAGTCTTTTGACAAGGAAGTGGAAGAGGTGCTCACAAAGAGAGCGGTTCGAAGAAGAGGTGTGTCACCATGCACACAATATCTGATCAAGTGGAAGGGATTGCCAGAGTCCGAAGTTACATGGGAGACATTAGAAGACTTATGGCAATTCAAGGACATCCTTCAGCAGTACGAGGTGATGAGGACGTCACCAGGATAAGTGGGGGAGGATGTCACGGATCTGCATTTGGGTGCATTTGGGGGTTAATAGCCCGGGATGAATCCAGAGTAATCCAGAAGCTTGTATATGGTAGATGCTAGAAAGTTCTAGATAATTCATGATCATGTATATACTAAATTTGTATAGAACACTCTAGAATGGTAGTAGTCTAGAAAGTTCTATGTTTTGGAGGGAATCTTCTTTGGGGTCTATAAAAGGGGAAGGCCCCCTCATTTATAATCATCCAAGTTTTGTAGAAGCAATAGAGTTCTTTGAGTTTCCTTTGCAATTGTGAGTTCTCTTGAGTTCTACTTTGCATCTTTTCTTCATCACCACCTAATTCTTGCAGGAGATGCTGACTTAGCTTGGCTACGCGGAGTGGCAAGGAGCTAAGGCCGCACGGGAGCTTGTAAGAAGACAAGTCCGTGACAGGGTGCTGCAGTTTAGTTTCATTGTGTATTTTGTGAGAGATTACAGAATCCACAGTCAATTCGTGGTGCGACGCCGCTAGCCCGGGGTGCGATGTCCGAACTAATGTTATTTCAGTTATCTTCTTATTTTTCTTTACTGTTTCCGTGACTACCATCCTCAAACCCACAATTTAAGAAGTAAACCGCTATTGTTCTTCATCTCCCTCGCATGAAACCGCCGCATAACTCCTATTCAGTGGCTTCTTCCTCGAAGGGCGTGAATCCAGTCGCCCCACTTCATCAAATCTACCTCCCCTTCTCCATCGACGAGCAAAGCAACCCCCTCAACCCTAATCGACGGCGGAACTGCAATATGTTGTCAATCCCTCGGCTACTCTTCGTCATTTTGTCGTGGAACCACCGCTCACTACCGCTGCTCCCGCAAACTCCCTCCTCCTCCTTGGTTTTGTCGTGGAGCCACCGTCCATCGCCACCGCCACCGGATTCCTCGTGCCTTGTGAGTATTAATTTAATGTGTTCTATTAGTGTATTTAATTGTTTGATGAAGCTTCATATTTGTTGGTGAAAACAATCTTTGAATGTGCTTTGTGTCATTTCTTTTAATTATATAAGCCTTATTTGTGCAAATTGTAGTGGATAGCACCACTTGCGAAAAGAGCGTGATTATTTGTTTACGCGTGCGAAACTTAATGTGAACACTGTGTTGCTTTGCTAGCCGGGTATAAGTCTATTGCTAAAGTTTAATTCCGGACTAATTTTAAAACATGCATGCATCATTTAGGCTCGGCTTGATCGCATTCATTACACACAGGCACGTAGGATTGCATTAGCGTGTCAGCGCCGCCAGTTTCACACCAGACCGTCCTGCGTCACTACGGCATCTTATTTCTTACTTCTCCGAGTCACAAGATTCTGTGAAACAAAGGAGCAATATTCAATGGTGAATTTTCGGACACCTTGACTTCCAACCCAATTAGCATTCGTGTATACTTCAAAATTCGCATGCTTATTCAAGAAGAATAGGATTCCTTGTCCAGGAAACTTCTTCAGATACTGTAGTCGGTAGTACTTCCTGATGTCTCAATCTAGGAGAATGCATGTACCTGCGAGGTAGATAAGCCTTCCACCAATCTCTGTTAGCGAGCAATGTTCATTTTCTCAATATCCTTTTCTTCATCGATTTTACAATTGCTTCTAACAGGTATCTGATGGAGCACAACCAAGCATCTTTGCTTTTTCTAGGAGAAAGGAGATATATTTCCTCTGAGAAATGAAGATTCCATTGTCTGACCGTGCAACCAGAACCTCAATTCCTAAGAGTTTCAATTTTCCTAGATCCTTGACTTCAAATTCCTTCTGTACTTTAAGCAACATGATTCTTCAAATAGATTCATATGATAATAATATTGTCTACATAGACGATGAGAATAGACAATTTATCTGCTTTCTTCTTAACAAAGAGAGTATGATCAGAATCACCATGTTTGTACCTCAATAGAGTCATAGCTTTTTGAAATTTTCCAAACAAAGCTCTGGGAGACTGCTTCAAACCATAAAGATATTTTTTAAGTTCATAGATTTTTCCCTTCTGATCCTTTCTTTAAGAAGTCCAGCGAAAAGTTCATGTATACCTCCACTTCAAGATCGCCATGTAAAAAAAGACATTTTTTACGTCTAGTTAACGTAGGTCTCATCTTAGGCATGTAGCGCATGATAAAACAATGTGGATGGAATCCATCTTGGTAACGGGCGAAAATATTCCATGATAATCAACGCTCGGAGTTTGAGTATATCATTGAGCGACTAGTCATGATTTGTATCTCTCTACGACCCCTTCTTGATTCTGCTTGATAGAGAACACCCACTTTGAGCCAACAGGTTTTTTCCAACTGGGAAAGGGGATAGTTCTCAAGTCTTGTTCTTCTCTAATGCAGACATTTCTTCCTCCATTGTCTTTCTCCATTTTGGTATATTTATGGCTTCCTGCACAGAAGACAGAATAAATGAAAGCGTTGTGTTTAGGTGAGATTGTGATAAGAGATATAATTGGCAAAAAGGTATTTGATGGAGCTCGGCTTACTCTTAAGGTGTATGATAGGGCTATGGAGGTCTTCGTCAAACTCTGGTTCATAAGTTTGAATCTGTTATGGTGAAATTACAGGGGCATGGGCCATCTCAATACCAGTGTTCCGTCGTTGACATATCTGACTTGATGAAAGCGGTAGAAACTCTCACCGTCAGTAAGGGTAGTGTTGGGAACGTGGTGAACGAAGTACCGGTGAACGAAGTACCGGTGAACGAAGTACCGGTGAACGAAGTAAACCCTAACCCTAGGCAACCAGAGCTTGAAAATCCTAATCACAAACGACTTGAACAAGGGCACCAACTCGTAAGGGATCCACCCCGATGGGATGTAGGAATCAAATTAGACGTTGGTGATTTTGAAGGGCATTTAGAACCCGAGGGTTGTTTAGACTGGTGTGATAGGATGGACCGTTTCTTGGCTTGGAAGCAATTGCCCCAAACTAGACGAGTTGAGTATGCTACTCTTAGACTGAAAGGGTCCGCCCTAATTTGGTGGGGACAACTAGAGCGTTCTAGATTTAATTTAGGCATGCCTCCTATCACCACATGGGAAGAGTTTAAAACACAACTTCGGAAACGGTACGTTCCACCCGATTATTTGCAGACCCTCTACCGTCGGTTCCACAACCTACGACAAGACAAATTATCGGTGGATGAGTATACAAACGAGCTCCTAGTACTGCAGTCTCGCCTCGACCTCCGAGAGGATGACGATATGATTGTATCCCGTTATCTGAACGGGTTACGATATTCCATTAGAGACCAATTAGAGTTATTTGATTATAAGGACCTGGGAGAGATCTTGAGTCATGCCCGCAGAGTTGAGTCCTCACAAAAGCGGACATCCGGACTTAAGTCTACGGATAGACTCTCACCAAGCGACACCACTGCCCCCTACTACTAGGGCCTTAGATTCCCCTCACCCTCCCATCACTATCGGGAGTAGTTTTATGCGCGAAAAGTTTGATTTGGCCCCTCGGCTAACCGCATAAAAATTTATATTAATTTCAGAAACCCTAACTTTGGTTTGCATCAGAGTACCAAAACTACAAGGATTGGATTGGGCCCCCGATCCAAAACAGAGAGAATGAATGGAGCCTCAAATTCCTACAAGTCTATGATTCAACTCAGTATTGCAAGACGCTCGATGAAACAGAGAAATGGATTGGGTCTCGAATCTATATCGGGTCTCGAATCTATATCGGGTCCCCTAATCCCTAGAACATTGAATCGGGATTCCAATTCATATTGGGATTCCAACTGACTCAAGCTTCAGCAACAAAGGATCAGATCATTGAACCATATCAGGACTCCAATTAGTTTAACACTTCAGAAGATTTTTAATCGAGTCTCCGATATGATCCAGTTGGGTCCGGGCTCAGAATGACAGACTACAAATCGGGTGTCTAATAGGGAACAAGCCCCTGGTTCATTCATTATGAATTAGGTTCATAATACGACCCAATCTTTAGTGATTTCTTGATTTATTTAGAGACGTGTATATATATGGAGATGAGGACATGACAATAACCATTTTGTTGGGACTCCAACCATTCCGAATTCCTCTTAGGTGTACGAGGGCCTCATCAAATCATTTTCTAGAGGTATACTCATTCTTCCTTCACAGAGACTCCTGCAAGCCTCCATCTATGAGATGAAGACACTTGTGTGAAGTAAACTATGGAATCGCCCTCTAAATGGTGACTCTACACGAGGAACTCGCTCCGACAAACAAACAAAAAGAGATAGATGACTACCTCAACCATTCCTCCATTGTCAAAGCACGGTTTCCATAACTACAAAGCTTATCGAGTGGGAATCACCTAGAGAGGAATTCTCATGCATCCTCGCTTTTACATTTTTCTTATTTCAATCCACGCTCATGGTTTCTGTTCTGTCTATACTTGACGACTAGATGTTTTGATTAAGGTGAAATTTGTACAGTGTGAAACGATTAAATTTTAGAATGGGATTGTGTAAATTTGTGTCTTGTGTGTGAAGACAAGAGTTGTTGCTCTGGGAAATGGTGTCTTAAGAGATAGACGACTAGGTAGTGTTTGCCTAGGGATACATGCAAGGTTGTAGATGTTCAATGTCGGGGACATGTCAGATTGAGTTTTTAGATGTCGGATGTCGGAGACATGTCGGGGACATTTTAAAATGTCGGATTCCTAAAAAGTATTTATATTATAAGTTAGAACAATTGTGGATGTATGTTTCTATGCATCTGCTCTTTCCACCACCAGTAAGCATTAAGACAAAATGCTAGCTGCAGCATTTTATACTTGAACATGGTGCAATTATCTAGTATTTTTAACTATTATGGCATCTATATCCTCACAAGTATTTGTAAAATTAATGAAGCAAAGCATATGAAACATTGAATAGATTAATCCAGAAAATAAATATTTTCTCTTCAATCACAAAAGATTCTAAGGCCGACATAGAGGATTTGACTGAAATGTCGGGCGACATAGTGGATTTAATCTGAAATGTTGGGCGACATATTGCAAAATGCCATAACCTTTATATTTTCATTACACAAGTCGTTTTCTGTTCAAACAGGACATGTAGGACATGTCGGACATGTCGGCCGACATTTAAAACACTGGATACATGTGTTATCTATCTTTTCTACTGAGTTGTGTGAGTGAGTCAAGGGTTTCAGCTTCAAAGACGGGATAGAAACTTGTTATAAAAGTATACCACTATACCAATGCTATATATTTTCAGGAGGTAGACTTTATTGGCTGAACATGTTATGGGTTGAACATGTTGTTATGGGCATTCGTGCCTAGTTATCATGTTACGAATCTTCTTGTCTAGTTTAATTAATGAGTCATTAATGACTTATTGATAGTTGAGTCAATAAATGTGTGTTATTAATATATTAGTTGTTAGAGTCAATTAATGTGTTGTTGGTAGTTGAATCAATTAATTTGTGTCATTAATATGCCATTTGTTAGTTGACTCATTTAATGTACGTCATTAATATGTTAGTTAATGATTGAGTATTGTAATCGTATTTAAGTACCCCATAGAGGATGAATGAAATATGTATGAATTGAAGTCTATTATTTTGTCCCAAGTTATGAGATCGTAGTAAATTTGTCTCTCCCAAGCACACCATGCTTAGGCAGACGCAATTCTAGCTCCATAGTATTATCGCATCTCCACCTCCGATCACCTCTTCGGCGATGTCATCGACATTCTATGACAAGCCCGTAACAACTTGGTATCAAAGTCGCCGCCCGCCAGTATCTGATCCTCTCGTGCTCCAACCACCATACTTCCTACCAGTATGAACAACATGGGGGATTTCACGGACCAAATGAGTACGCTTATGAACTGATGCGCACTTTCATGACGACCCAAGCCGCTGATGAAGTTCGACACCAAGAAATTCAGGCACGACATCAGGTTGCCCTTACTGCACTCTACAACATAATTGATGGAGTCACGCTACGACAAGGAATTAACATCGTGACGCCAACGCATGAAGACAACTCAGTAGATTTCGTGACACAATCTCTCCAACCATTACGACACCAAGTACATTGACCGCTACCATGGAGCCATTACTTCTGACGATTGCTACCAAGCTGGAATCGCCGCTCCGGACCACTGCGGTTCCCATCCTGCAGACTCATCAGTCACCCATGATCGTCCGGGGCCACTGGGCACCCTTGCCCCGACTCCAGTCACCCAACCACCAGGATCACCGTTACTACACACACCGGGTTTGTTGATTCCATTTCTACGCAAGCAACAACCCCCCAGACAACACCACCATCGTTTGTTCCATCATTAAACATGAAAGAGGCACGTTGATCGAGGAATCCTTGGTTGAGGCAACATGCTATGAGGAGTTGTTCTGGAGAGAAATTAAGGAATCGGATAATCAAATCATCAAAGCACCATCCGAGCTTGAGGGCAAGGTCGATTCGAAGAGCGGGTGGGATGTTATGGGCATTAGCACTTAGTTATCATATTACGAGTCTTCGTGCCTAGTTTAATTAATGAGTCATTAATGTCTTATTGGTAATTGAGTCAATTAATGTATGACATTAATATGTTAGTTATTAGAGTCAATTAATGTGTTATTAGTAGTTGAGTAAATTAATGTGTGTCATTAATATGTTAGTTGTTAGTTGAGTCATTTAAGGTACATCATTAACATCTTAGCTGATGGTTTAGTCTTGTAATCTTATTTAAGTACCCTTTAGAGGATGAATCAAGGGTGCCTGAATTGAAGTCTATCTTGTCCCAAGTTATGAGATCGTGGCAACTCTCGCGCTCTCCCGAGCACACCCCGCTTACAGGGCCGCAATTCCGGCTCCATAGTAACCCCACATCTCCACCTCTAGCCATCTCTCTGGCGACGCCATTGACGTTCTACGGCGAGCCCATAATACATGTTTACATGCTTAAGTGATCCTGAATGTACTATGTTTATATATGTATGTTTAACTCTAGTTTGAAAGAGAACAATAATAATTTAACTTCCAATAATACTTATTCTCTATTTGATTATAATTTCATAATGAAGATAATCAAAATTTAAAGTATTTTGTGATTTGACTCTATACCTCAATTCCATCAAGCATGGCAGGATTTGCTCTTCCAGTCCTTACTGCATTGGAGTTATATCTTATCGTATCAATTGTCTTCTCCATCCTCTCTCTCTAAACAGAATGTAGGCCCATGATTTGAGAATATGTAATGCGAGCATATCTTTAAGAGACCAGAAATAGCAAGCTATGCTTACGACGTCATTTTCAATTAGAGATTTCTCCGCTTCAATTTCTTCAAGAGTCGCACATCTGAAGATTGATTTCCTGAGGAAGTGATAACAAAATGACTTTTAACAAACTAAGTATAGGTTTCAGTCCTAAAAAGTTGGAAAATATACATAAGTGATATACCTGCTTTCAACAATGTACTTGATCGCCATCGACCTCCTCAAGCGTCCACCAGTGCCTTCTTGGAGTCTTACATAATTAACAGTTGACCTCCAAGAAAAAGAATTTGCAAAAGCACGCCGCCATCCAGTTTGATTGTCTTTCTGATGCTGAGAATCTGAAATAATCTTTACTTTAACATCTTGAATGCAAAAGAAAAGATATAAGATAATCACTGATGGAAAACATTTAGCACTTTTCATCAACACTCAAATTAGTAAAATAGTAAGATAGGTTTTGTTCATCCATTGGTAACTGACTTTCATCGTCATTGTAAAAAACATTATCCTAACAATTTTTGAGTCAGCTGCTATAAATTTTCATTTTTCATTGGTTAATGTCGAGTAATATCTAAAATGTTAAATTTAAACTAAGTAAATCATCTTTTAACAACCTTCACCCACGTTACCATAGGTCTACCCTTTTCAATCTAATTTTATGACACTAGTTATATCTACCAGTCTAAGTGGTGTATTTTCTAACCTTTGTTATACATGCTCAAACCACCTAAATTTATTTTCTATCGTTTATCTTTGATATACAATATCATTTCCCTAACATAGACATTCATTAATCTATTTTAAAAAGTGCATTATTAATTTCTTTGCCTGATATTGTAAGGCGTTGAATCTGTGATCATGTTCTATAAGTATATAATATGAATTCCAATATGAGAAAATCTCTAAGGTTTGGAGTATAAAATGAGCTATATGACATTTTCAGCCTAACAATGGACCCATTTTCAGACAATCAGAAAATGTAAGAGAACTTGGTGTTAACAACTCTCCAAAAAGCCCAAATTAATGTGAATTGTCCAGGCAACGTTTGTGATGTATTCCAAAATTAGGGCTTAGATTTTAAATGTAAAATTTGTGATCTCTTGTAAAATAAGGTGGTGCAAGTAAACTTTCACGAGCAAAATCATGTGATAATTTAATCAAGGGTTTGTAAACCCGCATAAGGCGACTAACATCTGGCCGCATTCAACAATATAAATAATTCATCCACAAGCATCTCAAAGAGAAGGAGCGACAATAGAGTTAACAAATTAACAAATTAACGACAAACAAGACTTAGGTTAATTTTGGCAAACAAGCTCTGAAATTATAAAACAATCACATGCATTCATGAAAGTTGGCTAAGAGTAAACGAGACACGAAATGAGGTGAGAATCATACCAACATCGTGTGCAAATGATATAGTCCAGTTGCGTAGTAGTGGAGAATAAGGGCAGCGACCACCTGGCCAGTTCTAGAGCAGTGGAGGAAGGCCCAGTGGAAAGTCACGGCCACTAAAAAGACACAGATGTGGGCAAGATATGGTGGTGATCTGGTTGCCGGCAGCCAGAAGATGTACCCTGGCCCGGAAAACTGGAGGAGAGGTCTCTGGTGGCAGTCGCTGGGAAAAAACAAGATCCCAGCGGCTGTTGGTGACAAAACCTGAGGAGAGACGGCCCTGACCTCTATGAGGAGTCCGGTGGCAGGCAGAGAAGGGAGTGTCGGGGTCGAGGAAACTCTCTGACGGCGGCGGAGGGGCGTGGAACTCAGTTGTCTGGCGTCGGGAGGCGTTCTGGGCGATGGCGTCGCGGGTAATACAGAGCAGAGAAGAAAAGCATTTCCCCAATTCTAACCCGTCTGACATCTTCCTAGACCGGCTGCTGTTTTAAAGAGATTAGGGAAGGGGGTTTTCTTTTTCTAAAGGATTTATGGCATTTAATGGTGTTAAATGAGGCATTTCAAAGCGACAAAAATAAAATAAAGGGGAGTATTGAAAGGGACGGTTGTTTGGCTTTAGAAGGGTTTAAGAGGTTTTAAGACATTAAATGGGAATAAAGTATAGATTCAAGGAGTTTTGGTATTCCTCAAAGGATATTAATCTAAATTCAAAATAAATTACTTAAAATTGTTAATTAATAATATTTAATAATTTATTTTCTTGCTTGCCCAAAGTAACCCTATTCCTAATTTGGCAGACCTTTTTATTTATGGACTTATTGGTCGGTCGCACCAACAAGTCGTACAAACATTGCGCAAGCGCGGTATAAAACACACAAATACACAAAAAATGACAAACTTACGCGAAGACATGCGCTACAAAATATTAATAAAATGCAGTAAAATAAAATAACGATGCAATTCAGGTTGCATCAATTTGACAACCAGCATACCAGATATCACTATGTCCACATCCTTCAAATTTGTAACCTAAGGAATTAAGATAGTCGGCGTACGGTCTCCCAACATACTAACCACAAGGAGATGCATTCCTACACATAGGAATGGTAAACACATGCATGAACCTCCGAACATATATGGGTCATCAGTTTTTCTCCACTCCCCTTATTAGTCAAAGACAGAGATCTACAAAATGTTCTTTGATACCCCTTCTCTTAAAAATACTTGGACCAAGTATCTCTCATAAAAGCCCGAACAACTGGGAAGCGCACAACCTAGACTTTATTATTAGCAATGGCATGGAAACAAACCATCGGCAGATACGTACACTCCCTCGACCGAACCCTTGCGACGAGATAAGACTTGCAACATCTATTTTAGCTTATATTTATTAGTATATGTATTAACCAGTGTTCTATTATCTTATTAGTAATGACTCTATCTTCTATTTAAGGAAGCTAAGGTATGAGTTGTGGGCATCTTGTTGGAGACTTTTGTATCTCAATTATAGAGAGGAGTTCTTGGAGGAAACCAATCCTCAGGAATGGTGGTGCTAGCATTCCTTCCAAGTTTGTATCTCTTCTTTAGTTCTAGTGCAATCTTCTATTTTAGTTCATATCAACTAGTCCCACTCTTTGTCAAGATGAACACCACCACCTCCACGCATGCAAGTTCTGATCAAATGAATGATTTGCACACTTGCGTACTCATAATGCCACGTAAAGTCATCATCGTTTCCTATTTTTACAAATCTCCTCGCCGCCAGCTCTGATGCTTGCGCTTCTAACACTAAATGGATAGCAACGAAGAGGCCAACTAAACTACCCGACCTCAAGTCCCATGCCCCTAACTTCATTCTTCACGGGTCTACGCTGCTTATACTATCCCCATCCTGACCCAACGAACCTGTGTCCTCCACTGCAAACCACAAGTATCATCCACTACGGCCCAATTCACCTCGATGGCAGCACAACAATTCTGTCATTCTACAACACCAAAGAACTAAATCCCTATTTTATAATGTTTCCCCCGTAATTCGAAATCACCTCGTCACTTTCAATCACGATGAGCAAACTTCCAACACCTTCTATCAAACCTTCCTCATGATTTCTTCCAGTGTCAATTTCTCCAATGACCTCGAGATTCCCTCCCCTGTTATCTGGCTCTGCTCCTCTGATTCTAGCAAACGCATCACTAAAATCACATCCCCTTTCTAAGTTTCATCATTTTCCTTGCACTGACTACTTGTCCTTCCTTGCAGAGACTCATCGACTTTTTCTTCTCCGCAAACAACCCATGTTATTAAAGATATTGGACGATTTCATTTCACATGTCGATGCAATCCAAACGACTCATGTTGAATCACCCTACGGTAGGTCATCGCCAAATGACTCTCGCCGCACATTTTCATTGTTCCCCTTCCATCAAACGAAATTATGGCATCATAAACTTTTTTTAGAAGCTTGACTTTAGGAATAAGGTTTAATTTCCAGGAATTGAATATTGATATGCATAAGAAGGCTAAGGTATACTTCTTTGATGACAAACGATGAGAGAAGACTCAGAGCATCTCTTTTAGTCTATCTTTAATAGTCAAGTATTAAATAAAATTTATCATCCTATAAGTCATGCATACTTCTTCTATATAAGGAGATTTAGGTGTTACCGGGCATATCGTTGGAGTCTTTTGTATCTCTCTTATGGGGAGGAGTTCCAGCGGGAACACCCAAGAGCGATAGTGCAAGCATGTCTCATGAGTTTGTATCTTTTTCTGATTCTAATACAATCTTCCATTTCAGTTCGTATCAAGCACACCAGCAAAAAAAGTACCTTGATTTGAAGGTGGCCCTAGACTGATGGTTAGACATCACACAACTCTCATCGACCCCTAAGACGAGATGGAGGCTGGATGATCAATACATATGTTCAAAGTCCACGGAGCATACCTAATCATGAAGCCTCTGCTAATACAAGGTGTGGAGGTTTGATTATTGTATGTAGCCTCGCCACAACACATTGGCGTCAACGGCAAGAATGATTACTAATCTTTTTAATTTATTTATAAATTCTCTTGTGGATATTTTTTATTTCAATTGTTTATGATAGTTCTGAATTATTACTATAGATAATTCTCCTATAAATAACCATTAGGCTTATTTATTCACGAAAAAGAACAGTGTTTAGCTTCTCTGATTCTACTATCCCCGACCCTCAAGGTAATACTTAACACCCACTTCAGCCTATCTCCCTCGCCAACACCTCTAATCTCTCTCCCTTAGTTTCTTTCACGACTTTCCTTTCTCTTTTAAACTTTTCTTTTCTCTTCTTCTACAATCAATTTGAACCATGGAAATTCAAAATCTTCTTATTACCAAACACCAAATTTCATCAATTTTTTGTATTTAAGAATCCTTTCATATATTGTTGTTTTTCTGTCGTCATATGTTGCTACAACTGTTCTGGGATTTATTTGGCGAAACTACCGGGGTGTATTGTGTTACACCGACTTCCATTCCAATCCCGTTCCTGCAATGGTGGGTAGGAAAACACACAAAGCTAGCACGCAAACCCTTTTCCATATATCACAAGCACCTCAATAGAACCCTCTATAAAACTTGCAATTGAACACCAAATCTGAAAATTTGAAAAGTGGAATTTAAAATATAAAAGCCAAAAGTCAAAATTTGAATTAATATTCGAATTTTGAATTCAAACGCTCAGCATCATCTAAATTGGGTGAGTTGAGGAGAATTTGAACCGGACATGCTCAAGTCAATTATTGTTGTAGACAATGACCGTGATAATCTGAAACTTCTATCTTTATATTCACTATTTCTATATGTTTTGATTTTGTATTTAGATATTTGATTCTTATGGTTTTTATGTTGAAGATCGAGAGGTGTATGTATTCTTGAAGTGTTTTATTAAGTTAGAGACGAATAAATGTATACTCATGATGCTACTTGTTTTCCCTCGTAATGGTAACCTACATTCAATTTAGTATCCCAATTTGCCTTGAACCTCACATGTACCTCTGCCTCTTCAACATTTTTTTTTAATTTGACTAATAAATTTGAATAGTGTTGGTCATTCTCCTTTTTGTTTCTCAATCTCATTCTCAACAATAACACAATTATCCATAAAAACATCCCAACTGATCGGAAACACCTAAAAATCCAGAATCTTGAAGCTTCACCCAGTTAGCTGTTTATCCCCACCCTTAATGCCGCCCAGTTCTCCCTAGTTATGCACCTAGCATTCAGGAGGCGTGTCTTCAACTCAATGCCAGAATCTCAATCTTTCAACATATTTATGTTGAACATTTCGTAGTATGTCCGTGCGTGTGTCGAGACGGACTCGATAACGACTCGTAGGTCGCGTGTCTACCTAGGGCTTGGCTCTACGCTGGAGATACTGTAAATGCTCATTCCAAACTTGATAGAGCATTGTAGAATATCTTGGGCGGAGCCTCAACAATTTATTGGGTGAAGTCCAACTTTGAACTCACAATGAAACCTTACCTTCGCTGTTTTTTTTTTCAAATAGGCGATGAGCTTCAGTATCAATTGCATTCATGGTCCATACAGATGACCATGGAGTAACTACGATGAGCACCAGTAGTATCAAAATAAACGGCATTGCCAGCATGTTTCGGATCTATGGCGAAAATAAGCAGCATATCTCCATCAAAGCTAATGAAAATACTCACACTCTGTTCCTCGTCTCTCCCTAAACGCCATCAAAGGTGCGGAGAGTTGAAGAGATGAGAGGATTTAGTGCGTATACCTGCTGATCTGGTGGAGTAGAAGGCTAACGAAGCGGTGGTCTTCTGCTGAAGAGGAGGAGAGGTGAGACCGGCGTTTGCAGGAGTGGAGAAGGAGCACAAGGCCATAGTGAGTGAGTGGAGGAGAGCTGGTGAGAGGGGATAACCGAAGGCTGGTTCCGCAGACGGGCCGGAGAAAAAGAATCGGACGAATCGCGACTCTGAAACTTCCGGGTTCCGCCGTGGCTCAGGGGTGTTTGGTAGAAGTGAGTATCTCAGCACCTAGATCATGGTGAGAGGTGTGCATCTCAGCCATTGATAGCTCTAAATATTAGAGTATTTATGAATAATAAATAATGTCAGTATTTTCCCTACCGTCAGATCTAAGATCATACGGTTGTATTTTCCTCCCACCTAGAATTAGGTGAGAGAACGCACCTAAGTATTTCTCTTGGTAGAAAGAAATATTTAGGTGAGTTCTCTCACCTAGGGAATATCATAGATTTTACGACGGATCTGCTATCTAAGAATATTGACAGTGTTTTTAATTCAGAAATATGGCAGCATTTCGATCAATTATGAAGAATCAACGGCTTAGATGTGTTCCTCTCACCATAATCTTAAGTGAAAGAAACCTATCTAATATAGGGAGTTGTTAAGAGCACTGCAGTTTTTGCTATGAGCACCGCAGTTTTTGCTATGTGCACCGCAATTTGTACGAGTTATTACGCGCATTTTGGAAACACGCTTTGTACATGCATTTTTAGGAAAAGTGTTCAACGCGAAAGTTGTAGATCTCGACCAACTTTCATGTTGAACACTTTTCCTAAAAATGCATGTACAAAGCGTATTGCCGCCTTGATTGAAACATTGACGTAACTATAATGAATTTTTAGAAATACGTCTTGTGCGTGCATTTTTAGGAAAAGTGTTCAACACGAAAGTTGAACACTTTTCCTAAAAATGCACGTACAAGACGTATTTCCAAAATGCGCGTAAAAATACGATGCACATAGCCAAAACTGCGGTGCTTTTAACAATTCCCAAATTTTTTCTTGGTAGAACTTGTATGCAAGCACTAACTAAGCAGAGACTGACTTTGCACAGGAGGTATGTAGTCGCAACAGTATTATTGATTTCTCGTGTTTTTGTACGTAGTAGATGGCAACAACACGACTAGTTCAATTGTATTTGCTCTGTGATCTAATATTTCTCTTCAATCTATATCTTCACTACACGTTAATAATATGGAAATTATATTTGCAGACTCTCTTCGGATAATTGCAACCCATGATAATTACAGTCATCATCCTAATATTTGCATACTTATACGATATTTGCCCAAAATAAAATAAAAAATCAAATTAAATATAATTCAATAGGATATAAATATGTTCCATGCGCAAATTACTCTTTTATTTTCTAATATACATTTATAATAATATAATTCAACCGGATACATTCGATCTACAAGAAAAAATTGATATGGTTCCCCGGAATGGGTTCGCTCAAATCGGAGATTTTTTGTTGCGGCCTCGAACGGTTTGCCGATACGATACCAATGGGCTCATCCTCGCGTGGAGAGACCGACGGAGAACCACCGTTCAGTAATGGTAGCAAAATCGTCGCGCAATCACCACCGCGCGGCGGCCGCCACGCCAATCGGGCAGCACCACCACGGTGCGGCCAAACCCGCCGGGGTGCGGCAAAGGCCGCAACCCCCCCCCCCCCCCCCCCTTTGGGGTGCGGCCAAGGTCGAACCACATTTGGGGGGTGCGACCATGACCGCACCCCCCTCGCACCAAAGCCGCACCCCCCCCCCCCCCCCCCCAATAAGGGGTGCGGCCAATTCCGCACCCCCTCCCCCTCTATGGGGTGTGGCGGGCCGCACCCCCATGGGATACTGCCAGATTGGCGCCCCCTTTTAGTACGGTCGTGTCAGTACCCCCCTTGGTATATGACAAGGACGCACCTCCCCAGTGCCGCCTAGCTGCGCCTCCAAGTTCACGACGTGCGCAGAACACCTCCAAGTTCAGGACGCGCGTTGACCACCTCCGCGCTCACCGCGCGCTCTGGCCGCCTACTCGCTTAGAACGCCTCCCCTTTTGCGGCACACGCGTCAGTTAACCGTCTTGATTTCTCAGATTTCAGGTTTTGTTCTTTGTCATGTCATCAACGAAGCTGCCCGAACTTCCCGAGGGAGGGCAAGACGGGCATATCCAAGAAATGGCGATCCGTGTGCTCCAAATTAGCAAACGTGATTCGTCCGTCAGGTGATTACGGTGGTTACGACGACAAAATTACCAGGCTACCTCTGCCCATTGCTATAAAAAGAGCCGAGAGTCTTCATTTCAAGACACCTTGCCTTAAGCGCCCGAGAGAGCTCCTTCGAAGATCCTTCGGAGTTCCTCTTTGGCATTCGAAGAATCCTTCGAAGATCTCATTCAGCCTTCGAAGATCTCCTTCTCCTTCAAAGATCTCCTTCGAAGGCGACTTGAAGATCTCCCTTGGGCTCTTGGAGATCTCTTCTTCCTTAGAGATTTCTCTCTCTCTCTCTCTCTCTCTCTCTCTCTCTCTCTCTCTCTCTCTCTCTCTCTCTTCTCTGCACCCCCTGCAACGAGCAGTGGCTTGTCACCATCTTGCATTCTACAACTTGCAACACCAAAAGAGATAATGAATTCGGTCGGCACCGATCCGGCCCCGTGGTTTTTCACCCTTTCCGGGTTTTCCACGTAAAAAGTCTTATTGCATGTTGTCTCACTTTTCTTTAACTGATTGTGTGCCCTGCTCACTCTAGAACTGAGATGATTCAATTCGACCGGTCTAAAGAGAGCGTCGAGCAACCCGCAACACAAATCAATCTTTAAGAATATTTTAGATACAACTTTTTTTCGTTTTGTTCATCACGAGTCCAACAAGTTTTATCTGTTTTCAGGAATGTTATTAGGATTTGATGAACTGCCGAGTGATAATTGGGGAAACAGGAAGAAATTGTTGAAATCGATAGGGTTACAATGGTCACATCTACATCGTCGATGCGCTGCTGAACTTGTCCTCGCTAGAATGATATGCGTCGCTAATATGCTTCTCAGTCGATATAATGGAATGACGTTGCGTGTTGTGCAACTCTTGGGAACACAAAAATCGAACTGATTGAAAATGGAGGAAACGATTTCAAATGGGAATGATCGTGTACCTTATATACCGGGGAATTAGCGGGTTGTGTTGCCTGAAATGACATGAAACCGCCGCCGGAGAAGAGGGAGGCTCCGCCATCAAATTGGGAAAAGGGCATAACTTGTTTTGGCTGGATCAAAACCCTAGAAAGCTTCGGCACGAAAGGCTTTGAATTAAAACAAATAAGGAATAGATTAAGTAGCTCCCATAAAAAAATAAAAGAATTATCGTGTAGTTTAGAAAGGGCTATAAATAGATAAATTATTTTAGGTTATAAGGTATTAAAGAATATTATATTTGAGGTTACAAATATCAATATAGAGTCTGCAAATATAAGCACCCTAATAATATTATCGTAACATATTTTTAAAAATAATATTTAATGTAATAGATAAATAGTGTTTATGCCCTCACCAAACTATTTTTTTCGTTGCAATAACAATTTAGAAGTTTTATTAAAATATTGTATTAAATAAGTAATTTATTTTTTATTTAAGAATGTTTAATTCAAAAATAAACTCAACGGTCCTCCCACCATTACAAAGTTACAGAAAAAAAAAATCATTTTCATTTTCTTTTTAATATATTATGAATTTAGTAACCCTTTCAAATCCAAATTTGATGTTATGTGCAAACCGGTTTTGGCTACGTAGTGCAAATCATCAAAACTCGCGCTTTTGAAAATACGTCTTATAGGTGCATTTTTAGGAAAAGTGTTCAGCATCAAAGTTGTAGATCTCGTCGAGATCTACAACTTTCGTGTTGAACATTTTGCCTTAAAATGCACCTATAAGGCGTATTTTCAAAAGGCGCAAAACATTTCACAATAGTCTCGCGCATTTTGAAAATACGCCTTATAGGTGCTTTTTTAGGCAAAATGTTCAACACGAAAGTTGTAGATCTCGACGAGATCTACAACTTTGATGTTGAACACTTTTCCTAAAAATGCACCTATAAGACGTATTTACAAAAAGCGTGAGTTTTGATGATTTGCACGTAGCCAAAATCGGTTTGCACATAACAACAGTCTTTAATAAACCTTTAGTTATTAAATTCTGAAAAAATCTCTTGTAACATTGAATTCAGATAAAACAAAATAAAAGCTCAGTTTAGAGTATGGTCATGAAAGCGGTGGTTATGAACGGTTTGTTGTTCATGAACGCCTCATCTCACCTAAGGAATTTCATTCATTTTTATGCGCATAACTAGTAATCTTTTCTTAGTGACGATCATAATCATTATATGCCGAAAATATATTCTATGACGGTGAAGTTTTTCTCCAGACTCACCGGAGCAGAAACGCCGCATCAAGCGGAAGCCAAAACCTCCTAAAGGGATGATGGATATGAAGAGCTGAGCACTAACTAGCCTCTTTTATATTATTATTCTGATGATAACAAAAATATACTTTCAAATCTCAAACTTGTGTGCGGATAATATATATCTTTAAGGATTAGACCAAAGCGAAAACACGACAAATATAAGATCAGTCTATGAGCATATTTTGTGTATATAATATAAGAATTCAGACATTTTAAGAGTAACTTAAATCTGCTTAATTGATGCTTAGGATTGTAGAATGGGAGCCTCGGCGCATCGGTCGAGGTTTGCCGTGCGACTTTGAGGTCACGGGTTCGAGTCCTGGAAAAATAAATCGATTAATTTGAATTACAACTGCCGGCTGGCCCTTCCATATATATATACCTTTGAATCATTCAATGTTTATCGTCTATTTTTCTCTCCTATTTAATTCATTTGAATTTCTCAATTTGCAAGCTGAATACAAAATACATAATATATAATTCAGAACTCCGCGAATTTGATTAGAATCATGCCGAGGTTGCTAGTCAATCGATGATGGGCTGGAAAGAGACTTCTCTAGGGATGAGGAGATATTTAGTTGCGTGTAATGTGAAATATTTTGAAGTCGGAAGAACACGTCAACCAATAGGAGAATAAGGACACCAAATAGATAAACACTATCTTTCACAATAATAACTCTGGCAGCTAGTTACAAACAAACGCGGCTGAATACAAGTTGCATCCAACTTGATTCACAACAGCCAATAGTAGGAAAGAACTTGGTCACGGACAAAGTCCGCTTCTCCTCCGGAGCACACCGTGTAAGACCACCCCCCCCCCCCCCCCCCCCCTCCCCAGACTGAACCAGGTTCAGGGAGGGGGGATCTTACTGCCCAAAGAGGACTACCCAGCGCTTTCCGGGTGGCGACGTCCCACCCTCTCAAGCGCTGAGCGGCCTCTTTGTCAGGCACGAGAATCATCACAGCACATCAGAACGCACAGCGGAAGCAATCGAAATAAGAAAAACTAAGCATGCTGATTATATTACATATTTAAATATGGTCGGGGCCTATCGTTTTACAAAACATTGCCTCGAGGGCTACATAGTCTAAAACAAAAGGGAGCCCTAGGCTAGTCCTTATAATCTAGGACTCACGTCGCGGAAGATAGGGGTCGAGGCTGGGGTAATCGTACAGGCCATCTCCAAGGCTGGTATATCATCCTGTGGTGCGGGGGCTCCTCGCTGTCCCATCTCCTGTGATTGGTTATAAGAAATAACCGTTAGTCACAGAGCTAAGTAGAAAATACATCCCCTCCCCGGATCCATATCCAGGTGGCGGCTAAAGTACAGAAATAAAATAGCCGAAGCAAGGAAGAGGGTTAGCAGCAGGTAAACATATATATATATATATATATAGATAAGGCCTTCCGCCCTAATATCCGTAATCGCGTCGTATGGTAAATACGCAACACTATTTCGCGCATACGCACACCCAGGTGTTCAAACCTGTAAGCAAACAAAAACACCCTGTGTCGACACAGTTTAGACCGCTTTTCTTCAAGCAGGGGAGCTAACCCCGCGGGCCTCACCGATGTGGCCGTCGGTGACAGTGGCCAGTCTTGCCACTTCTGAATGTAGTCGTACCGTATCATTCAGGCCCTCCTGTACAACTTGGTGTACCAACTGGATGTGAGCGACATCCGGCGAGCCGATTTGTAGGCCGACCAGTGGAGGCAAAACTGTAGGCTCGGAGGGTGATAACCCGCTGCGCACATCTCCCTGTCGCCATGAGTCGTCAACCCACCCGCACCGGTACGAACGGTCTGCGGGCGTGACCAACCCGCCACTCCCAAACAATCTTCATCCGCTTTATATAAAAACAAGCACATAAGTGACGTGACAATTCTACTCGACCGGTCACACGACCTCTGACCGGGAGGATTAGCGGTATGAGGGCTCCTTGCTTGGGGCTAACCTGGGAGGAGGGACTCAACTCCGGGTTTTTCCCCAACTAAGGCCTCGCAGAAGGGAGGATAAGCACCGCATGGTTGCCATGCCAGCTCTGCATTAGCAAATAAATTAGGTCGAAAGCAGGGGCCATAACACTAAGCAGAAATGTAGGCCGAAAGCAGAGACCATAACAATAAGCTGAAAAGTAGGCCGAAAGCAGAGACCATGGTAATAAGCAGAAAAGTAGGCCGAAAGCAGAGACCATAATGATAAACAGAAAAGTAGGCCGAAAGCAGAAGCCATAATGATAAACAGAAAAGTAGGCCGAAAGCAGAGGCCATAATGATAAACATAAAAGTAGGCCGAAAGCAGATGCCATAATGATAAACAGAAAAGTAGGCCGAAAGCAGAGGCCATAATGACAGGACCAGTGCGAGACTGCATTTAAATGAAAGTACAGAAAGTAAATGCGGGGGATCAGTGCGAGACTGGATTTAAAGGGAAGTACAGAAAGTAAATGCGGGTGACCAGTGCGAGACTGGATTTAAAGGGAAGTACAGAAAGTAAATGCGGGGGACCAGTGCGAGACTGGATTTAACGGAAAGTATGGAAAGCAGAAAGAGCATAAAGAAAGGGTTAGTAGTCCAATCACTCCATAAGAGGAGGCTTCAATCGTCGACTCCGTTCTTTTATTATTGTCGCGGCGGGGTTAAATTTCGGCGCTACGCCGCGATTTCGTTCCGATTTTCGCGTCGATATTCCAAGCTTAGTCGATTCCTTGGATAGATACGCATAATTTTAATAGGCATTTAAAAATATGCGTCGAGGGGGCGCCGATTCATTTCGATGAATTTCGCTCTTTTTCGGGCATTTATTTCGCTTGTAAAATACTTTTGGGGGACCAAAATAAGAGGTCACACCTCCCAAGTTTAATAGTAGTTGTGAAATACCTTTAATTAGAGTCCTTAATTTTTGGTGATTTTTGCGAACTTATTTGGGCGTTTATTTTCTCAAAATAAACTTTATAAAGGGTTTTAAAAATATTAAATTTTTTCCTAAAATTCCCCCAAAATTACTGGAGGTGCCCCTTGGAGTGGGGCACATTTTCCATTTAGAAAGTTTCTTCTGAATATGCCCCCATTCCCCTCAGAAAAATCAAACATGGAAGGGGCTGTTTTTGGGGTGCAAATAGCAGGGAGAAACCTGGGGGCGCCGCACCGGGCGCCCTCCTTGGGTCCCCGCAGCGGATCCACAGCGGATCCGCTGTGGGGGGCGCACATTTGGAGGCAGCGGGCGGGAAAATAGGTTATAGGAGCCGCCCGATCTCCTGGGGGAGATCGTGCGGCTCCCGTTTAATCAACGGGAGGCGGCCGCTGCCACCGCCGGGCAGCGGTCGGCTGGGGCCGGCGCCTCCCCCGGTCGATGCGCCGGGGGCCGGCGACTCCTCCGGTGGTGGTCTGGCGGCCTGGCGCCGCCGGCCACCGCCGGGGGAGGGCGAATAAGGAGGCGGGAGGCGGTGGCGCGGCCTGCATGGGCCATGCGGGCCCGCTGCGCCGCCGCCTCCGCTGGGAGGGCACCGGTGCCGCCCCGGTCGGTGCGCCGGGGGCCGGCGCCCACTCCTGTGGTGGTCCGGCGGTCTGGCGCCGTCGAACTCCACCAAAAAAAGGAGCAGGAGACGACGTGGTGGCGCGGCGCAGCCTGCATGGGTCATGCAGGCTCACTGCGCCGCCGCCGCCTCGGCCAGGGCCCTCCCTGCCGCCCCTGGTCGGGGCGCCGGGGAGGGGCAGACCTCCGGCGGGGGGTCCGGCGGCCTGGCGCCGCCGGCCGCCGCCCGCCGCCGGGGGAGGGGTTTTAACCCTTACAGGAAAAGGGAGAGGGGGAGGCCACGGGTGCTGCCGGGGATGCGTCCTCCGGCGGCCCGACCGCCTCCCCTGCGCCGGCGTCGAGGTCCCTGGGAGGGGACCTACCTCCCCCAGCGCCACCACCGGCGCTGGGGGAGAGGGCTTCCACGGCCAGCTTCCTCCCCGAGCCTTGCAAGGCTCGGGGCGGCGGCCGGCGGCGCTCCGGTGACGGGGAGAGGGGTGGCCTCCTCCGGCAGATAGGAAGGAGGAGGGGGGAGGTTCTACCTGAGGGTGAGGGGCTCGGGTTGTGGAGGGGCGGCCGACCATGAGGAAGGAGGAGGAGGTGGCTCGGCTGGGTGGCTTGCTCCGGCAAGGTGGAGGAGGAGGAGGGTGGGTCGGTGGCAGGGAGAGGCTGAGAGGGAGAGTGAGTGGGGTGGGGGGTTTGAGAGGGGTTGCCCCTTCCTTTTATAGGAAGGGGGAGCTCCCCCCCCCCCCCCCCCCCCCCCCCCCCCCCTCTCCTCCTTTTCCCCCACGTGGGGATAAGGGAGGGGGAGATATTTTCTCCCCCTCCCCTCCCTTCTCTCTCTCCTGCCCACTTTGCCCCAAATAGGGGCTGCCTATTCATGGGCAGCCCCTTTTCTTGGGGGGGGGGGGGGGGCTTTCTTTCTCTCTCCGCCCCTCCTTTTTCTTTAGCAAATTCGAGTTTTTTTTTGGGGGGGGGGAGGGGTTGACTAAGTCAACTTAGGGCGGGGTCCTCCTTGGCCCCCGGGGTCTAATAAGAGTTGTCCGGGCCGATGCCGGGTTCGTGTGCTTTATATCTTGTGCGTTGTACTGAGGCGATCTGCATAGTCCTAAAATGGCATACTCTCCATACGACCTTGAATCGAGGCCCAACGAATTCCGTTGCGCTCGTATTGTTCATACGAGTCTAACGAAACTGACTGAAGTCGATTCGGGGTTTGTATGGTTACTATTCATAATAACGAGGTAGTGGCGCGCTACGACACCTGAAATGGTCGTTTTCTCCAAACGACCTCGGATCGAAGTGCAACGAATTCTGCTGCGCTCGTATT
Organism: Dactylorhiza incarnata; assembly: GCA_033032865.1. NCBI lineage: Eukaryota > Viridiplantae > Streptophyta > Magnoliopsida > Asparagales > Orchidaceae > Dactylorhiza > Dactylorhiza incarnata. The sequence goes on along the minus strand of JAWHQI010000154.1, from coordinate 3,442,210 downwards.
GTTCATACGAGTCTAACGGAACTGACGGAAGTCAATTCGGGGTTCGTACGGTCACTATTCGTAATAATGAGGTAGTGGCGCGCTACGATACCCGAAATGGTCATTTTCTCCAAACGACCTCGGATTGAAGTGCAACGAATTCCGTTGCGCTTGTATTGTTCATACGAGTCTAACGGAACTGACGGAAGTCAATTCAGGGTTCGTACGGTCACTATTCATAATAATGAGGTAGTGGCGCGCTACGATACCCGAAATGGTCGTTTTCTCCAAACGACCTCGGATTGAAGTGCAACGAATTCCGTTGCGCTCGAATTGTTCATACGAGTCTAACATACTGACGGAAGTCAATTCGGGGTTCATCTGGTCACTATACCCCAATGACTTAGTTGCGGCGCGCAACATTACTTAAAATGGTAGTTTTCTACTGCTCGGGCCTACTTTTATTGGGCTCACTAGGGTCTAGTGGCCCAATAAAAGTCGGGATGTTATAATCCAATAAAAATAAAGAGATTTTCGTCCCCAAAAATTGGCTAAAGTAGGGGTTTAAAGGATATACCTGGGGGAAGAGTGTCGGGTATTTTTCTCGAACGAGCGTCTCTGGTTCCCAAGTAAACTCTTCGCGTCCACAGTTTGACCACAAGATCTTGACCATCGTGATGGTTTTGTTTCGCAGTTCTTTGATCTTGGAGTCCACTATCTTCACTGGTTCGAGTTGGATGGATCGGTCGGATTGTACTGATGTTGGTGATACGGGGAGATGTTGCTCGGGTTGGCGGAGTACGCGTCTCAGCGAGGAGACGTGAAACACGTCGTGGAGGTTCCCCAGTTCAGCCGGTAGGGCTAGTCTATAGGCCACCGGGCCAATTCTTTCGATGACTTGATATGGGCCTAGATAGTGGAGGTCCAACTTTTTCTGCTTCTTTATTCGGGATATCCCGTGCATCAGCTTAATTTTCAAGAAAACCATATCTCCTACTTGGAACTCCACTTGCCGATGACGTGCGTCGTAATATTTGGCTTGCCGGCTCTGCGCTTCTAGCATACGTTCCCGGATTAACCTTATTGCGGCAGTGGTATCATCTATGTAGGTGACCCCCAAGGCTTCGGGGTCCTCATCCTGTGCCCAAGATAGTGGAGTCCGACAGCGTCTTCCGTAGAGGGCTTCGTAAGGTGTCATCTTGATGCTTGCCTGAAAGCTGTTGTTATATGAAAATTCCACCAGAGGTAGTAACTGCTCCCATGGCTCGTTGTGTTCCACTATGCATAATCGGAGAAGATCTTCCATCGTCCGGTTCGTTCTTTCCGTCTGCCCATCGGTCTGGGGGTGGAAAGCGGTGCTAAATGCCATTCTGGTTCCTAGATAAGCTTGCACTCTTCTCCATTCCTTCGATGTAAAGCGCCCGTCGCGGTCCGAGACGATCGATTTGGGTATTCCATGAAATCGGACTACCTGCTCAATAAATAATCGGGCTAATATGTCGACACCGTTGCCTTGCCGGTTTGGGATGAATCGGGCTACCTTGGTGAGGCGGTCTACTACGACCCATATGGAGTCGTTACCTGCACGAGATCGGGGTAAGCCATGGACAAAATCCATGGAAATATCCTCGAACTTCCATTCTGGTATGGGCAGGGGTTGTAGTAGGCCCCCTGGGCTTCGACACTCTGCCTTGACCAGTTGACAGGTCTGGCAGTGCGCAACATAGTTGGTGACGTCCCTCTTCATTCCTGGCCAGTATAAAGTCCTTCGTAGGTCTGTATACATCTTCACTACCCCTGGGTGTATTGAGTACCTTGTCTGGTGTGCTTCGCGAAGGATCTCTTCCCGAATTGCCTCTACTGCGGGGATGAATATGCGGTGTCTGAACTGCAGGATGCCGTCATACAAATTGTAGTCCTCCTGTGCACTATGTTGCAAGGCCTGAATAATCGGGGCTGCTTCTACGTCGATCTTCTGTGCTTCTCTTATCCTGTCCCTGATGTCGCACTGAATCTCCATCCAGTAGAGTTGGGCCTGGTATTCCATCGGATTCCTACGGGTGATGAGGATAATATCCAGTTCCGCCAAGGATTCGACTAATTCCTCCGGTACCATTTCTAACCAACTCCCGGTCCTCGGAGGCTGCCGACTCAGGGCATCTGCAACCTTATTAGCCTTGCCGGGGTGGTACCGAAGGGTGAAGTCGTAATCACAGAGAAATTCCAACCACCGGCGTTGTCGGAGGTTCAGCTCCTTCTGGCTGAAGACATACTTGAGGCTCTTATGATCGGAGAAAATCTCGCATCGTACCCCGTAGAGGTAGTGTCTCCAAACCTTTAATGCGAAAACTACCGCCCCCAGTTCCAGATCGTGGGTGGCGTAGTTTAGTTCGTGCGGCTTGAGCTGACGTGAGGCGTAGGCAACTACCTTGCCATGTTGCATAAGCACAGCTCCCAATCCTTTCAGAGAGGCATCATCATAGATCTGGAAGCCCTCAGTTCCTGAGGGGAGAGCCAGGATCGGTGCCGATATCAGCCGGTTCTTCAGTTCGATGAACGCTGCTTCGCACTCGGGAGACCACTGGAATGTCACATCCTTTTTGGTGAGGGAGGTAAGCGGTAACGCAATCTTGGAGAATCTTTCGATGAACTTACGGTAGTAGCCGGCGAGGCCAAGGAAACTTCAGATGTCTGCCACTGTCTTAAGTGGCGGCCAATCTCGTACCGCTTGTACTTTGGCTTGATCCACTGCTACCCCGTTCTTGTTAACTGTGTGTCCCAGAAAACCGACTTCTTCCATCCAGAACTCGCATTTGCTAAACTTGGCGAACAACGAGTGCTCTCTTAGCTTAAGCAGAACCATTTGGAGATGCCTGGAGTGATCGGTTTTGTTCTTCGAGTAGATGAGGATATCATCTATGAAGACTATTACGAAATGATCCAGGAAGGGTTTAAATACAGTATTCATTAAAGCCATGAAAGCGAACGGGGCATTGGTTAACCCAAATGACATTACCATGAACTCGTACAGTCCGTAGCGGGAGCTGAAGGCGGTCTTGGGAATGTCCTCTTCTCGCACTCTGAGTTGATAGTAGCCGGATCTTAAATCCATCTTGGAAAAGACGGATGCGCCTTGCAGCTGATCGAACAATTCATCTATCTGGGGTAGGGGATAGGTATTCCGGACAGTGAGTTTATTCAATTCTCTATAGTCAATGCAGAGACGCAGAGATCCATCCTTCTTTTTAACAAACAGTACTGGGGCTCCCCAGGGCGAAGTACTAGGGCGTACGAATCCTGCGTCGACTAACTCTTGTAGTTGAATCTTGAGCTCGGCCAGTTCCCTCGGGGCCATCCGGTACGGTGCTCGGGATACTGGTCGGGCTCCTTGAGTAAGTTCGATTTGGAAGTCCACTTCCCGTTGCGGGGGCAACCCGGGAAGTGACTATGGGAAGATATCTGGGAAGTCCCTGATCACAGGCACTTTAGCGAGTACTTGTGTCGTGTCTTCCATCTCAAAGTAGATTAGGTACACCTCGTCCTTCCGTCGAACTGCCTTGACGGTTTGTGCAGATGTTAAGATAATGCGGGTGACAGAGGGTATACATGCTAGCGTGATAAATTGCCCATTCGGATTCTGGAGGCTGATTTCTCGAGTTGAACAATTGATTTGGGCGCTGTGCTCGGCCAACCAATCCATCCCCAGAATGATGTCGAATCCGGTTATTGCCAAAACGGTTGCGTTGACTTCGAATTCTATGCCTCCTAGCATTGCTTGGAAGGAACACTTTTCGGTGGAATTCATATCTGATCCATCCGGGAGTCGTATTCGGATTGACATCCCGGATGATCGCACCGTGTTCTCCTTGTCAGCGATGAAGTTTTGTACAACGAAAGAATGTGTGGCGCTGGTATCGAACAGTGTTTTAGCGGGATGACCTTCTACCAAAAGTAAACCTGATAACATATATATACTATGATCATAAGCTTTTCACAGATATACAGGAGTAGGGACGACATATACAAAAGTCCTAATATATAAAGCTATAACATCTCCTAGGATATCGTACTACCGGAAGTAGATACCTATCACTACGTCAGGAGCAGGACCGTGCTGAAGATCCAACGCGTATGCCTCGAGCGGTGCTGCTCTGCCCTGCCTAGCCGGCTCCCTCCTGCCTGCGGGACGTCCTCTGCGTCCACCTCATCCTCTCTCCGCCGCTCTCTGTACTGCTCCTAAACCGGGTCTCCCGGTAGCCTGCGGGCAGAAGGCTTGTATATGCTCAGGCTGCTGTCATAGGTAGCAGTTCCCTACGAAGGGAACATCTCGTCGTGCGGCTGGGATGACCTGAGGTGCTGGGGCTGGGGGTGCTGGTCGGGGCTGGGGTGCTGGTCGGGGCTGGGGTGCCTGCCTATATGGCTGGTGACGCTGACGCTGTCTCCCGTCTCGGCCCTGCCTGCGAGGACCTACTCCTCTCTCTCGGCCCTGAGTCCGGGGAACACCTACGTGTCCCCTCCGCTGCTGGGCTACCATCCGCTGATCCATCTCTAGAGCGGTGACATGTGAGGCGATCGTGTGGAAGGATGCCTGGGAAATCATGATCAGGGCCTGACGGAGGTTGTCTCGTAATCCCCGGTAAAATCTGGCCGCCCTGTCCTTATCCGTACCTGCTAAGGTCCCGGCGAAGCGGGCCAGGTGGATAAACTCTCTCTGGTAGTCTGGAACCGTCCTATCTCCCTACCTGATCTGCAGGAACCGCTCCTGGAGTGCCATCCGGTCTGCATACGAAATGAAATGCTCTAAGAAGGCCTCTGAGAACTCCCCCAGAGGATCGTGCTGAGTGGTGGTCCTCTGAAGGTAGAGCGGCTAGCGGCCCTCCACCAGTCCCGGGCATAGCCCTCCAGCATGGTCACCACCAGGGACACTGCGGCTACTGTGGGGCACATCATCCCTACTAGAAGCTCCTCTACCCTCTCCACCCACTCCTCGGCCTGAATAGCTGACTCGGTACCTCGGAAGATGGGGGGCCTTTGCCTCCGGAATGTCGTCAGAAGGTCGGTGGGTACGGTGGCCTACTGGGGTGGTCGTAGGGTGGCTGTCTGGAATGCGGCTAACAATGCTATCAAGGTCCGTCCCAGCTCTGTATCCCCGAACGGAACTGTGGCTGGAATGGCCGAAGGTGGTGGTGGAGTGGTAGGGTGGTACTGATCCCTGGAGGAGGATCTCCCGTTACTCGACTCAGGTATCTGGAGAAGTAACAAAACGAACATCAGTACTTGCAAAAATAAGGGAATTTTGCAGGACTGAAACGAAACGAAAGCGGAAAGCGTGCGGGTGTACTACCGTGCAGTCACGAATCCTTAACCTTAAACCTAAAGGGTCTACCAGGCTTCCGCTGCGTGGTTCGTCCCGAACCAAGAAACGGAACCGGGAACAGGAGGATCGAAAGACTGCCCCTTGTGGTCGGATCGTGGTCGCTTTGATCCATTTGTAAGACCCCCCCTCCCCAGGCTGAACCGGGTTCAGGGAGGGGGGATCTTGCTGCCCAAAGAGGACTACCCAGCGCTTTCCGGGTGGCGACGTCCTACCCTCTCAAGCACTGAGCGGTCTCTTTGTCAGGCACGAGAATCATCACAACACATCAGAACGCACAGCGGAAGCAATCGAAATAAGAAAAGCTAAGCATGCTGATTATATTACATATTTAAATATGGCCGGGGCCTATCGTTTTACAAAACATTGCCTCGAGGGCTACATAGTCTAAAACAAAAGGGAGCCCTAGGCTAGTCCTTATAATCTAGGACTCACGTCGCGGAAGATAGGGGGCGAGGCTGGGGTAATCGAACGGGCCATCTCCAAGGCTGGTATATCAACCTGTGGTGCGGGGGCTCCTCGCTGTCCCATCTCATGTGATTGGTTATAAGAAATAACCGTTAGTCACAGAGCTAAGTAGAAAATACATCCCCTCCTCGGATCCATATCCAGGGGCGGCTAAAGTACAGAAATAAAATAGCCGAAGCAAGGAAGAGGGTTAGCAGCAGGTAAATATATATATATATATATAGGGCCTTCCGCCCTAATATCCGTAATCGCGCCGTATGGTAAATACGCAACACTATTTCGCGCATACGCACACCCAGGTGTTCAAACCTGTACGCACACAAAAAGACCCTGTGTCGACACAGTTTAGACCACTTTTCTTCAAGCAGGGGAGCTACCCCGCGGGCCTCACCGATGTGGCCGTCGGTGACAGTGGCCAGTCTTGCCACTTCTGAATGTAGTCGTACCGAATCATTCAGGCCCTCCTGTACAACTTGGTGTACCAACTGGATGCGAGCGACATCCGGCGAGCCGATTTGTAGGCCGACCAGTGGAGGCAAAACTACATTCTTAGAGGGTGATAACCCGCTGCGCACATCTCCCTGTCGCCATGAGTCGTCAACCCACCCGCACCGGTACGAACGGTCTGCGGGCGTGACCAACCCGCCACTCCCAAACAATCTTCATCCGCTTTATATAAAAAGAAGCACATAAGTGACGTGGCAATTCTACTCGACCGATCACACGACCTCTGACCGGGAGGATTAGCGGTATGAGGGCTCCTTGCTTGGGGCTAACCTGGGAGGAGGGACTCAACTCCGGGTTTTCCCCAACTATGGCCTCGCAGAAGGGAGGATAAGCACCGCATGGTTGCCATACCAGCTCTGCATTAGCAAATAAATTAGGCCGAAAGCAGGGGCCATAACACTAAGCAGAAATGTAGGCCGAAAGCAGAGACCATAACAATAAGCTGAAAAGTAGGCCGAAAGCAGAGGCCATGGTAATAAGCAGAAAAGTAGGCCGAAAGCAGAGACCATAATGATAAACAGAAAAGTAGGCCGAAAGCAGAGGCCATAATGATAAACAGAAAAGTAGGCCGAAAGCAGAGGCCATAATGATAAACAGAAAAGTAGGTCGAAAGCAGAGGCCATAATGATAAACAGAAAAGTAGGCAGAAAGCAGAGGCCATAATGACAGGACCAGTGCGAGCTGGATTTAAATGAAAGTACGGAAAGTAAATGCGGGGGACCAGTGCGAGACTGGATTTAAAGGGAAGTGCATAAAGTAAATGCGGGGGACCAGTGCGAGACTGGATTTAAAGGAAAGTACAGAAAGTAAATGCGGGGGACCAGTGCGAGACTGGATTTAACGGAAAGTACGGAAAGCAGTAAAAGCATAAAAGAAAGGGTTAGTAGTCCAATCACTCCATAAGAGGAGGCTTCAATCGTCGACTCCGTTCTTTTATTATTGTCGCGGCGGGATTAAATTTCGGCGTCGCGCCGCGATTTCGTTCCGATTTTCGCGTCGATATTCCGAGCTTAGTCGATTCCTTAGATAGATACGCATAATTTTAATAGGCATTTAAAAATATGCGTCGAGGGGGCGCCGATTCATTTCGATGAATTTCGCTCTTTTTCGGGCATTTATTTCGCTTGTAAAATACTTTTGGGGGACCAAAATAAGAAGTCACACCTCCCAACTTTAATAGTTTTTGTGAAATACCTTTAATTAGAGCCCTTAATTTTTGGTGATTTTTGCGAATTATTTTGGGCGTTTATTTTCTCAAAATAAACTTTATAAAGGGTTTTAAAAATATTAAATCTTTTCCTAAACTTCCCCAAAAATTACTGGAGGTGCCCCTTGGAGTGGGGCACATTTTCCATTTAGAAAGTTTCTTCTGAATATGCCCCCATTCCCCTCAGAAAAATCAAACATGGAAGGGGTTGTTTTTGGGGTGCAAATAGCAGGGAGAAACCTGGGGGCGCCGCACCGGGCGCCCTCCTTGGGTCCCCACAGCGGATCCACAGCGGATCCGCTGTGGGGGGCGCACATTTGGAGGCAGCGGGCGGGAAAATAGGTTACAGGAGCCGCCCGATCTCCTGGGGGAGATCGTGCGACTCCCGTTTAATCAACGGGAGGCGGCCGCTGCCACCGCCGGGCAGCGTCCGGCTGGGGCCGGCGCCGCCCCCGGTCGATGCGCCGGGGGCCGACGACTCCTCCGGGGGTGGTCCAGCGGCCTGGCGCCGCCGACCACCGCCGGGGGAGGGCGAATAAGGAGGCGGGAGGCGGTGGCGCGGCCTGCATGGGCCATGCAGGCCCGCTGCGCCGCCGCCTCCGTTGGGAGGGCACCGGTGCCGCCCCTGGTCAGTGCGCCGGGGGCCGGCGCCCACTCCGGTGGTCGTCCGGCGGTCTGGCGCCGCCGGACTCCACCGGAAAAAGGAGCAGGAGACGACGGGGTGGCGCGGCGCAGCCTGCATGGGTCATGCAGGCTCGCTGCGCCGCCGCCGCCTCGGCCAGGGCCCTCCCTGCCGCCCCTGGTCGGGGCGCCGGGGAGGGGCAGACCTCCGGCGGGGGGTCCGGCAGCCTGGCGCTGCCGGCCGCCACCGGGGGAGGGGTTTTAACCCTTACAGGAAAAGGGAGAGGGGGAGGCCACGGGTGCTGCTGGGGCTGCGTCCTCCGGCGGCCCGACCGCCTCCCCTGCGCCGACGTCGAGGTCCCTGGGAGGGGACGTACCTCCCCCAGCGCCACCACCGGCGCTGGGGGAGAGGGCTTCAACGGCCAGCTTCCTCCCCGAGCCTTGCAAGGCTCGGGGCGGCGGCCGGCAGCGCTCCGGCGACGGGGAGAGGGGTGGCCTCCTTCGGGAGATAGGAAGGAGGATGGGGGAGGTTCTACCTGAGGGTGAGGGGCTCGGGTGGTGGAGGGGCGGCCGACCATGAGGAAGGAGGAGGAGGTGGCTCGGCTGGGTGGCTTGCTCCGGCAAGGTGGAGGAGGAGGAGGGTGGGTCGGTGGCAGGGAGAGGCTGAGAGGGAGAGTGAGGGGGTGGGGGGTTTGAGAGGGGCTGCCCCCTTCCTTTTATAGGAAGGGGGAGCTCCCCCCCCCCCCTCTCCTCCTTTTCCCCCACGTGGGGATAAGGGAGGGGGAGATATTTTCTCCCCCTCCCCTCCCTTCTCTCTCTCCTGCCCACTTTGCCCCAAATAGGGGCTGCCTATTCATGGGCAGCCCCTTTTCTTGGGGGGGGGGGGGGGGGGGGCTTTCTTTCTCTCCCCCCATTTTTATTTAGCAAATTCGAGTTTTTTTTTGGGGGGGGGGGGGGGGGGTTGACCAAGTCAACTTAGGGCGAGGTCCTCCTTGGCCCCCGGGGTCCAATAAGAGTTGCCGGGGCCGATGCCGGGTTCGTGTGCTTTATATCTTGTGCGTTGTACTGAGGCGATCTGCATAGTCCTAAAATTCCATACTCTCCATACAACCTTGAATCGAGGCCCAACGAATTCCGTTGCGCTCGTATTGTTCATACGAGTCTATCGAAACTGACGGAAGTTGATTCGGGGTTTGTATGGTTACTATTCATAATAACGAGGTAGTGGCGCGCTACGACACCCGAAATGGTCGTTTTATCCAAACGACCTCGGATCGAAGTGCAACGAATTCCGTTGCGCTCGTATTGTTCATACGAGTCTAACGGAACTGACGGAAGCCAATTCGGGGTTCGTACAGTCACTATTCATAATAATGAGGTAGTGGCGCGCTACGATACCCGAAATGGCCGTTTTCTCCAAACGACCTCGGATGGAAGTGCCCCAAATTCCGTTGCGCTTGTATTGTTTATACGAGTCTAACGGAACTGACGGAAGTCAATTCGGGGTTCGTACGGTCACTATTCATAATAATGAGGTAGTGGCGCGCTACGATACCCGAAATGGTCATTTTCTCCAAACGACCTCGGATTGAAGTGCAACGAATTCCGTTGCGCTCGAATTGTTCATACGAGTCTAACGGAACTGACGGAAGTCAATTCGGGGTTCATCTGGTCATTATACCCCAATGACTTAGTTGCGGCGCGCAACATTACTTAAAATGGTAGTTTTCTACTGCTCGGGCCTACTTTTATTGGGCACACTAGGGTCTAGTGGCCCAATAAAAGTCGGGATGTTACACACTGTGCTGGTGATACTCGCTCCGATACTCGCTCCTCGCTATCGAAGCTCGCTCCTGGCTACCGCCGGCAGTATCGCTAGCGTCGGGCGTTAGCTCTGCTACTCGCAAGCTCGCACTCCAAGCTACTCGCGTACTCGCCACGCGCCGCTTCCTCCAATACTCGCTACCGCGAGCGCTATCGCTAGCGCCGGACGGTATCTCCAATACTCGCTACTCGCTCAAGGGAGCTGGCCGAACTTACTCCAAGTCCGATGCTCGCCAGGTAGCACTCTGGTATCTCAAACTCGCTCAAAGTTGAGGATACTAGCCACTTTCAATGCAATACTCGCCACTCTCTGAAAGCATACTCTTTAGGGGGGTACCCCTCTATTTATAGGCAAAACAAGGGGGTGGCGAGTATGAGCTAGCGCTGGCGCTAGCGCACTTCAATTCTAACACTCCCCCTTGAAGTGAGCTCCGGGAACAACTCCAAGCAACGAGCGAAGCCTCCGGAATGACCCCGCAGATAGGGGCTTCGTGAATATATCTGCAAGATTGTCTTCACTCCGCACATGCTCCATAGCGATCAAGCCACCCAACACCTTCTCTCTGATGAAGTGATGCTCGATCTCAATGTGCTTGGTTCTTGCATGACAAACTAGATTGGTTACCAGTTTCAATGCACTCTCATTATCCCCGCGAAGCACAGTATGTCCGCTGACCTCCTCGTCCACATCCTCCACTAGTCTCCTTAGCCAGACACACTCCTGAGCTGCTAAGGACGACGCCTTGTACTCGGCCTCCGTGGTAGAAAGGGAGATAGAGTCCTACTTCTTGATACACCACGAGATAGCAGCTGCTCCACACAAGAACACGTAGCCTGACGTCGACTTGCGATCATCAGCGTCACCTCCGTAATCTGCATCCGTATACCCATGTATCTTGAAGACAGACTTCTCTTCATAGGACAACCCCATCTCAAGGGTGCCCTTCACGTACTTCAGTATCCCTTTGGCTGCCTCCAGATGAGGCTTCCGCGGCTCCTGCATATACCGACTAACTCGACCGAAAGCAAAGGCGATGTCCGGCCTCGTGATAGTCAAGTAGATAAGACTCCCCATCAGTGCCCGAAAGATCTTCGGATCAGGAAGAATCCTCCCCTCTTCCTTCCGAAGCTTCAGCCCAGCCTCCAGTGGAACGGAACTGCTCTTCCCCTCCTTCATGCCGAATATTTCGACGATCCTCTCGGCATATGCCCTCTGGGAAACATACAGTCCGCCTCTTCTCTTCTCAACTTGGAGGCCAAGGAAATGGTGCAGTTCACCAAGATCCTTCATCTCGAAATGTATGGAAAGCTGCTGTCTCAGCGCCGCGACCTCCTCAGGGTTGTTCCCTGTCACGATCATGTCATCGACGTACAGCAGCACCAGCACGTGAAGACCTCCACTCTTCTTCACGAACATGCTAGAGTCTGAGTCTGAGGCATCGTAGCCGCAGAACTGTAAGTACTCCGCAATCTTCCCATACCAGGCTCTCGGCGCCTGTTTCAACCCGTAGAGGGCCTTCTTCAGCTTGCAAACATGACGTGGCTGCGACTTGGACACGTATCCAGGTGGTTGCACCATGAATATGTCCTTGTCTATCTCTCCGTACAGGAACACATTCTTCACATCAAGCTGCCACAGCTTCCAACCTCGGCACGCCGCCAGAGCGATGATCGTCCTCACCGACGTTATCTTCGCGACAGGACTAAATGTCTCCTCGTAGTCCTCTCCGTAGGTTTGAGAGAAGCCTCGAGCGACAAGCCTCGCCTTGTACCGCTCCACTTCTCCATCCGCTCTCTTCTTAACCTTGTACACCTATTTGCAGGTGACAGGTTTGATGCCCTCCACCATGGGAACTAGGTCCCATGTCTCATTCTTCTCAAGGGCCTCCATCTCCTCGATCATGGCCGCGTCCCACTCCTTGATGTCAGCTGCATCCTCAAAGCAGGCAGGTTCCCTCTCATCGAGTGGTCCTGCGAAGAAGCAGGAAACCAAACTCACGAAGTTCCCCTCCTTATAGCGAGCAGGCGGAACGATGGTTCGCTTCGACCTCCTCAAGGCTTGGCCACTATCTACCACTCCGGTAGACTCCTCTGCTTGAGCTCCTCTCTGAGCTCCTCTCTGAACTCCTCCTGAAGTGGTGCTCTCCCTGCTTCTTGAGTTCGTAGCTCCCCCTGAGCTAGAAGCTCCTCCTGAGCCAGGTGCTCCTCCTGAGCCAGATGGCGATGGAGCACTTGCAGATAACTCCAACTCCACAGTAGGGTCCTCAGTGACCCACTCCTCTTCCCTGCTCAATTCTCCACTCTCCGGCAGCTCCACTGAAGAGACTCCCTAGTATGAGACCAGTTCGTCAAACACAACGTCGCGCTAGACGACGAACTTGTGGGTCTGCGGATCCATGCACTTCCACCCCTTCTTCCGCTCATCATAGCCGATGAAGATACACTTCCTCGCTTTCGGCTCCAACTTGGTTCTCTGAGCGTCCGGGACGTGCACGAAGTAGGTAGAACCGAACACCTTCATGTGACCCACATTGGGCTTCTCCCCGAACATGAGCTGGTGTGGAGACACCATCCTGTTAGGACTCAGAGGTAGCTGGTTGATCACATGAGTAGCACACGCCATTCCCTCTGCCCATAAGGCCTTGGGAATGCTCTTGGCATGTAGCCAACTCCTGGTAGTCTCCACCAGATGGCGGATCTTCCTCTCTGCCACCCCATTCTGCTGCGGGGTGTGAGCGCAGGAGAGCTCTCGCCGAATGCCGAACCTCCTTCAGAAAGAAGCAAACTCATTGGAGGTAAACTCCCCTCCATTGTCGCTTCTCAGCTTCTTCACTCTGCGGTTCATCCTCCCCTCCACAAGCTCCTTCCACTCGAGGAACTTGTTGAATACTTCTGACTTCTCTCTCAGAAAGTATACCCACGGATAGCGGGTGTAGTCATCCACCAGAACCATCACATACTTATTACCTCCATAAGTAAGGGTGGCGCACGGCCCCATAACATCAGCATGTACGCACTCAAGAGGTGCCTTACACCTGGTCTCCGACTTGTCAAATGGAAGTCGATGTGACTTTCCATATTGGCATCCGTCGCACACATGGTCGTCGCCGTAGGAAGAGAGATGAGGCAGGCCACTCACTAGGCCCTTTGCCGCCATCAACTTCAGCTTGTCCATCCCTACATGACCCAGCCTCTCATGCCAGATCACAGCGCTGTCGTTTGTCTTCAGCTTGTCCACGTAGGCATTTGCAGACAGAACATACAAATCCTTCACCCTTCTCCCGGTGAGCGTGACGTCAGCATCGACAGACGATAGGTTCTTCAGGAACTTCACCTCCTTCGGTCCAAACAGCACGTGATATCCAGCATCCACGACGTTAGCCACCGAGAAGAGGTTCTTCTTCATGCCAGGCACGTGATACACACTCTTCAGTGTCATTGGCTTCTCTCTACTCCCAAGGGACACCTTCCCTTCTCGCTCCACAGGATGTACCGTATCATCCGCAGTGATGATAGCATCCGTTCCTTCATACGCTTCCAAGGAGTCGAACTTGGACATATCTCCGGTGAGATGATGCCCGCAACCGGAATCCACTATACAGTCGTTCTCGAGGTTGATGGAGGCTAAGACATCGACTGACGTTGCCGTCATATCTGCCAGGAAACAATTGTCTCCCCTCTCACCTCCCTGGTGACCTCCACCTCTTCCTCCACCTCTCTGGTGATCTCCCTCCTTGTTAGCAGCATGACCGGCCTTTAGATTGGACCGACAGTCCTTTGCCATGTGCCCGTACTTCTTACAGACAAAGCAAAAGGATCTCCCCTTCTCGTCGCGCGCAGGGAGGAACTTCCTCCCATCTCCTTGAGAGGACGTTGAAGGTCCATCTCCGGAGTTCTTCTTTCTCTTGTCCCAGGATCTCCTCTTTCCTGAGAACAAGGCCTCGTCACCTCCACCTGAGATGGATACTCCCGCCATCTGCTTCGCCAAGCTCTCCTGTGACGATAGCAGGTTCTCTAGCTTCAGAAGGGAGGGCTGAGTAGCCCATCCTTGCACGGAAGTAACGAAGGGGACATACTCCCTCCTCAAACCTCGGAGTATGTGCCGCTTCAACTTCGCCTCTGAGATTGGCTCTTCAGGATCCAAGGCCGAGATCTCCCCACATAGGTTCTTCACCTTCAGGAAGAAGGTGGATATCGCCATCTCGCCTTGAGTCGACTTCGCCAACTCATTCTCCAGGAATTGTAGCCGCGCCACATTCTTCTTGCTGAATAACCCATCGAGGGCTATCCAGATCGTAGACGCTGACTTGCAACATATGATGTGGTCGAACAAGTCAGGTGATATGGCTCTCTTCAAGGTGAACTCCGCCTTGGCGTTGGTCTTCCTCCAAGCTCTCATAGCTGGACCATTATCTCCGGCAGCTACAACTTCCTCTTGCTCCCCACCACCAACAACCTCCCAGAGATCCTCTCCAAGAAGGTAGCTCTCCATACAAGACATCCACTTCTTGTAGATGGTTTGAGTAAGCAGCTCAATGCCAAGTCCCCTAACATGCATACCCTCCTCCGCCGTCCATCTTGGTTGCTTCGTCATTGTTCCCACTATCCCTCTGATACCATGTGAAATATTTTGAAGTCGGAAGAACACGTCAACCAACAGGAGAATAAGGACACCAAATAGATGAACACTATCTTTCACAATAATAACTATGACAGCTAGTTACAAACAAACACGGCTGAATACAAGTTGCATCCAACTTGATTCACAACAGCCAATAGTAGGAAAGAACTTGGTCACGGACAAGGTCCGCTTCTCCTCCGGAGCACACCACGCTGGTGATACTCGCTCCGATACTCGCTCCTCGCTATCGAAGCTCGCACCTCGCTACTGTCGGCGGTATCGCTAGCGCCGGGCGTTAGCTCTGCTACTCGCAAGCTCGCTGCTCGCACTCCAAGCTACTCGCGTACTCGCCACGCGCCGCTTCCTCCAATACTCGCTACCGCGAGCGCTATCGCTAGCGCCGGGCGGTATCTCCAATACTCGTTACTCGCTCAAGGGAGCTGGCCGAACTTACTCCAAGTCCGATGCTCGCCAGATAGCACTCTGGTATCTCAAACTCGCTCAAAGTTGAGGATACTCGCCACTTTCAATGCAATACTCGCCACTCTCTGAAAGCATACTCTTTAGGGGGGGTACCCTTCTATTTATAGGCAAAACAAGGGGGGGTGACGAGTATGAGCTAGCGTTGGCGCTAGCTCACTTCAATTTTAACATGTAATGTATGGTGATCGGCTGTATTTATATAACGAGCATCTTCGCACGGGCTACCGCCCATGCTCGATGCTCTCCGCTTCGACAGTACCCCAGCAACACATGTACCTCCACCCAAACTCGCCCGCTCTAGGACGCTCGGTCAATTGACAGAGCATGGGTATCCCCAGTGCCCCGCGCGGCAGAACCCTGGGATGAAGAGATATTTAGTTGTGTGTAATGTATGGTGATCGGCTGTATTTATATAATATGATCGTATTAAATATTGATCTTATTTTAGATCAATCATGCGCGAAAAATCGTGCTAGCGGAAATAGATGGCGGGATCGGAGGTTCCGCACCGTGATCTTAGGCGCGGAACCCAAAAACACCGGTTTTATATAAGTTGTACATGTTTGGTTACGCACTTAAGGCAAACCACTGTTTAAAATTAGGTTGTTTTTAGGGTATTCCAAAAGCTATCAGAAGGGTCAGTTCGACCGCGCTGCTCCTCCTTCGCTATTCTCTCATGATACCCTCTCTCCTTTGCTATACCAGATCTCGCGATTCTCCCTCTCCTCCGCTCCCGATTCGACGTCGTCGTCGTTTCTTCTCCGGCCTCCAACGCTCACCTTTGACGCCGGCGTTTCTTCTCTGGTCTCCGTCGTTTCTTCTCCGCTCCTCCGCTGGTATTCAATAAGCTTGTCTCATTTCTACTCCCAATTCTCCTACTCTGTCACTACTCTGCCAGATTTTCTTCGTTGGTATCTGACGCCGACGCTGCTATATTGATTTCGACATTTCCAGATCTCCTCCTTCGAAGAGGAAACTCCCTTCTGGTATCCGACGTTTCCAGAGCTCCCACAAACACTCCTCCAACAAACTCAGGTATACTCCTCCAGCAAAACCCCCTCCAGCAATTTTTTTTAGCTTGTGATCAATTTTTTTGTTGAAATCTTGTTCTGCGCAAATTATTTTTGTTGAAATTTTTTTTAGCTTGTGCTCATTTTTTTGTGAGGTTTGTGTATGTTAATGTATATGAGTGTGTGTGTGTGTGTACGTGTGTGATTGTATATGTGTGTGTGATTGTGAAAGTTTGTGTATGTGTGTTTGTATTTGAGTGTTTGTGTGTACGTGTGTGATTGTATATGTGTGTGTGTTTGTATATGAGTGTGTGTGTGTGTGTGTGTGTTTGTGTGTGTGTGTGATTGTGTGAAGTTTGTGTGTGTTAATGTATATGAGTGTGTGTGTGTGTGTGTGTGTGTGTTTGTATATGTGTGTGTGTTTGTATATGTGTGTGTGATTGTGTGAAGTTTGTATGTGTGTGTGTGTGCTTGTATATGAGTTTGTGTGTGCGTGTATGCGATTGTATATGTGATTGTGTGTGTGTGTGTGTGTGTGTGTTTGTATATGAGTGTGTGTTTGTGTGTGATTGTATATGTGTGTGTGTGTGTGTGTGTTTGTATATGAGTGGGTGTGTGTGTAAAGTGTGTGTGTGTGTGTGTGATTGCATATGTGTGTGTGTGTGCTTGTATATGAGTAGGTGTGGGTGTGTATGTGTGTGATTTTATGTGTGTGTGTGTGTGTGTGTGTTTGTATATATGTGTGTGTGTGTGTGTGTGTGTGTGTGTGTGTGTGTGTGTGTGTGATTGTCTGTGTATGTGTTAATGTATATGTATGTGTGTGTGTGTGTGATTGTCTATGTGTGTGTTAATGTATATGAGTGTGTGCATGTGTGTGTGTGTGTGTGATTGCATGTGTGTGTGTTAATGTATATGAGTGTGCGTGTGTGTATGTGTGATTGTATATGTGTGTGTGATTGTGTGAAGTTTGTGTGCATGTTGATGTATGTGTGTGTGTGTGTGATTGTGTGAAGTTTGTGTGTGTGTGATTGTATATATGATTGTGTGAAGTTTGTGCGTGTTTGTATATGAGTGTGTGTGTGTGCTTCTGTGTGATTGTATATGTTCGTGTGTGTGTGTGTGTGTGTGTGTGTTTGTATATGAGAGAGTGTGTGTGTGTGTGTGTGTGTGTGTGTGAAGTTTGTGTGTGTGTGTGTTTGTGTGTATGTTTGTGATTGTATGTGTGTGTGTGTGAGAAGTTTGTCTGTATGCAGTGGCGGACGCAGAAATTTTTTTCAGTGTGGGCGGATATAAAAATTGCAAAAAAGGAATAAATCGAAAAATATGAAACAAGCACATTAATATGACAAAAAATATACAAAAGTTGCGCAAACAATAGTAGAAAGATATATTTATGCAGCGAGATTACATGGGTTATAAGTAGAAAGTTCGAGAGACGAAACGTGAAAGCCATATTTTTATCTCGATCCACAAGCATTGAAAGGTCACATATTTTTACTGGGACATATTCGGAAAAAATACTCAGTCCCATGAGTTTTCATATTCCTCAGCAAACTTGCAGGTAATTGTCTGTAAATATAATTCAGATTATAAATTAAAACCTCAATTCATTATCGTTTATGAACTATTTGAATACCAACTTTCATTTTAAATATTTTTGATATTTTTCACGCAATAACATAATCATGAACTTATTTATAAAAACACTTTAAACAACTAACTTATTTATAAAAAAAATCTAAACAACATATATAATAATTAACTAATTTATATAAAAAAAGTTTATACGACATAACAATAAACTTTTTTGCAAAAAAAAAAATTTAACCAACAATATAACAAAGAACTTGTTTATAAAAAAATTTAAAATTAGCATAATAACAAAATTATTTACAAAATAAAAACATTAAATTTTGTTGTGTGTAAGATTCAAACACATGACCACTTGAATAAAAATTACTACCTCCACCAACTAAGACAAGAAACAATCTATGTATTATTTTTACAATGGGTTTTATTATTCTGTAAGTTATCTGTCATGGTAAATAACCTGCTCACTTTTATAGAATTTTTTTTTTAGAATTCAGTGTGGGCGGACGCCCACGCTCACCCCTATGTGGGTCCGCCCCTGTCTATATGTGTATGTGTGTGATTGTATGTGTGTGTGTGTGATTGTATGTGTTTGTGTGTGAAGTATGTTTGTATATGAGTGTGTGCATGTATGTGTGTGATTGTATGTGTGTGTGTGTGTGTGTGTGTGTGTGTGTGTGTGTGTGTGTGTGAAGTTTGTTTGTATGTGTATGTGTGTGATTGTATATGTGTGTGTGTGTGTGATTGTATATATTTGTGTTTGTATGTGTGTGTGATTGTATATGTTTGTATGTATTTAATTTTAAAAAATTGTAGATGGGGAAACCAAAGGATGGAGGGATATCAGCTATATGAGATCAAAATGATATCTTTATATTTTGTGGCTTATGCATTACCGAAATTGAGCTCGGTAATCGGTCGACTACATATTTCAACAAAGAGGGCCGAAACAATCTAGTTGTAAATTTTGAGCAGAGAACCGGAAAGAAGTACGATAGAATTCAAATGAAAAATAAATGAGACCATCTGAAAAAAAGTGGAAGTTGTGGGTTGAGCTCAAAAGAGGGGAAACTGGTATAAGTTGGAATTCCTCTAGACAAACCATCGATCCTTCAAACAAATGGTGGGATGAGAGGTTGAAGGTAAACTTTTAAATTAAAAATGCATTATATTTTAAAAAAATTCCTTATATTTAATTAATTTCTTGTATTAGGTTGTTCCTGCCGCGAAGAAGTTTAGGTATGCAGGCATAGCCCCAGAGCTTGAGGAAAAATTGAACATGATGTTCAGTTCGGTTGCCGCCACTGGAGTTCATGCTTGTACCCCGAAGGCCCGAACACTATGTCACAAGCTCGAGAGTCTATTGATGAGCGTGCTATGTCTAGGGATGACAATGATCCGGTTGAGATTAGTGGGAATGTAGAGAGTATTGATCAATCTGTTGCATCTGAATCTTGTAAATGACAGAAGAAGGAAAAAAACCAGCTGAGTCTTAATTAATTTAGTGGAATCTACTGAGGATATCGGTTTATCTCTCCGGGAGCCGCCAAGGATGACTTGCTCATTCACTATTTCCCAAGCTTTGGAGAAACTTGAATCTTACCCTGACATATGCAAAGAGTATGATTTTTTCGATTTTGCTACAATGTCGCTGACGGATAAGAACCATAAGGAGACTTTTATGTGCCTCAGGGAGGAGATCATGGTGAAATGACTATGTTCTCGCTACGAGAAAGGGTCCGAGTAGGAGATGCTATGTTGCTGCTTTGTTACGTTGTTGTAACTTTTTTGTTCTATGTAACTTGCTTTTAGATCTTGATACATTAGCTATGTTTATCTAATATTTTTGTCACGGTATTTTTATCATGATAGTTTGCTACTTTCCTTGCTTATGTGAACCCTTTATATACATGTTTTGTCACATTACTATAATTCATATTGTAATTTACTTTATTTGTGTGAAGCAGAGAATGACTAGTGAGGACTCAGATTATTCTAGTGATGAGTATGAGAGGGTTAGAAGGCGTCATGTTGTTGCCTACCATCAAGTTTTAACTTCAACAATATATGTATTAGCTAAACACACCAGTTTATTCAATTCGAGCACACCATGCATGACATCGAAACAAACCGGTGATAAATGGTTGGGTGAATTAGTTGGTGGGCATCTAGTAAGATTTCATAATGCTTTCAGAATGACAAAAAGAATATTTTTTGATCTACTGCAAATTTTAGAACAAAACTACGGATTGCAAGGTTTGCGGAGGACCGCAAGTAGAGAGGTATTTGCAATTACATTACATGTTTTATCACATAACGAGACTATCAGAAAAAGCAAGTGAGCGGTTTCAACCTTCAACCGAGACTGCTAGCAGATATTTTAGCGAAGGTCTTCGTGCTCTGTTGCGTCTTGCATAAGATATTATAGTGCCACAAGAGTGATATTTTGCTACTACTCCACCAGAAATTATAGAAGATGCGTCTTACATGCCATTTTTTTAAAGATTGCATTGGTGTCATAGACGGATCACATGTTGATGCAAGTATTCAAGTTAAAAATCAAGTACCATATTTTGGGTGTCATGAAATTACTACACAAAATGTAATGGTTGTTTGTGACTTCAACATGTGTTTTACTTTCGCAATGGCTGGTTGGGGGGATCTGCGCATGATAGTCGGATTTTTAATTTTGCTATAAGCAATCCCACGTATAACTTCCCGCACCCCCAGAGGTAATGAAGTTATAATTGTAGTTCATTTATTACTTTTTTTTATATATTTGTTCATTAAAATTTGTTTGTCGATCATGTAGGAAAGTATTATTTGGTAGACGTTGGATATCCACTACAAAGAAGATATATAAAACCATATCCAGATGCACAGTACCATCTTCCTGATTTTGCACATGGTAATCGTTCAGTGGAAGGACTTTGAGAGATTTTTAATCAAGCACACTCTTCCCTTAGGAGTGTGATTGAACGCACATTTGGTGTATGGAAGAAAAAATGGGAATGCTGCGTGATATGCCAAGCTATAGTTTTGAGAAACAAACACATATTGTCCTGGCGACAATGACTTTTGCATAATTTTATACAGAGGCTTCCATCACGTATATATCCTGATTTTTGAGAAAGTTAGAGAATGTGTATGGGGAGCAGAGCAGACTCACAAAGACGACATGATACATGCATTTATACAACAAGTGGTGTAGACGAGATTGTACAACCCGTATTCTTCGTGGGTAGGACACATTTAAGCCACGCAGGCAGAAGTCAAAGTCAAAGGTCAAAGCAGAAGCCATGAGTCAAAGATCAAAGACAGCTCAGCCAGTAAGAACAGTAGCAAACTTGGGCGACTATGGGTGAGCATGTGTGAACATCTCCACATACTCGCCAGGTGGGCGACCATAGGCGATGCTCACCGAAGCCAGGCAAGATCTCCTCAATGTCGCATAGTCGCCAAACAGGGTTGGGTTATAAATACCCCTCCCCTCCCGCGTCTTGGTTTTCCATATAAATAGGACCTCATGGGTACCAGGAATTGCACTTTTGGCTGAGCTTTCAGAACCTCATTTTTGAAGACTCGGATCCGTCATCTTTGGCTGTCATTCTAGATACTCGCCAAGTTGGTGCCTCCCTGCCCGATCATTTTTGGTTGCGAAGGGGAAGTCTCTTCTGAGCTTCTGGGTACGTTGTTGGACCTCCTTGCTGCAGCACCCGGGGTCTTGTTGTTGCTCATTTAGCCTCTTCATTGTTGCACGTCAAGCCATCGAGTTGGATCATTGGACAAGTAACCTTCAGCTGCATTGATTCGAATATTTGTAGTCGGGAATTTTCTGGCTTCAACACTTTGGTGCGATGAGCATGGATCGTATTCAGAGGAGGAAAGCCTAGCAAGAAAGCGAGATGGTGGAAGTTGGAGATCATGAAGGGACTGCCGGCAACTCGGCAGAAGGAGGTGAGTATGTGACGAAGGCGGATTTTGAGGAATTCGCGTGGCGAATGGAGGGAATGTTGCGAGCAGTGCAGCTTCCTCGCAAGGAGTCACAGCGACCTCGCCTCATCGTGTGACTTTGTCAGAGGACGGTGGTCCCTCTCGGCGAGCAGGGAAGGAGCATGTTCGACTAAGGAGGTCGCAATTCTACCCGCAGAGCTCGCAAGGAATCCAATTCCGCTATGCAAAGAATCCGACGGGATTCCATGATCCTCGCCCATACGACTAGTTTGGTGGGGTTTCTCGCCAGGCCGAGGATCGTCGCCAGCAAGGTGGGAGGATCCCATCCTGTGAGGAGATCCTCTCTTCCCCCGTTCCGGAGGGGGTTCAGGGAGCTAGTTATGAGTTACTACTCTGGGAGGGATGATCCTGTCCGCCACCTTCAGTAGTTTGAAGATGTTATCTCCATTTGAACCATGTCGGATGCCTTTAAATGCAGGCTCTTCGCCATCACCTTTCGGGGAAAAGCCAGAGATTGGTTCCACCAGCTGACAAGAGGTTTCATATACTGATTCGAGGACTTGCGCTGGGGAGTGACGATGCAATTCGCCACGACGAAGAAGAGGAAGAAGGAGGCGACGACCCTCTTCTATCTAGTGCAAGGGGTGTGGGAGACGTTGGGGAACTACATCGACTGCTTTCAAGAAGAAGTTCTGGACATCTAGGAGGTGGATTAGGGGTGCAAGTTTAGTCGAGCCGGCTCGTGAGCTCGATGAGCCGGCTCGAAAAAAGCTCGACTCGAGCTCAAGCCAGTTGAGCTCGAGATCGATTGCTCTTGTTCATGAGCTTGTGAGCCGTCTCACGAGCTTTTTTGGGGTTATATATATATATAGGCTCATGAGCGAAAAACTCGCGAACAGCTCGAGCTCTACTTGAGCTCGCGAGCTCAATATACCGGTCTCGAGCTCAAGCTCGAGCCAAGTAGGATGAGTTCGACGAGCTCGAGCTCGAAATATTTAATTAGCTCGAGCTTGAGCTCGAGCTTGGGATTTTTGTCAAGCTCGACTCGAGATCGACTCGTTTACACTACTAAGGTGGATGGCTTCACCTTGCAGCTAGCCCTGACATTTGGCCTAAGGGAGGTCCTCTTCAAGCTGGAGATCAGCAGAGATCCCCCCATATCTTACGAAGAGGTTATTGAGAGGGCCAATAAGTTCGTTTAGGGGGAGGCCTCGAATCGAAGCTTCCTGTCCAAGCTCACCAAGATGTCCACAGAGGAGGAAGAGGACGAGGAGAAGGTCCCGTTCATAGGAAGAAAGAGGAGCTCTGAAGGCAGGATGGGAACAAGCAGGAAGAGCGAAGGTGGGAGGAGCCAAGGAGGGAAGAGCCCAAGAGAGAGGATACGTGACGTGAGGAGGCACTAGTGGCTCCGGAGCATCAGGAGGAGGAAAGGAGGTATCAGGTCCCTGTCAATAGGCCACCCTGGAGTCCGGTAGGCAGGCCCTAACATGAAGGTCCAGGGAGAAGATTTTCTCGGAAAGAGGAAACTTCAACAAGCCAGAGAGACGTCGGGAAAGAGGACGCGAGGAAGCGATGACTGTTGCCCGACAGGGTAACATGCAAGTTCAAAGAAACCTGCGAAGAAGGACACAAGCGGAGGAGATTTCCCTCTACTGCGATCTACATCAAGTGGAGGGGCATGGGACGATAGCGTCCTCTGACTTTTGGGAAGCTAGGAGGAGGCTAGCTGCTGGAGAAGGAGGGGGTAACAACGAACGCAGGAAGCCCATGCCGATCCAATGATAGTACAAGCCATCGCTTGAAGGAGGAATGAAGATCGAATCGACCAGGGAGGTCGAGGAGAAGTTGCCCAAGGAGGAGGAGGAGGAGAAGCAGTGAAGGTAATCCACGGGGAAGCAGGGCTAGGAGCTTCCCGCAAAGGTAGTCTCCATCAAATCTACCGCAAGAGCGTCGCCTCGACCTCGCAGGCACCGCCTTCGTTGGAGGAGATCACTTTCTCTAAGGAGGACATGCTAGAGAATGAGAATCCCTTCCATGATGCCCTCGTGATCTAGGCTGCTGTGGAGGACTTCACTGTCGACCGAATCTTGGTGGATAACAGGAGCTCCGTGAACGTTATCTTCAAAAAGACATTTGATGGGTTGAGAGTCGAGGCAGGAAGGATAGTGACTTCGGACGGTCCCCTCTTTGGCTTCTCGGGAGAGAAGAAAGGGGTGGAGGGAGGAGCGGATCTACTTGTAATGCTTGGTGGCACTTCAATCAAGTGTTGGTTCGTCATCATCGATGGCCCGAGCTGCTACAAGGCGATCTTTGGGAGGCCGCTCATCAAGTTCTTCAAGGCCGTCTCATCCTCCTACCATCAGTGTTTAAAGTACTGTCATGGGGATGTTCGAGTGAGGATCAGGAGCGATCCGAGAGCTCCCCGCAAGTGCTAGCTCAGCGCAGTTAGCACCATCGGCTGGATGGAGGATGCAGAGGAGATATGGAAGGCGCTGGAGAGCGTGGCGAGGCTGGAAGCAGCGGAAGAGGTGGAAGAGATAGAGATGCTCTCTAAAGCTGGAGACCGTGGATTGCTGAAGATCGGAGGATCCCTGAAGACCGACGAAAAGATAAGGATGGCGACATGTATGCAAGAGAATGTCGACATCTTTGCCTGGAGCGCCGCCAAAATGTCGGGGATAGACGTGGAGGTTGTCTGTCATCGCCTCAATCTGGACCCCGCAGTCAAGCCCATCCGTCAAAAGAAGAGGATGAGTGCCACTACGTTGGTTGTGCCCATTCAAGAGGAGGTGAAGAAGCTGCTTGAGGCAAGTTTTGTATCTGAGATTCAGTATCTAGGCTGAGTATCAAATGTTGTAAATGTGAAAAAGGTTGGGGGGAGCTGGAGAATGTGTGTAGATTTCTCTCTTCTGAATAAAGCTTGCCCGAAGGATTGTTATCCCCTGCCTCGAATCGACGCACTGGTTGATTCAGTTGTCGGTTATTCTGTGATGAGCTTCCTTAATGCCTTTTCAGGATACAAGAGATTCGGATGCATCCTCCCGATTGTCGCGATGTCTCCTTCATCACTGGCGATGGCTGCTACCGCTACAAGATGATGCATTTCATGTTGAAGGACGCGAGGGCTACATACCAGCGAATGATGGATCAAGTTTTCAAGGAACAAAAGGGAAGGAACCTGGAGGTGTATGTGGATGACCTCTTGGTCAAGAGCAAGATCACCCAAGAGCATGTCATCGATCTGGAGGAGACCTTCGCAACGCTCAACAGGTTCAAAATGAGGCTCAATCCCGCCAAGTGCCTGTTTGGGGCAGGAAGAGGGAAGTTTTTGGGACATCTCCTCACCCCCGAAGGAGTGGAGCCCAACCCTGACAAGGTTAAAGCTATCGTCGAGATGACATCGCTGAAGAGCACCAAGCAAGTTCAGAGGCTGGCTGGAAGGCTGGCAGGCCTTAGCCGCTTCCTGTCAAAGGCGGGGGAGAAGTGTTCTCCATTCTTCAAAATGCTCCGGAACAACCAGCAATTTTAGTGGAGCAAAGAGCGCGAGAATTCCTTCGAAAAGCTAAAGCAACAGCTAACCCAGACACCTCTCCTCCAAGGCCCGAGGGAAGGCGAGGACCTACTCCTCTATCTAGGAGTGGACGCGGAGGCGGTGAGTTCTGTGCTTGTCAGAGAAGAAGGGAAGAAGCAGCTACCCATCTATTATGCAAGCTGAGTGCTAAAGAAGACAGAGATGTGGTATCCCATCCTCGAGAAGTTAACTTTTGCCTTGGTGGTGTTGGCGCAGAAGCTCCGGGCTAATTTTCCTGGATATGGTGGAGCATTCGGGAAGGCTGGCGAAATGGTCGGCAGAACTCAGTGATTTCGACATTTCCTTCTCGCCCCGGGTGGCGATAAAAGCATTGGCAGTGGTGGAATTCCTAGCTGACTTCTCAGGGGAGGCAGATAAAAGTGATGGCCCATCGAGTCTGGTTTCCTAGAAGATGTTCGTGGATGGAGCTTCGGGCAAGAGCTTTGTGGGAGTAGGCATCGTGCTTCTCACACCGCAGGGAACTAGGATCGAGCAAGCGGTCGAGATCCTCTTCTCCGTCACGAACAATCAAGCAGAGTATAAGGCCATAGTGGCAGGCTTGCGTCTTGCCAAGGAGTTGGGTGTAAGATCCCTCTCCCGCTACCGGGGCCAAGCGGACCTTATGCCCAGAGCCGACGCATTACGGTGACTTCCAACACACGGGTTGGGCTACACCACGCAACGTCGACCCTGGGCATAAGGTCCGCTTGGCCCCGGGAGCGGGAGAGGGATCTTACAAATGGTATCAGAGCCAGGTATACCAACTACCTCTTATTCCCACCTAATGGTTTACAAGTTATCTTCATTCTATTGTTTTACTATTCGCAGACCAAATGAGTTATATGAACCACCTAAGGGGAGGTACTACAAATATTCATCCAATTGACTCAAGATTATTACCAGAAGGCTATCATGAGTTTCTTAATGCTACACTCCTGTACTCTTCCAAGTCCCATGGGTCTAGATGGGTAGATTACAAAAACCCAAATTTGCTAAACGCAGACCACTTAAGGATGTTGCACCCTTAAAAAAAGAAAACCCTAACCATAGGTCCTATGACTCCACAGATTTTATCCAAGGATCCTACTGCCCTAAATAGGACATGGTTCAATTCCCATAATTTTCCAACTTAATTTAATATTTAATTAATTTTCTTGAATAGTGAGGGCCACACTAACTTGTTCATGAAGTACCCTAAAATCTGGTCCAATGCCTGCCCAATATTTATTCTGAGTGTATACTGAATTCAAAAGCATAACCCCAAGAGATGAAGGATCACAATTACTGTTTTGACCTTGAATTAAATAATTGAAGTTTAGTACAAAACCACCAAATTAATTAAATAAATACCAAAACTGTATTTAAAAATTCCAGAAAATTCCCATATGCTATAAACATTGAAGTAATCATAATCTGAAGGTTTCACATGGTTACAAGGTGAATTGACTATGTATTTGTATAAATCATCAAAAGAGCAATTATGGTAATTTTCTTATAAGTACAACAATTATCACTAGAAGTGCTCCAATTAAAATTCCAGGGGCTACATATCATCACAAGTGAACATCCTAAAGGGTTTGGTGGCCCTAGGTATGGTTTTGCTATGCAACATAAATAAATCCCCAAAATCTAGATTTTCCCAAAAATCATAAAATGGATAGATTCATAAGTAACACCCCAAGTGATTTAAATGCCTTATAATATGAGCATCTATGTATTTCCAAAATCTCAGAATTTTGCAAGGACAATTACCATTTATTACCAATTTATTTTCAAAAGGGCATATAAGTAAATTCAATCAAGTAAGTATGAAAAAGTCATCAAGGGTCACAAGATTAAATCCAGAGGTCATAAGCATATCAATTGACATCCATGTTCTATTTGGTAATGAGAAGATAAACCTAAGTTATTGATTTGGCATAAACCCTCCATTAAGCCATTTTTCCATAAATCAAAATAAAAACCATTTAAGTAATGAAAATTCCAAGAACAATATACTGGCCCTAGAATGTCATTCTCTGCCTAGGGTTGAAGTTTGGTTGTCTATAAATGAGTTTAGGTCCTAATTGCTTCATTAAGGCCCAAAAGGGGCAATTAAGTAAACTTGAGGTTTGGGCTAGGGTTTTGGCCTTCAATGCTCCAATCACCCTCTTGGTGATGAACAAGACCCTACACTAACCCTAGACCCCATCACCACTGAAATTTGATAAGCCCCTAAGGCTAAGCTCCAAATTCCACAAGCCACCAAGGTTATGTGACTTCCAAACCTAGGGCAAAAATATGCCCTTTGGGGGTTCACCCTTAAGATGAACTCCAATTGGCCTCAAATTTGGAACAGAGGCTAAACATAACCATACCCACATGCCACCAAAGAAAGAGGGTCATTAGGGGTGATTTCACCCACTAATTCCTCTTAGGTCAAAATCTTAAGATGAGATTAAAACTATAACTTAAAGGTGCCCAATCTACACCAATTTCTGGCACAAGGTGGGCCTATGGTGGACATTCATGTGGCCAAAATCTCAGCCCCATAGGCCCACCCAATCAAAAGTTATTAAGGTTTTGGTGGGCTAACCCCACCTAGGACCAGCCCTAGGAAAAAGGCTCCTCTGGGGTCTACTGGCCTCCAAATGCCAAGATCTCAGTTTCTAATGAAACTAGACATCCAGGGCTACAAAAGTGTGTCTCACATCATTTTCATGAATTGGCCATTAAGGGCCTCATTTAGGCTCCTCAATCTGAGTGAAGTTCCTGGCCCAATCACACACCACCCCTAAGCCATCCTCACTCCAAAGAGGGTTCACCCACAAGGAGTGGTCCAATGGACCCAATATTTTTAGCAGTGTGTGGGATTAGCCTAAACTTCACCCCACCCTAATATGGGGGCCCCACAAGGGAAATTGGCCACCCAAATTACAGAAATTTACTATTTAAAGATTAGATAAAAACTATAGGAAAAAGGTCTCCATAAATCCTAATATTTGGGCACATGATAGATCTAATATATTTACTATAGGGTTTAAAATATCAGCCCTAAACTCCAAGCCAAATGGGAGTAAAAAATAATTTAGTGCTAGGGATTTGTTTGGACCAGTCTCAGCAAACCAGCTCTACAGAAGCCAAATCATCACCAAATGACTTGATCTAAGTTTTAAATTAAATTAGACTCAACCCTCTTCAAAAGTTATCTCTGGTGACTTTTTGAGTTATGGCCTCTAAAGGCCTTAAAATCGAGCTACAAAATGGGTGCAGAAACTGGCTAACAGCACCCCACATTAAATCAACCCATAAGGCGCATCCTGCGCACGAATCTTGAAGCAGATCGGGCGGCCCTCCGTCATTGTCTTCCTCGAGCCAACGGCTCTGATTTGCCCGACCTGGAGCCGCTTGAAGCACGAAATCCCGGCCACCCGTCCACCTCCCTGGCCAGCCACCGCCACCACCACCTCCGTTGAGGTGGTGCCGATCGATTGGCGGTGGATTGGTCGCCGGCGGGGGCCGTTTCCGGCGATTCTAACAGGAAGCCCAAACGGCTAAACGGAGAGGAAATGCGGATTGGGTTCGGCTCAATTGAGCTCGAACTCGACATCTAACAGCCCTAGATGCTAGCACAGTCAGAGGGGGGGGAGAAGCGAACCTGGAAACGGGCTGGGCGGCGAGTATTCCGGCGGTTTGCCATCTCCGTTTCCGTCTCCGACGAGCTTGCTACAGAACTCGATTCTCCACCGAATTCTTCGATCCAAAGTGCTAGCCCGACTGCAAACGACCCTCTGGAGCTGTTGGTGAGGTTTATATAGGCTGAGGAGGGCTGTGCTGGAGGATTCGAGGTGGTGGCTCACGGGGGTGACTTGGCCGACCAGCCCCCTGCTGCATCCTTGCTTTCCAGCTCCCTCTCATCACTCAACACCATCAGGGGTGAGCCCAAGGCTGATTGGGAGGAGAGAGAGGGGGAGATTGGGCTCCTTTTGCTTTTTGCTTTATCAAGCCCCCTTTTTGTCCCCTACTTTAACCCAAACCCTCACTTGGGTTAGCTTGGGTTAGCCCAACCCCTTAGCCACAACCCACCAGACCCCATGAGCCCAAATGATTTCACAAACCTTAGGCTTAGATTCTAATTAAAAAGGGGGGAAAAGGTTTAGGCACTCAAATTGGGATTAAGCCCAATTGAGTTGACTTTGACTTTGACCAATTGGGTTGACTGGTCCCCCATGTAGGTCATGGGTCCCATGTCATCACTCAATAGAGCTTGGCCCATGGTGGGGCCCCATTTGGCCCAATTTGATTAAAAGGTGTGAAAATACCCAAATTGCCCTTCTTTGATACTTTGGCCAAATTGAGGTGACTTGACCCTTCCATGATGGGGCTTTTGGGCCTCTTAGGTTCCTAATGATGCTTAGAGACTATATGTTGAGTCAATTTTAGGATTTGGGTGAATATTGACCACATTTGGGTTGAGTTGACCTTTTTGCCCTAATTTGGAGTTTGACCAAATTGGAGAGGGTTGACCACCCTATGATGGGGCTTTTGGGTCCAAAGGGTCTCTAATAGGGTTTGGAACATGAGGGGTAAGTCAATTTGGCCTCTTGGGGGTCAATTGCCCCTCAATTGGTTGGTTTGGTTCAGACTTACTTAAGGTGATTTTGGGCTAATCCTAAGGAATTGAGCCTCACCAAGGGGGTGATCACCCCAATTACTCCTTCCTTAAGGTTTAGGGAACTAAGGGTGGTCTCAATTTGGGAAACTTGGTGTCCAACTGGCCCTCTATAGCAACTTAGGTCCCATTTGATTGGGACTTTAGGTGTGCACATAGCAAAGTTCTCACCCTAAGGGGTCCTCAAGGCCCCTCATCCCACCCCTTGAGCTCCCAATCTCACACTAGGGGTCTAGTAGGATTGGGGATGTTACAAATCCCAATAAACAATAAAATAATTTCGTCCTCGAAATTCTAGTTTGGGTCTACGGGGTGCAAGAAAAGCACATAAAGGAATGTAACTTACAATATTAAACTGTACCTGAGGTAAAGAGTCCCGGGTAGCGCTCCCGCATGAGGTCCAAAGGCTCCCAAGTGTGCTCCTCTCGCCCATGGTTGGACCACAACACCTTTACCAGCGGGACCTTCTTCCGCCGCAAGACGCGGACCTCCGAGTCGTCGATCCGGATGGGCTCTAGTATAACTGATTTGTCGGGTGCCACCGGGCCGGTAGTAGACTCTACAAGCTGCTCGGGCCGAAGGAGAGCTCTCCGGAGGGAGGAAACGTGGAAGACGTCGTGCACATTTGCCAGCTCGGGCGGCAGCTCCAGCCTGTACGCCAAAGGACTGATCCTCTCCAGGACCATATACGGCCCCATGTACCGGGGACTGAGCTTCTTCCGCCCTTTAACCCGCGTAACTCCGTGCATCGGGCGTATTTTCAAGAAAACACGATCCCCCACCTGGAACTCTACCAACCGGTGTCGGGCATTATAGTACTTTGCCTGCCTGCTCTGTGCCTCCAGCATCCGATCCCTGATCAGTCGAACCACAGCGTCCGTCTCCTCTATATAATCAGACCCCAAGGCCCGCGGGTCCTCATCCTGTACCCAAGAGAGAGGGGTGTGACACTTCCTCCCGTACAGAGCCTCGTATGGTGCCATCCCAATGCTAGCTTGGTGGCTATTGTTGTACGAGAACTCAATCAGCGGCAACAGCTGCTCCCAAGGCTTGCCCGTATCCAGAATGCATAATCGCAGTAAATCCTCCATCGTCCGGTTGGTACGCTCCGTCTGACCATCGGTCTGAGGGTGGAACGCAGTGCTAAAAGTCAACCGGGATCCCAAGTAGGCCTGGACCGCTCTCCACTCCCTGGAGGTAAAGCGTCCATCTCGGTCTGAAACTATCGCCTTGGGCACCCCATGATACCTCACCACCTTCTCCACAAACAAACGTACTAGGTCGCCGACCGGACCCTCCTTCCGAACTGGAATAAATCGTGCCACCTTGGTCAACCTGTCGACTATCACCCAAACAGAGTCGTTCCCCGAATGAGATCGCGGCAGGCCGTGCATGAAATCCATAGATATATCTTCGAATTTCCACTCCGGCACCGGGAGTGGCTGCAAAAGACCTCCTGGAGCCCTGCACTCCGCCTTCACCCTCTGACAACTCTCACAATGGGTCACAAACCGCACGATATCCTTCTTCATCCCCGGCCAAAACACGACCTTCCGCAGGTCCGCCGCCATCTTGGTAATGTCGGGGTGTACCGAATATTGGGAGCAATGGGCCTCCCGAAGAACCTCCTCTCGAATCCCCTTCCTGGCGGGGATGTAAACTCTGCCGCGGTGGTGAACTAGGTCCTCCTTCAAGGAGTAATCTCCAGCAGCGTCGTCTTCCAATGACCTGAATACCGGCTCCAAAGCCGGATCCTGCTGCTGTCCCTCCCGGATACGGTCTCGAATATCACAGGTCATACTCATCGAAGCCATGTACTCCGCATATACCCCCGGATCGGCTCTGCTCACCAGGGTAATCTGCATATCCCGCAACATCTGCACCAACTCCATGTCCATTACTCTGCTCTCTGCCCCTACGGCACTGCCCCTCCTGCTCAGAGCGTCCGCTACTGTGTTGGCCTTGCCCGGATGATAATGCATGGTGTAGTCGTAATCGCACAAGAACTCCAACCATCGTCGCTGTCGTAGGTTGAGGTCCTTCTGGGTGTCGATGTACTTGAGGTTCTTATGATCCGAGAAGATCTCACAATGAATCCCGTACAAATAATGTCTCCACACCTTTAAGGCAAATACGACCGCTCCAAGCTCTAGGTCATGCACCGGGTAGTTCATCTCGTGCTTCTTCAGCTGACGGGAGGCATAGGCGATCACGTGCCCATGCTGCATAAGCACCGCTCCCATCCCCTGATAAGATGCGTCGGTATAGATCTGAAATCCCTCCTTCCCAAATGGAAGTGCAAGGATAGGGGCTGAGATAAGTCTGTCCTTCAGCTCCGCATAGGCCGCCTCACATCGCGGCGTCCAGTCAAATACAGCATCCTTCTTTGTCAATGAAGTGAGGGGAAGGGCAATCCTGGAGAATCCCGCCACGAACTTGCGGTAATAACCTGCTAACCCCAAGAAGCTCCAGATATCCACTGCGGTCTTCGGCTTCGGCCAATCTCTGACAGCCTGCACCTTAGCCGGATCCACCGCTAGACCGGCCCCGCTGATGATGTGTCCCAAAAAGGCCACCTCCTTCAACCAGAACTCGCACTTTGAGAACTTGGCAAACATCCGGTGCTCCCTCAACTTCCTCAGCACCGCTGCTAGGTGGCTGGCGTGCTCCTCCTCGGTCCTCGAGTAGACCAAAATATCGTCGATGAATACTATCACAAATACATCGAGGAAGGGCTCGAAGATCCGGTTCATCATACTCATGAATGCCGACGGGGCGTTGGTGAGCCCAAACGGCATCACCGTAAACTCGAACAAACCGTACCTCGAGCTGAATGCGGTCTTTGGTATGTCTTCCTCTCGTATCCTCAGCTGATAGTAGCCCGACCGCAAATCCATCTTGGAGAACCAATGGGCACCCTGCAGCTGGTCAAACAGCTCGTCAATCCTCGGTAGCGGATAGGTATTCCGCACCGTCAATCTATTGAGCTCCCGATAGTCGATACACAGTCGGAGGGTCCCATCTTTCTTCTTTACGAACAAGACCGGAGCTCCCCATGGGGACGAGCTCGGCCTCACGAATCCGGCATCCACTAGTTCTTTCAGCTGTACTCTGAACTCTGCCAACTCCTTGGGTGCCATGCGGTACGGTGCCCGGGACACTGGCCTCGCCCCGGGTACTAGCTGAATCTGGAAGTCTACGTCTCTATGCGGCGGCAAGCCGGGCAACTTCTCCGGGAATACGTCGGGGAAGTCCCGGACTATCGGCACCTCGTCCACTGATATCTTCAACTCTGCCATCTCGAAGCAGATAAGGTATACCTCCTCCCCCTGCTCATGGGCCTTCACAACCTGTGTAGAAGATAGAGGGGTACGCGGGAGAGATCTAATACCTTCGACGGTGACCCAGGTGGTCCCATAAGCCAGTAGCTCGATCTTCTTCGTCGCACAATCGATCTTGGCATGGTGGTCGTGCAACCATGACATGCCCAAAATCAGGTCGAAATCTGGAAGCTTCAGGATCGATGCCCAGGACTCAAAGATCTCTCCCTCGATCTCAAGGTCCATGGTGCACCTGGCTGTGGTGCGCATCACTGAGCCATCTGGTAGTCACACCCTCCTTACTACGCCGTCGACCCTCTGGATCCCCTCCAAGCCTACGAGGAAGTCCTCCGAGATAAAGGAGTGCGATGCACCCGTGTCAAACAAGGTGTGTGCGGGTTTTCCGTTGACGAGTACGACACCTAGGGGTTGTTATAAAGTCAAGCTACTACTAAAGCTAAGGGGATTTAAGAAGTTGCAATTACATAATTAACAATAAAAGTACCTGTGATGACTTCCTCGGGGTTCCTTGGCTGGGCGAGATCCAATGCGAAAGCCTGCTCTGGTTGTCTGTTTCTCTCGGGAAACCTTCGGCCACGGCCACGACCACCTCCACGGCCCTGGTGTGCTGGAGGTGCTGGAGGGGCTGCTGGAGGGGGTGGTGGAGGTGGAGGGAAACGCCGCGGGCAATGGATCCTGATGTGCCCCGGCTGATTGCACTCGAAACAGACTACCGGGGGTCGTCCACGACCGTCTGCTCTCTCTGGCCCTAAAGCTCGCAGTGGTTGAGGGGCCATCACCATCTGAGGCTGCTGCACCGGTGCCTCCAAAGGAAGAGGATATCCTCCACCCCTCCTGGGCCTCATAACTCTATCCCGCCGCCGGTCACTGCCACCCTCTCCGTGAAACACCCTGTCCGCTGATCTCTTGCCCTTGACCTGTTCTGACAACTGGTCTGCCTCAAACTTCTTCGCCACCTCTATAATCTGAGTCAGGGTGCCCTCAGATATGAACAGGAGAGCCTGCCTGAGAGGGGCCCTCAACCCCTTATAGAACTTCTTCGCCAAGCCTCGATCATCCGCAAACTGTGCCCCCGCGAACCTGGCCAAATGAGAAAACTCTCTCTGGTACTCGATCACAGAACGGGTCCCCTGAGCCAAGTGCAGAAATCTCTCCTCCAACGCGTCCCTGTCCGTAGCTGATACGAAATGGTCCAGGAACACCGTGCTGAACTCATCCCAGGTAATCCCCGAGTAATCTCTGTCACGGAAGGTGGAGTCCGCCAGTGACTTCCACCACCTCTTCGCGTGGGCATCCAGTGCTGAAACTGCTAACGTCACAGCCTTGCTGACCGGGCAACTAATGCCTGCCAGCATTTCCTGAATGGTATCCAGCCACTCCTCCGTCTTCACCGCATCCTCTGTCCCTCTATAGACCGGTGGGGACAGACCCTTGAACGTGCTCAACCAATTCGACCCTGGGTTCGGCTGAGGTGCTGGGATCACCTGAGCCCGAAACGCATCCAAGATCGCTGTCAAAGTCTGCCCTAACTCTGTCTGCTGGAAGGGAGTGGCAGTCGGAGGAGGGGGAATGGTGTTCTGAGGTTCCTCGTCTCTAGCAGCCTGACACGAATATGAGAAGTTTAGTAGATTGAAGAATCTAAATCATGCTTAAAGGACTCAGGAATGTAGTTTACACATGGGCACACCACTGCTTCCGCTGCGTAGTTTGTCCCCAAACTACACTCGTGCGGGGGTGGCCCAAGTTGTTGTGGACTAATTGCTCGTACGCATGATCGTTCGTCCCTCTGATACCATTTGTAAGATCCCTCTCCCGCTCCCGGGGCCAAGCAGACCTTATGCCCAGAGCCGACGCATTACGGTGACTTCCAACACACGGGTTGGGCTACACCACGCAACGTCGACCCTGCCGTCTATGATCATAGTGCGAGCAATAAGAGAAGTAAGTACGAGAGAAAGTACAAACTGAATAAAAAAAGAGTCCACAAAACACATTCCATCATATATATATATCAAAAGCTGAACCACATGATAAATATATGTCCGAGCATGAAACAAAAGTACGTAAATGAAAGGACATAAGCCCGGTACATCATAATATAAAATCTCTCAAAACTCACTACATGCGGAAGCTATCTCAACATCACTCAACACTAACACTCAAAAGAAGTCCACCTGAAGTCTCGTGGCCGCTACTCGCTGTGTCGCTGTCTGCTCAGGTCCTGCCCTCGTCTCCTGCGGTGCGTGCGACAGCTCCGTCTCCTCGGAATCCTAGATTGTTGTCGGCCCCAATGCAAACCGTCAGTCAAAGAATGACCGAGCTCGCTAGGTCCCCTCCTCCTCCTGCGACTCCTAGGCACCGCGCGGGAGGAGGAAGCGGGGGACGAGCAAGGAACAAGCAGGTGACAGGGAAAGAAAAATTAGTATATGTATATAATTCTAGTCTACACAAGTGTAAAAGAGGCTAGGCTATCATATATAAGCAAAAGTAAAGGCAGAAGCATAAAAAGTAAGGTGCAGCAGTAAGTAAGCAGTAAAGTAAGTAAAGCAGAGCAGTAAGAGTAGTAGCGATAAGTAGCATTCTCGTACCCTAACTTATATGAATGCCCATACAAACTTATAAGTTAGGATTTCCAGAAATCGTAACTCATCATATAAAGGAGCCCACACTGATTTATATGATGAGGATCTGCAGGGGGGGTATGCTATGCTTATGCTATGAATGTTTTATGCAATGAAACTCACACACACGACTCTATGCGCATAGACCTTTGTAGTTCCCTCTGTTTGAGAGGAAGCCAACCTCTCGGGTACCAACCGCTGTGACACACGGTGGTAGCGGACCGGGCTGTCCACTCCTAGGCGGGTATACACTCTACCAGGCCTAGACCGTACGTACGCCTCGACGCTAAACAACCGCGGAGCTCTGCGTACTCTTTGCTGGAGTCCACCAGACTGTGAGCCAAGTGAGAGGTGTCTTCGGGGAACTGTCGTCCCGACACGCAGCCAAGCTGGCCCCTTAGACCCCTCCTACACACCCGCTAAGTCAACGTACCGCGGTCGGAGTGATGACCTGCCTAGTACCGAAGACCTGCCACATTTCTGAGAAAGTTACCGGGATAATCATCCCCTCGAGGTTCCTGCTCGACTAACTGAGCACCACAATACTGCCACTCCCGCAACTGGGAGGAATTACATAAATCCGATCTTACCCTACCCTGGGCATAAGGTCCGCTTGGCCCCGGGAGCGGGAGAGGGATCTTACAAATGGTATCAGAGCCAGGTATACCAACTACCTCTTATTCCCACCTAATGGTTTACAAGTTATCTTCATTCTATTGTTTTACTATTCGCAGACCAAATGAGTTATATGAACCACCTAAGGGGAGGTACTACAAATATTCATCCAATTGACTCAAGATTATTACCAGAAGGCTATCATGAGTTTCTTAATGCTACAATCCTGTACTCTTCCAAGTCCCATGGGTCTAGATGGGTAGATTACAAAAACCCAAATTTGCTAAACGCAGACCACTTAAGGATGTTGCACCCTTAAAAAAAGAAAACCCTAACCATAGGTCCTATGACTCCACAGATTTTATCCAAGGATCCTACTGCCCTAAATAGGACATGGTTCAATTCCCATAATTTTCCAACTTAATTTAATATTTAATTAATTTTCTTGAATAGTGAGGGCCACACTAACTTGTTCATGAAGTACCCTAAAATCTGGTCCAATGCCTGCCCAATAATTATTCTGAGTGTATACTGAATTCAAAAGCATAACCCCAAGAGATGAAGGATCACAATTACTGTTTTTCCCTTGAATTAAATAATTGAAGTTTAGTACAAAACCACCAAATTAATTAAATAAATACCAAAACTGTATTTAAAAATTCCAGAAAATTCCCATATGCTATAAACATTGAAGTAATCATAATCTGAAGGTTTCACATGGTTACAAGGTGAATTGCCTATGTATTTGTATAAATCATCAAAATGGCAATTATGGTAATTTTCTTATAAGTACAACAATTATCACTAGAAGTGCTCCAATTAAAATTCCAGGGGCTACATATCATCACAAGTGAACATCCTACAGGGTTTGGTGGCCCTAGGTATGGTTTTGCTATGCAACATAAATAAATCCCCAAAATCTAGATTTTCCCAAAAATCATAAAATGGATAGATTCATAAGTAATGGACACCCCAAGTGATTTAAATGCCTTATAATATGAGCATCTATGTATTTCCAAAATCTCAGAATTTTGCAAGGACAATTACCATTTATTACCAATTTATTTTCAAAAGGGCATATAAGTAAATTCAATCAAGTAAGTATGAAAAAGTCATCAAGGGTCACAAGATTAAATCCAGAGGTCATAAGCATATCAATTGACATCCATGTTCTATTTGGTAATGAGAAGATAAACCTAAGTTATTGATTTGGCATAAACCCTCCATTAAGCCATTTTTCCATAAATCAAAATAAAAACCATTTAAGTAATGAAAATTCCAAGAACAATATACTGGCCCTAGAATGTCATTCTCTGCCTAGGGTTGAAGTTTGGTTGTCTATAAATGAGTTTAGGTCCTAATTGCTTCATTAAGGCCCAAAAGGGGCAATTAAGTAAACTTGAGGTTTGGGCTAGGGTTTTGGCCTTCAAGGCTCCAATCACCCTCTTGGTGATGAACAAGACCCTACACTAACCCTAGACCCCATCACCACTGAAATTTGATAAGCCCCTAAGGCTAAGCTCCAAATTCCACAAGCCACCAAGGTTATGTGACTTCCAAACCTAGGGCAAAAATATGCCCTTTGGGGGTTCACCCTTAAGATGAACTCCAATTGGCCTCAAATTTGGAACAGAGGCTAAACATAACCATACCCACATGCCACCAAAGAAAGAGGGTCATTAGGGGTGATTTCACCCACTAATTCCTCTTAGGTCAAAATCTTAAGATGAGATTAAAACTATAACTTAAAGGTGCCCAATCTACACCAATTTCTGGCACAAGGTGGGCCTATGGTGGACATTCATGTGGCCAAAATCTCAGCCCCATAGGCCCACCCAATCAAAAGTTATTAAGGTTTTGGTGGGCTAACCCCACCTAGGACCAGCCCTAGGAAAAAGGCTCCTATGGGGTCTACTGGCCTCCAAATGCCAAGATCTCAGTTTCTAATGAAACTAGACATCCAGGGCTACAAAAGTGTGTCTCACATCATTTTCATGAATTGGCCATTAAGGGCCTCATTTAGGCTCCTCAATCTGAGTGAAGTTCCTGGCCCAATCACACACCACCCCTAAGCCATCCTCACTCCAAAGAGGGTTCACCCACAAGGAGTGGTCCAATGGACCCAATATTTTTAGCAGTGTGTGGGATTAGCCTAAACTTCACCCCACCCTAATATGGGGGCCCCACAAGGGAAATTGGCCACCCAAATTACAGAAATTTACTATTTAAAGATTAGATAAAAACTATAGGAAAAAGGTCTCCATAAATCCTAATATTTGGGCACATGATAGATCTAATATATTTACTATAGGGTTTAAAATATCAGCCCTAAACTCCAAGCCAAATGGGAGTAAAAAATAATTTAGTGCTAGGGATTTGTTTGGACCAGTCTCAGCAAACCAGCTCTACAGAAGCCAAATCATCACCAAATGACTTGATCTAAGTTTTAAATTAAATTAGACTCAACCCTCTTCAAAAGTTATCTCTGGTGACTTTTTGAGTTATGGCTTCTAAAGGCCTTAAAATCGAGCTACAAAATGGGTGCAGAAACTGGCTAACAGCACCCCACATTAAATCAACCCATAAGGCGCATCCTGCGCACGAATCTTGAAGCAGATCGGGCGGCCCTCCGTCATCGTCTTCCTCGAGCCAACGGCTCTGATTTGCCCGACCTGGAGCCGCTTGAAGCACGAAATCCCGGCCACCCGTCCACCTCCCTGGCCAGCCACCGCCACCACCACCTCCGTTGAGGTGGTGCCGATCGATTGGCGGTGGATTGGTCGCCGGCGGGGACCGTTTCCGGCGATTCTAACAGGAAGCCCAAACGGCTAAACGGAGAGGAAATGCGGATTGGGTTCGGCTCAATTGAGCTCGAACTCGACATCTAACAGCCCTAGATGCTAGCACAGTCAGAGGGGGGGAGAAGCGAACCTGGAAACGGGCTGGGCGGCGAGTATTCCGGCGGTTTGCCATCTCCGTTTCCGTCTCCGACGAGCTTGCTACAGAACTCGATTCTCCACCGAATTCTTCGATCCAAAGTGCTAGCCCGACTGCAAACGACCCTCTGGAGCTGTTGGTGAGGTTTATATAGGCTGAGGAGGGCTGTGCTGGGGGATTCGAGGTGGTGGCTCACGGGGGTGACTTGGCCGACCAGCCCCCTGCTGCATCCTTGCTTTCCAGCTCCCTCTCATCACTCAACACCATCAGGGGTGAGCCCAAGGCTGATTGGGAGGAGAGAGAGGGGGAGATTGGGATCCTTTTGCTTTTTGCTTTATCAAGCCCCCTTTTTGTCCCCTACTTTAACCCAAACCCTCACTTGGGTTAGCTTGGGTTAGCCCAACCCCTTAGCCACACCCCACCAGACCCCATGAGCCCAAATGATTTCACAAACCTTAGGCTTAGATTCTAATTAAAAAGGGGGGAAAAGGTTTAGGCACTCAAATTGGGATTAAGCCCAATTGAGTTGACTTTGACTTTGACCAATTGGGTTTACTGGTCCCCCATGTAGGTCATGGGTCCCATGTCATCACTCAATAGAGCTTGGCCCATGGTGGGGCCCCATTTGGCCCAATTTGATTAAAAGGTGTGAAAATACCCAAATTGCCCTTCTTTGATACTTTGGCCAAATTGAGGTGACTTGACCCTTCCATGATGGGGCTTTTAGGCCTCTTAGGTTCCTAATGATTCTTAGAGACTATATGTGGAGTCAATTTTAGGATTTGGGTGAAGATTGACCACATTTGGGTTGAGTTGACCTTTTTGCCCTAATTTGGAGTTTGACCAAATTGGAGAGGGTTGACCACCCTATGATGGGGCTTTTGGGTCCAAAGGGTCTCTAATAGGGTTTGGAACATGAGGGGTAAGTCAATTTGGCCTCTTGGGGGTCAATTGCCCCTCAATTGGTTGGTTTGGTTCAGACTTACTTAAGGTGATTTTGGGCTAATCCTAAGGAATTGAGCCTCACCAAGGGGGTGATCACCCCATTACTCCTTCCTTAAGGTTTAGGGAACTAAGGGTGGTCTCAATTTGGGAAACTTGGTGTCCAACTGGCCCTCTATAGCAACTTAGGTCCCATTTGATTGGGACTTTAGGTGTGCACATAGCAAAGTTCTCACCCTAAGGGGTCCTCAAGGCCCCTCATCCCACCCCTTGAGCTCCCAATCTCACACTAGGGGTCTAGTAGGATTGGGGATGTTACATTGGGAATCCAGGACATCTGAGCTTTTACAGATTCGATGGTGGTCACTTCGCAGATCCGAGGAAAGTTCGAAGTATGCGATGCCATCCTACAGAGATTCCTGATCAAAGTTAAAGGGTTGATCAGAGGCTTTCAATCATTCTTCTTCGAGCACGTGCCAAGAGAGGAGAATTCAGCGGTAGACCGTTTGACCAAATATGGTCCGAG
Source organism: Dactylorhiza incarnata (assembly GCA_033032865.1). Lineage (NCBI taxonomy): Eukaryota > Viridiplantae > Streptophyta > Magnoliopsida > Asparagales > Orchidaceae > Dactylorhiza > Dactylorhiza incarnata. The sequence goes on along the minus strand of JAWHQI010000154.1, from coordinate 3,401,368 downwards.
GGCCGGAGGAACAATCATCGAGTTGTTTCAACCATCTATTGAAGAAGGGGAGATGATGGAGATCGAGCAGCGCTTTTCCTAGATAGATCTATTAACAACATTTTTGACTACCGGCCAACTCCCAGTAGACGGTGGAGATCAAAGGAAGTTCAGATATAAGGCGTCATACTACTTATTGCATAACAAGGAGCTATATCGCAAGACCAGCTCGAGCCCCTTGGCCAGATGCGTTTCAGACGCCGAAGTACCTCGAGTTTTGGAGGAGATCCATTCCATAGAATGCGGAAGCTATTCGGGAACTTGCACTCTCGAGCAAAAAATCCTGAGACAGGGTTACTTCTGGCCAACCATTCGAAAGGATGCTGAAGCTTTTTCGAAGAGATGTCAGAAGTGCTAGCTATTCGCTCCTCTCCAGTTGCAGCTAGCCCAGCAGCTTCGTTCGATCACGACCCCCTGGCCGTTCGCCATCTGGAGAGTGGATCTGATATGTCATTCCCCCAAGCTAGTGGCCAACGGAAGTTCGTTCTCATCATGATCGACTACTTCTCCAAATGGATTGAGGCCAAGGCTCTGGACAAGACCACCTCTCAAGTCGTGAAGAACTTCATATAGGGGGTAATCGCCTACAGGTTCGAGATCCCCCTCACCATCGTCAACAACAACGACCTGCAATTTGACAGCTTAGAACTGGAGGACTTCTGCAAACAGCTAGGGACCGATCTTCTGTTTGCCTCAGTACATCATCCTCGGAGCAACGAGCAAGTGGAAGCAGCCAACAAACTAGTCATCAACCTCCTGAAGAAGAAAGCCGAGAACTTAAAAGGGAACTGGGAGCAACAGCTCCCTTAAGTTTTATGGGCTCTGAGGACCACTCCTAATTCGGTCACGAGAGAAACTTCTTTTAAGCTATCTCACGGAGTCACGAGTCCGAAGCTATATCCCAGTAGAGTTCGAGGTCAGGAGTCCTAGAGTGGTTGCGGCAGAAGATGAAGATAAGGAATGATGGCTAGAGAATGAAGAGGCTCAGAGGCTCTCTCTCGACTACATTGAAGAACTTCAAGACCTAGCCTCGGCTCGGCATGAAGAGATAAAGAGACGAATGACGAAATATTTTGACAAGCACGTCCGCATCAAGCAGTTCCAACCAGGCGACCTCGTTCTGAAGAAAGTAGATGCGACAGGAAGAGCAACCGCTATCGAAAAGCTTAACCCAAATTGGGAAGGGTTTTTTATCATCTACGAGTCAATAACAGCTGGAGGATATCGTCTGCAGAATCACGAAGGGGAGATGCTTGCGAATACCAGGAGCGGTGATGACCTGAAAAGGTTCTACCCCTAACATGAATATGTATATTCATTCTATGTGCATTTATTTTGTATAAATGAATTCCTCGCCCCCTGAAACATGGGATTGCGTGAGTCCTTTTTCTCTTTCAGCAAGTGTTCTAAAAAAGAGTAGGAGAAATCGATCTCCACGATAAATTGGGAAACGGGCCTCCGACTTGACTCTTGTAAAACCCAGGATGGGTGATGGGACAGTGCATCAGGTTAGCGAGTTTTCCTAAGACCAAGCATCTGCATTGACAATCGAGATCAACTCCCCCCTTGCATGTTGGTCGAGTGACCCCCCGATTGCATTTCTCATCCGACTGGAGAGATTATCAGGAAAAAGTCTGGACGCCGACCTCCCAACTCAACGAAAAGATAGCTGATGTAGCTGACTAAGGGACCCTTGTATAAATGTGTCATTTAACCTCAAAGGGCTGAAAGCTCACAACAAAGCCTAGTTTTACTATCATTTCTTCCAATCATATGAGTTGATGAGGTTAACCCCCTTTGATGGTTGAGTAACAAGATGAAGACTCTTTAGGAACCAAGAGTCCCAAATAGGATGGCGGCCTCGGGATAGTGTGTCCCCTTGGACCTCCCAGACTGTCATTCTCTACTCATCGATTCTCTCAGCATCCAACAACAAAGTAGGATGGAGGCCTCAGGATGGTGCATGTGTCCCCTTGGACCTCCCCGATTGTCATTCCATACTCGTCGATTCTCTCAGCATCCAGCAGCGAAGTAGGATGGAGGTCTCGGGATGGTGTGTCCCCTTGTACCTCCCCGACTGTCATTCCCTACTCGTTGATTCTCTCAGCATCCAGCAGCGAAGTAGGATGGAGAATTCAGGATGATGTGTCCCCTTGGACCTCCCCAACTTTCATTCCCTACTCGTCCATTCTCTCAGCATCTAGCAGCCAAGTAGGATGGAGGCCCCGGGATGGTGTGTCCCCTTGGACATCCCCGACTGTCATTCCCTACTCATCGATTCTCTCAACATCCAGCAGCGAAGTAGGATGGAGGCCTCGGGATTGTGTATCCCCTTGGACTCCCCGTCTGTCATTCGCTACTTGCCTTACTATTATTGTCATTATTATGATCTCTAAAAACTTCTCACTATGTGGAGTAGAAGCCTCGAGAGTGTGCGTCTTACGGGACCCCCCGAGTGTCACCCACAGCCCAAGTATCATCAATCTTTGAAGAAGGCGAGGTTGCATAGTGCGAGCATGCAGATGTGAGCATACCTATACGAGTATTGCAAGCTTGGAGATCATAACACGAGTATCTTTCAAAGTCGCACCTATCATGACGACGATCACTCAAATTCACTTCGAGCATGTGAGCCTAGCGAGCACTTATCGTGTTCGAGCCTAAGAGTCTTCCGAATTCGACAAAGCATACGAGTACGAGAAAAGTAGGAGAGAAAAAATATCTTTCCTTTTTTATATATGCGAGCATTACATCGTCAAAAATTTTTACAAGTCTGACAAGGTGGTCAAAATGGGGACCTGCCAAGTAGGCGTCGTCATCGCCTCCATTGTCCTCGCCGAGATCATCATCGTCATCGACATCTTCGTCTTCATCTCCATCATCCTCGATGTAGACGATCTTCTCTTCATCGCCACCATCGTCCTCGCCCTCTCCGTCCTCAGAATCTTCGTCCTCATCATCACTTGACTGAGGAGATGGAGTGCGAGTAGGAGAAGTGGACTCCTCGGCGAGTATTGCTAGGATGATATCCATCATGGTCAAGTTCATCACCTCAAGCACTAAGTGGTCGTCGGCTCTCAACCTGCTTAAGATAACATTCCCGGTTTCTCGTGTGATACTGCGATGAATACCCGACATCTCATCGCTATGAATCCTGATCTGCTTCCCCACCCGGGAAGGGCCACCGTTGAAGGCTGTTGCTCAACAGTGCGAGTTTCCAGCTCGGCGATCTTCACCGGAGCGGCCTCCAGGGCTGCCCGGGTGTCCTCCAGCTCCTTTTCTAGTTGCGACACCTTCTTTGCCATTTGGATCTTGGCATCCTGCGAGCATGACATATAGTCGTTAGCCTGATAGTCGGCAAGTGGCGAGTAGCAACAAGGAGAAAATATTTCAATTAGGTCGCGAGTAACACATAAGCCTTGCACTTTGTAGCTTTTGGCCCAAGAGTGAGGATAGTCTTACTCAGCACTTTGACCATCTCTTCATAGGCGAGCAAGCTCCTCGCGGTCTGATGGCTGAGCTCCGCCGACCGCAAGAGCGAGTGTGCGGTCAGTGGGCGAGATACTCGGCCGAGACCTCTTGGAGCGACTCGGCGTCCGCGCGATCATAGAGGGCGAACATGACGTCGAACGTCTCACCTCTATCCTCCCAATCCTCCGACCAAGCGTGCAGATTGGTGTTAAGGGTCACCTCGTGCGCGCGCTCTGCCCAGGTCACCAGCGGGCGACCATAGGCATCCTCGCCGCTCACGCCTTCCCCAAAATTGGGATGAAGGTTAGGCTCGCTAGCCTCCAAAGGATCCGCCTTCCCTCCAAGATCCCTGCTCGTGATCTCCTTCTTCTTCCTCGCGGGCTCCTGGACCCCGGCCTTGGACTTTCCCTTATCTTTCCTCTTCCGCGAGGAACCCGCCTTCTTTCCGGTATCCATCGGGTACTCGGGGATCTGCGACAAGTCAATGGGAGATGTCGGCAAACCCTCATAGTCGCGCGGTGGAATCCTCGCACCCTCCCGAGAAGGAGCCGTCTCTTTCGCCATGGGGAGAGGCTTGCGCGGAAGGATGCGAGTAGCTGTAGAAGCGAGAAGATAATGATTAGTCTCCAAATAAAAAGAACGCCTCAGAGCGCGAGTATAACAGATACTCGCTCAATAATATACCTTCACCCGGGAAGACCCACTGAAGTTCGTTGACTCATCGCCAGAAGACAACTTCGAACAGCCGACCTAGGAAAGCACTGAAGAGATTCTCCCTAGGTCCCTCAAGGAAGGGAGTGACGAAGACGGTGTCAGGCGATTGATGGAATCGGCGAGGAATGTCTTCGAAGTCGCCGCCCACGATGACTATCAACTCGCCCCAACGATGATTCTTGTTCGCTGTGCCGACTAGCGTGCAGATGTGTCTGCACAGGAAGATAACTCCCTCGCCAGTCGCCATAAAGGAGAAGATTCTCCTAAAGACTGAAAGATCGAATGCAATCTTCTCTTCTCCCAGGAAGCAGAGGAAGTCGACGATCATCACCATCCCATTCGGATTTATCTGGGCGGGGACTATCCCATAGTAGCGGAGTATCTGATGAAACTCCGGCCACATGGGAAGTCACAAGCCAACCTCAAAGTGGCGGATCGGGAAGACGATCTCGCCCTCCAGGAAGGTGTTTTGTCACTCACCTTGGCGAGGAAGCTAGGCCGAGTATCCTTCGTGCAGGAACTTCTCTTTGAAATCGTCCAGATTCTTCTGCACCGAGATCGACTTCTTGAACGTCGCCGCAGTGAAGTTCCTCGCATGACCGGCTCTCCAAGCAGCAGCTTCGTCAGTCATCGCAGATGAGCGCAAGAAGCAAGAAGGCGAGAAGAAAGAGCGAGTATCAATGACGAGAAAGATGGAAAATGAGAATACTCGCAAGAAGAAGGGGCAAATCGTCGATAGCGTAATAAATACGTACCCACCCCCTATTTATAGGCGGAGGCAAGGGAGGGGGTATTGGCCAGCCCGCCGTGACTAGAAAGAATGGTATGGCAAGCATCCTGAAAAGTTGTCGTGGCAGCACTGCACATCAAGAGTCGCCGACCCTCAGCGCGTGAGGACCTGCATGAAAGTACATAAAAGCTCGTTGAGTCTGCGTGTCGATCTAGCATAAATCTTGCAACAATTTGAAGAAGACACAATGGAAACATCATCACAAAAAATAAGACAACAAATCAAAGGCGTCATTAAATACTCGCCAAATAATATTACAAATAGAATGAAATAGTTTATCTACATAGTCGTCGAAGGCGATCACTCAACAAAGAAAAAGACGAAAAAAGCTACTAAGGCCCAGGAGGGTTCGTGTGCTGGTCCAAAGGCTGAGGATGTCGCCCGGCCCATCTCATGATGCGCGCACGCTGGAAATGCTCGGAGGCCACTGACATCGCGTCCTCGCCTTCATGAAGTTGATCCTTGATCCCGCCGAGCTCATGCACGCACACATGCCGACTAGCTCCTCATGATGGAGTTGTCGACGATGTTCTATCATCGCCACTCGCCTCTCCAGCTCGTTGATCAGGTAAAATCGAGGCTCCGCGCCAACCGATCGTGCCTCAAATTCCTCAAGCTTTGTTACCCGCATCCAGTGCGGAGATGCGGCGATGTGGCTCACAGATGGCCAACTGATCGAACTTGGCCTCCAGCTTCATGTAGGTGCGAGCATTCTTCTCCCGATACTCGCGGGGCGTGAGCCCGATGACGTCGATCAATGCTCCCCCCTGAGTAGAAGCGCTAGCTGCCAATAGAGAAGATAACCTTATGGTCAGTGAGAATTCCAGCAAAAAGAGATGGCGGCTATGAAGAAGCGACGAATTATTAGTTCGAGGGGTGTCAGTCCTCGCCTCGCGACGAGCGCTGCGAGATTAACCCCGGTGAGGAGACCGAACCCGGTGAGGAGAAGGGATGCGGTGGGTGGCATCTCGCCGACCTGACAAGGAGCCCCCAGGGTGATCCCTGCCCGCTGGTGTAGAGCGTGGTGGAAACATTCCAGGCCGCCTGGGAATGTCGGCGGCGTATCCCTTGTCGCGACCATCCAGTGTTCTCCCTCTCCCTCCAGGGGAAAAGAAACCCGAGGAGCTCTCGACCCCCCCCCCCCCCCCCCCCCCCCCCCCCCCCCCCGCGTTGCGATGATCCCACAGGAGGGATCAGAGGGGTGGATGCCGACGAAGGGCGAATGTCGGCTGGTGTAGTAAATGTTGACCGCAAATGAGACGACGGCGAAAGGCCGCCCGCGGGTAACTGTGAGGTGCTCGCAGGAACTGATCGCGAGGTTCCCAGAGGTGGTGGAGGTGGGCTTCTTTTTGAAAGGCCCCTTGATTGCCCGCAGAAGGCAGGGGCACCTTGTTCGACCCAGTCTGCGAGTTCTTCTCTGGAGGAGGTCGCTTGTCGCTCGCAGAGGGAACTTGCTTCCCCGCCGATGTCTCCCGAGGGCAGCAGTTGATTCGCACAGACCGACCAATTCGCGATCCCAGCTGGGACTCCAACGCGACTATAGGTGCTGATCGTAGAGGAGGTACGACCAAATGCTCGCTGGGAGCTCTAGTAGCCGGCAGGTCTACAAATAGAGAAAGATGTCATCATCACAAGTAAAGCAGGAATGATGACAATCTAGCAAGCGAGTATGAAGTCTCGACCTCGCGAGGAGGCGAGTTTCTGGGTGCAACTGGGTCTGGGACCCTGAAAGATCAGCCGCAGGGGGGACCTGTTGCGCAGAAGGAAGAGAAGGTTCAGGAGCTGGTTGCTCGATATCGCCTCCAAGGCCCAGTTCATCGAGTAGTCTTTGGGTGCTCGCAGGAATCTCCTGCTGATCGGTAGAGAGATCGGCGACATTCTTTGTTTGAGCGAGTGGCAGCTTCCTCTTCTTCTTCACGAGTTCCTTCTGCTTCTTCTTGGGCGGGAGGAACTCTTTGACATCGCCCACCCCCCTCGCGAGTACGTTTCCGAGTAGGTGTCTGCAGCAAACCCTCCAGCTCTGCCATATTTGCCCAAAATTCTTCCTCGGTAGTGAGCGACATCTCGTGCGAGTTCAGAAAGACAGTCCTGATACGGTGAAAATGAGTGTTACACAAGTGCACGTGCCGATTCAAGTAATAAAGTGTAAGTAAGATCGTCTCCACAGGGAAGTGTTAATTTAACTCTCACAAGTACTAATATTATCCTTTTCTTTGAATCCAAGTAAATAATTCAAAAGTTGGTTGCGTGAAGAAAAATTAAAATAGGAAAATAACTTTAATTAATTAATTCAATGAGTTTTTATTTTTATTTTTGAGAAATACCAATTTTTAGAGAAAGCTTTGCATGTGGATTTCCTAAGTCTATGTGATATGAAATTTCAAAAGATTTAGTTAAATATTTGTAAAATTATTCTCCTGACGCAAATTAAATGTAGGACTCATTACCTCTCGGTCTCCAAAATCCGTACACAGCGACTAATCATGAAGAAAGTGAAATCTCTTTCTACTTCCAATGATTAAATTAAAATATGCGAATTACTTTCGTCACTCCTCTCTCGAATTTCGCGACGCAGTATTTGGATGAAGAATTTTTGGTTAAAAATTTATGTGGTTCCTCTCTCGATTTATTCCATATAAGAAAATGGTTTGTATAACCTTGCGTGCAACTCCTCTCTCGATTTATGAATACACTCCAAAGAGATATACAAAACTTGACACAAAATCTTCAAAATGTAATCGCACACTTAAAACAGACAAAGAATTGAAGCAAATAATTTAACAGAATTGTGTTTTAATACATATCACAAAAGACAAAGTACTTTTCCACACACAAAGCTACAGATTTTACTTCATGCTAATTGGAATAAAATAACAAATAAGAACATCCTTACAAGACATGCTCAAAGACATGGTTGAAGAAGGTAAGTTTTTCATTCCAAAGTTGCAATATCTCTCTCCCGGATTGGAATGGTTCGGCTCTCCAAGTAGGAAGAATTCTCCTTGCCGAAAATATCTTCTCCTTTCTCCTCAATTTCGTCGTTCTCCCCCCAATTTCCTTCTTTTTTTCTTGCTCTCCTTTCCCTCTATTTTATAATTCAAATTAAGTAACTTCCCAATTTCAATTCTTGTAACCGCCATCTTCTATATTTAATTCTCCTCATTAGAATCACATAATAAGCCTTCTAATTCCGTCTCCAGCCAGCTGTCCGCCTGTGCATAACTGCTGCCACCTCATCATATGGTTTTAAATAATCGCGCCATTTATGCCATGTTTTCAGCGCCCGCTTGTTGTAACCTTGTTGTAACCCTGTTGCGACAAATCCGCCTGCATTAATTATTCCTCCATTTCTTTTCTTTCCATTCTGAACACTCATTTAATTCCTGCATATTAAACTCGAATTTAAGCAGAATCACCATGAAATAATTACTTTGTAATTTATAATTAATTAAGTTTATTATATCAAAGTTTCATATTAATATTCATCATTTCATAGTGCAAAATGTGTTATTCATAGACCAAATAACTTCTATTTTAGGAAGTTATCACACCCCCACACTTAGCTTTTTGCTAGCCCCTAGCAAAACTACATACAAATTTTTTGATTCATATGAGCTTGCATGCTCAAGATTTATAATATAAGGAGGCTAAGCAGGCAACAACATTGTATAATTTGCCAAATAAACATATTTGAGTAAGTTAGGGAAATAGTGAGAATAATATTCAAATGAGACTTCACATAGTGTGTGTGTGCGATTCTCTTTTAAATCAATCGTTCCAATCCAAATTAATACATTTAAACATCTATAAAAAAAATAATTCTGAGTAGAATAATGCTAATAACCATGATTAGTCCATTACAACAATAATATAGTAAAAACAAGGAATGGAACGGATTCTCAACAATATGGTCTTTTATAACAAATGAGAAATGATTTTCAAAAAGCAAATATCCCCTAGTGCTTAGGTCATGAAGACACACATTTATTACTTTTTTATGTACTCATGATAGGGATCTTTCCAAATATTTGAATGCTTACTTAGGCCACGTATCACTATGGTACTAAATATATATATATTTTTTCTTTTTATAAATATATCATCATAATAGGGATCATTCCAAACATATGCATGTTTAGGCCACATATCATTATGAGACGTTCTCTTTTTTTTAACATATACTCACATAGCAGGGATCATTCCAAGTAAGCAAGCAAATATCCAGGCCACATATCACCATAAGCAATTTCTCTCTTTTTACTTTTGATTTTTTTTTCTTCATGATTTAACACACTAGCATGGATGTCACTTGAGAAAATCCACAAGATTAATATTCAAGTATGAAGTTGAGTTTCCAAGATGATAGCAAGTGATGGTTCGATAAATGATATTTACAAGTTCATTATTGCTATGGACTAAACAATGCTTATTTTGCTCTTGACTACTTTTGAATTTAATTTTTATAGAAATTTAAAATATATACAACTTGTTTTAGAGCTCATGAAATAAAGAGAAGTAGTGTTCAACAAATTTTTCAAAAGAATACTCCCATTATTCCCTAACTTTGGAAAATAAATATACATTCATTTGGCAAAATAATTATCCTTGCTACTTATGAAAATAACGGGGTGGTAAAATTTTATAGTGACAAAGGTTATCAAATATAACCAACTCACCCCCACACTTTAGAATTTAACTTGCCCTCAAGTTAAAACAGATGTATTCATATAACGATATAAATTGAACAAAATACTCTCCTTCCAAACATAGGAGTATGTTGGATCCATTCAACTAGCTCCAAGCTCCATGTAGTAGATGACCTTGGGCTCGGCATGTCACATTTTCCTGCAACATAAACTCACCAAAAACAATACATGCATAGCAATATCCCAACAAAATATAATATTCAGCAGCATAATGATCAACCACAAGTAGTCACATATGGGTCCTAGCTTCCACAACAATATTCGTTCAGAAAAACATAACCAACCCAGCAGAATAGTGTAGAAAGTAACAATCAAAACACATCTATGGTTCAAGCAAAAAGCAGTAATTATGCAAAGAAATTATATTAAAAATTAAAAATAGCTTCCTATTCTACATTTTATTGGGTTGCCTCCCATCCAGCGCCTAATTTAAAGTCCCGGCAGGACCTAATGATAGTGTTTATGCTAATATGGTTACCACCGCCTCACATTGCTCATTTTGTTGGAAATATATCTTAAGGCGTTGTCCGTTGACTTTAAATTCAGATTTGTCTTTCTCATTTTGTATGGTCACAACCCCATATGGGTGTACCTTTGTTACACGAAATGGTCCCGATCACCTAGATTTTAGTTTACCCGGGAATAATCTCAACCTTGAATTATATAATAATACTAATTGTCCTTCCCGGAATTCCTTAGGTGAAATCCTAGCGTCGTGCCATTTCTTCGTCCTTTCTTTATAGAGCTTATGATTCTCATATGCATGAAATCGTATTTCATCGAGTTCGTTTATTTGGGCTAAACGATTTTTATCTGCATTATTAAAATCAAAATTCAATTTCTTAATTGCCCAAAAAGCTCTATGCTCTAGCTCAACCGATAAGTGGCATGCCTTACCAAATATCATCCGATATGGAGTCAACCCTATAGGTGTTTTGAATGCAGTCCTATAAGCCCAAAGTGAATCATTCAACTTGTGTGACCAATCCTTACGAGTTGTACTCACTGTCTTTTCTAAGATTGATTTAATTTCTCTAATTGAAACTTCGGCCAAACCATTGGTTTGTGGGTGGTAAGATAAGGCAACTTTATGTGTTATCCCATATTTATTCAACAAGGATTTAAAATGATAATTGCAAAAGTGTGCCCCCCCCATCACTAATGATAGCCCTTGGTGTGCCGAACCTACTAAAAATATGTGACTTTAGAAATTTTAGTACGGATTTTGCATCACACTTTTGAGTTGGAATTGCCTCCACCCATTTGCTAACATAATCAACCGCTAGTAGAATGTAAAGATGTCCATTTGAATTCACAAATGGACCCATAAAATCTATCCCCCAAACATCAAATATCTCAACTTCTATGATGTTATTAAGGGGCATACTCGCTCCTCTATTCATATTACCGGTGCGTTGGCACCTATCACATTGTTTTACAAATTCATGGGAGTCCCTAAATAAATTTGGCCAATGGAATCCAGCTTCTAAGACCTTCATAGCCGTCCTAAGTCCTTGAAAATGTCCTCCATAAGGAGATGCATGACATTTGTGAAGGATACTTGGGACTTCTATTTCGGGGACACATCTACGAATCATTTGATCGGCATAAATTTTAAATAAATGTGGTGCATCCCATAAATAAGATTTCACTAAATGAAGGAATCTCTTCTTTTGTTGAAAACTTAAATCCGGTGGTAAAATATTACTAACAATATAATTTACAAAATCAGCATGCCATGGAGTATTATCACTAGTAATTGCAAGAATATACTCATCCGGAAAGTTTTTCTTAATCTCTACTTGGCTATTCCTTTCACATTCTTGTTCTAGCCTTGATAGGTGGTCGGCCACTTGATTTTCAGCCCCCTTACGGTCCTTAATTTCTATATCAAACTCTTGTAATAGTAACACCCACCTAATAAGACGGGGTTTAGCATCTTTTTTCTCTACCAAGTATTTGATAGCCGAATGGTCCGTATAAACTATCACTTTAGAATTTATTAAATAAGAACGGAACTTATCAAATGCAAACATTACGTCTAAGAGTTCCTTCTCGGTTGTAGTGTAGTTTATTTGTGCATCATTAAGTGTTTTGCTAGCATAATATATAGTATGAAAAATTCTATCCCGGATTTGTCCTAAAACAACTCCTACGGCATAATCACTAGCATCACACATAAGAACAAAAGGTGACGACCAATCCGGTGTTGTGACAATAGGTGAAGAAACTAGCTTGTGTTTTAATGTGTCAAAAGCGTGCAAACAGTGGTCATCAAATATAAAGGGAGTGTCTTTTTCTAACAAGTTACATAAAGGTTTTGATACTTTAGAGAAATATTTAATAAACCTCCTATAGAACCCCGCATGACCTAAAAAGCTACGAATGCCCTTGACATTCTTAGGAGGAGGAAGCTTTTCAATAACTTCTATTTTAGCCCAATCTACCTCCAAACCCTTGCTTGATACTTTATGGCCTAAGACAATTCCCTCTCTCACCATGAAATGACACTTCTCCCAATTTAGCACTAAATTTGTCTCAACACATCTTGTTAACACCTTCCTAAGAACTTCCAAACAACAATCAAATGACTTCCCAAACACAGAAAAATTATCCATAAACACCTCTATTCCTTCATCCATTAAATCAGTAAAAATAGATATCATGCACCTTTGAAAAGTGGCGGGTGCATTACATAATCCAAATGGCATTTTGCGAAATGCAAACGTACCATAAGGACATGTAAATGTGGTCTTTTCTTGATCTTCTGGAGCAACCATAATCTGATTATAACTGGAATATCCGTCCAAGAAACAAAAATAATCATTACCCGCCAACTTGTCAAGTACTTGATCAATAAAAGGTAGTGGAAAATGATCCTTCCGAGTTGATTTATTTATTTTTCTATAATCCATACATATTCTCCAACCGGTAACCGTCCTAGTTGGTATCAACTCGTTGTTATCATTTTTCACCACCGTAATTCCTCCCTTCTTCGGTACACATTGTACCGGACTCACCCACTTGCTATCCGAAATAGGGTAAATAATTCCTGCATCTAACCATTTTATTATCTCATTCATAACTACTTCTTTCATGGGTGGACTAAGCCTACGTTGATGTTCAATTGACCCTTTAGCCTCATCTTCTAATATTATTTTATGCATACAAATCGAGGGGCTAATGCCACTAATGTCTGCTATAGTCCATCCCATGGCCTTCTTAAATTCTTTCAAAACAAGAAGTAGTTTTTCTTCATCTTCAAATTTTAATGATGCATCAATTATTACCGGAAGAGTATTTTCTTCTCCAAGAAAAGCGTATTTAAGATGTTCCGGAAGAGGTTTCAAATATAAAGTTGGAGGTTCAATAATTGAGGGTTTCATAATTTTTGGTTCGCTTGACCTAGTTATAGATTCAAAACTCCTAAAGATAGGCAATTTATAATGGGATTCTAAGACCTTCACGCATTCATCCAATTCTAAATCATCATCCCACTCTTCATTTGTCAAAATTGTGAGAAGTCTTTGTTCTAGATCATCTTCATTACCCTTAATTAATTGATTTTTAAACTCCACTTTTTCAATAGAGTAACAATCTTCTTTTTCATTCGGAAATTTCATAGCTTTTAGGATATTGAATGTTACTTCCTCTTCATTAACTCTCATTGTTAACTTCCCTTTTTGTACGTCAATTAAAGTTCTTCCGGTTGCTAAAAATGGCCTCCCTAAGATTATGGGCACATCCTTATCCTCTTCCATGTCCAACACTACAAAATCGGTCGGAAAAATAAATTTCTCCACCTTAACCAATACATCCTCAACTATTCCCTTAGGGAATGCTAAAGTCCTATCGGCTAATTGGAGAGTAAGAGTTGTTGGAGCTATCTCTCCTAGACTAACTTTGTATAAATAGATAAGGGCACTAAATTGATGCTTGCACCTAAATCACATAATGCTCTCCCGACAAATTTCACTCCTATGGAACAAGGTATGGTAAAACTACCGGGGTCCTTAAGTTTTTGAGGCAATTTCTTTTGTAAAATTGCACTACACTCTTCCGTTAATGCAACTATTTCTCTATCTAGAAATTTTCTTTTCTTAGATAAAATATCTTTCATAAACTTGACATAAATAGGCATTTGCTCTAATGTCTCGGCAAATGGAATATTAATTGTAAGCTTCTTAAAAATTTCCATAAATTTTTGAAATTGTTTGTCAAGTTTTGTTTTATTTAATCTAGATGGAAAAGGTGGAGGAGGGTAAATCATTTCTTTCTTTTTATTATTATGTGGATCTACTTCCACTTCCTCCGGCTCCTTAACTTCTATTGACTCTTCTCTCCTAATCGTATTTTCTCTTGCCTCTTTCTCCCTTAACTTCTCTAGCAATCCATCCCCACTTGAGATCTCTACCCCACTCCTTAATGCAATAGCTTTACAATGATTATTTGGCTCTTCTCTTATTGGATTAAGTGTGGTGTCAGATGGTAGCGATCTTATTGTTCTTTGATTTAAAGCATTGGCCAATTGGCCAATTGTGGATTCTAAAGATCGGAGTGAAGACTCAATACCACTCATCCTAGATTCATTCTTTTGAAATAAACCTACAATATACTCATCAGTCAATTTCCTATTATTGGTTTGTTGATTATGCATATGGGTTGGTATAGAATTAATGTTTTGATTGAAACCTGGTGGTTGAATTGCATTTTGTGAATTTTTCCAAGAAAGATTGGGATGATTTCGCCATTCTGGATTATAATGATTTCCGAAATTTGAAGGTCATTGCCTTTGTTGGCCTCCAAGATAATGTACTTCTTCAGTTACTTGGTTGAATTGTTCCACTGTCATTGGCACACTTGTTGAATGGGTAGATAAAGAATCTAACCTCTTATTTATTAAATTAAATTGAGTGGCCATTTGAGCTGCTAACGAAGTGATTTGATCTACTTGATGAATACCGGCTGGATGGTTATTACCTTGCCTTTCGAATTCTTGGTAATTGTTAGAAGTAAGATCTTCTAATATTTCAAAAGCATCTTCTGGATATTTCTTTAATAAAGACCCTCCCGCAGCTCCGTCAACTAGGATCATCGTAGTGGTTTGTAACCCGTTATAAAAAATTGTGACTTGTTGGTGTTGGGCCATCCCGTCATGTGGACACTTCCTAAGCATTTCTTTAAACCTTTCCCATGCTTCATAAAGTGTTTCGCCATGATTTTGGACAAAAGTGGTGATATCTCTAACCAACTTAGCTGTTTTAGAAGGTGAGAAATATTTATTCAGGAATTTCTCTTCCAATTAATCTCACGTAGTGATGGAACCAGGAGGTAGAGAGTTAAGCCAATCTTTAGCTCGACCCTCCAAAGAAAATGGGAATAATCTCAATTGAATAGCTTCATCCGAAGCCCCGTTTACCTTGTACATATCACAGATTTCTAAGAATATTCTTAAATGAGCGTTTGCATTTTCATGATTAAGACCCCCAAACTTGTTATGTTGTACTAGTTGCATTGTGGTAGACTCTATTTTAAAATTATTAGCGGCGATTGTGGGTCGCGCTATACTAAATTGCAAACCTCCTCTTAACGGTGTGTTATAGTCTCGACAAGTCATTCGCGGTGCAGCGTTTTGAACATTATGACCATTGTGTTCGACTTGACCATTAGGGTCCACCTGACCCCCATGATCATGACCATCATGACCATTCCCATTCCCGTTATTTAAACTGTTTGGATTCATAATAGGATGACTAGAATGCTCTAAGCGAAAAGCTCTTCTATTTTGCCTACACTCACGCTCAATTTCTAAATTTAGCGGGAATAATTCAATAGGCCGAAATCTGGACATAAACTAAAGTAATGCAATTAAAATAAGTAAAACAGACAAACAATGAAATAAAACAAAAACAGTACTTGAGCTCCAATTACTAAGGATTTACTAATATTGCAAGAAAACGCTAAATTAGTACACCTCCCCGGCAACGGCGCCAAAAACTTGATACAGTGAAAATGAGTGTTACGCAAGTGCACGTGCCGATTCAAGTAATAAAGTGTAAGTAAGATCGTCTCCACAGGGAAGTGTTAATTTAACGCTCACAAGTACTAATATTATCCTTTTCTTTGAATCCAAGTAAATAATTCAAAAGTTGGTTGCGTGAAGAAAAATTAAAATAGGAAAATAACTTTAATTAATTAATTCAATGAGTTTTTATTTTTATTTTTGAGAAATACCAATTTTTAGAGAAAACTTTGCATGTGGATTTCCTAAGTCTATGTGATATGAAATTTCAAAAGATTTAGTTAAATATTTGTAAAATTATTCTCCTGACGCAAATTAAATGTAGGACTCATTACCTCTCGGTCTCCGAAATCCGTACACAGCGACTAATCATGAAGAAAGTGAAATCTCTTTCTACTTCCAATGATTAAATTAAAATATGCGAATTACTTTCGTCACTCCTCTCTCGAATTTCGCGACGCAGTATTTGGATGAAGAATTTTTGGTTAAAAATTTATGTGGTTCCTCTCTCGATTTATTCTACATAAGAAAATGGTTTGTATAACCTTGCGTGCAACTTCTCTCTCGATTTATGAATACACTCCAAAGAGATATACAAAGTTTGACACAAAATCTTCAAAATGTAATCGCACACTTAAAACGGATAAAGAATTGAAACAAATAATTTCACAGAATTGTGTTCTAATATATATCACAAAAGACAAAGTACTTTTCCACACACAAAGCTACAGATTTTAGTTCATGCTAATTGGAATAAAATAACAAATAAGAACATCCTTACAAGACATGCTCAAAGACATGGTTGAAGAAGGTAAGTTTTTCATTCCAAAGTTGCAATATCTCTCTCTCGGATTGGAATGGTTCGGCTCTCCAAGTAGGAAGAATTCTCCTTGCCGAAAATATCTTCTCCTTTCTCCTCAATTTCGTCATTCTCCCCCCAATTTCCTTCTTTTTTTCTTGCTCTCCTTTCCCTCTATTTTATAATTCAAATTAAGTAACTTCCCAATTTCAATTCTTGTAACCGCCATCTTCTATATTTAATTCTCCTCATTAGAATCACATAATAAGCCTTCTAATTCCGTCTCCAGCCAGCTGTCCGCCTGTGCATAACTGCTGCCACCTCATCATATGGTTTTAAATAATCGAGTCATTTATGCCATGTTTTCAGCGCCCGCTTGTTGTAACCTTGTTGTAACCCTGTTGCGACAAATCCGCCTGCATTAATTATTCCTCCATTTCTTTTCTTTCCATTCTGAACACTCATTTAATTCCTGCATATTAAACTCGAATTTAAGCATAATCACCATGAAATAATTACTTTGTAATTTATAATTAATTAAGTTTATTATATCAAAGTTTCATATTAATATTCATCATTTCATAGTGCAAAATGTGTTATTCATAGACCAAATAACTTCTATTTTAGGAAGTTATCAAGTCCAATAAAAGAGCCCCCCTCTATATATAGTCCCGGAGCCAGCCAGATTGATGTCGAGTAGGTCAGATGCTCGTTAGGAGCAGCTCGTTGAATATTGGATTGAATGTTTCTTTCCGAGCTCCTTCGTTGCTCGCAAAGAGCAGGGATTGTGTACAACCCGTATTCTTCGAGGGCAGGATTCATTCAAGCCACGCAGACAAAAGTCAAAGGTCAAAGCAGAAGTCAGGAGTCAAAGATCAAAGACAACTCAGCCAGCAGGAACAATAGAAGACTTGGCCGAGTATGGGTGAGCATGTGCAAACTTCTCCACATACTCGCCAGGTGGGCGACCATAGGCGATGCTTGCCGAAGCCAGGCGAGATCTCCTCAATGTCGCATAGTCGCCAAGAAGGACCGAGTTATAAATACCCCTCCCCACGTCTTGGTTTTCCCTATAAATAGAACCTCAGGGGTACCTGGAATTGCACCTTCGGCTGAGCTTTCAGAACCCCATTTTCGAAGACTCGGACCCATCATCTTTGGCTGTCATTCTAGATACTCGCCAAGTTGGTGCATTCCTCGTACCCTGCTCGGCCATCTTTGGTTGCGGAGGGAAAGTCTCTTCTGAGCTTCTGGGTACGTGGTGGGACCTCCCGACTGCAGCACCTGGGGTCTTGTTGGTTCTCATTTAGCCTCTTCATCATTGCCCGCTCAATCCATCGAGTTGGATCGCTGGACAAGTAACCTTCAGATGCATTGATCCGAATATTTGGAGTCGAGAATTTCCTGGCTTCAACACTTTGGTGCGGTGAACGTGAATCGTAGTCAGAGGAGGAAAGCCTAGCATGAAAGTGAGATGGTGGAAGTTGGCGATCATGAAGGGACTGCCGACAACTCGACAGAAGGAGACGAGTAAGTGACGAATACAAATTTTGAGGAATTCGCGCGGCGAATGGAGGGAATTTCCTGGCTTCAACATAGATGATAACACTGCGTGAGTCTATAGTGCAACAACTCTATGAGGCAAGAAGGTAATACTCAATCCTCATATTTTATATTTTAATTTAATATAAGAATCTAATATAAAACATTCAAATTTTTTGTAACGTTGGTTTTTAATATCTTAAAAACATTCAAATTTTATTGTGTATGTCGTGCGACATAAATTTTAAATGTTTAAAACTATTTCAGGTACTGAGCATAAAAGTTAAATTAATTAGAAAAAATTAGCCTAAGAAAACTTCATTATTGCCAAACAGTTTTACAAAACAACTTATCAAAAAGTTCTGCAAACTTCGGCGGCGTTTGGCGTGGCTTATTTGCTCCGATGAGGTTGGACAAAAACGTCATTGTCATAGAATGCATGTTTGGTATGACAAATGTTACAACCGTTACCAAAAAAGAAACTAGTTTAGGGAATAAGATTTTGTTATGACAATGACGTTTTTGTCCAACCTCACCGGAGCAAATAAGCTGCGCCAAACGCAGCCTTCATTTCACACAAACAGTTTTTTAACAAAACTCTGTTTTTCAGAAACAACACTTGTCATATCAGCAGTTTTTCATCAGCAAGAGCTCAACCAAACAGACCTTTAGTCCTCCAGATGAAATATTTTCTGACGGAGCAGCCAATGGATCACATTCTTCTTTAAATAGTACTCATGGTCAGTCCACCATATTTCAACCGAAACAGAGCTATCAATCATCAAAATCCATGGTGGCCCTTAACCAGGTTGTACCCGCCCCACCACTAGGCCTTTTCTTCTTCATCTTGGTCTCGCCGCACGCCCTGGCTTGCGAAGTCGGAGACAGGTCCGCACTCCTTAAGATAAAGGTCGTGTTCCTAGACCCGGACAAAATTACCTCTTGGAATGAGTCCGCTAGTTGTTGCACTTGGGACGGTGTTATGTGCTACCCACGGGACGAAGGGAGCGTCACCTCCCTCTACTACTACAACATAGACGGAGCTTCCGGCGGTTTTTCGGCCGCCTCCCCGACTCCTCTCCAGCCTGATCTTAGGAAACCGCCCCGATGTCTACGGTGTTCTTCCCCTCACCCTCACCCGCCTCACCCGTCTCTCCTTCCTGAACCTCGCTCACAACGCACTCTCCGGCGCCCTCCCCTCCCTCTCCCAAATTCACTCTCTCAAAGTGTTGACCCTCTCCTTCAATAAATTTAGGGGTCTCATTCAGCCGGAGTTCTCCACTTTCTCCGCCCCTCCATTACCTAGACCTCGAGGCCAACAATCTCGAAGCAGTTATCCCCGCCACCTTTGGGAACTTTAGCAAGTCTCCCTTGACTATCAGCCTCTCCCTGTCACTCAACATGCTTTCCGGCGACATCCCGGCGGAATTGGGGGTGCCGAATTCGGGGTCGCTCGTTCTCTCCCATAACAAGCTCACCGGAGATGCAACCGCTCTCTTTGGCGCCAACAAGGCTATAACTTATATGGATTTGTCATTTAATAAATTGGAGTTTGGCATGACCGGGATTGACTTTACGGTCAAACTAAAGATGCTGGCTCTCGGAAATAACATGATTACAATGCAAGTTCAATTCAGGCTCAGATAAACCAGCTCGACGGTTTATGTAATTTTAATGTGAGTTACAATCAGCTGTGTGGCATCATATCGGGCGGCCCGGTGATGGATAGATTTGACGATACACATTTCTTCCGCAACAAGTGTCTATGTAGATCTAAAGACACGTGTCTGTAAGATTTTTGGGTCATAATAATAATTACATGTTATACCATAATAAAAGAGCGCGTATCATGTAAACCTTTGTTGAAGAATTGAGACAACAAATGTATCTCTTGACTAATAGACTCTAAAATGATATATAATATTCCAAATTTTATCTAGAGTTCGCATAATTACATGTTATACCTCTCTGTGGCAGCTATGAAGCATGATTACGCCGCCACCAAGAGTCCGTTTGGACCGTTTGGCACGGCGTTGGTGGTCTTGAACACGATGATTAAGTTCAAATTATTTTAAAGAGTAGACCACATCAAAAACATGATGAATATATGATAAGTTATCTATGAGTATATTTTGTGTTTATGCTTAATTGATGTTTAGGATCGTAATCATATTTGCTTTAAATCCCGATCCAACTTATTAAGGGTCCATTTGATACGGCGGTCGAGGCTGTGAACGTGGTGGTTACCAATCGTTATCCATTTGGCGCGACATTTTTGCTCTGTTGAATTTGGACCAAAACACAGCTATCATGACATATATATGTATTTGACATAACAACGATTTTGCACGGTGATGGCGCCGACCCAGTACCACTTGATGGCGCGACGCACCATTACAATCTCCGACCCAACACAAGGAGGTCTTATCGCGGCATGGTCCGCTAAATTGAGTATTTTACTAGTTCGTTATTTTATAAGCTATTGTGTTTCTTTTTATTTAATTGTGTGCGTCCGATCGACCAACATGTTAGGTGGTCACGGACGTTCTATCTCTTTCATTTCATGCTTTTATTTTTGGCCAAGAACTTTGGATGGCTAGGATCTAACCTCTTTTGATGTGGGGCTAGATGTGCTCCTTTGTGGGGAGTATATATACCCCCTTTTTAATGTGTGAAGGCAGATTTGATATTAGGAAAAAAAAAAGAAATAGGGTTTTGTGTTGGTGCTGTCCGACCCTCCCTTTCCCGTGCGGCATGAAGCTGGCAGCGACCCCCCCCCCCTCCGGCGTGACACCGGCGGCCTCCACCTTCCTCCTCCTGCGTGACACCGGCGGCCTCCACCTCCCCCCTCCGGCGTGACACCGGCCTATCCCCTCCCCGCCTCCGTTCGGTGCGACGTCATCCACCTCCCTCCTCCACCCGACACCGTTCAGCAGGCCCTCTCGCCGACGTGGAAACCGACGAAGTTGTGCATGCGTCCAGTCCGGCGGAGTCCCCCGTTCCAGTGGCAGATCTCCCTCCCCGACGTGATCAGGGCGGCGGTTCAAATCCGGTGGTGCTTCCCCGCTGTCGCCGGCGCGCCTCCTAGCTCCGGCGCTAGTTGTGAGCAGTTTTAACCGAATTTCTTCCGGTTGGGTAGCGCGTTTCTCACCTCCCCATCTTGTGTGATTCGTCTCTATATTTTGTTATCTTGTGCGTGAATGATTGGGAGGTGTACGATCGGAAAGAGCGAACATAAATCGGAGCAAGTTTAGTTCGTCGCCGCTCTCCAACCAATTGGTCGGAAGGGAAAACGCGTCCGGTTATTTAATTTTGTTGGGAATTTGTCCAAATCAGGACGGAATCTCTACGTTAAATTTTGCGTTCGCTAATCTCATCGTTAGGTTTGATTTTGCATGTGGTAGTGACAAGCTATAGTAGCCTCGTTGGTTGCATGCGACGTGTTTAAGTAAATGCTTCACTCACGCGTGCGAGCTAATTGTGCGCTATCCGGCGTGTCCTACATCACACAGCGGTAGCAGTCGTGAACGCGGTGGTAATGAACCGCCGTTCATGAACGACCGACCTCACCTAAGGAACTTCATCCACTTTTATGCTCAAAAGTAGTTTTATTTTCTCGATGGCGATCATAACTAATGTTATGCCAAACATACATTCTATGACAGTGGGGGTCTTTGTTCAAACTCACCGGAGCAATTTCGATCAACTTTTCAAAGTTTCTAACCTTTGCGTCTCGATGTAGCCATTTAATTTTGATGGAATCTTGTTGTAGTTTGTTGGGTTTATGGTATCTTTGTCAAAACCTGTGGGTTGGAAATTTTTCTTATACAATGATATTATTTTAAAAATATTATCTAGAAATAAATAATAAAATATTTGTAATAATACAAATGTTTAGAAATATATGAAATAAAATACAATGAAAAATAAAGTAAGAAATCGAGCAAGGGTAAGGCGTGCGATCACCGCCCTAAAAAGTTATACCGCTCTTCGACATGACTTTCAACCGATGCTCACTTCTCCAAGATACAACACCCAGCTAGATCCTGAAACTCCGATGTGCACGGACATCGAAGAAGCACAGAGCACCCGAACTTCCACTGAATGAAACAAACGTAGTATCGCAAGATAATTGTATTAAAAATATGAAAGCTTAAGGAGAAAGAAGAGAGAAATAATATATGTAAGTATCTCATATTTTAAAGAGTTATTTATATGCTAAAAATTTATCTCATAATTTGCTGAAAATCTGTCTCATAAGTTACTAAAAATATCAAATATATTAAATTATGATAATTAATAATAAATATTAATTATGTATTAATATTATTAATGTTTATAACATCAAACATTTCATTCTTTATATAATAAATGTATAATATATTTACTATATATATATATGCTGGGTAGCAACTTCCGCGGCCGGCAATTTCTCGCCGTCGATAACACCCACAACCCCGCCGACCGGTCCCTCAAAGGCACGGTTGAGGTTTGGGTTGCTGTCAAACAGCGGGGTATGTAGGAAATAACATGTGCTTTTTAACATAGAATCGATTAATTTGAATCACACAATGTTTATGGACTATATTTCTCTCTTCTATTTAATTCATTTGAATTAGCCAGGATTCTAAAATTGCAAGCTGGAATTCAAAAATATATAATATAAGGGCGCTCATATCCGCACTGCAGTTTTGGCTATCCGCTCTATTTGTATGAGTTAGCACGCGCCTTTTGGAGATACGTTTTGTTCATTCATTTTTAGGAAAAGTGTTCAACACGAAATTTGTAGATCTCGTCAAGATCTACAACTTTAGTGTTGAACACTTTTCCTAAAAATGCACGCACAATACGTATTGCCGCCGCTCTGATTGAAACATGGGCGTAACTATAGCGAATTTTTGGAAATACGCTTTGTACATACATGCTTAGAAAAAGTGTTCAACACGAAATTTGTAGATCTCGATTGCATGCACAAGATGTATTTCCAAAAGTCGTGTAATAACTCATACAAATAAAGTGCGGATAGTCAAAACTGCAGCGCGGATATCAGCACCCTAATATACTAATTCAGAACTCCTCAGATTTGATGAGAATCGTGGCGGGGTTGCCAGGTCAATCGATGATGGGCTGAGAAGAGAGTTCTCCCCGTGGATAAAGCTATTCAACGGAACACCCAATGTATCACATTCTTCTTTAAATAGTACTCATCACTCATGCACCATATTTCAACAGAAGAAGCAGAGCTATCAATCATCAAAATCCATGGCGGCCCTTAACCAGGTCGCACCCGTCCCACTACTCGGCATCTTCTTCTTCTTCTTCTTCACCATCTTGGTCTCGCCGCTCGCCCTGGCTTGCGACGCCGGCGACAGGGCCGCGCTCCTTAAGATAAAGGCCGGATTCCCAAACCCGAGCAAATTCGCCTCCTGGAACGAGTCCGCATGATGCACGGTGTCACGTGCAGCCCGCATGATGGCACGGTGTTGTCACGTGCAGCCCGCATGATGGAGGGCGCGTCACCTCCCTAAACTACTACAACAGAAACGAAGCCCCGGGCAGCGGCCTCTTCGGCCGCCTCCCCGACGCGCTCGGCGACCTGCCATTCCTCTCCACCCTGGTCTTAGCAAACCACCTCAACATCTACGGCGTTATTCCCCTCGCCCTCACCCGCCTCTCCTTCCTCAACCTCGCCCACAACTCGCTCTCCGGCGACCTCCCCTCCTTCCTCTCCCAAATCCATTCTCTCAGCATTTTGAACCTCTCCTTCGATAAATTCAGGGGTCTCATTCCGCCGGAGTTCTCCAATTTCCCCACCCTCCAGTACCTAAACCTCGAGGCCAACAATCTCGAAGGAGTTATCCCCGCCACCATTGGAAACTTGAGCAAATCTGTCTTGCCTCTACACTTCTCCCTGCCACACAACATGCTTTCCGGCGACATCCCAACGGAATTGGGGGTGCCGAATTGGAGGGCACTCGTTCTCTCCCATAACAAGCTCACCGGAGATGCAACCGCTCTTTTTGGCGCTGACAAGGCTATAACTTTTATGGATTTGTCCTTTAATAAATTGGAATTT
Source organism: Dactylorhiza incarnata (assembly GCA_033032865.1). Taxonomy (NCBI): domain Eukaryota; kingdom Viridiplantae; phylum Streptophyta; class Magnoliopsida; order Asparagales; family Orchidaceae; genus Dactylorhiza; species Dactylorhiza incarnata. The sequence goes on along the minus strand of JAWHQI010000154.1, from coordinate 3,377,209 downwards.
GACGTGACCGGGATTGACTTTCCCATCAAACTGAAGATGCTCGCTCTCGAAAATAACATGATTACGGGTTCGATTCCGGCTCAGATAAACCAGCTCAGCCATTTATTTACTTTTAATGTGAGCTACAATCAGCTGTGTGGCATCATACCAGACGGCCCGGTGATGGATAGATTCGACGACACACATTTCTTCCGCAACAAGTGTCTCTGCAGATCTAAAGACATGTGTATGTAAGATTTTTGAGTCATAGTAGTACTTAATAAGTGTTATTTTTTTGTCAAATGCAATCATGTTTATCATAATAAATGAGTGTATATCAACTACACCTTTGTTGGAGAATTGAGGCAACAAATGTACCTCTTGAGGACTAATATCTCTAAATTGATATATAATATTCCAAATTTTATCTAGTGTTAGCATAATTACATGTTATACCTCTATGTGGCAGCTATAAAGCACATTTACGCCTCCGCCAAGAGTTCGTTTGGCACGGTGTTGGCAGTCATGAATGCGATGGTTATGTTTAAATTGTTTCTTTTTCTTGGTGAAGGTTATAACTGTTAGGGTTTGGTCTTTGCTTAAAGTATTCTACATAGTTCCATCACGTTTGGAATAATCTTATATAGTACCTCCAGCTTAGAGTCTTGCCCTATGATGACACATAACCCACAGGTCACTAGCGAGTCTGTCTCGATGTGCGTGCGGACATACACGAAATATTCAACAATCTCCTCATATGTCCGCCGCAGACCCGACTTTGGTATAGGTGATTTGCGCAATGTTCAACCAAACATGAATCATTCACAATAGTGTCTCACAAACATGTTAAACCATAATAGACTAGAAAAAAGTATGCAGACATAAGAATAAACTTTAATTAAAGCAGCATCACTTACAAGTTTAAGTTGCAACCATATCACAGGTTCCATCACACTTGGTGTCTGATGGTTCACCAAGAAACATAAGTCGAAGCAAACATGTAAGCAAATCAAACTCAAAACAGAGATATCAACATAAAACATAACAAAAATAATACTCAAGACTGTCATAATTCTCAGATGTATAATATGTCATCCTCATTAGGATCCAGAACAACAAGTGCTCATCTATCATCAACATCTCCTGTAAATTTTAAACAGAGAATTTCATTTTAGATGAATTCAAACATTTGAAAATTACATATATCTAGTTCTACTATAAGAACTTAGTACTTCATGATTAAGCTAGGAGGACATATACTCAGAGTATTATATGTCCTAAACCAGAATCCATTATATGTGTCAATAGAGATGATCTTATGGACTTCTAGATAACGTAGCTATATCTGTGTTCCAAATTGAAATGCACGATCACTGTCCTTCCAGAGTTGATCGAATGTCATCAAGTTTGGAATAATACTGTTGAACAGAGGAAGAATCAAATCAAGTTAGATTGTGTTATCAAGTTTGGAATAAACTTTCTTCCCAAATAAGAAAGACAAATTCAAGTAAAGTTATAAACATCAAATTTGGAATGAAATAGCTCACCAGATTCATTACTAGCAACCAAGTGTTGGGATATAATGCGGAAACAATTCTCTAGGCGCAACCAAATAAATACAAAGTATCTAAGAACTGAAATCTGAACAAGAAACTCTGCATATATAATAATATAACTGCAATACAAAATATGAAGAAATGTACCGACGTCTGTTACAGAATACACCGCGGAGGAGCCGGACTCGCTCGATCCGCGGGAGAGAGAATAATCTGGACTGCAATCTGTTAGCACAACGGACACACAAGATTCACCGAGAACCTTCGTCGTCGGATGACGACCAAAACACTTGCCACCACCGGAGAAGCACTGTCGAGGCCAACTGCACCTGCGCATGCCATCGACACCAAGCCGCGCCACCAGAGAGAAACACCATCAAGGCCCATGCACTCCCGCATGCCTTCGCCGCCACACCCGCACCGCATCATCTCCTTCACAACCGGTAGAGATCCTCTCCTTCAAGACCGACGACTATTTCCTCCAAGGATGGTGGATACGTTGAGAGTCCCACACGAGAAAAGAGAAAAGAAAACTACGCTTTTGGCACCAACGTCTCCGCCGCCATCACACGGTGTTGCACCACGACAACCACCGACGACATCCTACATAGGTCTCCCACCCCTTGCGGCACCAAGAGCGAGAGGGTGGCGGCTTCGACGGTGACTCTTCCCTCCAACGCTAGCAAGGCGTCTCCGTCTCCCCGCGAACCAGAAACTGGATTTCTATCCTAGGCGGCTGTATATTCCTCCCAACTCTTTGTAAACAGAAAATATATCTCCTGGTTTTATTTCTAACGCAAGAGAGAGATAGGGAGAGATCTCTCTCTAAAAGGAAAACCAATTGATGACAGGCATTTACTTTTTTTTTAATTTCTTTTTTTTCTTCATAAAACGTGTGGCTCCCATTCTCTCTCTATCTAGAGAGAAAACTTACTTATATGGCGTTTCCAAAGAGAAAACTAATCCGAAACCGGTTTGGATTCGGATCCGAATCAAAACCAACAATCACCACCTTGGTTCCGGATCCGGAGCCACCACCTGCACGAAGCACTCACTGCACACAACAACAACTGCACTAAGCACTGCCTCAGTCTGAGGCATCATCCGACCTGCCCAAGTCAACTCATCTCTACTCTGACTCAACCCGTGAACATCGTTGCAAACTGATCGTAGAAACTGACTCGCAGAATACGAGTCCCAAAAGGACAATCATCTGCACCACCACGACAATCCATAAAGTCGGCCTCAGAAAAACAAGGGCACACCACTTTGCATTGTGGTCCCCATCAACCGGTACAGACTACCGTACTGCACCGCTCTCTTGAGCATGATACGCCCTCACTCCACCATCAGGATTCCACCTTGGGCCACCCAACTGTAGCCACCTGAATCCAATCCGCTCAGTGATGTCAAACATCTAGCTGTCAGAGTCGCATAGACTCTCAGTGATGGTGAGGACCTCATCACTCTGCACCCTGACCCAGCTGTCACCCTGTCTGCACCCTAGTCTCGAGATCTTTTTGCACGCTGTGAAATCGCTCTCCTGTGTGACTGTACCGTATGCGCAATGGTAATACAGTATACCCTCCTTCGACCTGAATCAAGATCGTGTTCCCTCAATCCCTTGCCAAATTGCCTCACCTTACCCATCCGCTGCTGCCAAGATATGACCGCCCTCAGGAGTAGGGCCCACTGACATCTGTCTGGATAGCACTACGATCGTGACCTCCACTAGCTCTATCGTATCCTTCTCATACAAGAGCGTCGCCACTAAGGCCTGGTAAGAATATGTGAGCGAGGTAAGACATGAAAAAAAAAGGATTTTCACGTCTTCCTCCGTCCTTGCGCCATCTGCCTCTAACTAACACAAAAAACCATTCGAACACACCTAGTGTTTCCACAGATAATCATCTCCCTGTAACATATCAACGGTTATCATGACAATCTCATGCAGTACCACTTGTCATAGGTCAAACCCGCCACTATCGCACTTTCTTCAAAAATACTGTCCAAATTCATGTTCTTCCCTGTCATGGTTGTCCAACGACACAACCAGGAGACATGATTAATTCAAAGGTCAGATTTGAAAAGATAGGGAGCAGACCTAGTCGTCACCCACCGCAGTCAAACCATTCCTCGAATGTCCAATCAGTCGCCTACAGAACTTGGCTCTAATGCCACTTGTTCAGATTTATGCGCTTGTATACCATGTATCTTTTGGTTGCGCCTAGGGGATAGTTTCCGCGCAATATCTCAACACCAAGAACATCAGAGAAACACAACATGCTTACTGACTGACAAAGAAAATTATGAAAATTTTAAAACATTATACGCATACTGATATATGATCTAGATCGTCTTAAGTCTCATTTCCCCCACTATTTTGATCAAATTATCAAAATAGTCTCACAGGCAGGCAGTTCGGGCTGTCTCGTGTTCTAGTCGCGCGAACTCGCAGGTCGGGCGGTCAGGCGGTCTCAGAGGATCAGACCGCTGGCTATCTTTCTTCTTTCTCAGCTTGTATTTTCTCCTGTTTTTTGTGTACTAGCGAAATCATATCTCGCCAGGTATACCTCGCACTGTAATGAAGATTTCTGCTAGCATCAATAAAGATTGAAGTTGTTTTTCACGTGCTTCTGGTTGTTGGCTTGAACTTTGAGTTATACTATTTCTGCTCACTCCTAGATCTACGGAAAATTTCACACAAGCAACTCCAGCTCAGAATTCTCTAATGAAGATCTTTCAATGTTCACCAAGCAGTTTAAGAAATTACTGAGAAATGGAAGAAGAGGGAACAGAAGATATGAAGCTTCACCCTCTAGCTCTAGGAGAGAAGACAAGTCTGGGAGGAAACACAGATCAGACAGGTATGACTCCAAATCCAGCAAACATAATTCTTCTAACATTGTTTGTTACTGCTGCAAAAAGCCTGGACATGTCATTGCTGAATGTCCATTCAAAAGACAAGAGAAAAGTGAGGAAAGAAATCACTCAAAGAACAGGAAGTCAGAGAAAAATCTTGTGGAAAAGAAAGTGAAGACACTCAGTGACAGTGACACTGATTGCACTTCATCAGAATTAGATAGTCATATAGCAGCCATGGCTTTCTTAGATGAAGAATGTTGTGATGAAACTCATCACAAACAGGTAATTCCTAAAACTTCTTCTACCATCTTTGACACAGATTCAGATGCCAGCTCCTCTTCAACAGTAAGAGAAGTTGACACTGCTTATATAGAGAAATTTGATGCCTTGTTTGACGCCCTTAAGAAAGCAAAGGCTCTCTGTAAAGCACAAGCTGCAAAGATCATCTCCTTGAGTGACAAGAGAGATGAACTACTTGAGAAAGTAACTGACTAGCTCAAGAGAAAACCAAATTATCAATCTCTCCACTGAGCACTAGCACTTTGACTGAAGTCATCAAGCGCAAGAATTTTAGAATCAAAGAGCTGGAGGATATTCTCTTAAAGGAAAAGAAGATTGTGGCTAGTTATTCCAAGCCACAAACAGTTCTACCCTTGATTGATAGATTTTCACAAACAAATAAGCAAGGTTTGGTGCGGTGAGCGTGGATTGTAGTCAGAGGAGGAAAGCCTAGCATGAAAGTGAGATGGTGGAAGTTGGCGATCATGAAGGGACTGTCGACAACTCGGCAGAAGGAGACAAGTAAGTGACGAAGACAGATTTTGAGGAATTCGCGCGGCGAATGGAGGGAATTTCCTGGCTTCAACAGAGATGATAACACTCCGTGAGTCTATAGCGCAACAGCTCTATGAGGCAAGAAGGTAATATTTAATCCTCATATTTTATATTTTAATTTAATATAAGAATCTAATATAAAACATTTTCAATCATGTAGGTGAAACACCGAACTACTTGCATGCAGCCGATGGATCAGTGCGACGAGAGTTTAAAAAGTTTTTTGTAACGTTGGTTTTTAATATCTGAAAAACATTCAAATTTTATTGTGTATGTCGTGCGACATAAGTTTTAAATGTTTAAAACTATTTCAGGTACTGAGCATAAAAATTAAATTAATTAAAAATAATTAACCCAAGAAAACATCATTTTTGCCAAACAGTTTTTACAAAACAACTTATCAAAAAGTTTTGCAAACTTCATTTCACACAAACAGTTTTTTAACAAAACTCTGTTTTCTAGAAACAACATTTTTCCCATCAGCAGTTTTTCATCAACAACAGCTCAGCCAAACTGGCCTTTAGTCCTCCAGATAAATATTTTCTGACGGAGCAACCAATGGATTACATTCTTCTTTAAATAGTACTCATGATCATTATTCCACCATATTTCAACCAAAACAGAGCTATCAATCATCAAAATCCATGGTGGCCCTTAACAACGTCCCACTACTAGGCCTTTTCTTCTTCATCTTGGTCTCGCCGCACGCCCTGGCTTGCGAAGTCGGAGACAGGTCCGCACTCCTTAAGATAAAGGTCGTGTTCCTAAACCCGGACAAATTTACCTCTTGGAATGAGTCCGCTAGTTGTTGCACTTGGGACGGTGTTATGTGCTACCCACCAGACGAAGGGCGCGTCACCTCCCTCTACTACTACAACATAGACGGAGCTTCCGGCGGTCTTTCGACCGCCTCCCCGACTCCTCTCCAGCCTGATCTTAGGAAACCGCCCCGACGTCTACGGTGTTCTTCCCCTCACCCTCACCCGCCTCACCCGTCTCTCCTTCCTCAACCTTGCTCACAACTCACTCTCCGACGCCCTCCCCTCCCTCTCCCAAATTCACTCTCTCAACGCGTTGACCATCTCCTTCAATAAATTTAGGGGTCTCATTCCGCTGAAATTCTCCATTTTCTCCGACCCTCCATTACTTAGACCTCGAGGCCAACAATCTCGAAGGAGTTATCCCCGCCACCTTTGGGAACTTGAGCAAGTTTCCCTTGCCTATTGGCCTCTCCCTGTCACTCAACATGCTTTCCGGCGACATCCCGGCGGAATTGGGGTGCCGAATTGGGGGTCGCTCGTTCTCTCCCATAACAAGCTCACCGGAGATGCAACCGCTATAACTTATATGGATTTGTCATTTAATAAATTGGAGTTTGACATGACCGGGATTGACTTTACGGTCAAGCTGAAGATGCTGGCTCTCGGAATTAACATGATTACAGGTTCAATTCAGGCTCAGATAAACCAGCTCGACGGTTTATGTAATTTTAATGTGAGTTACAATCAGCTGTGTGGCACCATACCGTCCGGCCCGGTGATGGATAGATTCGACGACACACATTTCTTCCGAAACAAGTGTCTCTGCAGATCTAAAGACACGTGTTTGTAAGATTTTTGGGTCATAATAATAATTACATGTTATACCATAATAAAAGTGCGCGTATCATGTAAACCTTTGTTGAAGAATTGAGGCAACAAATGTATCTCTTGACTAATAGACTCTAAAATGATATATAATATTCCAAATTTTATCTAGAGTTCGCATAATTACATGTTATACCTCTATGTGGCAGCTATGAAGCATGTTTACGCTGCCACCAAGAGTCCGTTTGGCACGGCGTTGGCGGGTTTGAACACGATGATTAAGTTCAAATTATTTTAAAGAGTAGACCACATCAAAAACATGATGAATATATGATAAAGTTATCTATGGGTATATTTTGTGTATATGCTTAATTGATGTTTATGATCGTAATCATATTTGCTTTAAATCCCGATCCAAATTATTAAGGGTCCATTTGATACGGCGGTCGCGACCGTGAACGTGGTGGTTACAAATTGTTATCCATTAGGCGCGGCATTTTTGCTCTGTTGAATTTGGACCAAAACACCGCTATCATGACATATGTATTTGACATAAAACCGATTTTGCACGGCGGTAGCAGTCGTGAACGCGATGATTATGAACCTGTTAGAATGGTGCTCGAAACATCCGCGTGAGTGTCTAGTTTGGAACACTCTACTCGTTGCCCCTAGCAGGTTATTTATAGGCAGACCCTAATTCCCCGGCGGGTGTGTGGATCCCTAACGGATCCTAACCTACCGCTAAGCATCAGTTAACCCGTTATTTCAATATACCTCAACAATCTCCTCCTATATTGTAAATAACGGGGGCACATCACAGATTACTTAAACAAGAGTTAATAACGACAAACATGAGTTTTCCAGAAAACATAAATATGAGTTTTAGAATACATAATGTCTAAACTCAAACACATGACTCCAAACAAGAAACAGTAAGCAAAAAACAGATAAATGAACAGTGATCTATGCAAACAACAGATCATCATCCTCTGGGTCGAAATCAACTTTCTCTCCTCCAATCTCCATGTGATCTGTAAACAGACACAATAAGAATGTCATGAGACAAATCTCTATGAATTCTAACATTTGTTAATCAAGAGTAAAGTGAATAGTTCTAGCAGTAAAAGAACGTAATACTCTAACCAGGAAGAAAAGAATCACATATCAACATCTCTATCCAATTTACACAAAATTCGACAATTGATTTCAAAGAATCAAACCATTTTCCTCCGATTATTAAGATTATTACCAAACGTTTCACAATTGTATTATTTCATCAAGTTTGGAATGATACAACAAGTTGTGACCAATATATAATCAAGTTTGGAATGATATATGTAATGATCATAATATCATGACGCATATCAACAACTTCAGTATTCCTTTTTGGAATGATACCCAAATCAGCATTTGAATTAAAAATAATTGCGTAAGTAATCAAGTTTGGAATGACTGGCAACTATTCATCTTTGGCTTTCATCAGGTAGCATCTGAAATACTTCCGTGTGCTCACTCTAGATGCTCGAATGTAAGCAGACTACGGTTCTAAGATGTAAAACATAAGCAGGGTATTAAGTCATACTAAATGAACCTTAATCCCATCTCCCCCGATGTTTTATGTGTTAGAACCTTACATAAGCCCTTGGTAAGGACATCTGCTACATTATCCTTCGATCTCACGTCCAATAGGAAGATTATCCCCTGACTGGTGAGATGGGTCAGCCAGGCCTATTTCATCCTTAGTTTCCTTCGCTTTCCATTGAACAACGTATTTGTTGCAATGGTCTGTGTGGCTTGATTGTCACAATATTGCGAAATAGAGTTCATTTTTAGACTCGTCATTGGAATGTCTATGATCAGATCTCTTATCCACTCAACTTCTTCTCCTGCTGAAGCGAGGGCATAGAGTTCCGATTCCATAGAGAAAAGTGCAATGCACGACTGCCTCTTTGACTTCCAAGCTACTGCTGCTCCTCCTAGGGTAAATACAAAACCACTAGTGGATCTACTGTCAACAATTTCTGAGCACCAGGAGGCGTCAGAATACCCCTCAAGCACAGGAGGATGTCCACTGTAACATAAAACATACTTTTCAGTGTGCTTTAAGTATCGCATGAGCCTTTCTAAGGCATTCCAGTGGTCTTGCCCAGGGTTACTCGTAAATCTACTTAACATGCCGACCGTAAAGGCTATGTCAGGTCTAGTGCAGGTTGTAGCATACATGAGACTACCTATGAGTTTGGAGTAATCCAACTGTCGAATAGATGAACCTTCATTCGGTTTCAGTCTATTGTTATAATCGTATGGAGTCTCACTACCTTTGCTATTAACGTAACCCCACTTCTCAAGTAGATTTCTAATGTAGTGACTCTGAATGAGGGTAATACCCTTGTCAGTGAAGTTCACTTCCATTCCTAGGATGGTTTTCACCACGCCTAAGTCAGTCATGCTAAATTGTATCGTCAAGGAAGATTTCACGTCTTTCACCTCAGACTGATCAGTGCCCAGAATTAGCATGTCATTAACATACAAGTATATAATTGCAACTTTATTTGAACTTGTATGAACGTACAGACATTTATCTGAAAAGCTAGATTTAAAACCCATGGCTTTAACACAAGTGTCAAATTTTTCGTGCCACAATTTAGGTGCTTGCTGGTACGCCCGCAAAAGGTTATAAATACGCAAGTGCATGTGTCGTACAAGTAATAAAATGATGAGAAAGTGATCGTTCCCACGAGGAAGTGCTTAACTTAGCGCTCACAAATATTAATTCTGCTTTTTCTCTAAATTCAAGCAAGTAGTAATGATTGGTGGATAAAACTTAATAATTCAAAAGCAACAATTACAACTCTAATTACGGTTACTTAAAATACTTTTACTTCACTTGGAAAGATAGTCTCACATGTGATTTTCCCTTGCTATGATGACAACCAATAAAAGTGATAATTCATGAAGTATCAATGATTCTCTTGCAACGATTCTAAATTAGATAACTTTATCTCTCGATCTCCATTATCCGTTTATCCCAAATCCTCTAGTCGTCTCCAACTTAGATGAAATTAGAATAACATAAAGTGCTAGAATCACAGTTGCTAATTTAAGAGGAGATCTCTCTCTCTTGGAATTGTATTAAGATTTATGATACACTTTCAACGCTCCTCTCTCGAATCTCGCGATGAAGTATAAATGCGGAAGTTTGGTTAAAAACTACATGACTCCTCTCTCGAATATCATCGTGCAAATAAACGTTCATCTAGCCCGACTCATCTCTCGAATTTTTGCCAAGCACTTTAAAGATGAAACTCAGACCAAAATCCCAAGAATAAATCATAAATTTAATAAAGATCAAACATCAACACATTCACAATTTATAAATAAAAATTAAGTCATCATCATAACTAAGGTACTCCACACATGCAAGACTTATGAAATTAGTTCATGAAGGAAGAGAGAAACCACAAATCAAAGTAGATCTTACTAAACATGATTCAGGAAATCAAAACGATGTAGAAACGTTTTTAGATTCAGATCTTTCTCCTTAGTGATGGTCCAAGTCCCCTTGCTCCAAGCCCTAGCCGAATTCTTCAAGAGGAAGAAGAACCCCAAGTTCTCTCTTCTCTTTTCCCTCTCGTTCTCCCCAAGAATAATCGCCCCTTTTCTCCAGTAATTTCGTGCTCTTAACTTCCATTCCAAATCTGAAGGGATGCCTCCTTTGGAAATACACGTAGGCGCCTCTTTTTAAAATTCAAAATCTGAATTTCGTCGCCACGTTGCAACCTGCTAATTTTTGGCGTTGCAACCTATTTTCTGCATCAGCAATAAATGATCCATTGCTTCCCCAACTTGAATCCTTTGACCAATCTTAGATAGAAAACCATGGAAAATGACCGAAATCAGTCCAATATTGATTAATAAGATATTTAAACATATTTTCTATAATTGGGGATTATTTTCCTCTTTTAATGAAAATTAGAATAAAATAAGTAGTGAAATAACTTCCTTTTGGGAAGTTATCACTTGCTTCAATCCGTATAGTGACTTAATCAACTTACATACCTTATTTTTTAGACCTTCTACCATAAACCCTTCAGGTTGGTGCATGTAGATCTCTTCGCTCAGATCTCCATTAAGAAATGCAGTCTTGACGTCCATCTGATGAACTGTAAAGTGTTCAATAGATGATATAGCGAGAAGTATCCTAATTGTCGCATAGTGACAAACATGTGAGTATATATATCAAAGTAGTCTATTCCACTCACTTGAATGAAGCCTTTTGCAACTAGACGTGCTTTGTATTTGGCAATACTCCCATCAGGATTAAGCTTCTTTTTCAGAACCCATTTGTTTCCAATGGTCTTAGCCCCTTTGGGCAAGCCAACCAATGTCCACGTGTTGTTCTGCATGAGAGAGTTTAACTCGCCATCGATGGCTTCTTTCCATAATAGAGAGTCTCGAGATCGCATCACATCCTTATAGGTTGATGGATCAGCTTCAACTTGGTAAGTCACGAAGTCTGTACCGAAGCTTTTAGGCACTTTCTCTCTACTAGATAGCCTTCTGGTATCCAAACCACTCGTGTATACAGGCTCAGTGTCAGAGGTACGTTGACTTGGCTCAGCAGGAGGCTCAAGACTAGTGGCTGGCAGACCTGGAAGCTTCAGGTTCTTATCCTTAAGGAACTTATCCTCAAAGAAGACATCGTCTCTAGATTCGATTACAGAGTTTGTCGAGAGATCTAGAAATCTATCTGCAGCACTATCCTCTGCACATCCTAGATAGACACATGTATTTGTCCTAGGTCCAATCTTAGCTTTGCGAAGGTCAGGTATCCTAATATAAGCGATACAGCCCCATGTCTTAAGATTATCAAATCTAGGAGGTCTCTTAAACCAAAGCTCATAAGGTGTCTTAGTCAACTTGGCATGATGAACTTTATTAAGAATGTGATTAGACGCGAGGGCTGCCACACCCCAGTAGGCGCAGGCATGCCAGCAGTCAACAACATGGAATTCAATATTTCTGTTAAAGTCCTATTTTTCCGCTCAGCAATACCGTTGGATTGGGGGGGGGGGGGGGAATAAGGAGCAGTCGTTTCAGGGATGATGCCATTGCTGGCAAGGAAATCTTTAAACTCCCCAGAGACGTATTCTCCTCCTCTATCACTCCTTAGCCGTTTGATTTTCATGTCAAGTTGATTCTCAACCCTAGTTTTGAATATACAGAATTTTTCAAAAGCTTAATCTTTGATTTTAAGTAGATAAATGTGACTGAATCTAGAGTAGTCGTCGATAAAGGTTATCAGATACTTTCGACCTACACGTGTGACAAAACTTTTGTAGTCACATATGTCAAAGTGTATTAACTCTAGCAAATGTGTGCTCCTAGAAACCTGACTAAAAGGTGCTCTAGTTATCTTAGTTTGAGCACAGATTTCACATTTGTCAAATCTGGTTTTTGTGTGTAAAGGGATGTTGTGAGTTCTAGCTAGCAGGAGTAGTTTTCTGTAATTAACGTGTCCTAGTCTTGCATGTAAAGTCTTTGGATCGATCAAATTAGAACTAACCTGATTTACTACCTCGTTTGCTAGACTCAACCTATACATTCCGTTGACGACATACACACAACCAAAGTAGTGCGAGTGAACCATCAACGTTACTCGACCACCACTAATGTTAAATGACATACCCGCATCGCATGACAAACTAATTGAAATTAAATTAGCAGCTAATGATAGTATAAATTTAACATTTTTCAAAGTAAGAGTTTTACCTGAGGAGAGCGTCAAGGTAGCATTGCCGACCTTCAGCACGTCAGCAACTCCTCCATCAGCAACGGTAAAAGTCTCTCGGACTGCAGTGACATCCTCCAGAAGCGCAGTGTTGTTGCAAACGTGATATGTAGCACCTGAGTCTAGCCACCATTCGGTACTGGCCTGTCTGTTACCGACCATGGCAATAAAGTCGGTGGGCGCAGTCTGATCGACCATATTGGCCCTATTATCAGGCTTCGGTGTACTAGGATCTCCTCTCTTTGGCTGCTTGCACTCGGAAGCACAGTGACCCCACTTGTTACAATTGTAGCACTTGCCTTTGAATTTCTTCGCCTTCTTGCTCGTGTCCACAACTGTGGGTGCACTGGGTAACTGTCTAGTCTTGCCGGGCTTAAACTTTCGCTTAGGATACGTGACCATGTTGGCAGCAGAGGACTGCTTGCTAATGGTCTCCCTAACATGTCTAATCTTGTTCTCATCCTCAATGCAGATGAAGCGCTTGAAGTCTTTAAGACTGACCTGCGTTTTCTTCCGATACATCTCCGTTTTAAAGGAGTACCACGCCGACGGGAGCTTGAAGATAATAGCTCCTGCAACAAAACCATCTAGCAATGGGATGCTCTCACTGTTTAGCTTGTCCACCAGATTTTCAAAATCAGCGACCTGTGGTAGGATTTCCCTTTCCTCAGTGAATGTGAAAGTCATGAACTTATCCACGAGGTGCGTCTTGGACATATTCTCCTCTTCCTTGAACTGCTCCTCCAGAGCATCCCAGATTTCTTTTGCAATCTTCAATTTGATGTACGTCTCAGCAAGCCTATTGGAGAGGCAATTCAACAGGTAGTCACAGCAGAAATCTTCATCTTCAATCCACTGGGCCTCGCCATCTGTCCCAAGAACCTCAGTACGTACAGACTGAACGGTGTAGAACACGTTCAGGTATTTCATGTCAAACTGAGTGTTCCTCTTCCAAGCACAGAACTTAGAGTTGGAGAATTTCTCTAACTTGATCATCGGAACGGGAGTAGTCCCTTTCGACATTGTGTCTCTTTCCAAAAACAATAGATTTTCACAAGCAACCTAGAGGACAAGCAGAAAAACTAGAAAGAGAGCCAAATATAACCTCATTCTTTTACTCCAATGACTTAACATATATGATGAAAAAAATAGAAATTTATAAAATATAAGGGTTATTTGTGTAATAACACTATATCCCAATAATAAAAATAATTATGAAAATTCATAAAATCCAAAAGTTTTTACTAGACCTCCTAAACCTACTATGATAGCTTATCATTAGACCTACTAAAATTTACTTTAAAATGATTTTTTGTTAAAAAATATATATATTTTTGAATTTTTTTTATAAAATAGTAATTACAATTTTTTTTACGGTCATTTTGAGTACTCTTATGTATATGTTGTGGGCGCAGCCGACTGCGACGAAGCCTATCCGCACCCCAGCCTGCCAGTCCAACCGACGAAGCCTATCCGCACCCCAGCCTGCCAGTCCAACCGCTGAGATGCGGTTGGGTTCCAGCGGTTGGGGCTGGACTTTGTCTCAGCGGTTGGGCAACCATAACACATGTTCCATCACATCTAGTGTCTAATAGTTCACCAAGAAACATAAGTCCAAGCAAACATGTAAGTAAATCAAACTCAAAATAGAGATATCAACATAAAACATTACAAAATAACACTAAAGACTGTCATTATCCTCAGATGTGTAATAGGTCATCCTCATCAGGATCCAGAACAGCAAGTGCTCATCTATCATCAGCATCTCATGTAAATTTTAAACAGAGAATTTCATTTTAGATGAATTCAGACATTTGAAAATTACATATATCTAGTTATACTGTAAGAACTTAGTACTTCATGATTAAGCTAGGAGGAGACATACTCAAAGTATTATATGTCCTAAACCAGAATCCATTATCTGTGTCAAAAGAGACGATCTTATGGACTTCTAAACAACGCAGCTATATCTGTGTTCCAAATTGAAATTTACGGTCACTGTCCTTCCAGAGCTGAACGAATATCATCAAGTTTGGTATGATGCTGTTGAATAGAGGAAGAATCAAATCAAGTTAGATTGTGTTATCAAGTTTGGAATAACACTTTCTTCCCAAGTAAGAAAGACGAATTTATGTGAAGTAATAAACATCCGCTTATCTCCAGCCCGTGAACTTAGCTGATACTATGATAGCACCGAGTTTTTCCAATTTGGCAGTTCGATCTATGATTTCTTATTCATGGACGTTGATAAGATCCTTCCATTTAGCAGCACCTTAGGATGACACAACCTTCACGTGAATGGCGAGGTTCAAATGAGGAAAGGCTCACGGTGGATACCTAGGCACCCAAAAATGAGGAATGGCGTAGCAAGCGACGAAATGCTTCGGGGAGTTGAAAATAAGCATAGATTCGGAGATTCCCTGTCGGACGAAAGCCCTCAATGGCTAGAATAAGACAGCTTCGAAGATGAAGAATGTTATGGCAAACCCTACAACTCTTTGATCTGTCTTCCACCCCATTCTTTCCCGGATTCCACCATCAACCTAAGTTCACTCTTTTTGCCAACTCAGAAGTTCTGAGTGTACTTCTTGTGTTTCCAACAAGATCTCTTGTTGACATCAAATTCCTTGCGGCAGAGCCCGCTCTTGATGTAGAGGCTCGAGAGACCTCAGCTAATTCAGAAGCTATTTCGATTGACTCAGCTACTTAGACATATGTTGGCTACTCAAAGACATTCGCATATCATCTACTGGAAAGCTAGATGTTGAATGTGCAGATTGAGTTGAATATTCAGAAGTAGCAGTTGTTCTTGACTCATATCCGCTGTCTCGACTATACACACATTTTCCTATCACAAAAACCTTCGCTAACGCTCACTTTTCTTTCCATAGATGTATCTGGGTACAATACTCTACAAGAGGAATGCAATGGGATGGATGCATGCGCCCAAAAGCAATGATTCACTTGTCCCCTTGTCCATAGGGACCTCGTGGCATACAACCGCCACGACATTCTTCCTAAGTGATTCTGAGATCCTCCGAAGACATTCTTCCTAAGTGATTCTGAGATCCTCCGAAGACATTCTTCCTAAGTGATTCTGAGATCCTCCGGGCACCGAAAGACGACCAGAGCATCTCACTTTCATTTTCACGAAAAAGTACTTAACTTCTTGAGAGGTGACCTGTCACCCTTGGAGATTCCTATTTGTAATCATTATAAGGAGCGGCGGTCTGTCACTCTCGAGTTCTCAGTTTTACTTGTAAGAAACTAACATATAGTGAAATTTGGCTGACACAACTCCGGTCGCGTGGTTTTTCACCATTTCAGGGTTTTCAACATTAAAAACGTTCTTGGTACATCAATTAGTTCTCTCATTGACTGTTTGCGCTCGACTCGTTTTCGAGCTAAAGTGATTCAATTCGACCGGTCTACCAGAGCGTCGAGTGACCCACAACAAACTTCATCCACTTTTATGTTCAAAAGTAGTTTTATTTTTCCGATGACGATCATAACCAATGTTATGCCAAACATACATTCTATGACGGTGGGGTTTTTGTTCAAATTCACCGGAGCAAAAACGCCGCGCCAAACAGAGCCATGGTCTTTCGATCAACTTTTCAAAGTTTCTAACATTTGCGTCTCGATAACACCCACAACCCCGCCGACCGATCCCTCAAAGGCGCGGTTAAGGTTTGGGTTGCTGTCAAACAGCCAGGGTATGTGCTTTTTTAAAATAGAATCGATTAATTTGAATCATTCAATGTTTATGTACTATTCCTCTCTTCTATTTAATTCATTTGAATTAGCCACGCTTCTCAAATTGCAAGCTGGAATTCAAAAGTATATAATATAATAATTCAGAACTCCTCGAATTGGATTAGAATCGTGGCGGGGTTGCCCGGTCAATCGATGATGGCTGGGAAGAGAGCTCCCCGTGGATGAAAGCTATTCAACGGAACACCCAATGTATCACATTCTTCTTTAAATAGTACTCAAAATCCATTTTTCAACAGAAGAAGCAGAGCTATCAATCATCAAAATTCATGGCGGCCCTTAACCAGGTCGCACCCGTCGCACTACTCGGCCTCTTCTTCTTCTTCTTCTTCATCATCTTGGTCTCGCCGCTCGCCCTGGCTTGCGACGCCGGCGACAGGGCCGCGCTCCTTAAGATAAAGGCCGGATTCCCAAACCCGAGCAAATTTGCCTCCTGGAACGTGTCCGCCAGTTGCTGCACATGGTACGGTGTCATGTGCTACCCCCATGACGGAGGGCGCGTCACCTCCCTCACCTACTACAACATAAACGAAGCCCCGGGCAGCGGCCTCTTCGGCCGCCTCCCCGACGCGCTCGGCGACCTGCCATTCCTCTCCACCCTGGTCTTAGCAAACCACCTCAACATCTACGGCGTTATTCCCCTCGCCCTCACCCGCCTCACCCGCCTCTCCTTCCTCAACCTCGCCCGCAACTCGCTCTCCGGCGCCCTCCCCTCCTTCCTCTCCCAAATCCATTCTCTCAGCGTTTTGAACCTCTCCTTTAATAAATTCAGGGGTCTCATTCCGCCGGAGTTCTCCAATTTCCCCACCCTCCGGTACTTGGACCTCGAGGCCAACAATCTCGAAGGAGTTATCCCCGCCACCATTGGAAACTTGAGCAAATCTGTCTTGCCTCTCCACTTCTCCCTGTCACACAACATGCTTTCCGGCAACATCCCAACGGAATTGGGGGTGCCGAATTGGAGGACACTCGTTCTCTCCCATAACAAGCTCACCGGAGATGCAACCGCTCTTTTTGGCGCCGACAAGGCTATAACTTTTATGGATTTGTCATTTAATAAATTGGAGTTTGACATGACCGGGATTGACTTTCCGGTTAAACTGAAGATGCTCGCTCTCGAAAATAACATGATTACGGGTTCGATTCCGGCTCAGATAAACCAGCTCAGTCATTTATTTACTTTTAATGTGAGCTACAACCAGCTCTGTGGCATCATACCAGCCGGCCCGGTGATGGATAGATTCGACGACACACATTTCTTCCGCAACAAGTGTCTCTGCAGATCTAAAGACATGTGTATGTAAGATTTTTGAGTCAAAATAATACTTAATAAGTGTTGTTTTTTTTGTCAAATGCAATCATGTTTATCACAATAAATGAGTGTATATCATCTACACCTTTGTTGGAGAATTGAGGCAACAAATGTACCTCTTGAGGACTAATATCTCTAAATTGATATATAATATTCCAAATTTTATCTAGTGTTAGCATAATTACATGTTATACCTCTACGAGGCAGCTATGAAGCACATTTACGCCGCCACCAAGAGTCTGTTTGGCACGGTGTTGGCAGTCATGAATGCGGTGGTTATGTTCAAATTGTTTTTTTTTCTTGGTGAAGGTTATAACTGTTAGGATTTGGTCTTTGCTTAAAGTATTCTACATAGTTTCATCACGTTCGGAATAATCTTATATAGTACCTCCAGCTTAGAGTCTTGCCCTATGATGACACATAACCCACGGGTCACTAGCGAGTCTGTCTCGACGTGCGTGCGGACATACACGAAATATTCAACAATCTTCTCATATGTCCGCCGCAGACCTGACTTCGGTATATGTGGTTTGCGCAATGTTCAACCAAACATGAATCATTCATAATAGTGTCTCACAAACATGTTAAACCATAATAGACTATAAAAAGTATGCAGACATAAGAATAAACTTAAATTAAAGCAGCATCACTTACAAGTTTAAGTTGCAACTGTTGACGCCAGGAAAATCCTGACCTCAAGATTCAGACCGATGCAGCCGGAGGCTACTCGCCAAGCAGTCCAACAAGATGACTTGGCTGGCAACGACGAAGAAGCTAGAAGAGCAACAAACAGGACCCCAAGTGCTGCGGCGGGGAGGTCCCACCACGTACCCAGAAGCTCAAGAGAGTCTTCCCCTCCGAAACCAAACTGGCCGAGCTTGGTACAGGGAAGGCACCGACTTGGCTAAAAGCAAGGGTGACGGGCTCGAGAGTTCGGGAATCGGGGTCCAAAAGCTCAAGTCCAGGTGCCAATCCAAGTACCCCTGGGGTCCTATTTATAGGAAAATCAAATGGTAGGGGGGCTTTTTATAGCCCAGCCCCCAACCCGGCGACTATGGGTTACTTGGCGAGTACCATGTCATAGTCGCCCATCTGGCGAGTATTGGGTGCTGCTCACACACGCCGGGCCAATACTCGCCCAGGGCTTCTGCTGCTTCCTGCGCGCGACGAGTTCCTCTGGCCGATACTCGCCTACCTGGCGACTATCACCTGCATACTCGCCAGGGTCTCTTCTACTTCTGCTTTGGAAAGCTGGTCTCTGTGTTGACCCTTTGACCTTTGACTTCTGTCTACGTGGCCTTGGGGGGGCACCCTCGGAGAATGAGGGTTGTACACAATCCCCGCTCTTTGCGAGTAGCGTAGTTGCTCAGAAAGAATCATCCAACCTTCATTCGACGAGATTGCCCACTGGAGACTATTGGATTATACTCGCCATCTCGCTGGCCGACACTCGAGCTCTATAAATAGAGGGGCAGGGGTCTCTAGTGGCACGTCTTTTCTGAACTCGCTCAAGATGGCGCGCGACTATGCTGCAGAGGCTAAGGCGGCCATGGCTGGTCTTGTGGGCCTGTTTGATGGTCCTCCGCTCCCTCCACGCCTAGGTCCCGAGGTTGAAGACTTCCTCGCTACTAAGAAGAGGAAGAGGCTGGCGAAGAAGAAGAAGAAGGTTGTTGAAGACGATTCCGCCGCCCCTTTGGGCGACCAACATCAGCAGCTGCTGGACGAGTTGGGGTTGTCCAACGGGGACGGCTCGCCGGTCCCTGATCCTCCTGCTCCAAAGGTCGCCGAGGAGGCGAGCATGCCTGGGACCTCAACCCAGAATCAACTGGAGAATCCCGCTCTTGCGCGAGGTGGGAGCTACCTACTCGCCACCTTCTTTGATTGGCCTCGACTTGGTCCGTATTACTAAATGTTTCTTCTATGCTCGCAGATTCGTCCACCATCGGTGCTCAGGAGGAGCCTCTGGCCGTACCTCCTCTGAGATCGTCGCCCATGATCTCGCCTAGGGGTGGTGGGCGCTCGGCGCGAGTTCTCCACAGCTCTTTGCTGAAGAGGAGACTGATGAGCGAGCAACGGGCTCCTCTGGCGGGCAGCGTGCTTCCACCACCACCGCCTCTTGAATCTTCGGGGTTGGCGAGCAGCTCGCAGCTGCCCGCGGGTGGGTTTCTGCCACCTCCTCCTTTTCCTCCTCCCGTCACGACTCAGGGCGAGCAGCGCCCTTCGACTTCTACCGCTCCTTCAACTCACCAGGGCGAAACCTCGCGCCGTGGTGGGACTGAGGGCCCTTCGGGCTTCTTTCCTCCGAGGGGGGAGGGCGACCATCTGATTGTCGCGGTCGCGGGAATGCACCTCCTAGCCGGGGTTAGACCGATGGGTCCCATCCTGCTCGGCGAGGCGATCACCACCACAGCGCGTCTCCTCAGCGAGGCAGGGGCTCTCCTCGCCGTCACTCTCGCAGTCCTCGGCCAGGTACTTGGTCGCTGTTTTTGATAGTCGCCACTGTCTTCACTCTGTTCCTTTCGTCGTCAAAGCTCCGACACTCTTACCTTTTTTACAGCTCGTGCTCGTACTCCCCTAGGAGCCTTGATCGACGCCGTCGGGCTTCCTTCTCGCGAGTACCAGGAGAGGGCCACTCGCGCGATCCTGGATCTGGAGGCGAAGCTAGAGCGCCCGGCGGTCAGCGATCCTCATCGCCGCCTGACTGATATGGAGTCGCGGGTTGAGCGCCTGGAGAGCACTGACGCTTATCGTCGCTTAACCGAGCTGGAGGTGCGAGTATCACAGCTAGAAGAGTTTGATACTCGCCTGGCTGGTGCAAAATCTCGCCTTCACACTGTCAGCGACCTGGAGCGTCGAGTTGCGAGGCTCGAGCATCGCCAGCAGCTGCATCATGATGAGATGGTGGGGATGCGCGCGAGCATGGGCTCGGTCGGTCGGCTGGCGAGGATTGAAGACCAGCTGCGGCAAGGCGAGGACGCGATGACCGTAGCCTTCGAGCATTTCAAGCGAGCTCGCAGCTTAGGCTGGGTTGGGCGATATCCTCAGCCTCCGGATCCTCAGGCGAATCTTCAGGCGCCTCCCTAGATGTTGTCTTTTCTTTCTTTTCTTCTTTCTATGCTATGTCGCCCTTGGCGAGCATTCCTGTAACTCTGAACTATTTCTCATTGATGTAATATTATTTCGGCGAGTATTGGAAACTCACCTTTTATTACTTGCTCTGCTTTCTTTTTTCGTGATGGATTTTTTGTCAGATTTTTTCTATCATCTTTAATTTTGGCGAGTAGTGTCTGCATGTCGCCTATGCCTGGCGAGCTTATTTTATGCTTCTTCTTGCAGGTCTTCGCGCTTTGGAGGTCGGCACCTTGCTGACGCGCGTTGCTAAGTTGGCGACTTTAACTTAATACTCGCCACCCCCTTATTCCTAATCGCGTCGTCGTGCTTGATAAGCCAAGCTACCCGACTACTATAAATAGGGGGGGTGGGTGGGTGAGTATTTATTACGCTTTCGGCGATCTTCTAACTCACACGCTAGTATCTTCCGTCCTCTTCTCCTCTTCACGCTTTCTCCGATACTCGCCTTTCTTCCCTCCTCTCCTCCAAGATGTCTGACGAGGCGAACATCCGGCGTGCCAATCACGCCAAAAACTTTGCGGCGACCACCTTCAAGAAGTCCATCACGACCGAGAAGGACTTGGAGCTCTTCTCGGCGAAGTACATCCCGCCAGGGTTTGTCGCTCGGCTTCCTCGCCAGGGCGAGCGACTAAACACTGTCCTGACCACCGAGCGGGTGTTCCCTACTCGCCACTTCGAGGTGGGCTTGCGACTACCATTGTGGACGGAGTTCAGCCAGATACTCCGTTACTTTGGGATAGTCCCTGCCCAGATCAACCCTAATGGGGTGGCGATGATCGTGGGGTTCCTCTGCTACTTGCGCGACCAGGGGATCGCCTTCGATCTTTCAGTCTTCAGGCGAATATTTCACTTCATGGAGACAGGCGAGGGCGTCGTCTTCTTGTGCAGCCGTGTCTGCACGCTGGTCGGCATGGCGAAGAAGAACCATCGCTGGGGAGAGCGACTAGTCGTCATCAATGGCGACTTCCAAGCAATCCCCGACAGGTCCTTCCAGCCGCCGGAGAGCGTCTTCGGGGCTTCTTTCCTAAGCGAGGGTGGCGAGAAACTTCTCGAATCCTTCAGGAATCGCCGCCTTGATGTGGTGTTCTGGAGGAGGCGAGTAGACGAACTCACTGAGGTGTTACAGGGCGAAGGTAACCTACCGCGCGAGTATTCGTAATACTCGTTCTTCGTCTTCGATTTGGCGACTAACTGGAGATATCTCTCTTTTTGTTGCAGCAGTGCATATTCTGCCACACGAGCTTCTCCCTGTGGCGGCGAAGGCGACGGCTTCCACACAGGGAGGTGCGGGGACCTCTGCTCGCGGGGATGGGGTCTACTCGCCCATCGACTTGTCACCAGGAGGCGATGAGCCAACGATCGTCGGCGACGGTTCTGGGCCTTTGAAGAAGCGGAAGAAGGAGGTCGCCCACAGGGACCTTGGCAAGAAGGCGGACGCTTCTGAGGCTGGCGAGCCTTACGCTCACCCGAACTTCAACCTCGGCGGGCGTGGTGAGGATGCCTATGGTCGCCCCATGGTGACCTGGTCGGAGAGCGCCCACGTGGTGTCTCTAAGCTCCAACCTTCCGCCATGGTCGGAGGACTGGGAGGATAAGGGCGAGGGCTTCGATGTGCTCCACGCCATCTATGGTTGCGAGGATGTCGAGAGACTGTAGGAGGAGTCTTCCGAGTATCTGGCTCACCAGACCTCGTGATCTCTGCTGCGATCTGCCGAGCTGGCCCATTCGACAGCAAGGCGATTGCTTGAGTATGAGGGGGTGATCAAAACCCAGAGCAAGAAGATGATCGTCATGGGGCTCAAAGAGAAGGAGCATGAGGTACTCGCCTCACTTCTATACTCGCCACTTTGCCGAATAGTTTGCTTACCTTCCGCGTCTTCTCGTTTTTGCAGGCCGCCGAGGTGGAGATGGCGAAGAAGACCTCCCAGCTGGAGAAGGAGCTGGACGATACCTGGCTGGCCTTGGAGGCTGCCCAAGTTCGCATTGCTGAGCTGGAAACTCGGCCTGTCGAGCAATAGCCATCGGTGGCGGGCCCCTCCAGGGTCGGCAAGCAGATCAGGATACTTGGCGACGATATGCCTCGCATTCGTCGGGAGATCGCGCGAGCAATGGGGACTGTCATCCTAAGCCAACTGAAGGCGGACGACCTTCTGAAGCCGGCGACGATGGAGCTGACAGTGGTGGACCTCATCCCGGCGCTGCTCGCCGAGGAGTCCACCTCTCCCTTGCGAGCATCTTCCCAGCTGTCCAGTGACTCCGAGGATGATGATTCCGAGGACGAGGATGATGATGATTGTGGCGATGATCCAGATGCTGATATTGATGGCGAGGATGACGTCTAATCGCCTGGGCACCCTTTTTTGCTCGCCCGGTGACCTTTTGTAAACCCCTTGAAGATTCTTTTGTAATTTACACCAAATATATAAATGAAAAAGGACAAGATTTTGCTCGCCTGTTTCTTCTGCCTTGCTTCCTGTCTTGAATGTCGCTTAAGCTCCTAGGCTCGAGGCGAGATTGAGTGCTCGCTAGGCTCTTAGGATCGGGGCGAGATTGAGTGCTCGTTAGGCTCTTAGGTTCGAGGCGAGTTTGAGTGCTCGCACCTGCATACTCGCACTTGCATGCTCGCATGTGTATACTCGCCCATCTGGCGAGTATTACCTACATACTCGCCTTCTCAATGGTACCTTCTGATTGAGTCGAGTCGTGAGGGGCACTTGGAGGGTCCCGAGGGACACATGCTCTCAAGGCCTTGCCTTGCACCTGGTGAAGAGTTCATTAGAATCACTTAATAATAATGGACTTTGTAAGGGGAAAGAGATAGGGAATGACAGTCGGGGAGGTCTGGAGGGACACATCTTCCTGAGGCCTCTATCCTACTTGGATACCAGATGTCGACGAAGAATGTCATCAAGTAGGGAATGACGGTCGGGGAGGTCCAAGGGGACACACCGTCCTGAGGTTTCCATCCTACTTGGATGCCAGAATGTCTCTATTCTTTAGTCGATCGGATCGGTTTTGCCCTTTCCCAAGTTGGAATGTCGGCTTCCAGACTTTCCCCTGGTAATCTCTCCAGTCGGACGAGAAGTGCGGTCGGTGGGAACCGCGGCCAATGTGCAAGGGGGAGTTGATCTCGGCCGTCATTGCAGAGGTTTGGACTTAAGGGAACGCACACCCGAGGCACTGTCCCATCATCCGTTCTGAGCTCTTACGAGGGTTAAGTCGGAGGCTCATTTTCCAACTTGCGGCGTCGAATGTTGATGCAGGACGACGTCAAGCAGGGAGTGGCAGTTGGGGAGGTCCAAATGGACACACCATCCCGAGGCCTCCATCCTACTTGGATACTGGATGTGGATCAAACATGCTTCCTGTTGCTCAACAAATTAGCAGGGAGTTAAGCACACTTAAGCACACCAACTCACATGATCGGACACAATTTTTTAGAAAAATGGCTTGCTTTGCTGCGAGCTTTCAGCTCTCGAGGGTACACGACACCTTTATTCAAGGGTCCCCTGAGCTAGTTAAATCGATCATCTCTTCGCCGAATCGGGAGGTCGGCGTCCAGACTTTTCTCCTGGTAATCTCTTCAGTCGGATGAGAAGTGCGGTCGGTGGGAACCGCGGACAACATGCAAGGGGGGAGCTGATCTCGGTCGTCATTGTAGAGGCTTGGACTTAAGGGAACGCACACCCGAGACACTGTCCCATCATCCGTTCTGAGTTTTTACGAGGGTTAAGTCGGAGGCTCATTTCCCAACCTAGCGTGGAGATCGACTATACTGGCCTCCTTTCTTAAAAGACTTCTCTGGGATAGGAAGGACTGTCTCATCCCATATTTCAGGGAGATATAAATTTTAATTTATACGTAAATAAATTTACAAAAAGGGGGGGCATGTACATTCCCTTTAAGGATAAAACCTTTTCAGGTCATCGCCGCTCCAGGTGTTCCCTAGCAGCTCGCCTTCTTGGTTCTGCAAGCGGTACCCTCCTGTCAGGAGAGCTTCCTGGATGATGAAGGGTCCTTCCCAGTTTGGGTTAAGCTTCCCGACGGCTGCTGATCTTCATGCCGCGTCCACCTTCTTTAGGACCAGGTCACCTGCTTGGAAGTGCTTGAGGCGGACATTTTTGTCGAAATGTCTTGCCATTCGGCGCTTGATCTCTTCTTGCTTAGCTGAGGCCAGGTCCCGCAGCTCTTCTATGTAGTCGAGGGATAGCTTCTGCGCTTCTTCATTTTCTAATCGCCATTCTTCATTTCCGTCTTCCGCGGCTACCACCCTTGGGCTTCTGACTTCAAACTCTACTGGAATGAGAGCTTCCGACCCGTGAGAGAGCTTGAACGGTGTCTCCCCGGTGGCTGAGCTAAGAGTGGTCCTCAAAGCCCAAAGGACCGAGGGGAGCTGGTCCGCCCAACTACCTCTCAGGTTCTCCACTTTCTTCTTCAGCAGATTGATGATCAGCTTGTTGGCGGCCTCCACTTGACCATTGCCCCTACCTTCTCTCTCTTTCAAATTAGGCTCTCTCTCTCTCCTGGCCGATTTTCCTGAAATTAAATGGTCCAATTAGTAGCACTCAATTCCATGTGGTGGTGGACCACCTTAATTGGGTCTAGCCCAATCAGATTGGGTTTAATTTGGGGAAATTGGGTTATTTTGACCTAATTTAGTAAAAGGTTGACTTTGGTCAAATTGACCAATTGGGTTGACCCCAATGGGTCCCTAGTGCTCCAAGGAGACCCCTAATGGGTTAAGAATACTATGGTGGAGTCAAGGTTCAAGGAAAGGCCCTAAAGTCCAACCTTAGGCTAGGTATCTGAAAACTGCTGTATGCAGACCACTGGGATTTCTCCAAGCTCACATGGTCTTAAGCTCTTCCTATGGTTTTCTCATGACCTAGTCATGACAAAACCAACTTAGGGGGTCTAGCTGTTTGGGGGATGTTACAATTTTGATCAAAATATCTTTGGGCATTCCTTTAGTCAATAGAACAACTAAGTTATCCATCAATCACGCATCGATCAAAATGAGAATTTTTTGTTCTTTCAGATAATTCAACAAAACATGTCTAAGTCGTACATGTCACTTCTTAGTGTTATAGAGAGCATTCTTAACGACATGAATTGTTGTTTGATTATCACAATACAAGCTCAAAGAGTTAACTTGTAACCTTGATAAAGGAATATCCAGAATCACATTCCATTAATTCAGTGATAGAGTCTAGATATACAACATTCTTTGAAAGTAAGTTTATAAAAGATCAAGGCTTAACCGTATCCAAGTCTACTGATATTATTTTTGAATATACTGTAGAACCTAAAGTTGGACCCTCTAGCACTGTTCCCCAACCTTTAGAGGTTGAACCAATTCCAGTTATAGCGTCTACAAAAAATAGAATCCCTAAGAACTTTGGTGAAAATTTTATCACATATTACTTAGAGGATGCTCCATTTTCCTACCAGAAAGTAATGAGATCCAGAGATTCGTTGATGTCGACATAATCTATTAATGACGAGATGGACTCGCTGCTACAAAACAACACTTGACATATAGTTGACCTGCCAAAAGGAGCTAAAGTCCTAGGATGCAAGTGGGCATTGAAAAAGAAATTACATAGTAATGAATCTATAGCCAGATACAAAACACATTTAATTTAGAAGCTACAATAAGTTATAAACAGCAAGGGAGAATAAACTACTTTGATATTTATTCACATGATTGCCACCTATTGACTATAATAATTATTCTCGTTCTAGCGTCTATCGAGAACTTTATAGTTTATCAAATAGATGTAAAGATAACCTTCTTAAATGAAGAGCTTGATGAAGAGATCTACATGTCACAACCTGAAGATTATGTAAATAAGGATCTAAAAGAAAAAGTGTGCAAATTAGACAAATTAATTTATGAGCTTAAACAAGTGCCTAAGATGCAACACAAAATTTGACCAAGTAGTAAAGAGCTTTGGATTTCATTTCGGTCTCTCTAATAAATGCATTTATCACTGCTAGGTGTCAAATAAGACAGTCATCATATGTCTATATGTGCATGACATGTTAATTCTAGGTTCAGATCTTGCTGTAGTGAGGATATTAAATACACTCTTATAAAAGAATTTGACATGAAGGATCTTGGTCCTGTTGATACCATGTTAGGTATGAAAGTCAGAATGGACAAGGGTCAAGTTACTCTTAGTCAAGTTCATTATATATAACAACTTCTTTCTACCCGGGGATACAAATATTGTAGGCTAGTGGAGACACCTTTTGATCACAATATCAAGTTGAGTCCTAATATATGGGTCAACATTGATCAAGTGAAATACTCAAGGATAATAAGTAGTCTCATGTATGCCACAAGTTGTACAAGACCAAACATTGTTTTTTGTTGGCATGCTGAGCCGCTTTACCAGTAGTCCAGACAAAGAGTATTGGGATGTCCTAGATAGGCTGATGAGATACCTGAGAGGTACTAAAGATCATGCTCTGTGTTACACTGTCACTCTCATACTGTGGATGGATACTCTAATGCCTCGTGGTGTTCAAAAGTTAGTAACAATAACTCTACCAGTTGATATATATTCACTTTGGGTGGAGCTACTATTACTTGGAAATCCAAAAGACGGACTTATATAACTTTGAGTCTATGAAAGCAGAATTGTTTGTCTTAGCTTCGTCTGGTGAAGTGACAGACTGGATCAGGAATTTAATTCTAGATATTCCATTGTCTAGGTTACAAGTCAATTATTTGAGCATATATTGTGATAATCAAGCAACAATTCAAGGTGTTAAGAATGCTATCTATATTACTGAGAGAAGACATGTACGACTGAGACATACTTTGCTGAATTATTTGAAAGAACAAAAAAGTATCACTTTGATCAATGTGCAATCGAAGGATAACATAGTTGATTCATTGACGAAAGGAATGTCCAAAGACCGACTAATCAAAACAGTGAGGGAAATGAGACTAAAGATGATTTAGATCAGTCTAGTCCAAGTTAATGTTTTGATTTTTCTGATTTTCTTTGTCAAAGCAAGCATGTTGTGCTTCGTTGACGCTCTTGGTTGTTGAGCACGAATTTGGTAAGTTGTTTCATTTCAAATTTGATGTTAATAACTTCACATGAATTCATTTTTCTTACTATTCCAAATCTGACAACACAATCTGACTCGATTTGACTCTTCCTCTGTTAATTGGTCTAATTCCAAACTTGATATTTTCCATTTAACTTTAGAAGAATAGTAACCGTGATATTCCATATTGGAACACAAATATAGCTACGGAGCCCAGAAGTCTATAAATCATTTCGTTGGATACAGATAATGGATTCTGTGGTAGAAACTATAATACTCCGAGTATGTGTCCTCCTAGCTAATTATAAAGTACTATGTTCTTACAATAGAACTAGAGATATGTAAATTTTCAAATGTTTGAATTCATTTTTTAAAATGAAATTCTCTGTTAAAAATTACAGGAGATGCTGACGATGGAGGAACACTTATTGTTTGGGATCCTGATGAGGATGGCCTATTGTACATCTGAGGATGATGACAATTTTGACTGTTATTTGTTTTTTTATCTCTGATTAGAGCATTGTTTAGCTCTTGCTACACTTATTCGTTTGAACTATTTAGCTCTTTTGTTGATCACTAGCCACTAGGCGTGTTGAACATGTGTTAGGATTGTACTTAAGATTGATGTATGATGCTGTTGAGATTTATATTTGTTACGCTTGTATACATTTTTTCTTAAGTCTAATTTGCTTAACAGGTGTGAGATATAGTTGTGAATGATTTACGTTTGGATAAATGTTGCACAAACCACCCATTCCGATGTTTGGTTAGCGGCGAAAATAAGAGGAGATTGTTGAATAATTTAGTATATGGCCGCGCGTGTAGAGACCGACTCGATAGTGCCTAGTGGGTTTTGTGTCACCCTAGTGCAAAGCTCTACGCTGAAGGAACTATATAAGGCCATTCCAAACTTGATGATTCTTAGTAGAATATTTTGAACTAGAGCAAAACTTAACATGGTTCGGGCCGGTTTTCGACGTATAGCCTTTCGAAGGCCGTTTGAGGAGTCAAAAGGACTCAGAATCACACAAAATTTGGTTCACTGGAACCGTCTCGTCGAGCTAGTCAAAGTCTTGGTCTTGGTTATTTGATTTGACCACTTTAACATTTTGGGGAACCCCATTACTACTTTTATATAATTCAACACAAGGGAGGATCAAGGAATTTAAATAAGAGGAGTCAGACATCGTCTTCCTCAAGCTAAAAAGAAATCTAAATGCCGTCATCTTATTAGAGCCGCTTTTCTTTTATCTAGCCACAGTTTTGACGTGTAAGTAGTCAAAAATCATTGCCTCGGCTCGCCATCATTCATTTTACAAAATTCTCTGGGTAGCCCAAGCCCCAGCTCGTCCACCTTAGAACCACCCCCAATTACATACACACTTATTGTACAACCTTGGGTTCGCCGAAGTGGTAAATTGAGACTCGGGCGTAGGCAAAGCTTGCGGGCGAGACGAGCGAGGGCTCGCCGTCCTGCGACGTGCGGATCGCGAGGGCGAGGCGAGCGGGGGGGGGGGGGGGGGGGGGGGGGGGCTCGCCGCCCTGCGATGCGCGGATTGAAAATGGGTTCGCGCTCGCCTAGGTCGCAAAGTTGGAGAATTGACCAGCGAGCGAGAACGGGCCTCCTCCGGCTCTCGCTTCTCTTGCGAGGTGAGCCGGGTTTTAGGTGCAATATTTTATTCTATTTATTCATGCCCGTCTGCCTATAACCATTTCAAACATCGGAGTTTGGCTGTTGACAGATCATTTTGGGTTGCATTTAATAAAAACAAAAGGAGGAATTACGCAATTAGCAAGCATAGTTGAGAAAACTATATATAGACCCTGGATGACACCTTTGGAGAGGATTCCAATTCTTTTGCTTCTTCCTCCTCTGAAAATTTTTGGTTGTCTCCCAAGGCTCTCCAAGATGCCCAGCTTCAATTTTTGGCTTGGGAGGGGAAGCTCTCTAAGATCTTTCGGGTGTGTGGTGGAACCTCTGCGCTGCAGCCAAGGGTCGGTGTTTAGTTCTTAATCTTCGGTCAAGTTCTCTTCTGTACAAGTAAGTGTTAGTTGCCCCCTCTTAGGGATTTGAACTTCTCGATTCTCGGTTCCAACACTTATATTATCTACCATAAATGATTGGCTTCTGTACGCAACTTCTTCAAGGAGGTTTTCCTAGACCAAATCCTTGAAAATAAGTACATCATCTGTCTATGATAATTGATTTTGTCAAATGCCGCAGTTTTGACTTAGGCTCTGTTTGGCACGACGGTGGCGGCTGTGAACGCGGTGATAAAATCGCCATTCGTGAACGGACACCTAAAAAATTTCATCCACTTTATGTTCAAGTGGATGAAATTTCTTAGATTTGTGTTCATGAATGACGATTTTACCACCGCGTTCATGACAACCACCACTATACCAAACAGAGCCTTTAATATATAGCAAATGGCACGTAGCATTTAAAATTACAAAGAGAACCTATCTAATTTGGCCAATTCGTATCGCTTCGTGTGATAAAATTGCAAGTTCTGAAATGTATGTCAACGGGGTTCAGTATGAGAACCGCTCAAACTGTGAACCTTGTGTGAGCAGAGTACTGATTTGGTTAGACTGCTGGATCGTCGGACCAGCCCGAGTTTTCTGGACCGGTGGGCTCCCAAGTAGAGCACTAATTGCTCATTTAAAATCTGAGCCGGATAAGTACTCAGGTTAAAATGTATTAAATTTTTTTCTTTTAACATATAAAAATAAACCGCTCCACTTAAAAAAATTGAAATCACAGCCTTTCCAAAGGCGTCGCCGGCCGGCCGGAATTAATAATAATAATCAGTACTGTGCAGACCAATTTGATTCATTTTGAATGAGACTCTGACCTCTCTTTTGACTTTTATTCATGGAGGGAGAAGCTAAATGAGTCTCATTCGTCTTTAAATTCTGATCATAACGGTCAAATTCCCCACAGCAGACCCTCGATCCTTCAACTAATAATCAGTGAAATCTATGGCGGCCCTAGACCAATTCTTATCAGCCTTTCTAGTCGTTTTCTTTCTCTTCATCTCGCCGCCGGCCCTCGCCTGTGACGGCGGCGACAGAGCCGCTCTCCTCAAAATAAAAGCCAGCTTCCTCAACCCCAGCAACCTCTCCTCGTGGAACGAGTCCGCCAGCTGCTGCACATGGCACGGTGTCTACTGCGCTTTCAACAGCAACCGCGTCAACGCCATCAGTTTCTACAACAACCGCGGACCGGACGACGGCCTCGTCGGCCGCCTCCCGGACGCGCTCGGCGATCTCCCCTGTCTCTCCACTCTGCTCATATCCAACCACCGCGGCGTCTACGGCCGTCTTCCGACCACCCTCACCGGCCTCCGCTCCCTCTCCGTCCTCAGCCTCTCCCACAACTCTCTCTCCGGCGACATCCCCTCCTTCCTCTCCCAAATCCCCTCCCTCACCTTGCTGGACCTCTCCAGCAACAAATTCACCGGCTGCATTCCGCCGGAGCTCTCAGCGCTCCCTATCCTCCAAAGCCTCATCCTCGAGAACAACCGTCTTGAAGGCGGCGTCCCCGCTTCCTTTGGGAACTTCAGCAAATCTTCGCCGCCAAACCTCTTTCTGGCACACAACATGCTTTCCGGCCAGATTCCGATGGAGTTCGGGTTGCCGGACTGGGTTAATCTTGATCTCTCCCATAATAAGCTCTGCGGGGATCCATCATTTCTTTTTGGCGAAGACAAGCCCACAAATTTGATCAATTTATCGTTCAACAAGTTCGAGTTTGACATGAGTTTGATCGAGTTCTCGGTCACCACCTGGACCCTGATTATGAATAATAATATGATCAGCGGTTCAATCCCGGCTCAGATAAACCGGTTGAGCAATCTGGTTAATTTTAATGTGAGCTACAATCGGCTCTGCGGCATCATACCGGCTGGCCCGGTGATGGATAAATTCGACGGCACACACTTCTATCATAACAAGTGCCTTTGCAGATCCAAAGATTCGTGCCTGTAAGAAATGTGTCTCCGCGTTTTTAAAAGCTGTTTGTTAATTTTCTATAAAGCTCATTATTTGCTGCACAAATTGGTCCAATGTCTTAGCATTTTATATAGTGGAGGGGGAGAGAGAGAGAGGGGGCATGTGATGACAATATGCTCTAATCAATACTATTTATTATAATTTTAAGATCTCATCCCTTCAATTTTTATTTTCAACCCACAAATTTTTGATACCCATGCCCCGCTGCAATGAAGTGCCTCTTTCTCAGGGGCGGATTCAGAGAGTGGTCAAAGGGACACTGACACTCCCATTTTTTTTTTGCGATTTGTTGTAAGCAAATCAAAATTTGGTTACTCGGAAATCAATTTTGGCTATTCGCAGATCAAATTTGGCTATTCGCAGATCAAATTTGGCTATTCGCAGACCAAACTCAGTTATGTGCACACGTAAAATTAATTTAGAATATTTTATGTGTGTTAAAAAAATTTGTGCACCCTCATTTCTAATTTTGTGGATCCGCCACTGCGGCCTTTCTGCTTCAACGAAGCCGCCCTAATCGATGGCATGCCCTTCTCTTTCGTGCCCCGATCTCTTCCATTCGGAATATGTAGGGTTTTGGCTTGGTTCATGAGCGAAACCGGTTCGCTTGAACTGATTGGGAGTTTTCTGCTATAAATAAATCCCTTGGGGTCTGTCTAAGTTCAACACACCAAAGGAGAGAGCAACCCTATCTATCATTGAGGGTTTTGAGAGCGAGAAACACTGATCTCAACGTAAGTAGTAGAGTTGTCACGTTCCAGTTCTACTAAAATCATGAACCAAACCGTCAAGTTGACGATTCTTCAAATTAAAATCACAACATTATTTGGTTTGATCGACTAGTTACGGCTCTGGCTGTTGTTCCAACGTAATTTTTGGAACCGCCGTGTCCACGGTTCCGGTTCATTAAGAACCGGAACAAAATTATACACTAGTGGTTCGGTATGACTCTATGCGGTTCCGGTTCGATTCTGATTCAATTTTTATTCCTGTTGAGTAAACATTACAAGACGAGTGGTTAGATTGCAAACTTTAGTAACCCGCAATATATTTATCATTTTGAGCATTAATCTCAAGAAAAAGAGAAAATGAACACACTATTTTTCTCTTGCCATTTCATCATAACATCCACGCACAAAAATACTCCTCGTTATGAAATGTGAACTTCAGGGGAGGTAAATGTTATGTTTTGTAACATTCATTGGAGGTTTTTGTAATTACAATAATAAGAGGGGTGCAATCTGTAATTATGCTAACTTCTAGGGGAAGTTTTGGTAATTATTCGAATATATAAATTGTAATGTGGCATCTTCAGTGATAAACAAATGGAATAGAAAACAAATAGCTCTTTCTTCTGAATGTGTTGTGCATTTTCTCTCCTCCTCTGATGTGGTCATAGACTAAGGGCTGGTTTGCAAGCGTGGATCATGTGTCGTGTGCGGGCTATTCGCGGGCACCAGACCATGGCCAGGGTTCGGCGCCTGCAGTTGTAATCCACTCTAAATCTGTGTTTTCTCCCAAATTGAGTTTACAGAGTGCGCAAAATGACGGAAGTAGCCCCGGCGAGGCGCAAAATGGTGCCCAGTCTCTTATAATATCTTATTCATTATCAATTTTCTAAGCTAAAAATAGTTTTTTTTTAATATAATAACTAACGTTAAAGTTTAACGGAGAATACAAAGGTGAGGTAATGAGAGTTTATTAGTCGTGTTAACTCGTGAGACGTCCAAATAAGCTTTGGATTATTAGGGAAGAAGTTAAGTAATTAAATAAATAAAAAATATTTATTAACAATCCGGCCAACTATATATTATCTGGCTAATGAGATTTGATTGATTCATGGAGAAAATAACTGTTAGATTTTATGCTACCACCAATCAAGTACATCAATGATGGACAAGAAGAATACAATTGATAACTAGGCAAAGAATACAAGTAAACAAGCTGAATACAAGGTGCATACACCTTGATTCACAACAGCTGAATTATATAAAAAATAAACTTGTCGCGGACAAGGTCCGCTTCTCCACTCAGTGTCCTTGAGCTTGTCAACGCACTCTCCACTTCACAACACACACAACCCTGCACTCTGCATTCTCCATCTCTCGCTGAGGTGCGGGTTGGGGTTGGTGTACAACCCTGAATTCGCCGAGTGTTTTTCCGAGACCCAGGAGTCCTTTAGAACATTGTGTGGTAACATAGTCCCAGGCAGGAAGAGTAGGGAGGGAGGGGGGCCAGCCCCCTGACTCGCCCCAGAGCCCTTAGGGGGCGAGCCGGGAGAGGGCCAGGCCCCTGCCTCACCCCAGAGCCCTTAGGGGGCGAGCCGGGAGGGGGCCAGGCCCCTGGCTCGCCCCAGAGCCCTTAGGGGGCGAGCCGGGAGGGGGCTAGGCCCCTGGCTCGCCCCAGAGCCCTTAAGGGGCAAGCCGGGAAGGGGGGCTAGGCCCCTGGCTCGCCCCAGAGCCCTTATGGGGCGAGCCGGGAGGGGGCTAGGCCCCTGGCTCGCCCCAGAGCCCTTAGGGGGCGAGCCGGGAAGGGGGCAAGGCCCCTGGCTCGCCCCAGAGCCCTTAGGGGGCGAGCCGGGAGGGGGGCCAGCCCCCTGGCTCGCCCAGAGCCCTTAGGGAGCGAGCCGGGAGGGGGGCAGCCCCCTGGCTCGCCCAGAGCCCTTAGGGGGCGTGTCGGGAGGGGGGGCCAGCCCCCCTGGCTCGCCCAGAGCCCTTAGGGGGCGAGCCGGGAGGGGGGCCAGCCCCCTGGCTCGCCCAGAGCCCTTAGGAGGCGAGCCGGGAGGGGGGCCAGCCCCTGGCTCGCCCCAGAGCCCTTAGTAGGAGGCAGTCTGCGTTTAGCATCTCATAACAGCGGGACTTGGCTATCCGCAGCCACTTCCGGGGGTATGTTGGTATTTTCAGGGACCGGTTTTTGGTTATTCGCAGCCCAACTTCAGAAATCCTATAAATAGGACCAAGGGGGCACCATTTGGAGAGAGGCTCATTCTAGGCTAGCTCTTTCCCTCTCTCTCCCTCCCTAAGTCTCTATAGGGGGTGAGGAGAGCCTCCAATGGTGTCCAAGCTTAGTAGTGGCTTGGGATGGGAAGTTTCTAAGGGGCTTCCGGGTATGTGGCGGGACCTCCCCACTAGGCCCTTGGTCCAGTCCATAGTTCCTCAACCTTCAACCTAGAGCTCTCCCTTGGGAGGAGTAAGGGTTGGTCGCCCCTCAGCTTGCTGAGGGCCCCAAACTCCACAGAGATCGAGAAATCGGTTTCAACAGTTGGACTCTCCTGGGGTGTATGCACACTCCCACTCACTAGTTCAACACTAGTTCTCTCTCTCTCTCTTCTCTTCTCAATTCGCATCAACATCAACTAGGGGGGGTATTTATAGGCAACCACAAATATAGGAGAGAGAGGGGGGGGGGGGGGTGCACACATCCACTACTCCCCATGCTCCACTCGCCAGCCACCTTGCTTGGACTCGCCACCTCATCTTCTTCCACCCACCACCCCCTCTTTTTCCACTCGCCAACACTCCCATGTAGAAGAAATTTTTATTAGATATCACCAATCAGAATTTGCTTTTTTAACTGTCTTACTTAGATGATCAGAAAAAAAAGAGTGTTGTTATGTGCAAATCGGTTTTGGCTACGTGCAAACCATCACAACTCGCGCTTTTTGAAAATATGTCTTATAGGTGCATTTTTAGGAAAAGTGTTCAACATCAAAGTTGTAGATCTCGTCGAGATCTACAACTTTCGTGTTGAACATTTTGCCTAAAAATGCACCTACAAGACATATTTTCAAAATGCGCGAGACTATTGTGAAATGTTTCGCGTCTTTTGAAAATACGCCTTATAGGTGCATTTTTAGGCAAAATGTTCAACACGAAAGTTGTAGATCTCGACGAGATCTACAACTTTGATGTTGAACACTTTTTCTAAAAATGCACCTATAAGACGTATTTTCAAAATGCGCGAATTTTGATGGTTTGCATGTAACCAAAAATGATTTGCACATAACATCAGGTAAAAAAGGAGGCTATGGATCACACCACATACGTGCCCACATGCCCCGCTGGGCTAGGGTTTGGCCCGCCACTGTAGGCAGACATGAATGTCATTTCGAAATGGTCTACCCGTGACAACTCTTCTAAAAAATTAATCCGGTTATTTCAAAAGGGGTGTCCCATTTTCAGTTGACTTAAAAAATGCGCCTCATTATGGGGTTCAAAACCAATTCCGAAAATGTCTCATTATTTATTTCCTAAAATACATTATGGGTTCAAAACCGTCTCAAGACGGATAGGCGTCCGCCCCGTGGCCTCGGGCGTGCGGTCTCGACCGTGCGGCCTTGGCCCCGCGACGCCTACCGCGTGTCGCTGGCCGCCAGGCCTCGCCAGCCGAGCGGGCGCATGCGGCTAGCTGCCCGGCCGCGCCAACCGCACGGCCTCGGCCACCCGCCGCCCATCGCGCGGCCCCGTTTGCTCGGCCATGCCGGTCGGGCGAGAGCATGCTGCCAACCGTGCAGCCGCGCCAACCGCGCGGTCTCGGACGCCCGCCGCCGGTCGCGCGGTCTCATCGACCGCGCGGCCCCGGTCGCTCGATCTCGCCTTCTGAGCGGGCGTGGGTGGCCAACCGCCCGGCCGCGCCAACCGGCTGTCCTCAGGTCAATAACACCGGTCGTGTGGTCGCATCCACTGTGCGGCCGTACGGACGCCCCAGCCACGCAAGCGCCCCGGCTGTGCGGTCCAACTCCTCCTCGCAACCTCCTCATGGCCTCCTCGTCGCTCGCTAACGCTCGCTGCTCGAATACAAGTGAAAATAACTCGATTTACAACAGTCAAATAAAAGTAATAAAAAACTGCTCGCTTCTCGCTAACGCCCGACGTTGACTCTAACGCGTCGCGTTAGCCCACTCGCAAGCTCACTGCTCGCACTCGCAGCTCGCTGGCCGCACTCCCACTCGCTTGCCACTAGTCGCACACTTAACTCCTGGCGTTATCTCCTAACACTCCACGTTTGCTCGCGAGTACTCTCTCTCAAGGGACCTTCTCTCTAGGTCACTAGCTGAACTCGCTCCGAGTTCTTTGCTATCTCGCTCAAAACACAGATCTCTTCTAAAGGGGGGTCTGCCCTCTTATTTATAGGGAAATGGAAGACCATCTAGAAGCCGAGCTAACACTGGCGTTAGCTCACTTCAATATCTAACACTCCCCCTTGAAGTGAGCTCTGGGAACAACTCTAAGGTACCCACGAAGCTTCTTGTACTGCCCAACAGATAGGAGCTTTGTGAATATGTCCGCCAGGTTCTCTTCGCTCCGCACATGCTCCACTATAAGCGAGCTACCCAACACCTTCTCTCTGATGAAGTGGTGCTCAATCTCTATGCGATTTGTCCTTGCATGACACACTGGGTTGGTTACCAGTTTCAAAGCACTCTCATTGTCCCTGCGAAGCACAGTAGGTCCGCTGACCTTCTCGTCCACATCCTCCACCAACCTCCTCAGCCAGACACACTCCCGATCGAGCTGCTAAGGACGATGCCTTGTACTCAGCCTCAGTGGTGGAAAGGGAAATGAAGTCCTGCTTCTTGCTACACCACGAGATGGCAGCAACTCCACACATAAACACATAGCCTGATGTCGACTTGCGATCATCAGCATCACCTGCGTAGTCTGCATTCGTGTACCCATGCAGCTTGAAGTCAGTACTCTCTCCATAGAGCAACCCCAACTCAAGGGTTCCCTTCACATACTTCAGTATCCCCTTCACTGCCTCTAGATGAGGCTTCCGCGGCTCCTGCATGTACCGACTAACTCGGCCGACGGCAAAAGCGATGTAAGGCCTCGTGATAGTCAGGTAAATAAGACTCCCCATCAGTGTCCGGAAGATCTTTGGATCAGAAAGAATCCTCCCTTCTTCCTTCCAAAGCTTCAACCCAACCTCCAGTGGAACGAAGCTGCTCTTCCCCTCCTTCATGCTGAATCTCTCGACGATCTTCTCAGCATAAGCCCTCTGGGAGACAAACAGTCTACCTCTTCTCTTCTCAACTTGAAGGCCAAGGAAATGGTGCAGTTCACCGAGATCCTTCATCTCAAAGCGAACGGATAGCTGCTGTCTCAGCACCGCGACATCTTCACTGTTGTTCCCTGTCACAATCATGTCGTCGACGTACAGCAGCACCAACACATGAAGATCTCCACTCTTCTTCACGAACATGCTAGAGTCTGAGTCTGAGGCATCATATCCACAAAACTGCAGGTACTCTGCAATCTTCCCATACCAGGCTCTCGGTGCCTGCTTCAACCCGTAGAGGGCCTTATTCAGCTTGCACACATGATGTGGCTGTGACTTGAACATGTATCCAGGTGGTTGCACCATAAATATGTCCTTGTTAATCTCTCCGTACATGAATGCATTCTTCACATCAAGCTGCCACAACTTCCAACTTCGGCACGTCGCCAGAGCAATGATTGTCCTCACCGATGTCATCTTCGCTACAGGACTAAACGTCTCCTCGTAGTCCTTTCCATAGGTTTGCGAGAAACCCCGAGCGACAAGCCTAGCCTTGTACCGCTCTACTCTTCCGCTAGCTCTCTTCTTAATCTTGTACACCCACTTGCAGGTGACAGGTTTGATGCCCTCCACCATGGG
This sequence comes from Dactylorhiza incarnata, assembly GCA_033032865.1. Taxonomy (NCBI): domain Eukaryota; kingdom Viridiplantae; phylum Streptophyta; class Magnoliopsida; order Asparagales; family Orchidaceae; genus Dactylorhiza; species Dactylorhiza incarnata. The sequence continues at coordinate 3,338,660 of JAWHQI010000154.1, read as the reverse complement.
AAAAAGGTCTCATGTCTCATTCTTCTCCAGAGCTTCCATCTCCTCATCCATGGCCACGTCCCACTCCTTGGTGCCAATAACATCTTCAAAGCTGGCAGGTTCCCTCTCATCGAGTGGTCCTGCAAAGAAGCAAGAGACCAAAATCACAAAGTTCCCCTCCTTATAGCGAGCAGGCGGGATGATGGTCCGCTTCGACCTTCTCAAGGCTTGGTCACACTCCACCACTCTGGTAGAATCCTCCTCTACAGCTCTTCTCCCATCATCTCTTGGAGCACTGCTCCCCCTGCTTTTCGAACATGAATCCCCCTGAGCCCGATGGCAATGGGGCATTGGGAGATAACTCCAACTCCGCAGTAGAGTCCTCAGTGTCTTTCTCTTCTCCCCTGCTTGAACCTCCACTCTCCGGCAGCACCACAGAGGAGACTCCCTGATACGAGATCAGTTCGTCAAACACTACGTTGCGCGAGACGACAAACTTGTGGGTCTGCGGATCCATGCACTTCCACCCCTTCTTCCGATCATCGTAGCCGATGAAGACACACTTCCGTGCTTTCGGCTCCAGCTTAGTTCTCTGAGCATCTGAAATGTGCACGAAGCAGGTAGAGCCAAAGACTCTCATGTGACTCACATTTGACTTCTCCCCGAACATGAGCTGGTGTGGAGACACCATCCTGTTAGGACTCAGAGGTAGTCGGTTGATCACGTGGGTTGCACACGCCATTCCCTCCGCCCATAAGGCCTTGGGAATCCCCTTGGCATGTAACCAACTTTTGGTTGTCTCCACCAGATGACGGATCTTCCTCTCTACGACCCCATTTTGCTGAGGGGTGTGGGCGCAAGAGAGCTCTCGCCGAATGCCGAATTTCCTGCAGAAATAAGCAAACTCATTAGAGGTAAACTCCACCCTATTGTCACTTCTCAGCTTCTTCACCCCTAGGTTCAACCTCCCCTCCACAAGTTCCTTCCACTCCTGGAACTTCTCAAACACTTCTGACTTCTCCCTCAGAAAGTAAACTCACGTGTAGCGGGTGTAGTCATCCACCAAAACCATCACATAATTATTGCCTCCATAAGTAAGGGTGGCGCACGACCCCATCACGTCAACGTGTACGCACTCAAGGGGTGCCTTACACCTGGTCTCCGACTTGTCAAACATAAGTCAATATGACTTTCCATATTGACAGCCCTCGCACACATGGTCGTCGCCGCAGGAAGAGAGATTAGGCGGCCAGTCACCAGACCCTTCGAAGCCATCATGTTCAACTTGTCCATCCCCGCATGGCCTAGCCTCTCATGCCAGATCACAGCGCTGTCATTTGTCTTCAGCTTGTCCATATAAGCATTTACAGAAAGAACATACAAATCCTTCACCCTCCTCCCTGTGAGCGTGACATCAACATCAACAGACGAAACATTCTTCAGAAACTTCACCTCCTTCAGTCCAAACAGCACGTGGTATCCTGCATCCACTACATTTGCAACCGAGAAGAGATTCTTCTTCATGCCCGACACATGATACACACTCTTCAGTGTCACATGCTTCTCTTCACTTCCAAGGGATACCATCCCTTCTTGCTCCACAGGATGCACCTTATCATCTGCAGTGATGATAACATCAGTTCCTCCATATGCCTTCAAGGAGGCAAACTTAGACACATCTCCAGTGAGATGGTGCCCGCAACCGGAATCCACTATCCAGTCATTCTCAAAATTGACGGAGGCTAAGACATCGACTTACGTTGTCGTCATCTCAGCTAGTAAGCAGTTGTCTCCGCCTTCACCACCCTGGTGACCTCCACCTCTCGCTCCACCTCTCCAGTGACCTCCTTCCTTCTCAGCAACGTGTCCGACCTTCAGATTGGACCGACAATCCTTTGCCATATGCCCGTACTTCTTACAGGCATAGCAGAGAGGTCTCCCCCTCTCATCACGAGCAGGAAGAAGCTTCCCTCTATCTCCTTGAGAGGACGTTGATGGTCCATCTCTGGAGTTCTTCTTCTTCTTGTCCCAAGACTTCTTCTTTCCTAAGAACAACACCTCGCTATCTCCCTCTGAGATAGATACTTCAGCCATCTACTCGACAAGCTCTCATGTGACGATAATAGGTTCTCTAGCTCTAGTAAGGAAGGATGAGTAGTCCATCCTTGCACAAAAGTGATAAATGAAACATACTTCTTTCGTAAACCTCGGAGTATGTGCCTCTTCAGCTTCGCCTCAGAGATCGGCTCATCAGGATCCAAGGCCGAGATCTTTGCACATAGATTCTTCACCTTCAGGAAGGAGGTGCATATCGACAACTCCCCTTGAGTGGACCGTGCCAACTCATTCTCCAAGAACTGTAGCTGAGCTACATTCTTCTTGTTGAATAGCCCATCGAGGGCTTTCGAGATCCCAGAAGCTGACTTGCAACCCACAATGTGGTCGAACAAATTAAGAGCAATAACTCTCTTCAGAGAGAACTCCGCATTAGCGTTGGTCTTTCTCCAAGCCCTCACAGCTGGACCATTGCTTTCGGTTGGCAGAACTTCCTCCTGCTCTTCTCCACCAACAACCTCCCAAAGGTCCTCTCCGAGTAGGTAGCTTTCCATGCATGACTTCCACTTCTTGTAGTTTGTCTGAGTTAGCAAATCAATGCCAAGACCTCTCGCATAGACTCCTCCGCCGTCCATCTTGATTACTCAGTCTTGTTCCAACCTACCTCTAATACCATGTGAGATTTTCAGGACCGATGAAGCACCAAAACATGAACACCAAGAATGAACACAAACACTTCTCTTTGATTACAAATGAGAGTTACAAGATTAAAAGACTAAATACAAGTGAAAATAAATCGATTTACAACAGCCAAATAGATGTAATAAAAAACTGTCCACCGCTCGCTAACGCCTGGTGTTGAGTCTGATGCGCCGCATTAGCCCACTCGCAAGCTCACTGTGTAACGGCCCGCAGACCGCTACAATCATAAGTCATATCATAACCAATGTTTATCAGTAAGCAATGCATATATTATTTAACTAACATAAAGCAGTCTTAACATAATTACGCAATGAGTATGTACAACATGTCACTGGCCACATACAAAACTACTTATAGTATTACATGTTTATATATAACAAGTCCATGCTAATTATACATTATCATCAATACAAAAGAGTTTCTACAAGATGATAACAAAATTTCACTAAGCACAAACTCCTAAGGAAAAGAGTTGCTCTTCACATCTTTAGCGTTGACTTGCATGCGGCTTACCTGTACCTAAAAATTTAGCATTTGAAACCGTTAGTCTTTCATAAAGACTAAGCGAGGCGCTATTTCTTTAACCTGCTATACATTCAACATGAGTAATATATGCATAACATTGTGTAGAATACTATTCTAACATTTATATCAGCGGTAACATGAGTATAGTAATAGCAACACTAGTTTGCAGCATTTTATGATAACTCTAAACAATGTGTAATACTATTCTAGCAATTGTATAGCATGTATAATCATATTAAGCATGTGCAGGTACAAAAGTAAGAGAACATTTCATACAGTTATCTTTCATAAATTCTATTCATTAGGTATTATTAGGGGCGAGTGAATCCATTTCATTTTTTATATACATGGTTCATTCATGTTTCATGCTTTGGGCCCACCCCGAAGGGTCTTCGTGTTCCAAAACTAGTTTGGACTTTAACATATTCATAATATTCATTCATGTGCTAGCAGTTCATTCGCCCGTAATAAGACCTCGTGTCGACACGTTTACATAACTATGATTTATTTCATTTTATAATCCTCTCAGAATTTTCATTCGCCTGTTTGCCTTATACAAGGCCATACATTCTAGCGAGAATTATTTTCAGTGATATATTAGCATGCTTCATGTCATCACATACAATGAACATATTTTTTTCTTTCTTAAAATAGAAGTGCGTATAGCTGAAAATATTTGAAAACTATGCATAAATTAAACAAATAGGTCTCACCGTCCCTTTTTCCTTTTCTTTGTCATGCCCTGCGTCATCGCCACGTCTATGTTGGGATGCCATCCTTCACGATATCTGTTTAGGGTCATTTCGTTAGGATCTTTTATATCGGGGTTGCATCTTAATATAGCTATGACGTTGACCATTAATGTTGACGTAGACTTTTTAGGAGTTGTCTAAGGACGAGAAAATCTGAAACAGGGCAGCAGCCGGCCAAACTAAATAGAGAAGGATCGGCTCCCAAACAATGCTCAAGAATAACAATCGGCCAACATAACACTCAAATTTAGGATAACTCCCCTGAACAGCAATTCCAATAGGAAAGAAGAAATGAAATAGAAATCATAATAAATACGTATAGATCACAGGACAGCATTTTCCCCACAAGCAAGAGAATGAGGTAAAGTTGAACAGCAATAACTGGTCCAAAAATCAAACTAAACATATCAAAACTCTGGTTCAAGGCCCATAATAGCACAACTACTCAAAAAAAGAAGCAGCAGTAACAGTCATTCACCACAATAAAATCCTCCAAAGATCAAAAGGATTTCATGCAAAGCTTCTAACAAAAACTTCAAACAGCCGCCCCCCAAAGGACCGTGATAACCATGATAGGAACTGAACAGAAAAAGTGATAGGGTTTCCCCCAGCAAACACGAAAGAGCAGCTGCAAAGTTCCTCCCAAAATCCACCACACCAATTAAAAGTTCATGACAGCTCCTCACCATTTATTGAAACTAAACTTCATAAACATATCGAAACCAGAACAAGAGGGCTTACAGTGAACTAGAAGGGAAGCCGGGCACTGATGCAGAAAACACGAACCCAACTAAGCCCTAGCTTTAACGAAGCCACACAGCTTTCGATCCCAGCAATACTCCCTGATTCCTGAAATCTTTTGTGAAGTTTAGAGAGACGGAGAGGAGGGGAGAAGATAAGAGAAGGGGATCGACGCCATGCCCTAACCGCGATATCACCAAGAGTAAGAAAAGAAGAGTCGGCAGTGAGTATGAAAATGGGAGAGTATACGCCACTTGTATTTACAGTTCTCTTTTCCACCGCCTTTCACAGCCGGTAAAAATGTTTATGACCTTACAAATTTTAATAGCACTTCTCACCAATATCAGCACACCAAAGGTCACAGGACAAACCCAAACAAATCCCCCCAATAGCTCCCCGTTGTAATACTAATTAAATGAGAAAGCAACTTTTATTAGCATATTCAATTTCTTTCACGGTTTTAAATTATCATCATAGAGGATATTCGTTATAACATAATTATAAGTGCACTTTCAACAAAAAATAATAAAATTGACTTACGGGAAACGTCGTACGTCACAATTCTTCCCTCCTTAGGAATTTTCGTCCGCGAAAATGTTATTCTTCAGATAGTGAAGGATAAAGATTCAGCATAAGATCTTCTCGCTCCCAAGTAGCTTCGTCGCGTGGATGACCCTTCCACCATATTTGCACAAAATTAACATCTCGATTGCGTAACTTCTTGCTTTGACAATCAAGGATTTGATACGGTTCTGTTGGGCTGGATAAATCAGAATTGATTTGCACAGTTTCAATCGGTATAATCTTCTCTGGATCTTGTATGTATTTCCGCAGTGCCGAAACATGAAAGACATTATGTAATCGTTGCAATTCTTCCGGTAGCTCCAGACGATAAACTACTTCACCAACTTGCTCAATGACAGGAAATGGTCCGATGTATCGTGGATTCAATTTTCCAAGTCGACGTATTCGTGTAGCTCCCTTAAAGGGTTTAATTTTTATGCACACTTGATCACCTACTTGAAATTTCACGAGGCGGTGCCTAGCATTATAATATTTTGGTTGACGATCCTGTGCCACTTTCATTCTTTGCTGGATGAGTGCAATTTTCTCGTGCCACTTGTCTACCTTCTCTTTATTATATAATCGTCTTTCGCCATCTTCAGCCCAACTTAAGGGTGTTCAACATCGACGACCATATAACGCCTCAAAAGGAGCCATCTGGATAGAAGATTGGTAGCTATTATTGTACGAGAACTCTACCATTGCTAAATATTTTTCCCATGAGCCCTTGAGGCCAAGCACCACCATACGTAATAAATCTTCTAAGAACTGAATAGTCCGTTCTGACTGTCCGTCTGTTTGGGGATGAAACGTTGTGCTGAATAATAACTTTGTTCCCAAACGCTTATGAATTTGTCTCCAATTATCTGACGTGAACCGACCATCTCGATCAGATATAATCATTCGAGGAATTCCATGCAGTTTTATAATTACATCCATATACAACTCGTTTAATTTTTCAGGTGGTCCATCTTGACGAACAGCTATGAAATGAGCGCTTTTCGTAAGCCGATCATTAATAACCCATATGCCGTCGTGACCTTGTTTACTACGAGGCAATGCAAAAACAAAGTCCATTGCAATGTCTTCCCATTTCCATTCTGGTATTGATAGCGGATGAAGGTAGCCTCCAGGCTTTTGATGTTCGACTTTCACAATTTGGCATGTATGACAAGACGCAATATACTTCATCACATCTTTCTTCATTCCCGGCCACCAGAAGTCCTCTTTCAAATCATGATACATTTTTGTTCGGCCAGGATGAATTGAGTAAGGCATGTTATGAGCCTCATACAAAATATCTTTTCGCAGATTGTCTACATCCGGCACGCACAATCTCCCATTTATCATCAATAATCCGTCCTGTTCTGTGAAACTGTGGGTTTCTCCTTTCTTTACTTTTTCACTATCTCCTGAAAATACACATCCTTTGGTATGGCTTCCACAATTCTATCCTTGAGTGAATACCTAATCTGTATTTGAAATAATTGTGCCTGCTTATCCTCCACTGTAAAAATAGGAACTATCTCCATCTTCTCCAATTCACGTAAGAGGTTTCTATTGTACACTTTCACAGTTGAGAATGCAACAGTATGCTTACGGCTTAGTGCATCAGCAACCACATTTGCTTTTCCCGGATGATATTGAATATCCACTTCATAATCTTTAATAAACTCTAACCATCGCCTTTGACGAAGGTTTAGTTCTTTCTGCGTGAATATGTACTTCAAACTTTTGTGGTCTGTAAATATTTCACAACGCACACCGTACAGATAGTGACGCCAGATTTTTAATGCAAAAATTACTGCGGCCAGTTCTAGATCATGCGTTGGATAATTCCTCTCTGCATCCTTCAATTGACGAGAAGCATACCCAATCACCTTTCCGTGTTGCATCAACACACAGCCTAAACCTTTAGACGATGCATCACTATAAATTTGAAAGCCGTCTGTTCCGGACGGTAAGGTTAACACCGGAGCTGTAGTTAATTTTTCTTTTAGTGTCTCAAAGGCCAAGTGGCAGTTTTCATTCCACTGAAATGGCACATTCTTCCGCGTTAACTGCGTCAACGGTAGTGAAACCTTCGAAAAATCTTTCACAAATCTTCGATAATATCATGCCAACCCGAGGAAACTCCGCATCTCTGTCACATTTGTCGGTTGCGGTCAGTTAAGAACCGCATCAATCTTTGCAAGATCAACTGCTAAACCCTGTGCAGTTACCACATGCCCTAAAAACGACACTTCATTGAGCCAAAACTCGCATTTCAAAAATTTGGCGTATAATTGATGTTCCTTTAATCGCTGCAGGGCTAAACGTAGATGTTGCGCGTGCTATTCCTCAGATGTCGAATAGATGAGTATATCATCGATGAACACAATAATAAATTTGTCCAAGTAGTCCGTAAACACGCGATTCATCAAATCCATAAACGTCGCTGGGGCATTTGTCAACCCAAATGACATTACGATGAACTCATAATGTCCATATCTTGTGCTGAACGCAGTTTTAAAAATATCTTCCGCCTTAATTCGGAGTTGGTGATACCCCGATCGTAAGTCCATCTTCGAGAACACCTTCGCATGAACAAGCTGGTCAAATAAATCATCTATGCGTGGTAGTGGATACTTATTCTTTACCGTTAATTTTTTCAATTCACGATAATCCACGCACAGTCGCATTGTTCCATCTTTCTTCTTAACAAATAACACCGGCGCTCCCCACGGTGATGTACTTGGCCGAATAAAGTTTTTGTTCATTAACTCCTGTAATTGATACTTTAATTCTACCAATTCTTTCGGAGCCATACGATACGGCGTCTTTGCGACCGGTCTTGCTCCTTCCTCTAACTGAATTTCAAATTCGACTTCTCGCTCTGGAGGGAGTCCCGGCAGTTCTTCCGGAAACAACTCCTGGAATTCACATACGACTGACACCGTCGTAATGTCCTTCTTTTCTCCAGTAGTGCTCTTAATCAATACCAACATAGCGTTGCATCCTTTTCTAATTTTCTTAGAAGCCTTCATTGCTGAGATTAGCAGTTTCGATACCTCGTTTAACCCTCGGAATACAATAGTCTGCTGATTAGGACACGTCACTATGACTTCCTTTCGTTTGCAGTGAATAATTGCTTCATGCTGGACTAATCAATCCATACCCAATATAAGATCAAACTCGGTTAGTGGTAAAACCACTGCATCAACCGTAAAGCTTTTATCATTCAAGTCAAATGAAACTACCGCCCGCTGTTGTGAGGGAACTATTTGATTATTTGGCAGGGTAACATGCAGAATGTCTTATATAACATAAGGCTTAACCGATATTGCAGTTAATATGGCAGTTGATATAAATGAATGGCTGGCACCAGTATCAAATAAAACTCGAATTAAATGACCATTTGAATAAATCATACTAGTCACTACAGTGTCATCTGCTGTAGCCTCCTGCTGACTGAGATTGAAAACACGAGGTTGAACGCGACGTTCTTCCTCTACAAGGCCCCCTGGGACTGAAGAAGAAGCGAGAGATTCAGTCTCCTTTGCCACAGCCAGCTGATAAACTTTCTTACTTGGAGGACCTGGTAATCTTTTCGCACTGCTTTCCCCTTCTTTTCGTTTTGGACATGCCCACTGACGATGCCCAGGCTGACGACAGACGTAGCACACATCACTGCCCACCAAACACTGTCCTTTGTGGGCTTTTCCGCACTTTCCACACTTCTGCTCCTGCCCCTGAGACGGCCTCTGTGGCTGCATTACACTACTACTCTCTGCTTGGCGGGACCACTTCCCATAATCACCAGATTTCCATGAGGTACTTGGCTTAGCTGAGGATTCCTTACTTGATGTCCACTGAGATCTCTTTTTCCCGAATTCCCTTCTTCTCTGAACCTTTTCCGCATCGATCTCCATCAAACGCGTTTTCTGCACTAAGGCTCCATATTCCTGGATCTCCAAAGGAATCAAAATAGAGCGAATATTATCCCGTAAGCTATCCTGAAATCTTCTACACCTTTCTTTCTCATTTGGCACGAATGCTTCTGCATAGAATGCTAAGTTGGCGAACTCTGTCTCATACTCCAGCACTGATCGAGAACCCTGTACCAGTCGTAAGAACTTGTCTTGGAGTAACTTCTTCTCAGACTCTAGTACGAACCACCCTGTAAATTCTCGTACAAACGTAGTCCAGGAAACACTTACTTGTCCTCGGCCTGCCAACCGTCCTCGGACATTTAACCACCATCGCTTTGCCTCCCCTTCCAGGAGGAACGTAGCTAAACCCACCTTTCGCTCGTCAGGACAAAGCATTACTTCGAAGATCGTCTCGACACGAGAGATCCAGTCTTCTGTCTCTAACGGAGACAAACCACCTCGGAAAGTTGGCGGCTTCAGCTCCAGGAATTGCTTCAGATCTATATCCAGATGTCTTTGCTGTATTAGCACAACAGTCTCTGCGGAAGGTCCAGCTGGAGGGACTTCTCGTGCCATCTTAATTGCTTCAGCCAACAAACGAGCAATATCAGTCAACTGAGGCTGCGCCTGCTGTGGTTGCTCCACTGATAAAAGTTCCTGCTGCGGCTGTTCTTGAGGCGCAGACTCATTACTTCCAGGCATCACGTCCTGGACATTCCTTCGCGGATCCTTAACACCAAAACACGAACCAATTAATTGTCATAATGACGATTAAGTTCACTACCTACTAACATCATAACAGCCTATTATAGACCTTTTGACATATGCACATACTCATTGCGGCCAGGCTTATTGAAAACCGGGCTCTGATACCACTAAATTGTAACGGCCCGCAGACCGCTACAATCATAAGTCATATCATAACCAATGTTTATCAGTAAGCAATGCATATATTATTTAACTAACATAAAGCAGTCTTAACATAATTACGCAATGAGTATGTACAACATGTCACTGGCCACATACAAAACTACTTATAGTATTACATGTTTATATATAACAAGTCCATGCTAATTATACATTATCATCAATACAAAAGAGTTTCTACAAGATGATAACAAAATTTCACTAAGCACAAACTCCTAAGGAAAAGAGTTGCTCTTCACATCTTTAGCGTTGACTTGCATGCGGCTTACCTGTACCTAAAAATTTAGCATTTGAAACCGTTAGTCTTTCATAAAGACTAAGCGAGGCGCTATTTCTTTAACCTGCTATACATTCAACATGAGTAATATATGCATAACATTGTGTAGAATACTATTCTAACATTTATATCAGCGGTAACATGAGTATAGTAATAGCAACACTAGTTTGCAGCATTTTTTGATAACTCTAAACAATGTGTAATACTATTCTAGCAATTGTATAGCATGTATAATCATATTAGGCATGTGCAGGTACAAAAGTAAGAGAACATTTCATACAGTTATCTTTCATAAATTCTATTCATTAGGTATTATTAGGGGCGAGTGAATCCATTTCATTTTTCATATACATGGTTCATTCATGTTTCATGTTTTGGGCCCACCCCTGTACAACCCGTATTCGCCGAGTGGGTCCCTCAAGCCAACTGGCGAGACCTGGGTCAGCCAAATCATTCGCCCCGGCTAGGAGGTGGAAGTACCCCCGGGTTGGTGGGGGTAAGCTGCAGGAGAGAAAGAGCTAGGCGAGTGGTGCCCTCACGGACCACTCGCCCGGAAGCGTGGGCATTCGCCCAGCTAAGCGGGTGCCCAGCGAGTGGTGCCTTCGCGGACCACTCGCCCAAAAGGATTTGAGGGGGAAATGACCATAATACCCCTTGTGGGCTGCAAATAGCCTTTCGGAACAGCTGAGTTGGGCAATTAGCAGACCAATTTGGGGTGCGGTTAGTAAAACTAAAAGGCGGATTCATGTTATTTGCAGACCAGCCTCGGAAAAACTATAAATAAACCCTTAAGGGCACCTTGGAGGAGGACTGATTTTAGAGAATCCTCTCCTCCGGGCTAGTTTTTGGTCGGCTGTTAGTGCCCTCCAAGGTGCCCGGCTGAGCATTGGTTTGGGAGGGGAAGCTCTCTAAGATCTTCCGGGTGTGTGGCGGGACCTCCTCGCTTCAGCCTTGGGTCTATTCTTGTTCTCACATCCACCGTCAAGAGAGTCTAGTGAGGGAGAAATAAGCATCGGCTACACTCCCCAGTGGGTCCGAACTCAAGAGACCTGTTGTAGGTTTCATCATTTTTGGTGCGGTGAGCGTGGACCGTAGCCGGTGAAGGAAAATCCCAAGCTAGGCTCGATGACAGGAGATGGAGTGAATGGTTCTGACTCAGGCCACTCGCAGCCGCCAGCGACAGGGGAGTGGTTGGAGATGTTCGAGAAGTTCAAGCGAGAAGTCCTGCAGACAGTTCTCGCGGCAAGGGGCGAATGCGAGACGCCAGCTGTTCCCATCGTCCCACCCCAGCATGTCGGCGAGAACGCTCCGGGAAAGCGGCCGGGAAAGGAGGTGCCAGCGGAAGGAAGTGCGCGAGATCTCCCGGGGCGGCAGCTGTTCAGCAGTCCGGCGAGTGCTGAGGTGTGCGAGCTGGCTCCTCGTGAGAAGACCACTCGCCGAGCAGGGGAAGGGAGCCCCTTTTGCGAGATGATCCTCTCGGCCCCGGTGCCGGAGGGGTTTCGAGGGCCGGAGATGTCCTATTATACTGGCAAGGATGACCCAGTCGTGCACCTGCAGTGGTTTGAAGACATGACCTCAATTCTTCCCATGTCGGATGCATTCCAATGTCGGCTCTTCGCAACCACCCTGAAGGAGAAGGCAAGGGACTGGTTTCACCAGCTTCCCGTAGGTTCCATCTACGCATTCGACGATCTGCGACGGAGCTTCCGGCTGCGCTTCTCGACGTCAAAAAAGAGGAAGAAGGATGCGGAGGCTCTCTTCAAGATCAGGCAGAGGGAGGGGGAGACCCTGACTCATTACGTGGACAGATTCCAGGAAGAGATACACCTTGTTCAGGAGGTGCCAGGGTTCGCCCTCAAGATGGCGTTCATTGTAGGGTTGAGAGAGGGGTTCTTCAAAATGGACCTGAAGAGAAGAGCTCCAGTCTCCTTTGAGGAGTTGATGGAGTGAGCGGCGGAAGAGATAGAAGGGGAGGCGGCCAACCCGGAGTTCTACAAGAGGTTGGCGAAAATGAGCGAGCCTGAGGTGAGGCCGCAAGAAGGACGGAGGAGGGAGGAACCCAGAGGTCAGGGGTTCGAGAGGCCACCTCGGAATTGGAGGTATCAGGAGCCCCACAACAGGCTGGGTTGGAGGCATCAGGAAGGATCAGTGAGAGGTCAGGAAGGAGGGTACCAAGGAAGGGAGGCGGGGGGAGTCAACCCGGGATGGAGGCAGGGTCCCAGACCCCCTCACCCTCCGCGGGAGCAAGCCATGGCAGTGGGCCGAGGAAGAGGAGGAAGAGGAGCCAGAGGAGGAAGAGGGGGCAGGGTGGCGTTGCCCTATTGTTACTTTCATCAGGAAGAAGGTCACGCAACGGCCACCTGCCCAGAGTTCTTGTAGATAAGGGGAAGAGAGCAACCACGGCAGCAGCCGGTCAGGATTGAGGAGGTGTTCCCAGAAGGGGAAGAGGATAGGTGTGAAGACCGGGCTGATGTAGGAGCAAGGGGGGAATCAGAGTGATTCATGGTGGGGTTGGGAAAGAGGCCTCTCGCAAGAGGAGCTTCCAGGCGATGTTCCGAAGGGGCGTCGCGTCGACTTCCCAAACCCCACCCCCTCGGAGAAGCTCACCTTCTCCTCGGAAGACATGCCGGATTATGAGGACCCGTTCTGCGACGCCCTGGTAATCCAGACGGCGATTGAAAACTTCACGTTCTCCCGGATCTTGGTGGACAACGGGAGCTCGGTGAATGTGATCTTCAAGAAGGCCTACGACGCGATGGAGGTGGAGAAGAAGAGGGTGCAGGCCTCAGATGGACCATTGTTTGTTTTCTCAGGAGAGCGGAAGGAGGTCGAGGGAGGTGTCGGCCTCCAGGTGACACTAGGAGGGGTCCCCAGGAAGTGCCGGTTCGTCATTGTGGACGCTCCGAGCAGCTACAATGCTATCTTCGGATGCCCTCTCATTAGTACTTTCCGGTGCGTGCCCTCATCGTACCACCAGTTTCTGAAGTTCCATAGCGGAGGAGTCCAGGTCCGGATCCGAGGAGATGTTAAGGTGGCGAGGCAGTTCTATGTGACTGCCGTCAACTCCATCTCTTGGATGGCGGAGGCGGAGAGGATGGATGAAGAGATGGCGAGGCCGGATGGGCCAGGAGGAGAAGCGGAGAAGAGATGGGTAGAGGAAGAGGGCGGTGCCCGAGGGGAGAATATGGAGGTCGCTCAGGAGGAGCAGGAGATCGAGCCGGTGGAGGCGGAAGGAGCCGCAGAGGAAGAGGCCCGGGAGGAGGGGCGAGAAGCAAGGGGCCAATGGGAAGAGCCAACCCGGCTCGAGGCGGTAGAAGAGGTGGTAGAGATGGAGGTCATCACCCAGGAGGGAAGGGTGAAGGAGGTACGGGTCAGCGGGGGTCTCGGCCCGGAGGACAGGGTGAAGATGCTGGAGTGCATCCAGAAGAACGTGGATGTCTTCGCATGGAGCGCAGCTGATATGCCAGGCATTGAGGCGGACGTGGCTTGCCATCGTCTCAACCTCGAGCCAGGAGCCCGCCCCATCCGGCAGAAGAGAAGGACCTTCGCCAGCAAGCTCGAAGAACCAATCCGCGAGGAGGTGGCCAAGCTCCTCGAAGCAGGTTTTGTATCGGAGATCCAGTACCCAGGCTGGGTCTCCAATATCGTAATGGTAAAAAAGGCCGATGGTCGCTGGCGTATGTGTGTTGATTTTTCATTATTAAACAAGGCCTGCCCTAAGGATTGTTATCCTCTGCCTCGGATCGACGCGCTGGTTGACTCAGCCGTCGGTTTTTCTGTGATGAGTTTTTTGGATGCTTTTTCAGGTTATCACCAGATCAAGATGCACCCCCCGGACGTCAAAGACGTCTCGTTCATCACCAGGGAGGGATGCTACTGCTATAAGATGATGCCCTTCGGGCTGAAAAATGCAGGAGCAACCAACCAGAAGATGATGGACCAGGTATTTAGGGAGCAAAGGGGAAGGAACCTGGAGGTCTATGTGGATGACCTCATGGTGAAGAGCAAGTGCGTGAGCTCTCACATCCAGGACCTCGAGGAGACCTTCGCTACCCTACGCAAGTATAAGATGCGCTTAAACCCCCTGAAATGTGTGTTTGGAGCCGGTAAGGGGAAATTCCTGGGGCACCTTCTCACCCCTTGGGGGGTAGAACCCAACCCGGACAAAGTTAAGGCCATAATGGAGCTGGGGGCGCCGCGGAACGCCAAGGAGGTCCAACGCTTGACGAGAAGGCTCGCAGGGTTGAGTAGGTTTCTCTCCCGAGCCGGGAGAAATGCTCTCCCTTCTTCAAGACATTGCGAGGTAACCAGAAGTTCGAATGCACAAAAGAATGCGAGGAGGCCCTCCAGGCCTTGAAGAGCCAACTCACCAAGGCTCCGCTACTCCAAGGTCCCAAAGAGGGGGAGGATCTATATCTGTATCTCGGGGTCGGGGCGGAGGCCGTGAGCTCCGTCCTGGTCCGGGAGGAAGGCAAGAAGCAGCTGCCCGTCTACTACGTAAGTAGGGTCCTGAGGGAGGCGGAGCTCAGGTACCCGATTTTGGAGAAGTTGGCCTTTGCTTTGGTCGTCTCGGCGAGGAAGCTCAGGCCATACTTCCAGGCCCATTCAATTCAAGTAGTGACAGACCACCCTCTCCGCCAGATCTTCGAAGGAGTGGAGCACTCAGGAAGGCTCGCAAAGTGGTCGATAGAGCTAAGTGAATTCAACATTACCTTCGTCCCTCGATTATCCATGAAGGCGCAGGTGGTGGCTGATTTCATGGCAGATTACGTGGCCGAGATGGAAGAAGGCGGAGCCCCTCGTCATGTTCCGTGGAAGTTGCTGGTGGATGGGGCTTCGGGCAAGAATTCTCTCGGAGGAGGGGTGGTGCTGGAGAGTCCCCACGGGGTAAAGATCGAGCAGACGCTAGTGATACACTTCCCAATCACCAACAACCAGGCAGAGTATGAGGCAGTGATCGCCGGTCTGCGGCTGGCCCGGGAGCTCGGAGTCCATGACGTGGAGGTCCTTACCGACTCGATGGTAATAGCCTCTCAGATCAGGGGAGAGTTCGAGACGAGAGAGCCTGAGCTCATAAGGTACTTAGCCAAAGTGAGAGGTCTCGTAGGAACATTCAAGACTTTCTCCATCCGTCACGTCTCTCAGGAGGAGAGTACCCCGGCGGATCGGTTGGCCAAATCCGGCCCTCGAGCCGGAGGGACCCTAACAGACCTATTCCGTCCTTCGATCGAGGAAGGGGAACTCATGGAAGTAGAGCAGCGACCCTCTTAGAAGGATCCCTTCGTAACCTTCCTCGCAACAGGGAAGTTCCCGGAGGAGGTTCCGGACCAGAGGCGCTTCCGGTATAAGTCCGCCTATTACATACTCCATGAAGGGGACTTGTATCGGAAGACCCTCTCGGGCCTCCTGGCCCGATGCATTTCAGAGGAGGAGGTCCCGAGGATCTTGGAAGAAGTTCACTCAGGCGAGTGCGGCAGCCACTCGGGGAGCAGGATGTTGGAGGCAAGAATAATGAGGCAGGGGTACTTTTGGCCAAACCTAAGTAAAGACGCGGCAGCCTTCGCCAAGAGCTGCCAGAAGTGCCAAATGTTCGCCCCGCTTCAGCTCATGCCAGCTCAGAGGCTAAAGAGTATCACGGCGCCCTGGCCATTCGCCATATGGGGGATGGACCTGGTAGGACCCTTCCCCCAGGCTAGTGGACAGAGGAGGTTTCTCCTGGTCATGATTGACTAGTTCTCAAAATGGTTGGAGATCAAGGCGCTGGCTAAGGTCACCTCCCAGGTAATCCGCAACTTCGTATGGGGGGAAATCATTTGTCGACATGGGCTTCCACAGGCCATAGTCACGGATAATGGTCCACAGTTCGCGAGCGAGGAATTCATCAGCTTCTGTGGCCAGCTGGGGATAGACCTCAGGTTTGCATCCGTTCACCATCCCAGGAGCAACGGGCAGGTGGAGGCGGCAAACAAGGTCATCGTGAACCTGCTCAAAAAGAAGGTGGAAAATCTGAAGGGCAATTGGGTGGAACAGCTTCCATCGGTCCTGTGGGCACTAAGAACTACCCCCCAGCACCGCCACAGGAGAGACCCCTTTCAAGCTCTCTCACGGCTGCGAGGCCGTCATCCCCATAGAGTTCGAGGTTATGATACCCGAGTAAAGGCCGCCGCAAGTGGAGAGGAAGATTGGAGAGCCGAGAACGAGGAAGAGTTGCGGCTCTCCCTCGACCTCATCGAGGAAGCTCGGGACCTAGCAGCCATTCGCCAAGAAGAGGTCAAGCGGCGGATGGCTAAGTACTTCAACAAGCACATCAGGGTCAAGCAGTTCAAGAAGGGAGATCTGGTGCTCAAGAAGGTCGACGCGGCTGGGAGGTCCGCCGCGTTGGGAAAACTTAACCCCAACTGGGAAGGTCCCTATGTCGTGGAAGAGGTATAAAAGTCTGGGGGGTATCGCCTTAAGGATGTGGAGGGCCAACCCCTCAGCCATACATGGAGTGGCGACGACCTCAAACGCTTCTATCCCTAGCAGTATGTAACAACAGTGTTCTTGAATAAAAATATTTTATTTAAACTATGTGTATGAGAGTGATGCTGCAGCTTGTAGGGAAGACTCTGAAAGCTCCAAAAATGGCCCCGAGCAGACCCGCTGTCCAGGCTCTCATCTAGCTGGCAGGTCCGAAGGCTCACTCGGTGACAGGTTCTAAAGTGATGAAGAAAAGGGCCCCGAGCAGACCCGCTGTCCAGGCTCTCATCTAGCTGGCAGGTCCGAAGGCTCACTCGGTGGCAGGTTCCAAGGTGTTGAGAAAGTGGCCCCGGGCAGACCCGCTGTCCAGGCTCTCCTCTAGCTGGCAGGTCCGAAGGCTCACTCGGTGGTAGGTTCCAAGGTGTTGAGAAAAGGGCCCCGAGCAGACCCGCTGTCCAGGCTCTCATCTAGCTGGCAGGTCCGAAGGCTCACTCGGTGGCAGGTTCCAAGGTGTTGAGAAAGTGGCCCCGAGCAGACCCGCTGTCCAGGCTCTCCTCTAGCTGGCAGGTCCGAAGGCTCACTCGGTGGCAGGTTCCAAGGTGTTGAGAAAAGGGCCCCGAGCAGACCCGCTGTCCAGGCTCTCATCTAGCTGGCAGGTCCGAAGGCTCACTCGGTGGCAGGTTCCAAGGTGTTGAGAAAGTGGCCCCGAGCAGACCCGCTGTCCAGGCTCTCCTCTAGCTGGCAGGTCCGAAAGCTCACTCGGTGGCAGGTTCCAAGGTGTTGAGAAAAGGGCCCCGAGCAGACCCGCTGTCCAGGCTCTCATCTAGCTGGCAGGTCCGAAGGCTCACTCGGTGGCAGGTTCCAAGGTGTTGAGAAAGTGGCCCCGAGCAGACCCGCTGTCCAGGCTCTCATCTAGCTGGCAGGTCCGAAGGCTCACTCGGTGGCAGGTTCCAAGGTGTTGAGAAAGTGGCCCCGAGCAGACCCGCTGTCCAGGCTCTCATCCAGCTGGCAGGTCCGAAGGCTCACTCGGTGGCAGGTTCTAAGGTGATGAAGAAAAGGGCCCCGAGCAGACCCGCTGTCCAGGCTCTCATCTAGCTAGCAAGTCCGAAGGCTCACTCGGTGGCAGGTTCCAAGGTGTTGAGAAAAAGGCCCCGAGTAGACCCGCTGTCTAGGCTCTCATCTAGCTGGCAGGTCTGAAGGCTTACTCGGTGGCAGGTTCTAAGGTGATGAAGAAAAGGGCCCCGAGCAGACCCGCTGTCCAGGCTCTCATCTAGCTGGCAGGTCCGAAGGCTCACTCGGTGGCAGGTTCCAAGGTGTTGAGAAAAGGGCCCCGAGCAGACCCGCTGTCCAGGCTCTCATCTAGCTGGCAGGTCCGAAGGCTCACTCGGTGGCAGGTTCCAAGGTGTTGAGAAAGTGGCCCCGAGCAGACCCGCTGTCCAGGCTCTCCTCTAGCTGGCAGGTCCGAAGGCTCACTCGGTGGCAGGTTCCAAGGTGTTGAGAAAGTGGCCCCGAGCAGACCCGCTGTCCAGGCTCTCATCCAGCTGGCAGGTCTGAAGGCTCACTCGGTGGCAGGTTCTAAGGTGATGAAGAAAAGGGCCCCGAGCAGACCCGCTGTCCAGGCTCTCATCTAGCTGGCAGGTCCGAAGGCTCACTCGGTGGCAGGTTCTAAGGTGATGAAGAAAAGGGCCCCGAGCAGACCCGCTGTCCAGGCTCTCATCTAGCTGGCAGGTCTGAAGGCTCACTCGGTGGCTAATTCTAAATCCTCAGAGGTTGGCTTCAAGAGCACTCGCATAGACCACGCGTCGGTGGGGTGATCTCGCCTCTCCTTCATAACTACCCAAGCGAAACCCCGAAATGGGCGAATGGTCCAAGGGTGCGAGTGGAACAGGTAGCAAGAAATCCAGAACGGCGATGCGCTCGGTCGTCTCCAAGCATTCGGCGAGTGACCGGAATAGCTACATTACGACCTAGTGTCCTAGCAAGCCTAACAGGATATAGCGGCGAATGGAAAAAATAAGATAGCATAAAAATTGAGATAACACAAAAAGTGAGCACAGAAATTATAATCCATATATATACATCCCTCAAGGGCACTCGCCCAGTTCACAATTACATTCAGAATGAAGAGTAAAAAGAAAGTGAAAATACATTTCATTTGCCGGCAGACTCCTCGCCTGGAGATCCTTCGCTCTCGCCAGAATCTGGGAGGAGGGCGTCTTCCCGCGGCTCGCCATTATCATCCTCCGGGAAGGGGATTGGGATGTAGAGCTCGGGAACGACTTGACGGGCGGTGAGGCATTCGGCCTCCGCCTTCAGATATCCAGCCCGCCGCAGCACCTGCAGCGCATGCTTAACGGCGCTTTGCGCATTCTCCTGCATCAGTTGCTCCAGCTCATGATGAGGGTAAAAGTGCCCCCCGCTTCCTGGGGCAAGCGCCGACGCGCCGGCTTCTCGCAACCGATGGACTTCGGCTTTGGCCAGGTGGACTTCTTCTTCGAGGCCGACCACCCGCGCGCGAAGCATCTCGGCGCCTATGGTATCCTGAAGGGATAGAGTAAACATGGTAAGATGAAAGTGCGGAAAAAAGGTAACGAGTATTCGCGGGAGGAGATTTACCTCTCTGACGGGACGGTTGGCGAGAAGGGCTTCCGCAGCCGCCAACTTCGCCTTGAGGTCCTGCACCTCGGCCGAAAGAAGGGCCCTGGTCCCCTCGATCTCGGACAGACTCCGCCCCAGACTGATGCTCCGGCGCGAAGACATGTGCGCGAGCTCAAGGGCCCGCAGTATGGCTCGGGCAGTCTCGTGGGAGAGAACTTGCGTCTTCTCTGCGTCGAATACCTCGGCGTCCTCCCGACCGTAAAGGGCATACGCCATGGCATAGGCCTCGCCACTGGCGGTGTTGGTCTCTACCCAGGACGGGTGGAGG
Source organism: Dactylorhiza incarnata (assembly GCA_033032865.1). Classification (NCBI taxonomy): domain Eukaryota; kingdom Viridiplantae; phylum Streptophyta; class Magnoliopsida; order Asparagales; family Orchidaceae; genus Dactylorhiza; species Dactylorhiza incarnata. The sequence continues at coordinate 3,318,842 of JAWHQI010000154.1, read as the reverse complement.
GTGGAAAGCGAAACCCTGTTCGAGTTCCGGTCCCACCTCACCAAGGGAGCCCCGGAAGGATCCACATACCTCTCGCCGTTTGGGAAGTTTCGGTGGTCCCTGGGCAACGGAGGCGGCGGCAGCGACGATCTCGCCGGGACCACCGTCCCATCTGGCACACCCGACCCCAAGGTTGGGGCCGGCACTTCGGTCCCCAGGGTTTGGGCTGGGACCTCCGTCCCTAGGGATGGGGTTGGAGCATTCGCTCCAGAGGTCTCGCCCACGACCCCCTTCCCTTTGATGGAAGGAGGGCGTCGCGACTTGCTGGGGGGCGAGGAAGGAGTCGCCGCGGGTTTTCTCTTTCGGCTGCTGGGCTTGGAGGAGGAAGGCCCCTCCCGGCAGGCATCCGCGGCAGCTTGCGCGAGAGGCACGCAGAATCCAGGAGGCCGCGGCGGATGAAGGGGAAGGTTTCGTACACCTACGTAATATTGCGAGTGGTTTATCGAATGGAGTAAGAATCACAGCTGAAATGAATTAAGAAAGTCTGGAAATCTTACCCTCGCCCTGCGGGATGAACAGGAGCGTGTTGACATTCCGCCGGAGATAGACAAGGTCCATCCCGTACTCCAGAATGTATTGATGGAGTTTGGCCTCGTGCCCCCCTAGGGTCGGGGGGCGGAACGTTGACTCCTCCTCCTGCACCGGGGCGAGAAGGGTGTTACCTAGGCTCCCGCTGACGAAGAGGAAGCGCCGGACCCAGTCGTGGTTCTTGTTCTGGAGCCTGTAGTGCTTGAGTGGGCTTAGACCCGAGAAGAAGGAGATGCCGTTGGTGCAGCGGAAGGTGTAGAGCTTGCGGAAGACGGGCAGCTAGAACTCGACCCCCTCCTCTCGCAGGTAGCTCGCGTACCCGACCAGCATGGCGATGGAGTTGGGGTTGAGCTGGCCGGGCACGACTCCGTAATACCGGAAGGTCTGGCGGAGTTCCGGCCAGATGGGAAGGCGAAACCCCACCTCGAAGTGCTCTAGCGGGATCGCGAGAGCACATGGCGAGATGGTGTTTATACGGTCCTCTGGCCCGGGCCTCCGCGCTTGAAATCCCGGCGGAACGTAGTCCGCGACTGCAGACAGGTAGGCCTCTTCGGAGAGGTCGCAAGAATCGAACACATGGTTGACAAAGGCGCTGGCGCACTTGCCCCTTCCCTCAGCATCACCACCCATTTTGCGAGTGCAGAAGAAGGCGGGGGCAACGGAGTAGAGAGAAGTGCGAGTGCTAGCGCAAAGAGGGAGAGGGAGCGGATGGCAAGGTATTTAATACGGTAGTTGAGAGGCCCATTTATAGGAGAACCAAACGGCGTTTGGGCTCTCGAGGCAATGGGTGTGCGGATAACAGTCCGCGGCAGCCCGACGCCTCGAAGCCCGGGCCGATGTCTCTCGCCCATTAATGGCGAATGCCCTGTGGCTATTCGCTCGACGGCTACGCGAAAGAGTTAAAAAAGCATTCGGCAATAGCATATCATTCGGCAATACCCAGGCAAGCTATGAGAGAAACAGAAAGCGAGAAATAGAGCATTCGCAAACATAGAGTATAAAATTATTAGACAAATCTAAAAGTCCAGCATCCGCAACACAGACAACGAGGAAAGAAAAAAAACAGGAGGGGCGAATGTCGAGTAGATCAGAACTCCTCCCAGACCCACCGACCCCGTCTTCGCGACCCAGCCTCCAGGGGCATTCGCGGGCGGTAGTACGCGAGCATATTGGTGATCTCATGGGAAGCCAGTTGGAGTTGGTCCCGGGCTCGCGCGGCGTGTCTTCCGGGAGATAGCTCCCCCCCTTCACCCCCAGGCGCTCCACCGTCGCGAGAAGGCGCGAGTAGTCCCGTCGAAGGTCCTTTATCTCGCGCGTGACTCCCAGCCGCACGTCATCCACCTGGCTGGCGACGTTCCGCTGGATGTGGATGAGCTTCCCCAAGACCTCCGTGATCCGCTCCTTCAGGGTCGCGTGATCTGAGGAATCGCCCAGGAAATCAGCGAGATCCCCAGGGGAGGGGAGAGGCGAGAGCATCCCCTCTTCCCCCTCGTAGTAGGAATCAAGGGGGAGGCTTCCCGATAGCCTGCGAAATCATGACTAGGTCAGTTGCGGTAAAACAAGCGAGTGCGATAGGGGGAGGTGAGTAAAACTGACCTGCAACGGGCTCCCTATGGCCTGAAGGGCGAGACGAATGGGGGTGCACCCCAGGCAAGCCTGCGGAAGGTGGTAGAACCTTCCCTTTCCCAGGCCGGTAAAGCGGAGGAGGAGGAGCCGGAGCATCCGTACGGTCATCAGCACGGAGGTGTTGACCCAGTTCCCGCTCAGGGGAAACCCTCGGTTCATTCGCGGAAGCAGAGGGGTTCTGCTGGACAGGAGAACTTTGAGGAATGGAGTCCCGCAGCTGGACGTCAGGGTTGAGGGCTGCGAAAAGGTAAGGGTCAGTAACAAGCAACACGAAAGGAAAATCGGGAGGGTTCACAACTTACTGGATTGAAGTGTGGTCTCGCCCGGAGGAGGTCAAGGAGCAAGGTCCAAATCTGGAGGAGGTCTCTTGTCCGCGGGAGGTGGCGCCGTGACACTGTCCAGAACGGCCCCGTGACCGTCCTCAGGCACCGAAATCCCCTGCGAATGGTCAGAGCGATTGAAGAATAAGGAGGCAGAAGCTAAACACAAAAACAGGAGGAATCTTCATACCTGAGTCCTGGGGTCCAGAGGAGTACTCGCCGGAGACTCTGAGGCCGTCTCGCCCTTTTGGCGATTCATACGAATCGCCTTGGCTCGCCGCGAGACGTATGGGGCGCTCGAGTCTCTCTTGAATGTCAGCCAGGGAGCAAACCTGGTAGTTTTGGGGGCGGTTGCAATCTGGGCCGCGGCCAGGCGCCCGATCATTTCTTGCGAAAGGGGTCTCGTGGAAGGCTTGTGGAAAGACATTGGAAGTGGCGAAAGGTCTAGGGAGAGAGAACTCCGGGCCGAGATATAAAAATGGTCCAGAAAAGTCTGACATGAAGAGATATATATAGGATGACGGCGGGGCCCACAGAATCTTAAGAGGTCCAGTCAGCAAGCACTCACCGAATACAGAGTTGGACTGTTCTTTCCGAGCATAGGAACCGCTCGCAAAGAGCGGGGATTGTGTACAATCCGTATTCACTGAGTGGGTCCCTCAAGCCAACTGGCGAGACCTGGGTCAGCCAGATCATTCGCCCCGGCTAGGAGGTGGAAGTACCCCCGGGTTGGTGGGGGTAAGCTGCAGGAGAGAAAGAGCTAGGCGAGTGGTGCCCTCACGGACCACTCGCCCGGAAGCGTGGGCATTCGCCCAGCTAAGCGGGTGCCCAACGAGTGGTGCCTTCGCGGACCACTCGCCCAAAAGGATTTGAGGGGGAAATGACCATAATACCCCTTGTGGGCTGCAAATGGCCTTTCGGAACAGCGGAGTTGGGCTATTAGCAGACCAATTTGGGGTGCGGTTAGTAAAACTAAAAGGCGGATTCATGTTATTTGCAGACTAGCCTCGGAAAAACTATAAATAGACCCTTAAGGGCACCTTGGAGGAGGACTGATTTTAGAGAATCCTCTCCTCCAGGCTAGTTTTTGGTCGGCTGTTAGTGCCCTCCAAGGTGCCCGGCTGAGCATTGGTTTGGGAGGGGAAGCTCTCTAAGATCTTCCGGGTGTGTGACGGGACCTCCTCGCTTCAGCCTTGGGTCTATTCTTGTTCTCACATCCACCGTCAAGAGAGTCTAGTGAGGGAGAAATAAGCATCGGCTACACCCCCCAGTGGGTCCGAACTTAAGAGACCTGTTGCAGGTTTCAACAACCCCGAAGGGTCTTCGTGTTCCAAAACTAGTTTGGACTTTAACATATTCATAATATTCATTCATGTGCTAGCAGTTCATTCGCCCGTAATAAGACCTCGTGTCGACACGTTTACATAACTATGATTTATTTCATTTTATAATCCTCTCAGAATTTTCATTCGCCTGTTTGCCTTATACAAGGCCATACATTCTAGCGAGAATTATTTTCAGTGATATATTAGCATGCTTCATGTTATCACATACAATGAATATATTTTTTTCTTTCTTAAAATAGAAGTGCGTATAGCTGAAAATATTTGAAAACTATGCATAAATTAAACAAATAGGTCTCACCGTCCCTTTTTCCTTTTCTTTGTCATGCCCCGCGTCATCGCCACGTCTATGTTGGGATGCCATCCTTCACGATATCTGTTTAGGGTCATTTCGTTAGGATCTTTTATATCGGGGTTGCATCTTAATATAGCTATGACGTTGACCATTAAGGTTGACGTAGACTTTTTAGGAGTTGTCTAAGGACGAGAAAATCTGAAACAGGGCAGCAGCTGGCCAAACTAAATAGAGAAAGATCGGCTCCCAAACAATGCTCAAGAATAACAATCGGCCAACATAACACTCAAATTTAGGATAACTCCCCTGAACAGCAATTCCAATAGGAAAGAAGAAATGAAATAGAAATCATAATAAATACGTATAGATCACAGGACAGCATTTTCCCCATAAGCAAGAGAATGAGGTAAAGTTGAACAGCAATAACTGGTCCAAAAATCAAACTAAACATATCAAAACTCTGGTTCAAGGCCCATAATAGCACAACTACTAAAAAAAAGAAGCAGCAGTAACAGTCATTCACCACAATAAAATCCTCCAAAGATCAAAAGGATTTCATGCAAAGCTTCTAACAAAAACTTCAAACAGCCGCCCCCCAAAGGACCGTGATAACCATGATAGGAACTGAACAGAAAAAGTGATAGGGTTTCCCCCAGCAAACACGAAAGAGCAGCTGCAAAGTTCCTCCCAAAATCCACCACACCAATTAAAAGTTCATGACAGCTCCTCACCATTTATTGAAACTAAACTTCTTAAACATATCGAAACCAGAACAAGAGGGCTTACAGTGAACTAGAAGGGAAGTCGGGCACTGATGCAGAAAACACGAACCCAACTAAGCCCTAGCTTTAACGAAGCCACGCAGCTTTCGATCCCAACAATACTCCCTGATTCCTGAAATCTTTTGTGAAGTTTAGAGAGACGGAGAGGAGGGGAGAAAGATAAGAGAAGGGGATCGACGCCATGCCCTAACCGCGATATCACCAAGAGTAAGAAAAGAAGAGTTGGCAGTGAGTATGAAAATGGGAGAGTATACGCCACTTGTATTTACAGTTCTCTTTTCCACCGCCTTTCACAGCCGGTAAAAATATTTATGACCTTAAAAATTTTAATAGCATTTCTCACCAATATCAGCACACCAAAGGTCACAGGACAAACCCAAACAAATCCCCCCAATAGCTCCCCGTTGTAATACCAATTAAATGAGAAAGCAACCTTTATTAGCATATTCAATTTCTTTCACGGTTTTAAATTATCATCATAGGGGATATTCGTTATAACATAATTATAAGTGCACTTTCAACAAAAAATAATAAAATTGACTTACGGGAAACGTCGTACGTTACACACTGCTCGCACTCGCAGCTCACTAGCCGCACTCTCACTTGCTGGCCTCTAGTCGCACTCGCACACTTAACGCTTGATGTTAAATCCTAACGCTCCGCGTTAACTCGTGAGTACTCTCTCTCAAGGGACCTTCTCTCTAGCTCACTAGCCGAACTCGCTCCGAGTTCTCTGTTATCTCGCTCAAAACACAGATCTCTTCTAAAGGGGGATCTGCCCTCTTATTTATATGGAAAGGGAAGACCATCTAGAAGCCGAGCTAACGCTGGCGTTAGCAGTAACGCCGGGCGCTAGCTCACTTCAATATCTAACAGTCACCCTCTCACATTCTTCTACTTGTAATACACCAAGATATAGTGAAATTTGGCTGGCACAAATTCGACCACGTGAGTTTTCACTCTTTCCGGGTTTTCCACGCTAAAAAGTCTCCTTATCAGCTGTTAGTCTCTACTTTGACTACGTGCAGAGCCCGTCTCGCTCTCGAGCTAAGACGGGACATCTCAATCGGTCCGCGGAGCGTCGAGCAACCCGCAACAAGTCAAACTCAATTGTTATTAGATATTTAAGGAATAACAAATATGATGTTATCATTATTCACTACCAAATGCAATGCACAGTGACACCTTAAAGATATGCCTACAAATTTGGTTGTGCATATCACAAGAACAAACTTTCAATTCATTAATATAGTTTTATTTCATATGAATAATAATAATAATCTCAAACAATCTCAATGGATGCATTATGATACAAATATTTTGTCACTCCGTATTTAGAAAGCTTACCTACACAACTAATAGATATCAAATAATGTTTATGCATGCATGATAAGGGTTTGAAGAAAGATGTGTGGCTCAATTTGTAAATGAAATAATGTATTGCTATGTAAAAAAAGCTTAGCATAGTCGCTAACAAGTAACATCCCAAGGCGGTCAAACGACTATTGCTGTGGGGTGTAAGCTGTGAAATGTTTTAAAGAGCGAATAAAATGCTACGATCGAGATCAATTGGGCCAGGTTAAAGGACCGAGATTCATTGATGTCAAAGTTTAGAGTTGAGATTACTTTTAACATTTCGTCGATGAACTAGATGAGCGGAACTAAACTATTCAGCCAAGTTAAGGCCATTCGCACTCATGTTACTTTCATTTGTGCACTTTAAGTCTATATGTGTGTGTGTGTAAAATTAAGTAATAAATTTTGAAAACCAGTTGCACGACAAATGGTCCTTCCAGAGACTATGCTCCGTTTTTTTTTTTCCATCCATCTCTCTCTTTCTCTTTCTCTTTATATATATATATATATATAAGCCGTTGTGCGAGTTTTCCCGTGCCCCGATGAGACAGCAGTACAATCTTCATTCGTCATATTCATGAAATTTTTTGTCCCTCCGAATATAAAACTTAATTGAAAATGAGAAGATAGTGACACAATTTATAAAATAAATAAATAAACATAAATTAAAGTCACTTTATAAAAATATAAAATTTTGTAATAAAGAATGGGTAAGATTAGTAGAATGAATGTTACACCAAAGTTTCTTCTTCCCTTATATAGTAGTTGATATAAATAAATAAAAAACATAAATTAATGCCACTTTTTATAAACTTAAAAATTATAAAAATGAAAGGATAAAATTGAACACTAATTATGGTGATCCCTTGGGAGTTTGCATCTTTGCATAATTACAGGTTGCACTCATCTATCTTTCGAAATTACATTTACCTCCACCTCTTAGTTTTCCCGGTTCACAAAAATGTTCCTTTCATTTTTATCTTTTTTATAATGATTCTAGATTCATTACAAAAGTTAGAATGTAACATGCCTTTTTCAATGTGGAGTTATTACAAAGGGTAAAATTGAAATATCATGAAATAATTTGACATATTTGTTTACTTTCCATCTATATTTCTAAAGAAAAATGACCACACCTTTCGATGTAGAGTCATTACAAAGGATGAAATTGAACTTCATAAAATAATTTCGTTGATTTTATCGTTTTCCATCCATATTTTTAATGGAGGGCGCATTTTTGTAAATTGGAAAAATTTAGAGGAATAGGTAAATGTAATTTTGAAAGATAGAGGGGCGCAACCTGTAATTATGCAAACTCCCATGGGAGGTCCCAGTAATTAACCCTATATATATAACTTGATTCCTATAGCATGATGATATGCTTGTTTGACTAAGCAATGAGAATGTGTGACAGCTGGTTGGGTGGAACAAAGCACTTCATTTTAATCAAATCAACACAATGTATATAAATTTATGTCATAAAATAAGCCGGTTGATATAAGCAACACAAATATGGATATACGCACTCATAAATAGCTTTTTTGTAGGGCTTTTCAGATTTCTTGTAAGCACTCACTTCTCCGCCGACCCTCTGTCATTTCTCGCGATATCGCATGTAGCTTATGTCTTCGTCGATTTTTCGCCTGGATTAACCGGCCGACCACCTTAGCAGTTCCTGCCATTCTCGCCGGCGTCAACCAGCGGTCTCAAGTTTGTCTCCCTTCCAACTGTATCACCCGATCATCTTCCTTTTCAAGGAGGTCATTTTTTACCCTTTCTGACTGTATCGCCTGATAGCTTCGTGTTCTTCCCATTCCTTGAACTGATATTGTGGAAATGATTTTTTTGAAATGCCCTAGATCTTGTGGAAATGCTTCTGCTAGTCATACAAGTTCTTTCCATGCTTCGAAAATATCTGTGGAATTGCCCGGGTTTTATGAAAATGCTTGTGCCCGACAACGTCTCCTTGTTCTATTTTTTATTGTTGAACAATAGTCATAAAATTGTTTCTTCCTCTCCAGATTGCTAGCTGTGAAATAGGACGATTGCTTTTTAACTTGTTAATAAAATTTTCATTTTTTTTGTTTGCGAATAACACATTTGCTTGCGGATATTTTTTTTTTTATAATAAAAAATAGTGCGGATAACAATTAGTCTCGGATAGACAATATTATGGTGTGTATATCAACAACCTAAAATAACGCATTGTTTCTTTCTCCATTTCGATTCGATGTGCATACGACTTGGCCCAAGGGATTGACTCTTTCTTCTTGTTCTTCTCTTCTTGTTCTTCTCTTCTTGACATTTTATGCATGGAAACTTTTCCGGCCATATGGAAAGGACTAATTCATTGCACTCATCTTCAAATACTAATGATCACCACCACAAATCAATGAAATCCATGGCGGCCAGCAACCATCTTTTACCCGTGCTTGTCGGCCTCTTCCTCGTCTTCTCGCCACCAGTCGGCGCTTGCGACAGCCGCGACAAGGCCGCCCTCTTAGACATAAAGGCTGCCTTCTCGAACCCCGGAGAATTCTCATCCTGGATCAACGACACCAATTGCTGCGGCTGGAAAGGCGTCTCATGCAACAGATTGGTTGGGGATCGAGTTCAGACTTTAAGTTTCTACAACAACGGCGGACCTCTCGAGGGCCTCTCCGGTCCCCTGCCTGACGCGCTCGGTGACCTACCCTTCCTAACATTCATCCTTTTCGGAAACCACCCAGGCATCATCAGCCCCCTCCCCCTCGCTCTCACCCGCCTCCGGTACCTCTCCTTCCTCAGCCTCCGCCAGACCTCCCTATCGGGATCCATTCCGCCCTTCCTCTCCCAAATCCACTCCCTCAAATTACTCGACCTCTCCTTCAACAAATTCACCGGCTTCATCCCGCCGGAGCTCTCCGCCCTCCCCAATCTCAACGCTCTCTACCTCGAAGGCAACCGTCTCATCGGTGGCATCCCCTCGTCCTTCGGAAGCTTCGCCAAGTCCTCGCCGCCGGGCCTCTTTCTATCGCAGAACATGCTCAGCGGCGACATCCCGACGGAGTTCGGGGCGGCGGACTGGGTGACAGTTGACCTTTCCCATAATGAACTGAGCGGGGGTGCAAACGCACTTTTTGGCGCTAACAGAGCATTGCGTTCTCTTGATCTATCTTTTAATAGGTTTGAGTTTGACCTGAGCCCGATCAGCTTCCCGATCAACCTGACCAAGTTGATTCTGAATGACAATAAGATTATGGGTTCAATTCCGGTCCAGATAAACCAATTGACAAGTTTGGTTAAGTTCAATGTAAGCAGCAATCAACTATGCGGCATCATACCAGCTGGGCCGGTGACCGACAAATTTGATGACACGCACTTTATTGGGAATAAGTGTCTTTGCAGATCTCAAGATTCGTGCTCATAAAAATTTCAAGCGGTTTCGGCTTAGTACAGGTCTGCGCATACAAAAATGATCGCTGCTTATATTTTTTGGATCTATGTACAGGTTTGTACATAGCCAAAAACATGTTTAAACCTAATAATCGCCTAATTTTATAGCTCAACTTTTATTTTAGTAAGTGCAAAATAATGTAAGATTTTGAAGATTTCATGTCTCCTCATCTTTATATAATTAAAAAAAAAATCTAAACCCTAATGCCTATTTTTTCTCCAAATTGTTGCTCGAATAATATGAAAGAGTGCTTATAGCTCTATTTCTTAATGTATGGAATGTAAACTTACAAGAGAGATATTTGCAATTTCAAAAATGTCAAGGGTGAATATGTAATTATGCTAATTTCTAGGGGGGAGTTTTGGTAATATCTCACATTAAATTTAAAATTTGTCTCCCGATGAATGTTTATTGGATCCCCTATAGGTCAGATTTGATTGAACCCAAACCAGTTGGTCAAGACCCGCCCAAACATCCTTCGATCCAGTTAATTTATATCTCTTAGTCAAACTATAGTGATTTGAAGGGCTTCGTTTGGCGTGACTTATTTGCTCCTGTGAGTTTGGTCAAAAACGCAATTATCATAGAATGTATGTTTGGCTTGACAAAGGTCATGACCGCCGCTACAACGAAAATAAACTAGTTTTGAGCATAGAATGCATGAAATTTTTTAGGTGAGGTTGGGCGTTCACGAACGATGGTTCATGACCACCATGTTCACAGGCGCCAACACCGCGCCAAACGAAGCCCAGTTCTTTGTTATATGTGCATTACCAGGTCAAAATAACTCGGGATGACCCTCTTGACTCAATCTATAGTTAATTAGGCCTTATTAACTCGTGCGCAAGGGTCAGCCCTTAATTGACAGAAACAGATCACATGTTGGCCAACTTGGGTTCACATGATCTTCATGGGTCACGGTCAACCAAGCTGACCCAATTTGAGGGTCTTTTTGGCACAGCGATGGTGGTCATAAACCCGGTGGTTATAAACAACCGTATGTGAACGTCCGACCTCACCTAAGGAACTCCATCCCATGGTTGTTGTCCAAACTCATCGGAGCAAAAACAGCGTGTCAAACGTAGCATGAGTTATAACCATAATATTCACAATCGGCCAAGTTGACCCTATTTGGGTCAACTATGACCATCGTGTGAACCCAAGTTCACTTAAATGAGTTGCCCAATTGAATGTGTCAATAAACCAAGTTGATCATATACGTACTCTAAAATCATCACAAATCAAATACATACGCACGAGAAAACGCAGTAATCCAATGAAAAGCGTCACACGGGGAATCAGAAACCTCTGAAACGCTGAGTAGAAAGAATACTTATTGCGATCCAATTTCACAATTGGAGGCACAAGCTCCACAAGCAAACCTTCACCACAACCGTTGGAGAGGAAATCCAATGCGACTTGGCTTGTCGCGCCTATAGAACCCATCGTGGACTCGCATCCGCCGCACTCCCGCACTTGTTGCACCCGTCCTCTCCTACTTCTCGCCCCACTGCTTCCACCATCTCGGCACCATTGTCAGAATACGAGCCTGATGCTGCGCCAAAACACTCGGGACTCGCACGCAGATCTGCGATCTCCAATGCCACCACTGCTCTGGGCTCGAACTGGAGGAAGATGATCGAGAAATGTGAGCCGACTACCGGTTCTCCTCGTTTCTCAGAATTCAGGATTCTGCGGCTCACGACTCTTATAGTCGTGTCTACCGGATCCGAACCAACTACAAAACTATAGACGAATACAATTAGAAAACATCAACTTATAAATCCACTATTTGCCTCAAAATCAATATCACCTCATCACAGGGCTAAATACTCATTAACCGAGGTATGTTGAGTGATTTGGAAACACAAATTTAATTGAAATGAATCTTAGGACTTAACCATTCCTAATCCCCTTCAGCCGAATAGCATCTCTTGAAGCGTTCAAAAGTAAAAGTGCACCGCAACTTAGGGTTCGTTTGGGAGGGCGGCGGCATTCCCGTGAGGGAGTGAACGCCACCCGCGATCACCACCGGCGGTGGGAAGGGGCTGGGTTCGCCAACGGAGAGGCTTCTCCCTTTCGCTCAAAAAAATGGGAGCAAACACCACCAGTGGTGGAAAAACAGCTGCCCATTGGAATTGATGACCGTTAAGGCGCACATTTATTGTCACTTGACCGCTGGCTGCCCATGGCTTGCTCTGATGTCCCCGTCGCTGTCCCTGCCGACTCCGTAGCCACTCACGAAGCCTGACGGTGTCCTCCACCCGAGGGGTTGCTGGTGGTATATTCGTCCTAGCTGAGAGAGTAAGCTTCTTTCTGGAACAACTGGGGCGTTTGAAGGGCTGCAATGTGATATTAAGGTCTCGTTTGGTCGGGCGGCGATGGCCGGAACCCGTGGCTGGGAGACCGGAGGTGGGGAGGCGGGATTGGAGACTGAGTAGTGAGATGGAAGTTCAATTAAACTTGAAGACTTCGATGACTCTAAAGATTTTAAAATACGACAACTTAGGCTCCGTTTGGCGTAGAGTTTTTGCTCCGGTGGGTTTGGACGGGAGCGCCACAATTATAGAAGGTATTTTTGGCTTGATACCACCAAGAAAAAGAAACAAGTTTTGAACATAAAAGCGGATGATATTCCTTAGGTGAGGTCGGGTGGTCAGAAACGATGATTCATAACCACCGTGTTCACGACCGCCATCTCCGTGCCAAACGGAGCCTTAAATTAAATATTTTGCTTACTATCTAGATTTAATTACTGCAATTAAGAATAACACTATTCCTACATACACCGTCGAGACGGCACCACCTTCTACCACTAGAACACAAGAGTGAAAACGGTTAACGTTACCTCCAATTTCACTTCCGCTCAACCAACACTTACACTGAAACCGTCAACTCCTACTTCCGAGAAAATTGATTTTTATTGTAAGTATAGAATTTTCCGAGTGTTTTAGATGATTCATTATACTGTGTTTTTCCCACCATAAACTGTAATAAGGGCTTATGAGCCGCCCTAGAAAAGTGTTACAGAAACGATAATGCTGGAGTAGATCGTTTCACTATTTCTTCCTTCCAAAATTTTACATTTAAAAAAGATCAACCTACTAATAATCAACTTCTTAAAATTCAAGATTTAATTAAAAAAAGTTAATAATTCAGACACTATACTTTCTGAATAATTTCAAATCATTGCATTTAATAATGTCTTGCCTCCATCTTGAGATGAGTTTGCAAATCACCTTAGGATGAACCAATCTTATCACTAGTCGAAATCTATGATTCCCCGGGATTGTTGAGTTTATGCAGAGCACAAAATGACGGAAGTAGCCCAACCAAAATGAGCGCGAAGCGCCAAATGGAGAGAAGCCCCGCCAAACCAACCCAGGTATTTATTTTGAGGAAAAGATGAAAATTTTAGTGATTATAAGTAATATGATGCTCCTCTTATAATATCTTAATTAATTCAAAGTTAATTTTTTTTTTAAAATATAATATGCACCGTCAAAGCTTAACGGAGAATACAAAGGTGAGGCAATGAGAGTTCATTAGCGCATAGTGTGTTAACTCGTGAGGCGTTCAAATAAGCTTTGAATTATTAGGGTAGAAGACTAGAAGTTAAGAAATTAAATAAATAAAAAAAGATTTATTAACAATCCGGCCAACTATATGTTATCTGGCTGACGAGATTTGATTGATTCTCGGAGAAAATTACTATAAAGAGGGTGCGGTCAAAATATGACATTTCTACATATAGTACTATAGTAGTCAAAGAAGATTTTGTTATAATATTTAAATAAATAAATAAATAAACTAATATGTGGAAAAGAGAACTCATTTAGCACCGCAGTTTTGGCTAGTCGTACCGTACTTTCTCCTAATTTTTCATGTCTTTTGGAAATACACTTTGTACATGCATTTTTAGGAAAATTGTCCAACACAAAAGTTGTAGATTTTGACGAGATCTACAACTTTCGTCTTGAACACATTTCCTAAAAATGCATATGCAAAGCGTATTTTCAAAAGGCGTGAAACCTGGGTGTATTTCCAAAGTACGCCTTGTACATGCATTTTTAGGAAAAATGTTCAACACGAAAGTTGTAGATCTCGTCGAAATCTATAACTTTTGTGTTGGACAATTTTCCTAAAAATGTATGTGCAAGACGTATTTCTAAAAAACGCAAAAAATTAGAAGAAAGTGCAGCGCAACTAGCCAAAACTGTGGTGCTAATAGCAGCGCCCTATTATTATTTCATTTTTTGAATTACAAATTAAATTAATTTGATTATTTTAAAAGAGGTGTGTTGGCTTGAAAAAATCATATTATTTTTTGAAAGACTACCGGCAGTTCTTCTTAGATTTTCAACTACCCCAACAAATGCAATAATTGATAATAGAAGAAAATATATGAATGAAATTAAAAATAGTACTATAATGTGAAAATCATCGTGTATCTCCATCTTTCTTAATTTCAAGTGTTTTATTTAACCATCTGTCATATTCTAGCTCTCCGGAACTAATTCTTCACGCAGCTCTTTCAATTTCTAATGCTCTGAGACAATCACGTCATTTACAAGAGCAACCAACAACATTCAATATATAATAACATATGAAAAAAGTTGAGCAAACTTAAGAATAACTCTTCGCTACTACTACTAAAATTAACCGTAATTGCTGAGCAAAACAATGAATATAAAAAATAAAATTGTTATCGTTCATAATCAAGATTTTTTAATCATTAAATTCTTTCATATTGATGGCTCCATCATAGCACTGGCTTCGTAAATTTGAAATGCTAAACTTGTTTTTTGCAAATAGTTTAGGAATTGCTGTACAACCCGTATTCGCCGAGTGGGCCCCTCAATTCAAGTGGCGAGACCTGGGTCAGCTCGATCATTCGCCCCGACTAGGAGGAGGAAGTACCCCGGTTTGGTGGGGGTAAGGTGTAGGAGAGAAGGAGCTAGGCGAGTGGTGCTCTCACGGACCACTCGCCCGAAGGCGTGGGCACTCGCCCAGCTAGGCGGGTGCCCAGCGAGTGGTGCCCTCACGGACCACTCGCCCGGGATGATTTAAAGGGGAAATGACCCTGATACCCCTGGTGGGCTGCATATAGCCCTTCGGAACAGCGGAGTTAGGCTGTTAGCAGACCAATTTGGGGTGCTGTTAGTAAAATAAAAAGGCGGATTCATGTTATTTGCAGACCAGCCTAGAAAAATCTATAAATAGACCCTTAAGGGCACCTTGGAGGAGATCCGATTTTAGAGAATCCTCTCCTCCAGGCTAGTTTTTGGTCGGCTGCTAGTGCCCTCCAAGGTGCCCGGTTGAGCTCTGATTTGGGAGGGGAAGCTCTCTAAGATCTTCCGGGTGTATGGCGGGACCTCCTCGCTTCAGCCTTGGGTCTATTCACATTCTCACATCCACCGTCAAGAGAGTCTAGTGAGGGAGAAGTAAGCATCGGCTACACCCCCAGTGGGTCCGAACTCAAGAGACCTGTTGCAGGTTTCAACATTTTTGGTGCGGTGAGCGTGGACCGTAGCCGGTGAAGGAAAATCTTGAATTAGGTTCGATGACAGGAGATGGGGGGAATGGTTCTGACTCAGGTCACTCGCAGCCACCCGCGACAGGAGAGTGGCTGGAGATGTTTGAGAAGTTCAAGCGAGAGGTCCTGCAGACAGTTCTCGCAGCAAGGAGCGAGTGCGAGACCCCGGCAGTCCCCGTGGTTCCGCCCCTGCAGATCGGCGAGAACGCACCAGGGCAGCGACCGGGGAAGGAGGTGCCAGCAGAAGGAAGTGCGCGAGATCTCCCGGGGTGGCAGCTGTTCAGCAGTCCGGCGAGTGCTGAGGTGTGCGAGCTGGGTCCGCGCGAGAAGACCATTCGCCGAACAGGGGAAGGGAGCCCCTTTTGCGAGATGATCCTCTCGGCCCCAGTGCCGGAGGGATTTCGTGGGCCGGAGATGTCCTACTACACCGGCAAGGAGGATCCAGTCGTGCACCTGCAATGGCTTGAGGACATGACCTCAATCCTTCCCATGTCGGATGTTTTTCAATGCCGACTCTTCGCAACCACCCTGAAAGAGAAAGCAAGGGACTGGTTCCACCAGCTTTCCGCGGGTTCCATCCACACGTTTGATGATCTGCACCGAGGCTTTCGGCTGCGCTTCTCGACGTCAAAAAAGAGAAAGAAGGATGCGGAGGCTCTCTTTAAGATCAGGCAGAGGGAGGGAGAGTCCCTGGCACATTACGTGGATAGGTTCCAGGAGGAGATACACCTCGTCCAAGAGGTGCCGGGATTCGCCCTCCAGATGGCATTCATCGTCGGGTTGCGAGACGGGTTCTTCAAAATGGACCTGAAAAGAAGACCTCCCTCATCCTTTGAAGAATTGATGGAGCGAGCAGCAGAAGAGATTGAATGGGAGGCGGCCAACCCGGAGTTCTACAGGAGGTTGGCAAAGATGAGCGAGCCTGAGGTGAGGCAGCAAGAAGAAAGAAGGCGAGAAGAACCCAGGGGTCAGGGGTTCGAAAGACTGCCTCGGAATTGGAGGAATCAAGAGCCCAACAACAGGTTGGGCTGGAGGCACCAGGAAGGACCGGCGAGAGGTCAGGAAGAAGGATACCGAGGAAGAGAAGCGGGAGGAATGAATCCGGGGTGGAGGCAGGGTCCCAGACCCCCTCACCCCCCAAGGGAGCAAGCTATGGCAGTAGGCCGGGGAAGAGGGGCCAGAGGAGCAAGAGGAGGAAGAGGAAGAGCAGGGAGAGGGGGCAGGGTGGCGTTGCCTTATTGTGACTTTCATCAGGAAGAAGGTCACGCGACCGCCACCTGCCCAGAGTTCTTGGAGATGAGAGAGAGGTCAGCCACGGCGACAGCAAGCCAGGATCGAGGAAATGCTCCCGGAGGCGGAAGAAGACCGATGCGAGGATAGGGCGGATACAGGGACCAGGGGGAATCGGGGTGATTCATGGAGGGGTTGGGATAGAGGCCTCTCGCAAGAGGAGCTTCCAGGCGATGTTCCGAAGGGACGTCGCGTCGACTTCCCAGACCACACCCCTCTCGGAGAAGCTCACCTTCTCCTCGGAAGACATGCCAGATTATGAGGATCCATTCTGCGACGCCCTGGTGATTCAGACAGCAATTGAAAATTTCACGGTCTCCCGGATCCTGGTGGATAACGGGAGCTCAGGGAACGTGATCTTCAAGAAGGCCTTCGACGCAATGGAGGTGGAAAAGAAGAGGGTGCAGGCCTCCGACGGACCGCTGTTTGGTTTCTCAGGAGAGCGGAAGGAGGTCGAGGGAGGTGTTGGTCTCCAGGTGACGCTAGGAGGAGTCCCAAGAAACTGCCGGTTCGTCATTGTGGACGCTCCGAGCAGCTATAACGCCATTTTCGGACGACCCCTCATCAGCGCCTTCCGGTGCGTGCCCTCATCGTACCATCAGTGCTTAGAGCTCCATAGTGGAGGAGTCCAGGTCCGCGTCCGAGGAGATGCTAAGGTGGCGAGGCAGTGCTATGTGACTGCCGTCAACACCATTTCATGGATGGCGGATGCCGAGAAGATGGATGAAGAGATGGCGAGGCCGGAGGGGCCAGGAGAAGTGGAGAAGAGAGAAGTAGGGAGAGAGGGCGATGCCCGAGAGGAGAATATGGAGGTCGCTCGTGAGGAGCAGGAGGTCGAGTTGTTGGAGGTCGCTCGTGAGGAGCAGGAGGTCGAGTTGTTGGAGGTCGCTCGTGAGGAGCGGGAGGTCGAGTTGTTGGAGGTCGCTCGTGAGGAGCAGGAGGTCGAGTTGTTGGAGGTCGCTCGTGAGGAGCAGGAGGTCGAGCCAGTGGAGGCGGAAGGAGTCGCAGAGGAAGAGGCCCGGGTAGAAGGGCGAAAAGCAAAGGGCCAGCCCGGCTCGAGGCGGCAGAAGAGGTGGTGGAGATGGAAGTCCTCACCCAGGAAGGGAGGGTGAGAGAGGTGCGGATCAGCGGGAGTCTCGGCCCGGAGGACAGGGTGAAGATGTTGGAGTGCATCCAGAGGAACGTGGATGTCTTCGCATGGAGCGCAGCTGATATGCCAGGCATCGAGGCGGACGTGGCTTGCCATCATCTCAACCTCGATCCGGAAGCCCGTCCCATCCGGCAGAAGAGGAGGACCTTCGCCAGCAAGCTCGAAGGACCCATCCGCGAGGAGGTGGCAAAGCTCCTCGAAGCAGGTTTTGTATCGGAGATCCAGTACCCAGGCTGGGTCTCCAACGTCGTAATGGTAAAAAAGGCCGATGGCCGCTGGCGCATGTGTGTGGATTTTTCATTATTAAATAAGGTCTGCCCTAAGGATTGCTACCCCTTGCCTCGGATCGACGCGCTGGTTGACTCAGCCGTCGGTTTTTCTGTGATGAGTTTTTTGGATGCTTTTTCAGGTTATCACCAGATCAGGATGCACCCCCCAGACGTCAAAGACGTCTCGTTCATCACCCGGGAGGGATGCTACTGCTATAAGATGATGCCCTTCGGGTTGAAAAACGCAGGAGCAACCTACCAGAAGATGATGGACCGGGTGTTTAGGGAGCAAAGGGGAAGGAACCTGGAGGTCTATGTGGATGACCTTATGGTGAAGAGCAAGTGCGTGAACTCTCACATCCAGGACCTCGAGGAGACCTTCGCCACCCTACGCAAGTACAAGATGCGCTTGAACCCCCTGAAGTGTGTGTTCGGGGCCAGTAAGGGGAAATTCCTGGGGCACCTTCTCACCCCTTGGGGGGGTAGAGCCTAATCCGGACAAGGTGAAGGCCATAATGGAGCTGGGGTCGCCGCGGAACGCCAAGGAAGTTCAGCGCTTGACCGGAAGACTCGCAGGGCTGAGCAGGTTTCTCTCCCGAGCCAGGGAGAAATGCTCCCCCTTCTTCAAAACATTACGAGGTAACCAGAAGTTTGAATGGACAAAAGAATGCGAGGAGGCCTTCCAGGCCTTGAAGAGCCAACTCACCAAGGCTCCCCTGCTTCAAGGTCCCAAGGAGGGGGAGGATCTATATCTATATCTCGGGGTCGGGACAGAGGCCGTAAGCTCCGTCCTGGTTCGGGAGGAAGGCAAGAAGCAGCTGCCCGTCTACTACGTGAGCAGGGTCCTGAGGGAAGTCGGGCTCAGATATCCGATCTTGGAGAAGTTGGCCTTTGCTCTAGTCGTTGCGGCAAGGAAGCTCGGGCCATACTTCCAGGCCCATTCAATTCAAGTGGTGACGGACCACCCTCTCCGCCAGATCTTCGAAGGAGTGGAACACTCGGGAAGGCTCGCAAAATGGTCAATAGAACTAAGTGAATTCAACATTGTCTTCGTCCCTCGACTATCCATGAAGGCACAGGTGGTGGCTGATTTCATGGCAGATTATGTGGCCGAGATGAAGGAAGATGGAACCCCTCGTCACGTTCCGTGGAAGCTGCTGGTGGACGGGGCTTCGGGCAAGAATTCACTCGGAGGAGGGGTGGTGCTGGAAAGTCCCCAAGGGGTAAAGATCGAGCAGACACTAGTGATACACTTCCCAATCACCAACAACCAGGCGGAGTATGAGGCGGTGATCGCCGGTCTACGGTTGGCCCAGGAGCTCGGTGTCCATGACGTGGAGGTCCTCACCGACTCAATGGTAATAGCCTCTCAGATCAAGGGAGAGTTCAAGACGAGGGAGCCTGCGCTCATAAAGTACTTGGCCAAAGTGAGGGGTCTCGTGGGAACGTTCAAAACTTTCTCCATCCAGCACGTCCCGCGGGAGGAGAGCACCCCGGCGGATCGGTTGGCCAAATCCGGTCCTCGGGCCGGGGGAACCCTGACGGATCTATTCCGCCCTTCGATTGAAGAAGGAGAGCTCATGGAAGTAGAGCAGCGGCCCTCCTGGAAGGATCCCTTCGTCACCTTCCTTGCAATAGGAAAGTTTCCAGAGGAGGTCCCGGACCAGAGGCGCTTCCGATATAAGTCTGCCTACTACGTGCTCCACGAGGGGGACTTGTATCGGAAGACCCTCTCGGGCCTCCTGGCCCGATGCGTTTCAGAGGAGGAGGTCCCAAAGATCTTGGAAGAAGTCCACTCCGGCGAGTGCGGCAGCCACTCGGGGAGCAGGATGTTGGAGGCAAGAATAGTGAGGCAGGGGTACTTCTGGACAACCCTGAGTAAAGACGCGGCAGCCTTCGCCAAGAGGTGCCAGAAGTGCCAAATGTTCGCCCCGCTTCAGCTCGTGCCAGCTCAGAGGCTAAGGAGTATCACGGCGCCCTGTCCATTCGCCATATGGGGAATGGATCTGGTAGGACCCTTCCCCCAGGCTAGTGGGCAGGAGGTTTCTCCTAGTAATGATTGACTACTTCTCAAAATGGTTAGAGGTCAAGGCGTTGGCTAAGGTCACCTCCCAGGTAATCCGAAACTTCGTATGGGGGGAGATCATTTGTCGACATGGGCTTCCACAAGCCATAGTCACGGATAATGGTCCGCAGTTCGCAAGCGAGGAATTCATCAACTTCTGTGGCCAGCTGGGGATAGACCTCAGGTTTGCATCCGTTCATCATCCCAGGAGCAACGGACAAGTGGAGGCGGCAAACAAGGTCATCGTAAACCTGCTCAAGAAAAAGGTGGAAAATCTGAAGGGCAATTGGGTGGAACAGCTTCCATCGGTCTTGTGGGCCCTAAGAACTACCCCCAACACCGCCACAGGAGAGACCCCTTTCAAGCTCTCTCACGGCTGCGAGGCCGTCATCCCCATAGAGTTCGAAGTTATGACACCACGGGTAAAGGCCGCCGCAGCAGAGAGGAAAGTTGGAGAGCCGAAAATGAGATGGAGTTGCAGCTCTCCCTCGACCTCATCGAGGAAGCTCGGGACCTGGCAGCCATTCGCCAAGAAGAGGTCAAGCGGCGGATGGCCAGGTATTTCGACAAGCACGTCAGGGTCAAGCAGTTCGAGAAGGGAGATCTGGTGCTCAAGAAGGTCAACGTCCCTGGAAGGTCCGCCGCAGTGGGAAAACTTAACCCCAACTGGGAAGGCCCCTATGTCGTGGAAGAGGCACTAAAATCTGGGGGGTATCGCCTTCAGAATGTGGAGGGCCAACCTCTCAGCCACACATGGAGTGGTGACGATCTTAAACGTTTCTATCCCTGAAATTATGTAATGAAAATGTTCTTGAAATAAGAATATTTTGTTTAACATGTGTGTTTGAGATTGATACTGCAGCTTGTAGGAAAAACTTCGAAAGCTCCCAAAATGGCCCCGAGCAGACCCGCTGTCCAGGCTCTCATCTAGCTGGCAGGTCCGAAGGCTCACTCGCAGGTTCTATGTGAAAGAAAAGATGGCCCCGAGCAGACCCGCTGTCCAGGCTCTAATCTAGCTGGCAGGTCCGAAGGCTCACTCGGTGGCAGGTTCCAAGGTGTTGAGAAAATGGCCCCGAGCAGACCCGCTGTCTAGGCTCCCATCTAGCTGGCAGGTCCGAAGGCTCACTCGGAGGCAGGTTCTATGTGAAAGAAAAGATGGCCCCGAGCAGACCCGCTGTCCAGGCTCTCATCTAGCTGGCAGGTCCGAAGGCTCACTCGGAGGCAGGTTCTATGTGAAAGAAAAGATGGCCCCGAGCAGACCCGATGTCCAGGCTCTCATCTAGCTGGCAGGTCTGAAGGCTCACTCGGTGGCAGGTTCCAAGGTGTTGAGAAAATGGCCCCGAGCAGACCCGCTGTCCAGGCTCCCATCTAGCTGGCAGGTCCGAAGGCTCACTCGGAGGCAGGTTCTATGTGAAAGAAAAGATGGCCCCGAGCAGACCCGCTGTCTAGGCTCTCATCTAGCTGGCAGGTCCGAAGGCTCACTCGGAGGCAGGTTCTATGTGAAAGAAAAGATGGCCCCGAGCAGACCCGCTGTCCAGGCTCTCATCTAGCTGGCAGGTCCGAAGGCTCACTCGGAGGCAGGTTCTATGTGAAAGAAAAGATGGCCCCGAGCAGACCCACTGTCCAGGCTCTCATTTAGCTGGCAGGTCCAAAGGCTCACTCGGAGGCAGGTGCTATGTGAAAGAAAAGAAGGCCCCGAGCAGACCCGCTGTCCAGGCTCTCATCTAGCTGGCAGGTCCGAAGGCTCACTCGGTGGCAGGTTCAAAATCCTCATGGGGTGACCTCAAGAGCACTCGCATTGACCACGCGCGGGAGAAACGACCTCACTTCACTTTCATGATTACCTAAGCGAAACCCCGGTTTGGGCGAATGGTAAGGAAGTGCGAGTGGGGGAGGCAGCGGAAAGCGAAGGGGAGAGACACGCCCAGGTCACCCTCGAGCATTCGCTAGGTGGCCGGGACAGTTGCACTACAGTTTAAACGTCCTAATGAGCCTAGCGAGATATAGTGGCGAATGAGAAAGAATTAACGTCCTAGCAAGCCTAGCGAGACATAACAACAAATGAGAAAAAGTGGAGATAGCACAAAAATGGAGAGCACAAAAATCATGGCCAATATACATATATTTCAAGGGCACTCGCCCCGTTCATGATTACATTCAAAAGATTTTAAGTAAAAGACGGCAAAAAACACGGTCCAGCTCAGGGGTCGGCAGGCTTCTCACCAGAAGATCTATCACTCTCGCCTGAATCCGGTAGGAGGGCGTCTTCTCGCGGCTCGCCATCCTCATCTTCCGGGAAGGGGATCGGGATGAAGAGCTCGGGGACGACCTGCCGAGCAGAGAGTCATTCGGCCTCTTCCTTCAGGTACCCAGCCTGCCGCAACACCTGCAGCGCATGCTTCACGGCGCTCTGGGCGTTCTCCTGCATCAATTGCTCCAGCTCTTGGTGGGGGTAGAAGTGCCCCCCGCTCCCCAAGGCGAGTGCCGAGACCTCGGCTTCTCGCGACCGCTGGGCCTCGGCCTTGGCCAGCCGGACTTCGTCTTCAAGGCCAGCCACCCGAGCACGAAGCATCTCGGCAACCATGGTATCCTAAGAATAATAATAAAGGTGGTAATAAGAAAGTACATCATCGGCAACAGGCCACTAGCGGGGAAGGAGAAAATGTATATACCTCCGCAATGGGGCGGCTGGCGAGAAGGGTTTCCGCAGCTGCCAGCTTCGTCCTGAGTTCCAGCGCCTCGGCAGAAACGACGATCCTGGACTCCTCAACCTCCGCTAAGTTCCGCGCCAGTTTGATGCTCCGGCGCGAAGACATATGCGCGAGCTCGAGCGCCCGCAGCATGGCCCTGGCGGTCTCATGGGTGAGGACCTGAGTCGTCTCGGCATCGTAGACTTCAGCATCCTCCCGACCGTAGAGGGCATACGCGATGGCATAGGCCTCACCACTTGCGAGGTCGCTCTCTATCCACGATGGATGAAGGGTGGAGAGCGAGACCCTGTTGGCGTTCCTGTCCCACTTTACCAGGGGGGCCCCTGAGGGGTCCACGTACTTCTCGCCGCTGGGGAAGTTCCGGTGGTCCCTGGGCAATGGAGGCGGCGGCAACGACGATCCCGCGCGAAGGGTGGTCTCGCCTGGCGCACCCACCCCCGGGGTTTGAGTCTGAGCACTCGCCCCTAGGATCTCGTCCAAGACCCCCTTCCCCTTGGCAGAGGGGGGATTCTTTGATTTCTTGGAAGAAGAGGAGGTCAGCGCCCCCGGTTTCCGCTTCTTTCCGCTAGGCTTGGAGGAGGAGGGTTCTTCCCGACAGGCATCCGCTGCAGCCTGTGCGAAAGACACAGAAG
Source organism: Dactylorhiza incarnata (assembly GCA_033032865.1). Classification (NCBI taxonomy): domain Eukaryota; kingdom Viridiplantae; phylum Streptophyta; class Magnoliopsida; order Asparagales; family Orchidaceae; genus Dactylorhiza; species Dactylorhiza incarnata. Next base: position 3,295,464 of record JAWHQI010000154.1, on the reverse strand, counting down.
CCCCAGCGGGACGCGGCGGATGCAGGGGAAAGCTACGCACGCCTGCATAATATTGCGAGTGATTTAGCGAATGGTAAAAGAGTCACAAGATCGAAACGAACGAAGTTCTGAAAACTTACCCTCGCCCTGCGGAATGAGCGGGAGCGAGTTGACGTTTCGCCGGAGATAAACGAGGTCCATCCCGTGCTCCAAAATATATTGGTGGAGTTTGGCCTCGTGCCCCCCTAGGGTTGGGGGGCGGAAGGTTGACTCCTCCTCCTGCACTGGGGCGAGAAGTGTATTCCCCAGGTTCCCGCTGACGAAAAGGAAGCGCCGAACCCAGTCATGATTCTTATTCGGGATCCCGTAATGCTTGAGCGGGTTCAGACCCAAGAAGAACGAGATGCCGTTGGTACAGCGAAAGGTGTAGAGCTTGCGGAAGACGGGGAGCGAGAACTCGATCCCCTCTTCTCGCAGATAGCTCGCGTACCCGACCAGCATGGCGATGGAGTTGGGATTGAGCTGGCCGGGCACGACTCCGTAATATCTGAAGGTCTGGCGGAGTTCTGGCCAGATGGGCAGGCGAAACCCCACCTCGAAGTGCTCTAGCGGGATCGCGAGAGCACAGGACGAGATGGAGTTTAGGCGCTCGTCCGGCCTGGGCTTTCGCGCCTCAAACCCAGGCGGGATGTAATCCGCGACCGCAGTCAGGTAAGCCTCATCGGAGAGGTCGCATGAATCGAAGGTGTGGTTGACGAACGCGCTGGCGCACCTGGCTCTGCCTTCCGCATCACCACCCATGACGCGAATGACGAAGGATAAGAAAGCAGCAGAGAAGAGAGAAGCGTGAGTGCTAGCGTGAGGAAAGAGAAGGAGCGATGGTAAGGTATTTAATACGGTGGTTGAAAGGCCTATTTATAGAAGGGCTAAACGGCGTTTGGGCTTTCGAGGTAACGGGTGTGCAGATAGCAGTCGCGCCCTCCCGACGCCTCGGAACCCGGGCCGACCCCTCTCGCTCAGTAATGACAAATGCCCTGTGGCTATTCGCTCATCGACTAAGCGAAAGAGGTTAAGAAAGCATTCGGCAATAATAAAACATTCGGCAATACCCAAGCAAGATATAGGAAATAAAAGACGAAGATTAGAGCATTCGCAAAACACAGGACAAGATTATTACAAACGGAAATAAAAGTCCAGCATCCGCGCTACAGAAAGCAGAAAAAATACAAGAAGGGCAAATGAAGACTGGCTCAATACTCCTCCCAGACCCACCGACCTCGCTTTCGCGACCCAGCTTCCATGGGCATTCGCGGTCGATAATATGCGAGTATATTGGTGATCTCATGGGAAACCAATTGGAGTTGGTCCCGGGCTCGCGCGGCGTGTGTTTCGGGAGACAACTCCCCTCCTTCGCCCCCCAGGCGCTCCACCGTTGTGAGAATGCGCGAGTAGTCCCGATGGAGGTCCTTTAGCTCACGCGCGACTCTCAGCCGCACGACGTCCACCTGGACGGCTACGTTTCGCTGGATGTGGATGAGCTTCCCCAAGACCTCCGAGATCCGATCCTTCAGGGTCGCGTGATCCGAGGAGTCGCCCAGAAAGTCAGTGAGATCCCCAGGGGAAGGGAGAGGCGAGAACATCCCCTCTCCCCCCTCGTAGTAGGAGTCAAAGGGGGAGGCTTCCCGATAGCCTGCGGAATCACAACTAGGTCAGTAGTGATAAAATATGCGAGTACGATAGGGGCGGGTGAGTGAACTGACCTGGGGTGGGGTCCTGGTGACCTGAAGGACGAGACGAATGGGGGTGCGTTCCAAACAACCAGGCGGGTGGTAAGACCTTTCCCTTTCCTGGATGGTAAGGCTGTGAGGTAGGAGCTTGAGCATCCGCAGGATCATTCGCGCGGCCCTGCTGACCGGATCCCTTCTGGGGGGACACCCTCGGCTCATCCGCAAGCGCGGAGGGGTTCGGTCGAACAGGGGAACTCGGAGGAATAGAGTCCCGCAGCGAAAGGTTGGGGTCGAGGGCTACAAAAAAAAACAGTGGTCAGCAGCGAGCAGCAGGAAGGATGAATCCAAAAGGGGTTACAACTTACCGGACTGAAATGAGGTCTCGCCCGGAGGAGGTGGAGGAGCAAGCTCCCGATCTGGAGGTCTCTCGCCCGGGGGAGGTGGCACCACGACACTGCTCGAGACGGCCCCGTGGCCGGTCTCGGGCATCGAGATCCCCTGCGAATGGTCAGAGCAAAGGCAGGGTAAGGAGAGGAACTAAACAGAGGGACGAGAGGAATCCTCATACCTGCGTCCCGAGGTCCGGAGGGTTCCTTGCCGGAAGAGTATCCGCCGGCGGAGTCCTCGCCGGAGGAGTGCCCGCAGGTGATTCCGAGGCAGTCTCGCCTCTCTGACGATTCAGTCGAATCGCCTTGGCTCGACGCGAGACGTAGGGGGCATTCGGATCCCGTTTAGACAAAAGCCAGGGAGCAAATCTGGCTGCCTTGGGGGCAGTTACAGCTTGGGCCGCGGCCAGACGCTCGATCATCTCCCGCGAGAGGGGTCTCGCGGAAGGCTTGTGAGAAGACATTGATGTCAATGCGGGACTAAGAGAGGGAAGAAGCTCCGAATCGAGGGTCGTCAACGCTCCAGGAAGTTCTGACATAAAGAGATATATATAGGACCATGGTGGGACCCACAGAATCTTGTGAGTCCAGTCAGCATGCACTCACCGAATACAGGGTTGGACTGTTCTTTCCGAGCGTAGTAACCACTCGCAAAGAGCGGGGATTGTGTACAACCCGTATTCGCCGAGTGGGCCCCTCAAGCCAAGTGGCGAGACCTGGGTCAGCTCGATCATTCGCCCCGGCTAGGAGGAGGAAGTACCCCGGTTTGGTGGGGGTAAGGTGCAGGAGAGAAAGAGCTAGGCGAGTGGTGCTCTCACGGACCACTCGCCCGGAGGCGTGGGCACTCGCCCAGCTAGGCGGGTGCCCAGCGAGTGGTGCCCTCACGGACCACTCGCCCGGGATGATTTAAAGGGGAAATGACCCTGATACCCCTGGTGGACTGCATATAGCCCTTCGGAACAGCGGAGTTAGGCTGTTAGCAGACCAATTTGGGGTGCTGTTAGTAAAATAAAAAGGCGGATTCATGTTATTTGCAGACCGGCCTAGAAAAATCTATAAATAGACTCTTAAGGGCACCTTGGAGGAGATCCGATTTTAGAGAATCCTCTCCTCCAGGCTAGTTTTTGGTCGGCTGCTAGTGCCCTCCAAGGTGCCCGGTTGAGCTCTGGTTTGGGAGGGGAAGCTCTCTAAGATCTTCCAGGTGTGTGGCGGGACCTCCTCGCTTCAGCATTGGGTCTATTCACATTCTCACATCCACCGTCAAGAGAGTCTAGTGAGGGAGAAGTAAGCATCGGCTACACCCCCAGTGGGTCCGAACTCAAGAGACCTGTTGCAGGTTTCAACAATTGCAATCTTGGGTTATAAGACTGTATAATATCGTAAACATGGACAGAATCAAGTAGTTTTTCAATAATCTTTCATCCTTTGTTCACATATCACAAAAATAGCTGTCATTTGCTATTGATACGATGTATCACGAGATTTATCAACTAAGATTGAAAAACATTATTGTCCAAGATCCTTAACGATTTCGTACGCTGCTACACTTGCGATTGCGGAAACAATTTATTTTTATATTTAATTGACAATTACTCAGAGCATTTTTCAACACTACTGATTTGATATTCACACACTCGAGCTAGCCCTTGGAGCGAGCAATGCATGCATATCTCGCATTGAGAATGTGCGACAGCTGGTTGGGTGGAACAAGCACTGCACTTCATCTCCCTATAGTCAACACAATTTATATAAATTTATGCAATACAAATAATTAATTATGCAATAAATAATGTATTATGCAATAAGCGTACGACTTGGCCCAATTGATTGCCTCTTATGCTTCTTCTCTCTTCTTGACATTTTATGCATGGAAAGACTAATTCATTGCACTCATCTTCAAATACTAATGATCACCACCACAAATCAATGAAATCCATGGCGGCCAGCAACCATCTTTTACCCGTGCTTGTCGGCCTCTTCCTCGTCTTCTCGCCACCAGTCGGCGCTTGCGACAGCCGCGACAAGGCCGCCCTCTTAGACATAAAGGCTGCCTTCTCGAACCCCGGAGAATTCTCATCCTGGATCAACGACACCAATTGCTGCGGCTGGAAAGGCGTCTCATGCAACAGATTTCTTGGGCGAGTTGAGGTTCTAAGTTTCGACAACAAAGGCGGACCTCTCGAGGGCCTCTCCGGCCCCCTGCCCGACGCTCTCGGTGACCTCCCCTTCCTAATCTCCCTCCTTTTCAGAAACCACCCAGGCATCGTCGGACCCCTCCCCTTAGCCCTCACCCGCCCCCGACTCCTCTCCTTCATCAGCCTTCGACAGACCTCCTTATCGGGATCCATTCCGCCCTTCCTCTCCCAAATCCGCTACCTTAGATTACTCGACCTCTCCTTCAACAAATTCTCCGGCGACATCCCGGCGGAGTTCGGGGCGAAAGACTTGATGACGGTTGACCTTTCCCATAATAAGCTGAGCGGCGGTGCCAATGCACTTTTTGGCGCTAACAAGACATTGCGTTCTCTTGATCTATCTTTTAATAGGTTTGAGTTTGACCTGAGCCCGATCAGCTTCCCCATCAACCTGACGAAGTTGATTCTAAATGACAATAAGATTATGGGTTCGATTCCGGTCCAGATAAACCAATTGACAAGTTTGGTTGAGTTCAATGTAAGCAGCAATCAGCTATGCGGTATCATACCGGCTGGGCCGGTGACCGACAAATTTGATGACACGCACTTCATTTCCAACAAGTGTCTTTGCAGATCTCAAGATTCGTGCTTATAAAAATTTCAGGCGATTGTTATGTGCAAAAATTGGTTTCGGCTAAGTACAAGTCTGCACATAATGATTGAGCAACACTTATATTTATTTGATCTCCGCTAAAAATAGGTTTGTGCATAGCCAAAACAGGTTTACACATAATAATCGCCTATTTTTATAGCTCAATTTTAATTTTAGTAAGTGCAAAATAATGCAAGAGGTTGAAGTTTTCATGTGTCCCCCTCTTTATATAATTATTAAAATAAATAAATCATAAACCTAATGTCTGTTTTCTCCATATTGTTGTTTGGATAATATGAAAGAGAACGTGTGGGGCTCTATTTCTTTATGCTTTATTCGAAGTGGTATTTCTGTGCATACATGTTATGAAATGTAAATTTACATGAGAAATTTTTGTATTTTCAAAAGTAACAGATGTGTAATTTGTAATTATGCTAACTTTCAAGGAAAGTTTCGATAAATCTCACATATTAAAAATTTAAAATTTGTCTCCGGATGAATATTTATTATTGGAACCCCGATAGGTCTATTGGATTAAACCCAAACCAGTTGGTCAGAACCCGCCCAAACATCCTTCGATCGAGTTAACTTAAATCTGTTAGTCAAACTATATATACTGATTTGACCACTTATGGGTTATATTTGTTATGATTGGTTCGAATTAAATTTATATATATATTATATATATATATACATATGCAGAAAGTTTATATATATATATATATAGATATATATTTAGGGCTTTGGCAAAAACCTGAACCGTGAATCGCTACCAGCCCTCCTTGGTGTGCGTGGGTTTTTTTTTTGCTGTAACCACATGATTTAATGGGATCCGGATCCCATGGAGTTCCTGCGGGAACTCCAGGGGACTATAGGCTTGGCGAGAGCTCCCCATGAAGAATAAATGGAAGCGGGGCCCACCATTTTATTTACTCTATGCGAGAAAGAAGAAATGGGGCCCACCAGTGTTAGAAAGGACGGAGCAAGCCCAGCCCTTGGATTTAATCCAAGGGCTATTGCAGCGAGAACTCCACCCCTGGAGTTCCCGCAGGAACTCCAGGGGATCCGGATCCGATTTAATGTAGATAACCGCACAGAAGAGAAGTAACCACCTGTAGCAGTTTTTAGAGAGAGAGACTCTCCCTCTCCTTTGCCGTGAAAACTGTCATTTGATTATTTTTCAAGAGGACCCTGTTCACGTGGAGTTGGAGAAGAATAGGCAGCCGCCTGGAAGAGATCTCGCCTCCTGTTCATGTGAGGAGGTGTTGCCGCCTTGTTAGCGTTGGAGGGAAGAGCCGCCGCCGCCGCCGTCGTCTTGCCCTTGGTGCCGCGAGGGGTGGGAGACCCCTGTTGAGGTTCCGCCGGTGGTTGTCGTTGGTGCAACATCGTGTGATGGCGGCGAAGTGAGGAGATAATGGCGGTGCGGACGTGGCGGCGAAGGCTTGCGGTGGTGCAGTGGCCTTGATGATGTTTCTCTCCGGTGGTGCGGCTTGGTGTCGATGGCGTGCGCGGGTGCAGTTGGCCTCGACGGTGCTTCTCCGGTGGTGGTGCGGTTGAACGTCGGACGTCGACGTTGAAGGTTCGGTGAACCATGTGCGTCCGCTGTGCTAGCGGATTGCAATCCAGATTATTATCTCTCCCACGGATCGAGCGAGTCCGGCTCTCCGCGGTGTATTCTGTAACGGACGTCGGTACATTTCTTGTTATTTTATTTGCAGATATATTATTATAAATGCAGTGTTTTCTTGTTCGGTTTTCAGCTCTTGTTACTCTGTATTATTTGGTTGTGCCTAGGGGATAGTTTCCGCATTATGTCCCAACAAGTGGTATCAGAGCTAGGTTCGGTAGACGACCGTGATTGGACGTTCTAGGAAGGGTTTGACTGCGGTGGTGAACGACTAGGTCCTCTTCCCACTCTCTCAGATCCGACCTTTGAACAAATCAGGTCCTCTAGTTTGCTGAGGGAAGCCATGACAGGGAAGAACGTGAATCTGGACAGTGTTTTTGAAGAAATGTGACAGTGGCGGGTTTGACCAATGACAGGTGGTACTGCATGAGATGGTCATGATAACCGCGGGTATGTTACAGGGAAGTGATTATCTGTGGGAACACAAAGCGTGTTCAAATGATTTTCTGTGTCAGTTAGAGGCAGCTGGTGCAGAGACGGAGGAGGACGTGAATACCCATTTTCATTCCTTACCTCGCTCACTTTTTTTTACCCCGCCTTAGTGACGATGCTCTTGTATGAGAAGGATACGGTGGAGCTGGTGGAGGTCACGATCGCAGTGCTACCCAGACAGATGTTAGTGGGCCCTACTCCTGAGGGCAGTCACATCTTGGCAGCAACGGATGGGTAAGGTGAGGCAGTTTGGCAAGGGATTGAGTGGAGCACGATCTTGATCCGGACCGAAGGAGGGTATGGTATTTTACCATTGTAGACAGTGCAGTCACACAGGAGAGCGAGTTCGCAACGTGCAATAGGCCTTGAGGCTATGGTGCGGACTGGGTGACAGCTGAGTCAGGGTGCAGAGTGATGAGGTCCTCACCATCACTGAGAGTCTGCGCGACTCTGACAGCTAGATGTTTGACATTACTGAGCGGATTGGATTCAGGTGGTTACAGTTGGGTGGCATGAGGAGGAGTCCTGATGGTGGAGTGAGGGCATACCATGCTCAGGAGAGCTGTGCAGCACGGTAGTTTGTACCGGCTGATGGGGACCATGATGTGTGGTGGTGCACCCATGATTTCTGCGGCTGACATGGTGGACTGTCGTGGTTGTGCAGAGGATCGCGCTTCTGGGACTCGGGGTTTGCGAGTCAGTTTCTACGATCAGGTTGCGACGACATTCACGGGTTGAGCCAGAGCAGAGATGAGTCGACTGGAGCAGGTCGATTGATGCCTCGGACGGAGGTGGTGCTACGTGCAGAGTTGCTTGGTGCAGTCGGTGCTTCGTGCAGGGAGTGCTTCGTGCAGGTGGTGGCTCCGGATCCCGAACCAAGGTGGTGGATTGTTATGATTGGTTCGGATTAAATATATATATATATTATATATATGCAGAAAGTTTATATATATATATATATATATATATATATTTAGGGCTTTGGCAAAAACCTGAACCGTGAATCGCTGCCAGCCCCCCTTGGTGTGCGTGGGTTTTTTTTTGCTGTAACCACATGATTTAATGTAGATAACCGCACAGAAGAGAAGTAACCGCCTGTAGCAGTTTTTAGAGAGAGAGAGACTCTCCCTCTCCTTTGCCGTGAAAACTGCCATTTGATTATTTTTCAAGAGGTTCCTGTTCACGTGGAGTTGGAGAAGAATGGGCAGCCGCCTGGAAGAGATCTCGCCTCCTGTTCATGTGAGGAGGTGTTGCCGCCTTGCTAGCGTTGGAGGGAAGAGCCGCCGTTGCCGCCGCCGTCGTCTTGCCCTTGGTGCCGCGAGGGGTGGGAGACCCTTGTAGAGGTTCCGCCGGTGGTTGTCGTTGGTGCAACACCGTGCGATGGCGGCGAAGTGAGGAGATAATGTCGGTGCGGACGTGGCGGCGAAGGCTTGCGGTGGTGCAGTGGCCTTGATGATGTTTCTCTCCGGTGGTGCGGCTTGGTGTCGATGGCGTGCGCGGGTGCAGTTGGCCTCGACGGTGCTTCTCCGGTGGTGGTGCGGTTGAACGTCGGACGTCGACGTTGAAGGTTCGGTGAACCATGTGCGTCCGCTGTGCTAGCGGATTGCAATCCAGATTATTATCTCTCCCACGGATCGAGCGAGTCCGGCTCTCCGCGGTGTATTCTGTAACGGACGTCGGTACATTTCTTGTTATTTTATTTGCAGATATATTATTATAAATGCAGTGTTTTCTTGTTCGGTTTTCAGCTCTTGTTACTCTGTATTATTTGGTTGTGCCTAGGGGATAGTTTCCGCATTATGTCCCAACAATATTGACCCATTCACAAAAGGTCAACCACTATTTAATTGACACGAGCAAGACACATGTTGCACAATTACTAAGTCAAATGGGTCGGTTCACACGACAATCAACCAAATTGACCCTGTTTGAGTCACTTATAATCATAACTCACAATTGACCAAGTTGACCCTATTTGAGTCAAGTATGACAACCTTATGAACCCAAGTTCACCTAACTGAGTCACGGAATGAGTCAACAGACCAAGTTGATGTTATGCCGGCTTTAAAATCATTACAAATTAAATACATGCCGATAAGGAAATACAATAATTTGATGAGAATGCACGCGCCTTTCTCGCATGCCACAAATGTCCCACAAATAGGAAAAATCCTAGAGCAAAATGAGAGGTAGATAACCAACTTCTAGAAGAAACATAATTGAGTGTATTGATTTCGGTAGCCACGCCACCCACAAAAACCGCATAGTACAAAGATACTTATTGCAATCCAATTTCACAATCCACGCGCAAGGTCCGCAAGCAAACCTTCACCACCACCGTTGGCAAGGAAACCCAATGCGACTTGGCTTGTCGCGACTGTGCAACCCACGGTGAACTCGCATATGCCGCACTCCCACACCTGCCGCACGCGTCATCTCCTACTTGTCGCCCCAAAGCTTCCACCGTCTCAGCCCTGACATACGAGCCGGATGCTTCGCCCGAACACTTGATCACCCAAGCACAGGGCTGTGACCTCCAATGCCACCACATTTGCACTTGTCCACATCCCTGGGAGCTCGCACGCAGCTCGCATCCGCTCCCTCTGTTGACCGTCGCTCCAACGCAGCGACCGCCGCCTGCTGCAAGCTCCACCCTTCCCACCGCTCCTGGCTCGTATCTGAGGAAGAAGATTCGGAACCACATTTCTCGGAGTTCAGGGTTTCTGCTGCTAGGGACTCTTATAATTGTGTCGCGACGGAGAACAAATAATGATCTTACCGAATCCTGATCAGAACCAACTGCAAAACACAAATTTAAAGCCACTTTTTTCCTGAAAATCAATATCACCTCATCGGGGCTAAATGCTCAAATGCCAAGATATGACGAGTGATTTGGCAACATAAATTTAAATTTAATTGAAATGAATCTTAGGCCTTAAACCATTCCTAACCCCCTTCAGCCGAATAACATTTCTTTAAGCGTTCAAAAGTAAAAGTGCACCCCAACCTAGGGTCTGTTTGGCACGGCGGTTGCGGTTAGAAACTCAGCATTCGGTGGTGGCAAACACATGAATAAAGAACCGCATCCTAAATCCTAAACTCTAAACTCAAATAACATCTTTTTGAAGCGTTCAAAATTAAAAGTGCATCACAACTTAGGCTTCGTTTGGCGCGGCTTATTTGCTCCGTGAGTTTGGTCGAAAATGCATTATCATCGAATATATGTTTGGCAAGACAAAGATTATTGTTATACCATCCATAAAGGCTTTGGGGTGCTTCTAGAGAAAACTCCAATGAAGAGAGATGGGGTCAACGGTCAACACACAATCGCTCGAATCGAAGAAACCGAGCCCGTCATTCCCGCCGCCAACCGCCAGGAGGAGAGCGCGTGGAGAACAAACCGCAAGCGCGCACGCTACCGCACGCACGGTAGCGCATGGGCAGCGCCCCCCGTCGCGGGGGAACAGCCCCGCCGCACACCCTCGGGGTGCGGCTCGCGCGGAGCCGCACCCCACAAGGGGTGCGGCCCAGCCGCACCCCTCAAGGGGTGCGGCAAAGCCGCACCCCCCTTGGGGGTGCGGCCCATGCCGCACCCCTCGAGGGGGTGCGGCCAAGCCGCACCCCCCTTGGGGGTGCGGCCCAGCCGCACCCCCCTTGGGGGTGCGGCCCAGCCGCACACCCCTTGGGGGTGAACGCCTCCAAGAGCGTTCAAAGCACTTCCATGTTCGTCGCGCGCTCAGAACGCCTCCGCGCTCACGCGCGCTCAGAACGCCTCCAAGCGCGTTCAAAGCACTTCCCTGTTCGTTGCGCGCTCAGAACGCTTCTGAGCGCGTTCAGAGCATTCTCACTGTAACATCCCCCAGACAGCTAGACCCCTAAGATGGTTTTGTCATGACAAAACCATAGGAAGAACCCAAGGCCTTGTGAATTGAGGTGAGAAGAAGAAAACCACCTTGGTCTGCAAATAGCAGTTTCTAGTTACCAAGCTTAGGGTTGGACTTTAGGGCCTCAACTTGATCAATTGACCCCACCATAGTATCCCTAACCCTTTAGGGCCCCCTTAGGGCACCAAGGGCCTATTGGGGCCAACCAAGGAGGTCAAATTGACCAAAGTCAACCCTAACCCTAAATTAGTCAAAGTAGCCTAATTAGTGTCAATTAATCTTCACCATGACAAAGTGATCACTCTTCTAGGTCTAGAATATCATAAGAGCCCTAGTAGACCTAAAAGCCCCATCATGGGACCCCCCCAATGGTGCAAATTGACCAAAATGCCCCTTTAGGTCAAAAATGGCAATTCTTCTCTAAGTACCCTAATTGACCATCACCATATTAAATTGACCTTACCCATAGTGTTATCATATCTTAGGGGACCCAGTGGACCAAAAAGCCCCATAACTGGGTTAACCCTAGGGCTCAATTTGACCAAAGTCAACTTAGCATGTTTTGGTCAAATCAACTTAAATTGGGTCAACCAAGACTCATGTGACCAAATTGACCCCACCAGTAGTTTCTAAACCTAATTTGGGATCCAATGGACCCAAAAGCCCCATCCTAGGGTCCCCCAATTGGCCAATTTGACCAAAAGTCAAAATTGCCCAATTTAGGTCAAATCTCTTAAACCTAGCCCAATCCCTTTGGGCTAAGCCCAAATTGACCCCTTGACCAGCACCCTTGGCTGATAATTAACCCAGGAGAGAGAGGAAAGTCGGCCATGATGAGTAGGAGAGAGAGAATTGAGTTTGGGGGAGAGAGAAAGATGAGGCCATCAATGGAGGAAGGTGAAACCCCCCTCAATTCTCCCCATTTATGGCTGCATTCATCTCCTCTAGGGGAGAGGAGGAGTTTCCAGCAATTACCAAGAAGGATTAAAGCAGGGGAGATGAATGGGGGCCGGCCATGGAGGAATTCGAAGAGGCCATTAATGGCTTTGGTAGTTAAAGTCAGCATTGCCTTCAATTGAACCCCCCATTATCTTCAGGAGGCGGAGAGGAGTGAAACCCCCATGTTTTCAGAAGGAATCGAGCCCTTCTAGGTGGTGGTTGCTGAGCTTGGGAGAGGATGGAGGTCGGCCATGGCAAGTCCTCACCGGGAAAGGAATCAAGTTCCAATCAAGGTCTGGTTCTCTGCTCCCCCCTCAGTGGTGTAGATCTAACTCATCGGCGGCTCGAATCGTGCCAATAGGCCGTGGATCGAGCCAGCTACCCCACCCGTATATCGGGTTTGGGCTTCCACCCAGAATCCACATTTCCGGCCACCTCCGGCCAATCAAGCCCCGTTCGTCGCCGGCCACCACCTCAACGAAGGTGGTGGTGGCGTTGGTTGGCCGGGACGGCGCTCAGGTGGCCGGGAAATCGACATCCAAGTCTGCCCAGGCGCGCGGAATCTCAGCCATAGGTTGATCGGGGACGATGGCTGTGAGCCGTCCGATTGGCCGCCTTTTGCTATACGCAGCCATGAAATGATTTAAATCATTTATTTTAATTATATGTCACACTTTGTGACAGATTTTGTGACCCGATTTTAAGGTCCTTAGGGGCCATAATTCGAAAAATGCCCAGAGATAACATTTGTAGGCCTTGATGTCTACTTCCTAATGGAAGTGAAATCAGGCTATTTGGTTAAGTATGGGACCCACAACACTCATTCTAGTGAGGCTGGTCAAAACTCAAACCAGACCTTTAAATTAGTATAACTCTTAAATGGCAAATCTGATGAAGTTGATATTTTGGCTATGCATGCATGTGCCCTGTACCTAGATTAGGTTTGAGTATCAGATTTTTAGGAGTTAATTTTCCTAAGGTTTTTATAGAAATTTAATAATCCTTGCATAAAATATTTGGAGGGTCAAATGGCCTCCAATCACCACCAAATTTTGGTAGGGTAACATTAGGGTCATGATAAACCACTGGTTAAAATCTCAAGTCATTTGGAGTTCATTTGGTTAGGTAATCTTTGGGCCAAAGTTTTGTCCTTTAAGGGGGAAAATTGTGCAAAGGGGACACTTAGGGCTTCTCATAGCCAAACCACCTCCTATTGGAGTGGTATTATGTCCACTGCCCTAACCCCACCCAAATCACCTCCAAGGGTGTTATGGAGTCATGGGGAGTGGGTTTGCCCTAGGACATGGAGTAGGAGCACTTTGGGGTGCATTTAGCCAAGTTATGATCCATTGGCCAAATAGGCCCTTTGAGGCTTGAGTGTTCTTTGGAAGGTCAGTGGGATGAAGTTGAGACCCCATGAGGAGTTTGGTGAGCATTGGAGTTGTTTTGCTCAAGGTCATAGGGTTGATCCCTATGGGGTGGAATTTGGGGTTGTGAAGGACATAGGGGAGTTTGTCCTTGGAGAGGGGTGTGTTGGACTCCTCTGAGTGTTATAAGTGATATGATACCCTCACAAGAAGTTTGGGTGGATTTGGTTAGGTTTAGACCCTAACCCTAGGTTAAACCCTAATGGGGTGCAATTAGAGGCTAATAAAGGAAGTAGGGTCAAACCCTAATGGTTTGACCTAAGGTTTTGGAAGGAAGGTCATAGTGACCAGAGGAGCCTCCCTTGTGAATTTGAAGAGGTTTGGAGTTGTCAAACCTAGGTAATAAACCCTTGGGTAGATTTGTAAATAATTAGGGTTTGGGGTTTTAGGAAGTAATATTACTTAATGATTGACCATCTTCTGTCACAATCTTAATTTTAATATTTTTAAACCCTGGAGATTCTATTAGAACCATTGGAAAACATTTGGAGGTTCAAATTGTAATTATTCATATTGTTGGCAATTTTTGGGATGATTGATTTTAGAGTGTTAACTTTCTGTAAATTCATGAAACTTTGCAGTATGTCTTTTAATACCAATATGTACCCACTGTAATTTTCTCATAATTTATGGATTAATATTTTTGGTATCTCTAGTTCATTTTGGAATTATTTACAAATATATCCATTGAGGAATTTACAAATGTAACCTCTGTGTTATGTGGTCAAACTTGGTAGACCTGAATATTTTAGTAGGAGACACGTCTGTATAAATTTGCATAAGGTTTAGAGATCATATGAGGGTACCTCCTTTGGAATTTATTGGTAATAAATGAGTTTTGGAATTTTTAAAAATAGTAAATCTTGCAGTATTTCCCTAAGATTTCATGACTACTGATTAATAGGTACTTTTGATTTATGTAAAAATTGGGAGGGGAATTGGAAGTCAGAAAAGTGCACTTGTAGTTCAAACCCTAGGAAGTTGTCCTTGGGAAAAATGGTTTTAAATATTAATAATATGGGGAAAATTATGGAACTCTGGAATGGATCTTAAACCAGTGACATGGACCCCCAGTGAGAATATTGGGTCATAGAGTTGATTAATTAATGTACTTTCCTTCATGAGGATCAAAACGTTAAGGGTGGTCTGCGTTTAGTAAATTGGCAGTTTTTGGAGTTATAGGCCAATTTGGAATACATTGTTTGGAGATGTGAGAATTGAATGGTGATTGTATGGGTATGAGAGGACCCTTGGAGAGATTTAAGGTTGATGAGTTCTGGGATGGTGGGGTGCCACCCTTGGGGTGGGTCGTCCTGTGATTGACGAAAGATCATCTTTTGTCTATTAGGACCTAAAAGCACTTAGGTTTAGACCGGGTGAAATGTTAAGAGGGTTTCTTATGGGTAGTAACTAATAACATTAAGTGTCTTGGGAATGGGAACTTTGGGGTGTCATCCCGTAGTGGTTCCTAGTACCGTAGCGAGCCCCTCACAGGGTAACCCTCGGGAAGTCCAAGACTAACCCTAACTCATAGGAGTAAGACATTGTACAAGATTAACTAATAACACACTCATCCATACCCTGTGGTTTCGGAAGTTTAGTTGGATTGGTTGTCCGAGCGGTGGGCTCGGTGGCCGTTGTAGCAGACTAGTTAGTCTGGTGAGCTTTTGGCTCAGAAGGTTATTGATGACGGGCAGGTTAGCCCGGGGAGCTTTTGGCTCGGAAGGTTTTGATGACGGGCAGGTTAGCCCGGGGAGCTTTAGGCTCGGAAGGTTATTGATGGCGGGCAGGTTAGCCCGGGGGACTCATGGCTCAGAGATAGGAAGTAGAACATGTTGCATGTGCACTGAAGGTGGTGGGTCTTCGGTATTGGACGGTCGTTCACACCGACGTCGATACGTTGACTCGGCGAGTGTGGTTTTACACTTAGCCTTGATAGTCTGGCGGTCCAGTCAGCAAGAGTACGCAGACGCTCTGCGGGTATAGTGGAGGCGTACAATAGGTCTAGGTTGGGTAGTGTGAATACCAACCTAGAGGTGGGCGAGGCCCAACCCACCGCTTCCGTTTGCCACTACGGGAGTATCCTGGGAGTCTAGCTCGCTCCAAAAAGTGGGAACTAAAGGTCTATGCGCATAGAGTCGAAGTGTGTGTGTTGCACTTGTATGATCATGGCATAACAGCATACCTGCATAACATAGCATAAACATTGCATTCAACCCCTGACACCTATCGTATAAATTGGTATGGGACTTTTTATACGATAGGCCCTGCTAAACGACCCCTTGGTCTATAGGTTTGTATGGGCATTCCTGTAAATCAATGGTTATTATTATATTACCTTACCTGTCTATTTACATACAGCTTTTCTATACTTTACTTGCTCCTTACTATGCTTATTTACTGCTTCATATATATATACACATGTGTAGAGTAGAATCATTTCATGTACCACTGCCACCTGCTCTTTGATTACACCCCTTGCTGTCCTCCGCTTCATCCTCCCGCACGGTGCCTAGGAACCATTGGGGGTGGGGTGGGGAACATAAGGCTTAGTCTTTTGACTAACGGTCGGTGGACCATATCATTTTAGGGTTTCGAGGAGACGCAGCTACAGCAGAGAAACAGGTATAGCAGGATCCGACATGGTGGACCCCCCGGCCATGCTACCATTGTCACCAACCGGGACATACTCGGGTCAGATGCCCCTTGATGGGTGGAACCCCTCCAGTACAGCGACCAGGAGGCCAATGGCGAAGACGTGGACGTGGATTGCGAGGCAGTGACCGTAAGCATCCAGTGTTGCAGCACCAGTGGAGCACGGGATCTACAGGGATGGGTCAGCCTGGTCAGAGTGCTTCAGTCTCAGTGTCGGTGACGGTTAGCTTTAGCTTTACTCAGTAGATAGCTTCCGCGAGTGATTTTGTAGAGAGGAAATGATGTATAGGGCAAGAGCCCCTTTATTAGTGTATCCCTTGTTATCTTTATTCAGTTAATATATGTGGACATCTACCTCTATGGTTTTAATTCATGTGATTATGTGGACTTGTCTTCTCTTTAATGAACTTTTCTTCGTGATCGATTTGGCCGGCAAGATCGGCGTTTTGTAGTGGCGACCTTTCCGAGCGAAGGTGTCACCGCAAAGCGGCGGTTCTGGGCCTAAGACCCGGTGGTTTTTGCAAAAAAAAAAAATGGGGTCTTACACTCACTTTTTGTCTTTCAGGCTTCTCACTTTTTGTCTTTCAGGCTTCTCACTTTTTGTCTTTCAAGCTTCTCACTTTTTGTCTTTCAGGCGTCTCATTTTTCAGGAACGGCCAGTCGCCTTTTTCGCCTTCAACGGAACTGCCCGAACTGCCCAAGCTGCCCAAGCTGCCCGAGGGGCAAGGCGGTCATTTACGAAAAATGGCGATCCGAGGGCCCCGAACCGGAGAATATGATTCGTCGACCGGACATTTATGGAAACTGCCAACGACAAGATTACCAGACTACCCCCGGCCAAAGCTATAAAAAGGGCCCTGGGGCTTCATTTGAAGGGACCTTGACTTCGGGACCTGGGAGAGCTCCTTGCAGACTTTTGCGGAATTCTCCTTCGGTGCTTGAAGATTTCCTTTCCGGACTTGAAGATTTCCTTCATCCCGAAAGGCGATGCAGCAGCTCACTTTTGTTCCCCGGAGCAGCTCACTTTTGTTCCCCGGAGCAGCTCACTTTTGTTCTCCACCTTTCTCAGAAGGAGAAAAGGAGAAAAGGACTTTGTTTTTTCCAAGAGGCGGCCTGTCGCCTTCGGATCTCTCTATCTCTCTACTGCTGTAACGAGTTGCGGCCTGTCGCACTCGAGTTCTAAGTCTCACTTTGTAACCCCCCTGAAGATAGTGGAATTTGGTTGGCACAGCTCCGACCACGTGGTTTTTTACCCTTTCCGGGTTTTCCACGCTAAAAAGTCTCAGTGCAATCAACGAATCTCTAATTGACTGTTTGCGCGCTTAGCCCGCTCACGAGCTAAGGCGGTTCAATCAAACCGGTCTACTAAGAGCCATAAGCGTTCCGCAACAGTTTGGCGCCGTCTGTGGGAACTTTCCCAAAAAACTCTTCGAGAGCCAACTGCTATGGCAAGAAAGAGTGCTCGCATTACTGAAGGATCGATGCCGGAAGAACGCGTCGATCCAGCTCCCTCCCACTCACTTATCAATGCACCTCCCGCGGAGGAGGCGCTGCCTGCCCCTGCAGCAGGTTTGGAGGTGCGCATGCGGCAGATTGAAGAACATCAAGCTGAGATGTTGGCCCTCATGAGGAATCTCGGGGCTCCTCAAGTTCCGATTCATCCGCCAGTTCCTGACGCCCCACCGCCCCCAGTTCTGAATCATGCCCTGAACAGGGAGGCCGTCCAGGAAGACGAAGCTTCAGAAGGATTCTCCAATGCGGCGAGTTCCGCTCACCTTGCCCCGCCAGCTGAAGGCCCAGAAGCTGACCACCGCCACCACCACGGAAGAGCTGCCCCTGAGCAAGCGGTGGAAATAGCTACGAGAGAAGAAATACGCAACATGATAGAGGAGGAGTATGCCCAAGCAGGACGACGCGCCGCTCTCGCTCGCCGTCCCGCACATCATGACTCCCCGCTGTCGCCTCAAGTCTTAGCCCATCCAATTCCGCATGGCTTCAAGCTTCCCAACATCGAGACATTCGATGGGACGGACGATCCGCTGGAACACGTCAATCACTTCACCACCGTCATGAGGATCTACAGCGCCCCTGATCAGCTCCTCTGCCAAGTGTTCCCAGCAACCTTGAAGGGACAAGCGCGCACCTGGTTCCATTCTCTGCGGAACGGGGCCATCAACAACTTCGCAGAAATGACGCAGCAGTTCGTGGATCAGTTCATTGCCAACCGCCGAATTGTCCGGGATCCCTCCCACCTCTCGGGGATCCGCCAGAACGATGGAGAGACACTCAAAGATTTCTTCCAACGCTTCACTACCGAGGCTCGGCAGATCCCAGGAGTCGACCCCGAGCTCCTGCGAGGAGTTTTCCTGGGAGGACTCCGCCCGAGTGGCTTCTACTCAGCTCTCATGAGAGAAACCGTACCAAGCTATCCTGACCTCGTTCGGCGAGTCGAGGCCCAGATAGCAGCAGATGAGGCAATTGAAGCACACCGCCGGCAGTTCGAGGGGAGCTCAAAGAGGAAGAAAGAGGAGTCGCTGCCGCAGACAGTTCCCAATAAGAACAACAAGCGTCGTGACAACCCCAACCAAGACCGAAGATCTCACCAGCATCAGGACTACACTCCTCTGAACACTACCAGGACTAACGTTCTCCTCGCCATCCGTGATAGCGACGCGCTTCGCAGGCCCGAGCCGCTTGCACCGAACAGAGGAAATCAGTCGCAGTATTGTGACTTTCATCGCGGGCGTGGACACAGGACTAAAGGCTGCAACAAATTGAAGGAGGAAATCGAGCGTCTTGTCCAACAAGGCCTTCTCGGAAGGTTTTTACTAAACCAGGTCCCAAACCAACACGGACCACGGGCTGACAATCCAGTAGAGGACAACGCCGTACCCCGACACGGATGAACCAGAGATACCGGGCAGGGAAACTTTCCCCGTAGTAGAGCACGCACAACCCGCATTTCATTTGTCGTCGATTTCTGTTTTCCGCTCCTTCTAGTTTTCTGCTTTTAAAAACAGAAAGCCGCAAGATTATACTTGCGCGCATGTATCCATTATGTATTTGAAATTACTACATTTGCTCTCTGTCTCAATCAGCGGTACGAATCTTCTAAAGTGAGGCACCGAAAAGTTAAAGTCACATACGACCCTCGGCATTATTATCAAACAACAAACTCGCCAACGTAGGAAAAAGAAGGGGCCTCTCACAAGTGGAGGACATACGTCGAGTCCAACAATCTAAAACAAGTCCGTAAAAAGGACAACACAGCTCCCACGTTGCAGAGCATCATACTCCCGCGTTGCAGGGCACACAGCTCCCACGCGGCAGAGCATCATGCTCCCGCGTTGCAGGGCACACAGCTCCCACGTGGCAGAGCATCATGCTCCCGCGTTGCAGGGCACACAGCTCCCACGCTGCAGAGCATCATGCTCCCGCGTTGCAGGACACACAGCTCCCATGCGGCAGAGCATCATGCTCCCGCGTTGTAGGGCCCACAGCTCCCACGCGGCAGAGCATCATGCTCCCGCGTTGCAGGGCACACAACTCCCACGCTGCAGAGCATCATGCTCCCGCGTTGCAGGGCACACAGCTCCCACGCGGCAGAGCATCATGCTCCCGCGTTGCAGGGCACACAGCTCCCACGCTGTAGAGCATCATGCTCCCGCGTTGCAGGGCACACAGCTCCCACGGTGCAGAGCATCATGCTCCCGCGTTGCATGGCACACAGCTCCCACGCTGCAGAGCATCATGCTCCCGCGTTGCAGGGCACACAGCTCCCACGCTGCAGATCATCATGCTCCCGCGTTGCAGGGCACACAGCTCCCACGCTGCAGAGCATCATGCTCCCGCGTTGTAGGGCACACAACTCCCACGCTGCAGAGCATCATGCTCCCGCGTTGCAGGGCACACAGCTCCCACGCTGCAGAGCATCATGCTCCCGCTATTCGCCGGCCAAGTCTACATCATGTAAAAGCCGCAAGCACAGACTCGCGCAAACTGACTTCCTATCATGTAAAAGTCGCGGGCTCAGACCCACGCAGACTCACCCATTATCTTGTGAAAAAAGCCACCGAGCTACACAGGCTTCAACGCTGAACAGCAAGCTCGTTACAATCTCCAGCACAAAACGCTGGGCGGCAAACTCGTGACCCAGCAAGACGAGATAAAGGTTTCTGCCACAGCTAGAGCCGAGCAGCGACTTCTGGAACATCGCACAAAGATGACAGTGATCCAAATTGCCGCGAAGGAAAATCAAAAACCTCTGAACTCCTCCGTGTAGCGACTCGGACTCCGAAGGTTTGGGGGGCTTATGTTATACCATCCATAAAGGCCTTGGGGTGCTTCTAGAGAAAACTCCACTGAAGAGAGATGGGGTCAACGGTCAACACGCAATCGCTCGAATCGAAGAAACTGAGCCCGTCATTCCCGCCGCCAACCGCCAGGAGGAGAGCGCGCGGAGAACAAACCGCAAGCGCTCATGCTACCGCACGCACGGTAGCGTATGGGGCAGCGCCCCCCGTCGCGGGGGAACAGCCCCGCTGCACACCCTCGGGGTGCGGCTCGCGCGGAGCCGCACCCCACAAGGGGTGCAGCCCAGCCGCACCCCTCAAGGGGGTGCGGCCAAGCAGCACCCCCCTTGGGGGTGCGGTCCAGCCGCACCCCTTGGCGGGTGCGGCCAAGCCGCACCCCCTTGGGGGTGCGGCCCAGCCGCACCCCTCAAGGGGTGCGGCCCAGCCGCACCCCCCTCGGGGTGCGGCCAAGCCGCACCCCCCTCGGGGTGCGGCCAAGCCGCACCCCCCTCGGGGTGCGGCCAAGCCGCACCCCCCCCCGGGGGTGCGCCTCAGCCGCGCCGCCCGTAGTGTGCGGCCCGGCCCCCTCCCCTCGCCTTTTTCTGCAGGGGAGCTCGCAAGTGGCCCCGCCGTATTCACGCCCCCTCGCCAGGTGCGTCGGATCCCGATTCCTCCTTGGGGGATGACTCCCCGCTCCGCCGACTGCCCAGGGCGCCTCCGCGCTCAGAACGCCTCAAAGCTCGTTCAAAGCTCTTCCACGTTCGTTGCGCGCTCAGAACGCTTCTAAGCGCGCTCAGAACGCCTCCGCGCTCACGCGCGCTCGGAAAGCCTCCAAGCGCGTTCAAAACACTTCCATGTTCGTCGCGCGCTCAGAACGCCTCTGCGCTCACGCGCGCTCAGAACGCCTCCAAGAGCGTTCAAAGCACTTCCATGTTCGTCGCGCGCTCAGAACGCTTCTGAGCGCGCTCAGAACGCCTCCGCGCTCACGCGCGCTCAGAACGCCTCCAAGCGCGTTCAAAGCACTTCCCTGTTCGTTGCGCGCTCAGAACGCTTCTGAGCACGTTCAGAGCATTCTCACTTTTTGTCTTTCAGGCTTCTCACTTTTTGTCTTTCAGGCTTCTCACTTTTTGTCTTTCAGGCTTCTCACTTTTTGTCTTTCAGGCGTCTCACTTTTCAGGAACGGCCAGTCGCCTTTTTCGCCTTCAACGGAACTGCCCGAACTGCCCAAGCTGCCCAAGCTGCCCGAGGGGCAAGGCGGTCATTTACGAAAAATGGCGATCCGAGGGCCCCGAACCGGAGAATATGATTCGTCGACCGGGCATTTATGGAAACTGCCAACGACAAGATTACCAGACTACCCCCGGCCAAAGCTATAAAAAGGGCCCTGGGGCTTCATTTGAAGGGACCTTGACTTCGGGACCTGGGAGAGCTCCTTGCAGACTTTTGCGGAATTCTCCTTCGGTGCTTGAAGATTTCCTTTCCGGACTTGAAGATTTCCTTCATCCCGAAAGGCGATGCAGCAGCTCACTTTTGTTCCCCGGAGCAGCTCACTTTTGTTCCCCGGAGCAGCTCACTTTTGTTCTCCACCTTTCTCAGAAGGAGAAAAGGAGAAAAGGACTTAGTTTTTTCCAAGAGGCGGCCTGTCGCCTTCGGATCTCTCTATCTCTCTACTGCTGTAACGAGTTGCGGCCTGTCGCACTCGAGTTCTAAGTCTCACTTTGTAACCCCCCTGAAGATAGTGGAATTTGGTCGGCACAGCTCCGACCACGTGGTTTTTTACCCTTTCCGGGTTTTCCACGCTAAAAAGTCTCAGTGCAATCAACGAATCTCTAATTGACTGTTTGCGCGCTTAGCCCGCTCACGAGCTAAGGCGGTTCAATCAAACCGGGCTACCAAGAGCCATAAGCGTTCCGCAACAATTATGATCGCTATAAAGAAAATAAACTAATTTTGAACATAGAATACGTGAATTTTCTTAGGTAGTGTTTGGCGTTCATGAAAGACAGTTCATGACCACGACGTTCATGTCCGCCTCCAAAAGAAGCTTTAATAACCATTCTCTGCTAGGGAAATTGATCATTTAATAACCATGGACTTGAGTTAATTCCGCTCATATAATAGAGGAAACTGACAGCTGGGCGTGCCCCATTGGAATTGATGATCGTTAGGCATGCATTTATTGTCACTTGACAGCCAGCTGTCCGGTTCAATGTTTGAAGACAGCATCATGTATCATGATTTTAGACTTTTAGGTAAGACTTTGAAATTTTAAATTTTCTTGAGTTTTTTTTGTTACATTATTTTTAGTTTTCGAAGTCTTTTTTTTTTTAATTTTTTGTTTTGTTTTTGTTTTAACAGTTCTTTTCTAAACTATATATTTTTGAAGTACTAAATTAGCGGTGAGTATTGTTGCTAATGAATGAATTTTACATTAAGTGTCTCAGATCTCCATCACATTACATCATACATGTCACCAACAAATTACTTCCAATGATCTTCAAGCAAGGTATCAATCAGATCCAAAATCTGTATTCACAACCCGCTAGCCCGTAGCCTGCTTCCCGATAACTCACTTCCCAGCATGTCACATATTCTCCCCCGCTTCAGGAAAATGGTAGTCTGAAGTGACTTTCTTTGGACTCCCTTGAGATAGTGCGAATATTGTTTCATCTCGCTCGCCTAGCAGTTCATCTCGCTTCTCTTTCTCGACAAGTGTCACGTGTCCGACTCCCTTCTCCCGCTTTTCTCTTCCCTCACACTTCTTTCCTCCAACGCAACTTGTCACTCAAGAAGGCACATCTGGATAAGGTGTCAGATTCAGCCCTGACTTCATACAGGTTGCTGCTGGGGTCCAACCCCTAAAGAGTGGATAAAAGGATCAAGGGCTGTGTCGTCGAGACGACTGGGAGCTGTGTCGTCGAGACGACTGGGAGCTGTGTCGTCGAGACGACTGGGAGCTGTGTCGTCGAGACGACTGGGAGCTGTGTCGTCGAAACGACTGGGAGCTGATGGCTAGCGTTGATGGCGGGTTGTATCGTCGGGATGATCACCTGTGTCGTCCGACGAACGTAAAGTGCGTTCGACGAACGGCTAGCGTAGCGCGTTCGTCGAACGGTTCGTCGAACGGTTCGTGGAACGGCTAACCGTCTGATTGTTTTGGAAGTGTCTTGGATGGCCAAGATCACTTCGTCTATTTACCCTAAATAGGCAGAATCGGTTTGAAAAAGATAGAGAGTTCGTTTCTTTGAGCCGTCACGGTAAAAAAGGGTCGTGAAGGAGAAGAAGTGCTTGCTGCCATTGTTGTTGGAGGACTTCTTCAAGGAAGCAGAACAGTTTTCTCAGATCGGTGACTTCGTCTCTGCTGTAAGAGTGTTTTTGCTTAGTCTTGTCTTCGCTTGCCATTGTGCTTGGAGAGAGATTTGAGTTCTTACTCTTTGTTTTGGAGAGAAGTTAATTTTACCGTGATTGGGAAGAGGGATTCAATCTGTGAATCCAAGGGGGATCTAGGTTGGGCAAACCTAGATTGTTTAATTTGTTGTAATCCGTTATTATTTTATAGTGGATTGTTCGTGTGCCCCGCCCCGTGGTTTTTCCCTCATTGCTTTAGAGAGGGTGTTCCACGTAAAATCCGTTGTCCTCTGGATGTGTTTTATTGTTCTGTGTATTGCTGCGATTAATTTTTTTTATCTTCTAGTGTGCCCAGATTGTGCGAGAGGGTTATATCCCTACAAGTGGTATCAGAGGGAGGTTTATTCCTACCGGTCTGTCTGGACATTCTGATTTAGATTTAGGTCAACGGTAGGTGACGACATTGGTTTGCTCCCTACCTTCCTAAATTTGATCAAGGCTTTGTCTCAGACCTTCGGGCTATTGTAGAAGATGGAGCAGAACAACAGAATGGTAAGCATGAATGGAAAGAACTGGACTATATGGAAGCCTCGGATGGAGGATCTCTCGTTTTGCAAGGATCTTTATACTCCATTGTCAGGGAGACCGGCTACCATGTTAGATGAGGAAGAGTGGAAGAAGATGGACCGGAAGGCAGTGGGGTTCATTCGGCAGTGGCTAGATGATTCTGTCTTCCACCATGTATCCACTGAGTCATCGGCTCAGGCTTTATGGAGAAAGCTTGAAGCGCTGTACGAGAGGAAGACAGCAGGTAACAAGGCTTTCCTGATCAGAAAGCTTGTGAATTTGAAGTATAAGGAAGGTTCTCAAATGACAGAGCATCTGAACCTTGCCCAGAGCATCATCAATCAGTTGGAGGCAATGAAGATCACCTTGGGGGACGAACTACATGCCTTGATGATCCTTAGTTCCTTACCATAGAGTTGGGAGACTCTTGTGGTGTCGTTGAGCAATTCAGCACCTGAAGGTGTCGTGCCAATGGAGATGGCGACGAGCTGTCTGTTGAACAAAGAGCTGAGAAGGAAGGACTCAGGAACCTCTACGTCAGATGTCTACCACATGGAGGGAAGGGGCAGGCCGATGAAGAAGGAGGGGAAGCAAAGAGGCAACTCCAGGAGAAAGTCCAGGAGTAAGTCCAAAAAGGAGGTTGAGTGCTTCTACTACAAGAAGAAGGGCCATTAAATAAAGGGCTGCTTCAAAATGCAGAGAGATCAGAAGGGGAAGGCAAAGGAGCCAGGAGAATCCAGTGAGGGTGGTGGTGCGGCCTCGATTGCTGAAGTTGAGTCGATGTCCTTACATTGCAGTGGGTCGGCATGCCAGGAGTGTGTTGACACTGACTAGGTAGTGGATAGTGGTGCATCCTAACACTGCACTCCTCGCAGAGATTTCTTTCACTAGTATGCTACAGGAGATCTTGGCACTATTCGGATGGCGAATGTCGGTGTGTCGAAGATCGTTGGCAGTGGAGACGTCCACCTGGAGACTGATCTTGGGAAGGTTATCCTCAAGGATGTCAGGCATATTCCTGATTTGAGGATGAACCTCATTTCTGTTGGTAGGCTGGATGATGGAGGATTTACCAGCATTGAAGGCGAAGGTGCCTGGAGGTTGGTGAAGGGCTCTTTGGTGGTGGCAACGGGTCAAGAAGTGTTGCGATCTGTACCGAGCAAAGGCCAAGATCTGCAGCCCGAGTGTGAATGCTGCTGAAGACTACTCTATGGAGTTGTGGCATCGCAGACTTGGCCATATCAGTGAGAAGAATCTGAAGATCTTGGTGAAGAACAAGGCTCTTCCAGAGTTGTCAAGAGAGCTTCCTGACACTTGTGCTCACTGCTTGGCTGGCAAGCAGAGACGAGTATCCTTTGCGCAGGCTGAACCAAAGAGGAAGGCGGAGCTGCTGAACCTGACACACACTGATGTGTGTGGTCCAATTGAGCCCAAGTCAGTGGGCGGAGCAGCTTACTTTGTCACTTTCATAGATGATCACTCAAGGAAAGTCTGGACTTATGTCTTGAAGCATAAGAGTGATGTCGTGGCAAAGTTCTTGGAGTTCAGAGCAAAGGTAGAGAAGATGACCGGGAAGCAGATCAAACGGGTAAGATCTGATAATGTGGGTGAATACATTGGTGCTTTTGATGCCTACTGCAGGGAGCATGACATCATGCATGAGAAGACAGTCCCGAGAACACCGCAACAGAATGGGTTGGCGGAGAGGATGAATAGGACGATTGTTGAGAAGATCAGGTGTATGATCTCTCAAGCAGGTATTAGCAACCAGTTCTGGGCAGAGACTGTACAGACTGCAGTGCACTTGGTCAATCTGTCCCCCTCTACACCTTTAGATGGAGATATCCCAGAGCGTGTTTGGTCTGGGAAGGAGGTGTCATATGGACAGGTGCGAGTCTTCGGTTGCAGGGCACATGTACATGTCCCCAAAGAGGAGAGATCGAAGCTTGATGAGAAGTCCCGTGAGTGCATCTTGTTGGGATTCCCAAATGAAGAGTTTGGCTATAGACTCTGGGATCCAGTGAAGAAGAAGCTCATCAGAAGCAGGGATGTGGTCTTCGTGGAAGACCAGATTATTGGTGAGTAAAGTGTTGCTGAGCCACATGATCCACAGGTTGTGGAGAGTTTTGATGCAGTTTTTGAGCCAAAGAAGGCTGGTGCTGAAGAAGGGCGTGCTGAAGAAGCAGATGTACAGATTCCATATCTGGATGAGATTCCAGATCAGGATGAGATTCCAGATCAGGACAAGGTTCCAGATGAAGGGGGAGTTTTGCTTGTTGATGTTCCAACGATCATGGAGGTACCCCTCAGGAGGTCTGACAGAGCACGGAGGCCCAGCACCAGATATCCGCCGCAAGATTATATCCTACTTACTGATGGTGGTGAGTCTGAGTCTTTTGTGGAGGCTCAGAGATCTGAAGACAGAGAGTCTTGGGTAGCAACAATGGAGGAGGAGTTGGACTAGCTCCAAAAGAATGAGACCTATGACTTAGTCAGACTACCAAAGGGGAGGAAAGTTTTGAAAAACAAATGGGTCTTCAAGCTGAAGACTGATGAAAATATCTCCCGGCCCTGGTACAAGACAAGGTTGGTAGTTAAAGGGTTCAGTCAAAGACATGGTGTAGACTTTGATGAGATTTTTTCACCAGTGGTAAAAATGTCTTCTATCAGACTGGTGTTGGGTTTGCCTGCCTCCATGAATCTTGAAGTTGAGCAGATGGATGTCAAGACTGCTTTTCTGCATGGAGATCTGGAGGAGGAGCTGTACATGGAGCAGCCCGAAGGCTTTGAGGCCAAGGGCAAGGAGCATTTGGTCTGCTGACTCAAGAAGAGTCTTTATGGGTTGAAGCAGGCACCCAGGCAGTGGTACAAGAAGTTTGACTCCTTCATGCTGAAGAGCAAGTTCCAAAGGACCAGGGCTGATCACTGTGTCTATGTGAAGAGGACTGAAAGGACCTTTACAGTTCTGCTGTTGTATGTGGATGACATGCTGATTGTTGGTGATGACAAGACCAGCATTGTTGAGCTGAAGAAAGAGCTCGGTGAGTCCTTTGAGATGAAGGATTTGGGACCAGCAAAGAAGACTCTAGGAATGAAGATCACCAGAGATAGGAGTGCAGGTCTGTTATGGCTATCTCAAACTGAGTATGTAGAGAAGGTGCTGAAGAGGTTCATGATGGAGAAGGCCAAGGTGGTAGCTACTCCGTTGGGTGGACACTTCAAGCTATCTATCTCTCAGTGCCCTTCATCTGCAAAGGAAGTGGAGGAGATGAGCCAGATCCCCTATGCAGTAGGGAGCTTGATGTATGTTATGGTCTGCATGAGGCCAGACATAGCTTATGCAGTGGGGGTAGTGAGCAGATATCTGACAAATCCAGGGATGATCCATTGGGATGCGGTTAAGTGGATACTCTGATATCTCAGAGGTACCACAGCCTGTGCTTGCAGTTTGGCGGAGGGTCGCCAATGCTAGTGGGGTACTCTGACTCAGATATGTCAGGAGATGTTGATTCTCGGAGGTCCACATTTGGATATGTCGTTACTTATGCAGGGGGAGCTGTGTCGTGGCAGTCGAGGTTGCAGAAGTGCGTGGCACTGTCGACGACGGAAGCAGAATATATTGCGCTGACGAAAGCATCTAAAAACATCTTGTGGATGAAGAAGTTCATGCTTGAACTTGGACTCCAGCAAGAGGTGTTCAATGTTTACAGTGACAGTCATAGTGCCATTTTTCTGGCCAAGAAGCCCGCCTACCACTCCAAGACAAAGCATATTGATGTAAGGTATCATTGGATACAAGACGCTGTCGAGGAGAAGTTGCTGAAGGTGGAGAAAGTCCACACGGATGAAAATCCTTCGGATATGATGACGAAGGACGTGTCAAGGGAAAAGCACGAGTTGTGTCGGTTGCTGATCGGCATGAAGCCCACCTGAAGGTGCCAGGTTGGGAAACTCCTCTTTACGGTCTGGAGGGGGAGTTTGTTGGGGTCCAGCCCCTAAAGAGTGGATAAAAGGATCAAGGGCTGGGTCGTCGAGACGACTGGGAGCTGTGTCGTCGAGATGACTGGGAGCTGTGTCGTGGAGACGACTGGGAGCTGTGTCGTTGAGACGACTGTGAGCTGTGTCGTCGAGACGACTGGGAGCTGATGGCTAGCGTTGATGGCAGGCTGTATCGTCGGGATGATCACCTGTGTCGTCCAATGAGCGTAAAGTGTGTTCGACGAACGGCTAGCGTAGCGCGTTCGTCGAACGGTTCGTCGAACGGCTAGCGTAGCGCGTTCGTCGAACGGTTCGTGGAACGGCTAACCGTCTGATTGTTTTGGAAGTGTCTTAGATGGCCAAGATCACTTCGTCTATTTACCCTAAATAGGCAGAATCGGTTTGAAAAAGATAGAGAGTTCGTTTCTTTGAGCCGTCATGGTAAAAAAGAGTCGTGAAGGAGAAGAAATGCTTGCTGTCATTGTTGCTGGAGGACTTCTTCAAGGAGGAAGAACAGTTTTCTCAGATCGGTGACTTCGTCTTTGCTGTAAGAGTGTTTTTGCTTAGTCTTGTCTTCGCTTGTCATTGTGCTTGGAGAGAGATTTGAGTTCTTACTCTTTGTTTTGGAGAGAAGTTAATTTTACCGTGGTTGAGAAGAGAGATTCAATCTGTGTAAATCCAAGGGGGATCTAGGTTGGGCAAACCTAGATTGTTTGTTGTAATCCGTTATTATTTTATAGTGGATTGTTCGTGTGCCCCGCCCCGTGGTTTTCCCTCATTGCTTTAGAGAGGGTTTTTCACGTAAAATCTGTTGTCCTCTGGATGCGTTCTATTGTTCTGTGTATTGCTGCGATTAATTTTTTTTATCTTCTACTGTGCCCATTTTGTGCGAGAGAGTTATATCCCTACAGTTGCCTCCACCAGCCCCAAAAGAAGGATAGTTCCTACGACCGAGTCTCTGCTATCGATCACTGTCAAATGATGTCTCAATCCAGTCTCCCTATATATAGTTTAACTTGAGAACAATTAAGGTACCGGGTTTTTCGCATTCCCTTCTCTCTCTCTCTCTCTTCCAATTCCACTTGGAGACAAAAGACCTTGACAAATTCTAGACGATGATCTCATTTGATAAGCTCCCGAGTGTATGATGAGATCTCTGACAATCATCGGGCACCATCGTTGTTCTCAGAGCTACTGAGTAGTATGGTCACCCCTGACCGGCAGACCTGTATGGGCCCATCAAGTACAATCTTCAAAGTTATAACGAACCCTAGATCGAACCATGAATTGGCAGTTAAACCAATTGTTCCGACTTAAGAGTCATTCTATTCGAGAATCACATGTGAATCATAAAACTACATGTCAAATTGGTCCTGGTTTTAAAATATTGGGCAGTTCTAAATTTTTAGTTATAATTTTCTTTAGAGAAAAATTATATATATGTAAAAAAGATTTCAAACATTCCACTAAAATAATTTTTTAGTTATATTGAGTTTTGTTGCGGTCCACTCAACCCTCTGGTAGATTGGATTAAATTGGACCGCCTTAGCCCGGGAGCGTTTGAGCGCGCAAATAGTCACAGAAAAAGAGAAAGCTGGCAAGGCAATTTTTTTAACGTAGAAAACCAGTCAACTTGGTGAAAAACCACGCGGTCGGGTCTGTGCCTACCAAAATTTCTACTATTCGCTGGTTGTTGTACAAAGTTGTTTTGAAGAACTCGAGGGCGACAGACCACCTCTCGTTATAATTGTTGAGAGAGAGGTGCTCGGAGGGTGACAAGCCACCGCTCACGGAGCCAAGTCTTTTGTCTGCCAGAGAGGGGAATGATGCGCTCTGGAGATCTTGACTGCTGCTTGAAGGTTGGATGGATGTGCTCTGTGCATATTTGTCTCCACGGCTTGCCTCCTACTGTGCGAGAGGAGTTGGGAGTGATGATCTTGAGTGCGCAGAGTGCTTGTTGTTGCGTATGCGCAGTGTGCTTGGAGCGGAGCGCACGGAGGCGCGCTTGGAGCGGAGCGCACGGAGGCGCGCTTGGAGCGGAGTGCACGGAGGCGCGCTTGGAGCGGAGCGCAGGGAGGCGCACTTGGAGCGGAGCGCACGGATGCGCGCTTGGAGCGGAGGGCGCGCAGGCGCGCTTGGAGCGGAGGGCGCGGAGGCGCAGAGGTGCGCTTGGAGCGGAAGAAGGCCTGCGAAAGATCTTCAAGTCGCTCGAAGATTTTCGAAGGAGTCTTCGAAGGTGAGGGAGATCTTCAAGAGCTCTCTCTCTCTCTCCCTTCAACTTAGGAGGAAGGAGGAGGAGAAAAGGATTAGAAAAAGAGAAGCCTTGTGGTCCTATTTATAATTTTTGAGTGTGACACTTTCGTAATTAAATGGGTGGTTATGGTGGTTATGCGGCTATCCGAACACCATAACCAATTTATGTGTTATACACACACCAGTTTGTATAGTTTTGTGGTGATATGTATTCATATGATGGATATGGTTATGCACACACCATAACCATATTATTTGTTATACGCAGATCGTATTGAAAGATTTTACTATTTACACCCCCATGATGTGAGATTTTACTATTTGCACCACATGATGCGAGATTTTACTATTTGCACTCAATGATGTGAGATTTTACTAGTTGCACCCCATGATGTGAGATTTTACTATTTGCACCCCGTGATGTGGGATTTTACTAGTTGCACCCCATGATGTGGGATTTTACTATTTGCACCCCATAATGTGGGATTTTACTATTTGCACCCCATGATGTGGGATTTTACTAGTTGCACCCCATGATGTGGGATTTTATTTGCACCCCATGATGTGAGATTTTACTATTTGCACCCCATGATGTGGGATTTTACTATTTGCACCCCATGATGTGGGATTTTACTATTTGCACCCCATAATGTAGGATTTTACTATTTGCACCTCATTTCTTCCACCAAATGAGGCGGGTGCTCTGGCTATTCGCAGTCCGAATTCGGGTACCTATTAAGTTTGATCCAAATATTAAATTTTAATGTGTCATATATATAAATAAAATTACTACTATATTATTTAATTTTGTATTTAAATATTATGTCATAGAAGCTAAAGTTGGGGTTAAACGGTCGAACAAACCGGCCTTCGAATCTTTATTTCTTCGCATTCAATGATCTATAAAATCATTTATTTCTGATTAGTCAGAATTTTTTTCTTGGAACTCTTAATTTAAACTGAAAATCAAAGATTATAAATTTTTTTTCTTTAAGTTTGCAAATAAATATATCTAGCAGCGAAGTTATATTTTATACGACGAGAACCCAGAATGCATGCCAGCCTCCCACATTAACCTATGTGTAATTGTATATGTGGAGTCTCGACCCAACACTTGTGCTATTTTACAAACAAACAATAGAGTACCACGCAGACAGCATTATAGTCGTACTGTCGTTCTTTCTATATTTGTAGAAGCTTAGACGCATCATCACCATCAATGTTTGATCTTCTTGACTTATCAATGAAATTGTATGCATCTCTTTTGGTGAAACCTATATTCTGGAAATCGTCAACTTCATCTGCAATGTATGTGTACGCGTATGTATTTCATAGTTCTGCTTCTGTCATTGACTTTAAAATATTAGTCCCATCTTCTTTGATACATCTGTGAGAGCGGAATAAATGTTGTTATGATGCATCACATAGAGGATGACTGTGTTCTTCCACACATTTTCCAACAACTAAGGTTGTACCATCTACGTCAGCATTGAATACTATGACCACATGACAAATGGTTTGTAAGACCCCCTCCTGAAATCGGCGGTTCGACCGGGGAATCTTATCGCACACCATCATTTATGCACAACGCCGAAGCGACCATGAAGGGCGAAGATATTTCCTTCTCCAACTCCTTTCATTGAACACTCCGTTGTTACACATATGAGTGATGTTAAATGAATGTCACTACACACCAACAAAGTTGAGAATCCGTGTTCTAGTTGAAGACACCAATAATGAGTGCACTTTATATCACTTGGCGGAAGAAATGATTTATAGCGGAAGATTAATCATCACATAAACTCATATATTCAAGACCTGTATAAGAAGCGTCATTCTCTCTCCACTGCATTATACCATGTTCGTCAAAACTCCAGTACCAATGCATATATATAGGAGATAGGGCACAAAAGGAGATGTGGCCTAACGAACATATACCTGAAGTAGCCTGCTCTGTAGCTTCCTCCACACTTGGGTGCTATCTCTCACCTGTACCTGTCACCTGTGTTAAGGACAAGTTGTTAGAACCACGAATAAAATCCAATCCCTAATAGCATTAAGCATAGTATATCATTCAAGGAAGAAAATATCTAGACTTATATTGGATCGTGACAGTCGTCATGTGACCACCGTCTACATACTCCGCATCATCATGCATACGGTCTCAGACCCACGTAGTGTTGGGGTGTGGTTCCCATCCGATGCGAAGAAAACCACCGGGCTCGTGCGTGACGAGTTCGTGACGAATGTTATAATTATTTTTCCTCTCCTCGTGACTCACGCAAATAGCCGCGAGTCAACTTCGCTGGCTACGCATTTCTTCCTCCCCTGACACGAAGAAAAATTATATATATATATATATATAAAGTTAAAAAGGCTATCATAGCTTTTGACAAATGATTTATGCATGTCAGAAGAAAGAAAAAGAAGGGGAGAGAGAGAAAGAGAGAAAGAGAGAGAGAGAAGTATTGTTTTTTCTTCTCTCCCATGTGAAGAAATTAAAAACAAGGAGAGAATAGGTGGCGGAGAAGGAAAATAAAACCCGCAAGCTTCGGCTATAAAACCATCAAATTTCGGCAGGCTATGGAATAGAAGAGAAGCGAAGGAAGCAGAGCTACGTACAAGAGCTTAGAAGATTTCGCGTTCGCCGAAGTTGCGGCGTACGAAGGAGGAGCGTCGAGCTTGCGGCATCCGTGGAGAAGTGCCACCGACGCTAAAGTTGGTGCTGACGGCCGTTGTCGGCCGCAAGAAGGAGGACTGTGATCGACTCTGTTCGGGTCAAAGGGCAGCTTCGCTACAGACTCATTTTGGAAACACGCAAGTTACGCGCAAACTACATCGGAGAGGATTTTGATCTGTCTCGATAATTACTGTGGTAACTTGTATTTATTTATTTGTGTATAGCGAAGTGAAGATGATTCTTTGTGGATCGAGGAGGGAAAGCCGGTAAATTTTTGCGTGTATTTTATACACGTTTTAGTGGAGGCTTTCCGGGTTGGACTCCGACCGTCCCGTAGTTTTCACCCATTCGGGTTTCCACGTTAAAAATTCTCGTGCACTATTTTATTTTGCTTTCTTGTGTTTGCATATTCGCTAAAACGCTCGCGCAGGTGCTCTCGCCGAATTAATTTGCAGGTGCTCGGGTCGGGTTTGCGCGCTCTCAAACCCAACAAGTGGTATCAGAGATAGGTTGCTTGTCAGAGCTGGTATCGGGCTGACCTATTTGGGATTCGAGACGAGCCGATCGGATATTTCGGGTTAGTGATCGGGTGCGGTAGGTGACGACCATTGGTCCGCTCCCTATCCTCTTTGATTCCTTTCTTGGAAATAGTCGGCTCAAAGAACTGAGGTCAGTCCGATCAGTGACAGAGCATGATGGAGTCTACATCAGGTTCGGGCTCCGAGCAAATGGTGAAACTAAACGACGCGAACTACCACCAGTGGCATTTATTGATGGAGGATTTGATATATGTGAATGGTTGGCATGCTCCTGTCTTTGAGGAGATGCCAAAGGACACGGATCCGGCGAAATGGAAGGTGGAGCATCAGAAGCTGTGTGGGTTTATCAGACGGTTCGTGGGGTCGAACGTCTACAACCATGTGGCTAGCATCACTGATGCAAAGGTACTGTGGACGACTCTCAAGACACTGTATGCCAAGAGCACGGGCATCAACAAGCTTTATCTGCTGAAGAAGCTTGGAGAGTTCAGGTACCGGGAGGGCTCACCTATTTTGGATCATGTCAATGAGTTCCAGGGGA
This sequence comes from Dactylorhiza incarnata, assembly GCA_033032865.1. NCBI lineage: Eukaryota > Viridiplantae > Streptophyta > Magnoliopsida > Asparagales > Orchidaceae > Dactylorhiza > Dactylorhiza incarnata. The sequence continues at coordinate 3,261,363 of JAWHQI010000154.1, read as the reverse complement.
TTATTGATTGTCTGACTGCTATGAAGGTGACTTTTGAAGACGAGGTGAATGCTTTGTGGCTACTCAAGTCACTTCCAGACTCGTGGGAGATGGTCAGAGTTTCTCTGATCAATTCTTCCCCCCAGGGGATTGTTACCATGGAGATCGCCAAGAGTGGGATCTTGAATGAGGAGGTGAGATGAAAGTCTCAGGGGACTTCAGGCTCTGCTTCACGAGCTGACGTTCTCTATTCTGAGCCCAGGGGGAGAGGAAGGAGTAAGAGCCGAGGAAGGAAGGAGGACAACAGTCAGAGTAGGGGCAAGTCCAAGACACGTTATCAGAACGTGGAATGCCACTACTGCCATAAGAAGGGTCACATCAAGAAGTTTTGCTACTCCTTGAAGAATGATTAGAGGAAGAAGGGGATTGCCACTGAGGGCAAGGATGAGGGTCACACGACAGCCACCATTTTGACCGAGGAGGACGATGTCATTATTGTTGGCAACGACGTCACAGCTGCACTTGCGTGTGACGACCGATGTTGGATCGTTGATTCTGGAGCCTCTGCGCATGTTTCCCACAACAGGGAGTTATTTGCCACTTACACCACTCATGACTGTGGGGTGTTGAGGATGGGCAATGGGGATACGTCCAAGGTACTTGGGCGTGGAGACATGCACTTGAAGACGAGTACTGGAGCCCTACTAGTTCTGAGGGATGTTAGACATGTTCCAGACATTCGCTTCAATTTGATATCAGTTGGCAGACTTGGAGATGAAGGACACCTGAGTGTCTTTGGAGGAGACTTCTGGAAGTTGATCAGGGGATCACTTGTGATGGCCAGGGGTTATAGAGACTCTGGCCTGTATTACATGGAGGGGAGGCCTGAAGCTGCTCAGGCCAACTCCGTCAGGGATGAGGCATCCACCTCCTTATGGCACAGGAGGCTGGCACATATTAGCCAGAAGGGTTTGGGATGCCTGGCGAAGAAGAAGCTGATCAGTGATATTTCTGGTGATCACTTGGAGAGGTGTGACCACTGTATGACTGGGAAACAGAACAGGATTTCATTCCACAACCACAAGTCCAGCAGGAGATCAGAGCCGTTGGAGCTTGTTCACACCGATGTGTGCGGACCACTGAAGGTCCAGACTAGAGGAGGAGCATCATACTTCGTCACTTTCATTGACGACCATTCGAGGAAGCTTTTGTTGGGAATTGTATTCACAATTACCTTAATTTGTGAGAAGTCGCCCTTGAACTAAGATTGAATTGCATTTGTATTTGATATGCTTTTCCAGTATTGTCTTGCAGATTATCATTGCTAAGTGTAAATCAATGTCAGGTCACAATGGGTCTGCAAACACAGTTTCATACAATGTAATTCCTCATTATATGAAACATGGTGATGACTCATGTGTGATCTCTCTATTGGGGTACACTTCATTTTCAAGACTATTGAAGACTTTGGAGTGCGGTTGCAGCAAATGTTCAAGAGAAGAAAAGGAGTAAATGAATATAAATTTTTCTAAGGATATGTCTCGAGAGATCAAGCATGTCTCGAGAGTCGTTTAATGTCTCGAGAAGCAAGTTCTGTTGATCTCGGTATTTCTGTTCTTGATGACTCGAGAGATCAAGCTTGTCTAGAGAGTCCTTAAGACCGAAATCTTTGTAATGTCTCGAGAGATCATCGAGTTCTCGAGACATCCCTTTCCTGCTCTCTTTGTTTCATATCTCGAGAGATTCGTTAGTTCTCGAGAGATCCCTTATGTCTCGAGAATTCTGTCCGTTATTTTCTAATTTGTTTCCTCTGTTCTTGACGGTTCGTAAACGCTCCTTCCCGATCCTAACGGCTATATTGAGTGCGTTTAAGGTCGATTTAACCCTTAATCATTGCCCTCTATATATAGGATCGCTCTTGGGTTATTTCCAACAAGTTTTTCGAATCGTTTTCAAACTCTAATTTTCTTTCCTGATCTAAAAGAACGAGAAAAGCGCCGCCTCGCTGTCGCCTACGATTGAAGATCGATCTACTCATTTGAGTTGCTGATTTCTATCAAAGAAGGATTCGATCGATCCGTGTTCTGATTCTACAACCTCTATTGGATCGTTTTGGATTGCTAAAGACAGATTTGAAGGATCGTTGTTCTTCCTCATCGTTCTCAAAAGCCATTCAAGAAGAAGGAAGAAAACGCCTCTGTTATTCAGATCTGGTATCTTATTGTTCAAAACCTTTTATCATCTATTGTAGGAGTTGTTATCTCCGAGCTATAGGAGAGGTTGTTCTCCGAGTTGTAGGAGAAGTTTTTCTCCGAGTTGTAAGAGAGGTTCTCTCTGAGATTGTAGGAGTTTGACTCCGAGTTTGTAGGATCATTCTGATCCGAGATTTAGTGAGTAGTCAAGTCTAGCTGTGGTGCTAGATTGGCGAGGCCGGCAGTGGAGTACCTAAGTACGGGGAACCACTATAAATTCCTGGTGTTATCTGTGGCTGTGATTTATTTTGTGTGCTGTGCTTTACGTTTAATTCTTAATTCCGCAAAAGATGTAGAGATCACCTATTCACCCCCTCTAGGTGATTTAAGTAAGCAACTAGATACTTCAGCTTTGGGTCTATGCTATCAAGACCAAAGATCAGGTCCTCGATACCTTCAGGAGATTCCACGCTGAGGTAGAGAGACAGTCTGGGAAGAGGCTGAGATGCATCAGGTCCGACAACGGGGGAGAGTATATTGGCCCGTTTGACGAGTACTGCAGGGACCATGGCATCAGACATGAGAAGACACCGCCGAAGACGCCACAACTGAATGGCGTAGCTGAGAGGATGAATCGGACATTGATGGAGAGGATTCGATGCATGCTATCTGAGTCGAAGCTGCCAGGGATGTTTTGGGGCGAGGCTCTTCTTACTGCAACGCATGTCATCAACCTCTCGCCGAGTTCAGCTCTTCAGGAGGATGTCCCAGATAGGATCTGGTATGGGAAAGACCCCTCTTACAGTCACTTGCGGGTATTTGGCTGCAAAGCCTTTGTGCACGTCCCCAGGGACGAGAGATCGAAGTTGGAATCGAAGACCCTCCAGTGTATTTTCTTGGAGTACGACTACAGTGGAGAGTTTGGGTACATGTTCTTTGATCCAGTCGAGAAGAAGCTTGTACGTAGCCGTGATGCTGTTTTCTGTGAGGATCGGACTATTGGTGATCCTGAGGGGACTGTTGAGTTTGAGGTTAACTCTCGTACTGCTACAGAGTCTCCTATGGTTGGAGATGACGACACCGAGGAGGCTACTGAGCCTGAGCCAGCACAGGGTATTGATACCCTTCTGGATCATGATATCACCACTGATGATGAACCAGAAGTCGCTGAGGACATTACTGATGATGTGCCTGCACAGGGCCCTGAGCCTGCCCTGCGGAGGTCAGACCGGGCCAGACACCCATCCGCTAGATATTCTGCATCAGAGTTCATACTGCTAACTGATGCGGGGGAGCCTAAGAGCTATGACGAGGCTGTGGAGAGTGCTGAGAAGCGTCAGTGGATGGCTGCTATACAGGAGGAGATGCAGTCGCTGCAGAAGAACCACACGTATGACTTAGTGAGATTGCCTAAAGGCAAGAAGGCTTTGAAGAATCATTGGATTTTCAGGGTGAAGCAGAGAGATTCCTCCACACCTCCCAGATGCAAGGCCAGGCTGGTGGTGAAAGGTTTTGGACAGCGACAGAGCATTGACTTCGATGAGATCTTCTCACCTGTGGTGAAGATGTCATCTATTCGTGCTGTCCTTGGCCTCGCTGCGAGGCTTGATTTGGAGATTGAGCAGATGGATGTCAAGACCGCCTTTCTGCATGGCGATCTTGACGAGGAGCTATACATGGAGCAGCCTGAGAGCTTCAGTGTTAGAGGGAAGGAAGGTCTGGTGTGCCGCTTGCAGAAGAGTCTATATGGCCTGAAGCAGGCCCCGCGGCAATGGTATAAGAAGTTTGATTCTTTCATGGGGGAGATCAACTTCAGGAGGACCACCCTTGACCACTGCGTGTTCATCAAGCAGTATGCTCCAGAGGATTTCATCATTCTGCTACTGTATGTGGACGACATGTTGATCGTCGGGAGGAACACTGCTCGCATTGCTGAGTTGAAGCGGCAATTGAGTTCTACTTTTGAGATGAAGGATCTGGGTGCTGCGAAGACCATTTTGGGGCTGCACATTCGCAGAGATAGGGGAGCCAGATTACTCTGGTTATCACAGGAGCGGTACATCCAAAAAGTGCTGCAGAGATTTGATATGGATCAGGCGAAGAAAGTGAGCGTGCCTCTTGCAGCTCACTTCAGGCTCACCGCTGATCAATGCCCCCAGCACACCCGAGGAGATTGAGGCGATGCAGAAGATTCCGTATGCATCTGCAGTTGGGAGCCTCATGTACGCGATGGTGTGTACTCGTCCAGACATTGCGCATGTCGTTGGGACAGTCAGTAGATTTCTCTCCAATCCTGGGAGAGAGCATTGGAGCGCAGTGAAGTGGATACTGAGATACCAGCAGGGGACGTCCGACTTGACGCTGAGATTTGGGGACAGTGAGCCAGAGCTGTTGGGCTACACTGATGCAGACATGGCTGGAGATGTGGATTCCAGGAGGTCGACGTCCGGGTACTTGATTCTGTTTGCAGGGGGAGCTGTCTCATGGGCGTCGAGATTGCAGAAGTGCGTTGCACTGTCCACCACGGAGGCTGAGTTTATTGCGGTTACTGAGGCTGAGAAGGAGTTGCTTTGGATGAAGAGGTTCATCAAAGAACTTGGTTTCACTCAGGACCAATACACACTCCTGTGTGACAGTCAGAGCGCAATTCATTTGGGAAAAACCCCACCTTTCACTGGAGGTCCAAGCACATTGATACGCGGTATCATTGGATACGCGACATTCTGGAGCAGAAGGAGCTGGACTTGCAGAAAGTGCATACTGATGATAACGGATCAGATATGCTCACGAAGCCAGTGCAAAGGGGGAAATTCGAACACTGCTTGAGAATCGCCGGGATGACGGTTTCCTCCTCATCGATGTGAAGGGGGAGAATTGTTGGGGTGTGGTTCCCATCCGATGCGGAGAAAACCACCGGGCTCGTGCGTGACGAGTTCGTGACGCATGTTATAATTATTTTTCCTCTCCTCGTGACTCACGCAAATAGCCGCGAGTCAACTTCGCCGGCTACGCATTTTCTTCCTCCCCTGACACGAAGAAAAATTATATATATATATATAAAGTCAAAAAGGCTATCATAGCTTTTGACAAATGATTTATGCATGCCAGAAGAAAGAAAAAGAAGGGGAGAGAGAGAAAGAGAGAAAGAGAGAGAGAGAAGTATTGTTTTTTCTTCTCTCCCACGTGAAGAAATTAAAAACAAGGAGAGAATAGGTGGCGGAGAAGGAAAATAAAACCCGCAAGCTTCGGCTATAAAACCATCAAACTCTCGACAGGCTATGGAATAGAAGAGAAGCGAAGGAAGCAGAGCTACGTACAAGAGCTCAGAAGATCTCGTGTTCGCCGAAGTTGCGGCGTACGAAGGAGGAGCGTCGAGCTTGCGACATCCGTGGAGAAGTGCCGCCGACGCTAAAGTTGGTGCTGACGGCCGTTGTCCGCCGCAAGAAGGAGGACCGTGACCGACTCTGTTCGGGTCAAAGGGCAGCTTCGCTACAGACTCATTTTGGAAACACGCAAGTTACGCGCAAACTACATCGGAGAGGATTTTGATCTGTCTCGATAATTATTGTGGTAACTTGTATTTATTTATTTGTGTAGCGAAGGGAGGTGATCCTTTGTGGATCGAGGAGGGAAATCCTGTAAATTTTTGCGTGTATTTTATACACATTTTAGTGGAGGCTTTCCGGGTTGGACTCCGACCGTCCCGTGGTTTTCACCCATTCGGGTTTCCACGTTAAAAATTTTCGTGCACTATTTTATTTTGCTTTCTTGTGTTTGCATATTCGCTAAAACGCTCGCGCAGGTGCTCTCGCCGAATTAATTTGCAGGTGCTCAGGTCGAGTTTGCGCGCTCTCAAACCCAACACGTAGTTCTATTAGTTTCACACGGGTTGTCTTCCCAGTCCGTCCTTCGCGCGAGTTGCCTCAGAATATAACTCATCAGCCATCCAATTTTCTCCTTAAGGCACAATTTATTCTTTTAGGAATAATTCTCTAAGACACAATATATTCGTAAGAATATTTCTCGGAGACACAATATATTCGTAGGAATGTATTTCTTGGAGGCACAATATATTCCCGTAGGAATAATTCTCGAAAGTATAATATGTTCCCGTATGAATATTTCTCGGAGGCACAATATATTCCCTCAGGAATATTTCTCGGAGGCACAATATATTCTCGTATGAATAATTCTCGAAGACACAATATATTTTCGTAGGAATATTTCTCGGAGGCACAAAATATTCCCATGGGAATATTTCTCGGAGGCACAATATATTCCTGTAGGAATAATTCTCGAAGGCACAATATATTCGTAAGAATATTTCTCAGAGGCACAATATATATTCTCGTAGGAATAATTCTCGAAGGCACAATATATATATTTCCGTAGAAATATTTATCGGAGGCACAATATATTCTTGTAGGAATAATTCTCGAAGGCACAATATATTCCCGTAGGAATATTTTTCGGAGGCACAATATATATTCCCGTAGGAATAATTCGCGAAGGCACAATATATTTTCGTATGAATATTTCTCGGAAGCACAATATATTCCCATAGGAATATTTCTCGGAGACACAATATATTCCCGTAGGAATAATTCTCGAAGGCAGAATATATTCCTGTAGGAATATTTCTCGGAGGCACAAAATATTCCCATAGAAATATTTCTCGGAGGCACGGCACAATATATTCCCGTAGGAATAATTCTCGAAGGCACAATATATTCGTAAGAATATTTCTCGGAGACACAATATATATTCTCGTAGGAATAATTCTCGAAGACACAATATATTCCCGTAGGAATATTTCTCGGAGGCACAATATATTCCCGTAGGAATAATTTTCGAAGGTACAATATATTCCCATAGGAATATTTCTCGGAGGCAGGATACATATTCCCGTTAAATCTAAATTACAGTCAATACTGAAATAAAACCAAAACATCGATCTGTCCGCTCTGCTCCAAGAGCGGCGGCCAGTTCGACACTATTTATGGTTGACCCTGAAGGAATGTCACATCTTCATGTCAACTCTAAATTACATGCAATAATGAAATAAAAGCCAAAACATTGATCTGTCTGCTCTGCTCCAAGAGCGACGGCCAGTTCGACATTATTTAGGGTTGACCCTAAAAGAATGTCTCATCTTTACGTCAACTCTAAATTACAGACAATAATGAAATAAAAGCCAAAATATCGATCTGTCCGCTCTGCTCCAAGAGCGGCGGCCAGTTCGGCGCTATTTAGGATTGACCAGAAATGAATGCCACATCTTCACGTCAACTCTAAATTACAGGCAATAATGAAATAAAAGCCAACACATCGATCTGTCCGCTCTGCTCCAAGAGCGACAGCCAGTTTAGTACTATTTATGGTTGACCCTGAAGGAATGTCTCATCTTCACGCCAACTCTTAATAAATTGCAGGCAATAATGAAATAAAAGCCAAAATATCGATCTGTCCGCTCTTCTCCAAGAGCGACGACTAGTTCGACACTATTTAAGGTTGACCCTAAAGGAATGTCTCATCTTTAGGTCAACTCTAAATCATAAGCAACAAAGTGCAATGACTGAAATATTGAAATAGGGTGCAAGAATCAAAATATTGAACTGGAAATCAGTAATTGAACTACTGAAAAGAAGTGCAGTAATTCAAATACTGAATTAAGGAGAATAAAATAAGAAGCAGTTTAAATTCCGATAACTGCAGTTTCTTCTCTCTTCCAATGAGGCATCTCCGTTCCAAAGATCCATCGCTATTCCAAGGAGGCATCTCCGTTCCAAGGAGTTATCTCCGTTTCAAGGATGCATATTCTATAATCGTCATGGCTGAATTGACATTAAAGTGAATTCCGAGGTCCGCCGGGTTTCATGTCGTTCGAACCCGATTACCACTTAAGTTTCCCTTTTCGTATCTTGAATTACCAAATTATAATCCTCTTTAGTGGTTGGTGGTTTGCCCGAGCCCGTATTTATTTAAACAACTATGAAGGTTTTTTACATTTAATATCTCATTAAAATTCCAGACATTACTAGAATATTATGAAAGTGAACCATATGACATGGCTACCCTGGGTAGCTCTCATAAGTTTCTCAAGACATATTGAGTTCGGTATTAGCCTCTAATAGATTACTTAGCCACTTTTCAACAACAATTAAACCTCTAAAAATAACATGTCCAACATAGTCTTTAAACTTCTACAGTGAGTTCAAATAATCTCCACTGATCACCCCACAAGTTTTAACTAATAAAAGTACTCTGATAATTCAAGATTAGAGTTATTATCATATTTTAAAATTATGAAAATAGTAGATCATACCTAAAAATCATTCAATTTGTTTATTATGGGCTTATAACACTCTTAAAGTGCAACCATAAATTTTTTAGGACCTCTTGAGATTTAAATAGCACTTGCTAATTTATTTAGGCTCTCATAACAGCCAAATAAATCCCCAACTATAGTAAGAATACTTTTTAAATCCCCAAACTTTTTTAAAGGGTGTGTATAAGCCCTTCATACTTCCCATAATATTTGGAGGCATTTTTAAGAAGAGGGTAATTCTCTATTAATTTAAAACAAAGGTTTTAATTATCTGAAATTAGTAAAACTTTTATAAAAAATTCCTAATAATTATAGTGAGTGTAGGTTAGTACTATAGAAGTCCTCTAATTATTTTAGAATTTTTCATCAAATTTTATTCCCTCTGCTATTTTATTTACCTTCCCATAGTAATCAAATAAATTCATAAATATAGCATAAATAATTCAAAAATCTCCACACTTTTTCAGGGGCTGCTCTTTGTCCATATTAGTCATCCATAAATAATTTAGGAGTTTTAGTTGAAGGTATTTCCCTATGTTAATTTTTGACAGCACTCTTGGCCTATTTAAAATTATTAAAAATAGTAACGAAGCTTCAAAAATTACCAATTATATTTATAGTACTTGTAAAACTGTAATATGAACCTTCCCTAATTAATTATGAATTTTCTCACTAATGTAAGGCCCTCTAATATTTAAACTCAGATAAATTTCCCCTGTTTTTAATTATTTAAAATATCATGCCTCAGAAAATTTTCAAATTTTACTGGAGGTAGCTATGAAAGTATTCTATAACTTTGATATTAAAAAGTTTTTCTGTTGAGCTAAATATTGGCCTCTAAAAAGTCACAAAACTTTTCGGCTATATGCAAACCGAGCTGCACAGATCTTAACGCGATCTGCTAGGCTAAGATTGAGCCATACCGAGAAAGAAGAAGGCGGACCCACAGCGGATCCGCCTCCGATCCGTTGTGGGGCTAATGATTATTAGCATATTTTAAGGTAATCAACACCGTTGGATCTTATCAAGGTGATCCAACGGTGACTGTAGCGCGTCGGAGGCCAAACGCTTTCGGGCTCCCTCTGCCATCGTTCGGCCGGCGGATCGGTGTGCCACCGAATGCAATCGGCTCGCCGGAGGCAGGCGCTCCCTCCGGCGGTGGTCCGGTGGCCGGACTCCGTCGGAGGCCGCCGAAAATGGTCCACACAGAGTGGACACCTCGGGCACCGTCAGAGATTCTCTTCCCGGTGGTGCCACCGCCTGGAGACTCGTCCGAGGGGGCTGTTGAACCTCCTCCGACGAAGTAAATCTGCCCAGTTTCCGTGGATGGGCTCGGGAGTTCTTCCCGAGCATGGCTGGAGGGGGTGCTCGGGGTCCCCTCCTCCTCCCCCGACGCTGGCAAGGCTTCAAGCCACCGAAAAATTTCTCCTCTACGGTCAGGGTGGTTCCTTCTTGTTGAAGCAGGTCATGGGAGGCCTTTAAGTAGGCAGCCAAGAGCACACCCTCCCCCCTCTCCTCTCTCTCAGGTTTGGTTTCATCCAACCATGATTGGGCTGAGGTGGGTGTTGGCAGCCTCCTAATGGTGTGGGGGGGGGGGGGGGGGGGGGGGGGGGGGCGTACAACTGGGTTAAACCTAAGGGTTAGGCTAAGGGTTAGTGTTAAGTCTAGTTAGGGTTTGGGAGAGGCTAGCTTGGTTTGGACCCATGGGTTAACCCATGGCTAGGAAAATATCTAATCCCATTAAGGCTGCTACCTTGGGATTAGTGTTGGCTGAATCCAAGGCCAAAAATCAGTCCCCCGTCATCTCTTAGGATTGGCTTTAGTGGGGTTGAGTGGTTTATGCTAAGAGGAGAGATTAAGTTTGGCTTTAGGTTGGTTAGCTTAGGTTTAAACACATGGTTTTAGAGAAATATCATCCCACTTAGTAGCCTTCCATGGGGTTTGTGCACACCAAAAAATACTGAATGGAGGGGAGTTAGCTTACTGGGTTTGGGGTGCACTTAGATTACTTTGAACTTTCACCAATTTGAAATTCATTTATAAGGGGGTTTGACCAAATTCAACCCAAAGTAGGTCCCCCATGTGGGTCAAAGTCATTACGAGTCCAGTCGTTGAGGGTTGAGTCATCATTGATGTGACAGGATTGAAATCCAACGTTCACGTATTTCAAGGTTTTGTATAATTTTACGAGCATTTATTTTTATTTACTTAACTAAACGACATCAGAATTGAGCGAAACGAATTCTGTTGTACTAGTATCGTCTATACGAGTCCAACGCAAATGATAGAATTCAATTCAGAGCATGTTTGCTCAATATTTTAAAATGACGTTGTTGTGACGCTCGATGTTACTCAAAATAGTCGTTTTCTCCAAACAACCTCGGATTGAAACGAAATGAGTTTCGTTGCACTCAGATCGACCATATGAGTCTAACGCAACTGACGGAAGTCAATTCGGAGCACGTATGCCTACTATGCTAAAATAGCGTCGTTGTGACACGCTATGGTACTCAAAATGATCACTTTCACCAAATGACCTTGGATTGGAACGAAACGAGTTCTGTTGTACTTGTATCGACCATACGAGTCTAACACAACTGACAGAAGTCAATTCAGAGTACGTATGCTCATTATACTAAAATAGCGTATTCGTGACGCGCTACGATACTCAAAATGGTCACTTTCACTAAATGACCTCGGATTGGAACGCAACGAGTTCCGTTGTACTCGTATCAACCATACGAGTCTAACACAACTGACGGAAGTCAATTCATAATATGTATGCCCATTATACTACTTCGGCGTTGTGGCGAAGCACAATATTACAAAAACAATCATTTCTTTAAATGACCATCATTTTTGGGTGAAGGTGACTCGTCCTAAGATCCTCCAAGGGTTCAATCGAACCGGTTAGACCCTTTTTTAAAATTGGGATGTTACATGGTTCTTGTGTCCAAGCGTCGAAATTCAACTTCAGAATCTACAAGCTTGGGGGGTTTCTTTTTACCTGGGCTGGCGCAAAAAAATCTCTTGTTTTTAGAATCTTCGTACACGACCAACATATTTTATGCTCATTTCGAACATTAAAATCCACTTGGTGAACATAAATACAATACATTTCATATGTTTCCTCTTTGGTCTGAACTACTTCAAATGTAGGAGTATTGCTATATCGGAATATCAAAAATATTATATTATAAGATCATTTAAAAAACACTTGCATGAATCATTAATGTTTCACCATAAGATCAATTCTGATATCCAGACGAGCAAAAATGTCTCCCAGAAGATCAAAAATGCTCGCCCTAGATATCACAAATTCCCTCACCTGAATATCATTTATGTTATCCCTGCTCACAAATGTGCTCGCTTGGATATCACTTCTGATATCCAAGCGACCAAAAGAGATATTCTGTGATATCATTTCGATATCCCGATGAGCAAAGCACAAGGGTTCAAAATATTCATAGGAGATAGTCTTCTTTCCCATGATATAGATTTCAACAAATGCTTTAAGAAGGCTACAACACTTAAACACAACAAATATAATCACACATAACATTCTAACGTGAATCACATCAGGGTTGAGATGAGTAATATGACTAACCTCTCATTCTTTGGAACACTATCCATCATTATCGTGCTGACAATGCTTCTGCAGTGTTGAAATGACAAAGGTAGAGTTCAGAAGGAGAACACAAACTAGAATTTGATCTCTCAACTTCTAAAGAGGTGGTTCTCCTCTTCGACTAACCTTGAGTGGGAAAGAAATTTTCGCAAAGAAGCACTTTATTTATATTAGGACGTGACACATGTCATCATCGTGATGACAACATCTCCAAATTTGAAAACGGAGATGTATGTATTGAAAAATTTCGCCATCCTCATAGGCCACTAGCTTGATGACACGTATCTAAAAAAAGAATCAATGCATCAAATTCAACATAATTGCCCAATTAGTGTTTTGTTATTAATATTTTAAATAAAATTAAATATGTGTATTGTTATTAGCACCGTGCTTTTGGCTATCCACACTTTTGACTATCCGCACTTTTGACTATATGCAAGCATGTATTCCAGAAATCACTATCGACAAGCAAGATTGCTATCCACACTCATTTGATAAAAAAGAGAACCTTAAACATAGTAAATAAAGCACAATGCTGCGCTTCAAGGCATCTCCTTTGCTTGCCCTCGTCACACGGTGAGTCCTAGGCTCAAGAGTGGTTGTGGAGAAATTGCATTGGCGGGAAGTATCGACATCAACCACCTGACAGCAGCACGTGTTTGGCGATATAGTAGTTGGACCAAAGGAGAAATCGAGGTATAAAAGAACATGTTGCGTCCGAGGTTCTTTTGCACCATTGTATCCAACGTTGGCTCTCTGGATAGTGGAGGAGGCTAGAAATTAGGGTTGGGCTCAGGGGAAATGGTATGCACAGTGATTTCCTTTCAGACTTTCTTCAACGAGGAAGACAATGATTTCTCTTCTTTTGGGTGGTTTTGAGAAGGTTGGTGTTATTGACAAACCTATTTACGCTAATGACAGCTCATTGTTAATGACAATTCGCGAAAATACAAACACAGACCATTATATTAATGGCATATCAAGAGAAAAATAAAAAAATCATAAAGATTTCATCAGCATAATAAAACTAAATTCAATAGATTTTTTTTCTAAAATCACTGAAATCACTGAAAACACATTGAAAAACTATGATAAACATTGAAATTCTCCTGCGAAGCTGAACGATGACGATTCAGTATGCTATCGTCAACAACAACTTCACATGAATCGAAGTTGAACGATGATGAAGCTGTGAGGAGGTTGATAGCTGTCGACGTTCTTGCTTCTGTGGGGAGGCGGAATCAGAGGCGGAGTCAGAACTTGGAAGCCATAGTTGTCTGCGCACATATATTCTGGTGAGGCCCCGCCCAGGAGGAGCACTCGAGTTCGAAAGCACAACCGTCGATATAGCCTCGATGGCGCGTGATGGGGGCGGTTCGGGTTCGGGTGAAGCGGCATCGCATGAGTTTTTGTTGTTATATTTTAATTAGTTTTCTGGTTTTGTTTTGGGACAGGTTTTGTATGGGGTATAACCCAAGGGTATTTTGGGGAGGGCTGATTGGGAGGCAAATAAGAGGGAAAAGTTAGGGCGTAGGGGGATATCACTTTTGGGAACGGAACTCTGATATCAGCAGGGGCGGCGGACCGGTGTGCGGCGATTCGGTCGACGTTCACTTGGGCTAGCAAGGGACGAGCAAGTTCCGGGCTAGATAGGCTCTTCCGTGGAGCTGGGTGCGCAGCGAACAGCATCCCGCGGACAGCAGGTTTGGGGTTTGTTGGAGTCGAAGGTTGCATCGTTTGGGAAACTGTTGTAATGATATGTGAGTACGGTTGTGTTTTGTTTGTGAGATACTCTTGTGTGTGATGTCATGCTGTTAATGGTGAATGAGTAGAAATGATCCTTGAAATTTCTGGAGTGGCCAAGGGTGGGATCTGATGGTTGTTGGGGTCAAGTTGGACTGCGCTCTTGATGTTTGGTAGAATTCCTGAACCAATTTCTCCCCGGGTGGAGGTGGTTGAGGCGTGTTGTTGAACCCAGACGGCGGGTTCTCAACATATTTTATGGAAGATGCTCGATCCATAGAAATAGTTAGAAAATCTAGAGAGGGTAGAAAAAAAAGCTTGATTTATGTAGAAATCTAAAAGTGAATTTGCGAAATCACCTAGATTTGGGGAAGGAGGAGCAACCGGCGGCGGTGAGAGGCGGTTAGGGGCGTCCAGCGACGGTGGCGACCCTCCGACGAAGGTGGCGAGCGACGTTGGAGACCGGGTAGGCGAACGACGTGCGCGATCAACAAGGAAGAAGCTCGGGATTCGGGTATCGCGAATAGGATCGAGAGGGATTTCCATGGGGGCGGTGGTTTAAGGTTGGGCTGCCAATAGGTCTAATTTTGGAGACAAAAATGATGAGTTTTATTAAAATAATTGATTTGCCAATATCTAAACTTGGGCTGCCAATAAAATTATCCTTTTGAGAATGGGTACGCATGAACTTGAGATCGAGTCAGAGCCTCTCCTTATCGTTCTCCGGCACATCTCCTCCATCTAATTGTTATTGATTTCAGCTTTGCATACCTATATATTCATGTCTTTGCATTTAAAATCAATCTATTGAGTTTAGCCGAACGCTCTGCTTTCCGGCGAGGTCTTACATAAAAGAGGAAGACCGTTGTTAAAAACACGGAGTGCGGATAGAAAAAAATAACATATAAAATCCCAAAATTTTGAGTGCCAATACTCTGATATAACAAACTTTGATACTGCCAGCTAATATAACTTCAAATATTGAGCTGCTTTTTTCCGGTAAGTGCACCGCCCAGATCACCGCGAAGCAAGCGGGAAAGAGAGAATACCACTACTACCCGCAACAGATCTGGCTACACGCACGCACCAGAACGCGGTGAGCTGCTGGCTATATATTAATGTCTTCACCCTCTTCTCATTTCCGAGTGCGCTTCGTCAGGGACGACAGTAGTGTCGCTTTGGACTCTTCCAGATCTCGCCGCCATGACCCTCCTCTCAGCAAGAAACCCTCGGATCCTTCTTCTTCCTCTCCTTATTGGGCTGCTCCTGGCCTCCTATTCGCAGATGGCCTCGTCACAATCAGGTAACAGATCGATCACAAAACTGTACAAACATTCATGATCTTAATTTTTCGATCTTCTATCTAAACCTCGTTTGATGGATGGAAATATGCAGCATTCTGCGGCGAGAAATGCAAGGTGAGGTGCTCGAAGGCGAGCGACCACGATCGGTGCCTGAGATACTGCGGGGTTTGCTGTAAGGCGTGCGCATGCGTACCGTCCGGCACTTACGGCAACAAGGACGAGTGTCCGTGCTACCGCGACAAGTACACCGGCGTTGGTCAGCGCCGCCGCCCCAAGTGCCCCTGATCTGCCACTGCCTCTCCTTCCGCCATCTTCTTCTTCTTCACCGCCACCATTCCAGTTTCTTCCTGCTACCCTGAGTCGGCAAGCCTTGGTTTGGTTTGTGTTCTATCTGCTTTGAGAAAGAAGACCTTAATAATTAACGGCGTTTAAACAGAGTTAGGGAGAGAGAAAATAAATAAATAAATATATCGTATTAAAAGTATGTGCCTGGTGCAGGACCAGTAATATTTTCATCGCTTGAGCTTCATGATGAAATTATATATATAATTTGTTCTATTATGTCTCTATTTTGGTTGATGGTGATGAGTGATGATATGTGACGTGGCTTCTATACATTTGGATTGAATCTATTTCGCGGTTCAGATGAAGAGTATCTTCATCCAATGGTTCATCTTAAAAGTTCCTTTCATCTAGATCTGTGAAATAGATCTCATTCATTTGCCCCAAATGATTAATTCAGAAAATTAAGATTTTGAAAAAAAAAATGAGGCTAAAAAGTGTTAATTAAAAACCTTTGATTACTTCCTAAGAATTTCTTCCAGGCGAAAACACACCTAAACACCAAAAATACAATACAAAATAAATACTCGCAATCCCACCGTCGCTAATACATAAAATAAGAGAAACTACTACAGAGGATCCGATAAAATGTACCACTTGTGAAATCAGTTGAACAACGGACGCTCAAGGTTTACCCGGGAGCTCTGACACTGCAGAGATTGCACTCCTTCGCCGGCAACACCTCCACACGGCGGCGTCTCCTCCTTACGGACAAGCATGAACCTCGGCCCCTCCACGCACACGAGGGGTGCCAACACCCCTCCAAACAAAGGAGAGTTAGGTTGGGTGAGGCACACCAATAATTAAATTCATATTCAACCTAAAGTTTAAATACATATAGTCCTATTCAAGTTCAAATCAAATTCGGGCAAGATATACCAATAATAAAACTCGTGTCCTTTTGACACGATGATGATGATCGTGAACGCACAACCTCACATAAGTAACTTCATCCATTTTGTGCACACAATTTTTTTTTGCCTTAGCGACGGTTATAATCATTGTCATGTCAAACACATATTTCATGACGGTGATATTTTTGTCATGTTCCCGACTGTCACCGCCAAAAGCTTAAGCTCTTGCAACCCCGTGGTATTATTACACCCAACAAGAGCCGGTAACGGCCAAAGCGATTCCTCACACCTCAAATTAGCACCCGCACATGGAATCCGCACAGCTCTAATCAGTACCCGCATAGAAACGGGAAGCATTCCTTGTGCTTTCACGTGTCTTTTACAGAGAAGTACAGATGCCTAATTGGCTGTTTGGTATGAAGTTTTATTTATTTGCATATCAGCATTAGAATCTACTGTATTTACATATATGTACCCTATAAAATATATTGCTTATATATTACCACCTAAATATTTTAAAATATATAGATAATGCAAAAATCATTTCTGGCAGTGAGGTTGCAAGTTAATATCAATTAGCTTCATTTTGAGTGCAATTCAAGGGCTAATTAATAATGGTCTCTAGATGAGAAGTTCAAGGGTTTGGACACAACTAAAATTTTAGGGACTAATTTGACATTGACTACGATTTTTATCCTATACAGATAGCAAGGTTTTTTTAGCGAACGAAAAATACATAGGTAAGCAGGGTTGGAAAACCTCCAACATAATTTGATCAATTACATATATGGCCCTGACTCTCAAAAGAAGTTACGATAAACATCATCGCCGTCGATGACAGTATGTGTGACATTTGACATCTCTTCCTATTTCATCAGTCCCTCACCGTTGATAATCGCGACATCTCTATCTTCCATCAGTTGCACTGTGGTCAAAATGTTGCAAGTGTTGTGTAATCGCGGCATCTCTATCTTCCATCAGTTGAATGGAAGGCCACTAATGTTATGTTATTTTAGCGCATGTTTCATTGCCGATCTCCTGGGAGATCATTTTGGATCTCTCGGGAGATCATTTCGCTGAAATTTAGAGAAAGAAATCGCATTCCCGCGCGCTTCAGACAAAGAAAACGCTGAAATTTTTGGTGCTTTCAAGATTGCGACATATGTTGCACTGTTATTTCACCAGATTCTAAATTTGAAAACGGAGTCCGGTTTCAAAAATTTCTCTGCCATTAGAGGCTAAGGACAACGACATGCACCTTCAAATGATTGGTATATGCTTCTATCATTCGAAAAAACTTCGACTACTTACAGCTGCAGTGCCCTCTCTAAGAGATTCTTCTATTTTAATCTTGATGGGTACTCATAATAGAACCTCATATTTATAAAAGAACTTGGTAGAGATCTTCTTAGAAAGGCAACGAATATTTCCAAAGACGAATTACTTCCAAAGACGGATCATTTCCAAAATCTCTCCTCCCCCAATTTGGCAGGAAAAGTAAGACGCGCAAAGCCGTCGCAAACACGACAGAGAGTCCCCCACCCATCGCGGGGGGAATTCCCACCGCCGCGCCGCGTCCCGGAAGGGACGCGGCCTTGGCCGCACCCCCTTGGGGCGCGGCCTTGGCCGCACCCCCTTGGGGCGCGGCCTTGGCCGCACCCCCTTGGGGCGCGGCCAAGCCGCACCCCACGCGGGGTGCGGCCAAGCCGCACCCCCTCAGGGTGCGGTCAAAGCCGCACCCCCTCGGGGTGCGCCCGGGCCGCACCCCCTCTTGGACGCGCATACGTCGCATCCCCTCAGGATACGGCCGCGCCCACCCCTCCTCGGGGTGCGGTCCGGGTCCCGCTCCTCGCCGAAGGATCCCGGTCCCCCTTTTAGGGGGCGACCCCCCGATTCGCCGTCCGCCCGAGGCGTCCCCGTGGTTCGTTGCGCACTTGGAGTGCTTCAGCACTAGCGCGCGCTCAGAATGTTTCTGAGCGCGATCAGGAAGCTTTCTCACTTTTTGTCTTTCCGGCTTCTCACTTTTTGGGTTTCCGGCTTCTCACTTTTTGTCTTTCCGGCTTCTCACTTTTTGGGTTTCCGGCTTCTCACTTTTTGTCTTTCCGGCTTCTCACTTTTTGGGTTTCCGGCTTCTCACTTTTTGTGTTTCCGGCTTCTCACTTTTTGGGTTTCCGGCTTCTCACTTTTTGTCTTTCCGGCTTCTCACTTTTCAGGAACAGTCAGTCGCCTTTTTCGCCTCCAACGGAACTGCCCGAGCTGCCCAAGCTGCCAGAGGGGCAAGGTGGTCATTTACGAAAAATGGCGATCCGAGGACCCCGAACCGGAGAATATGATTCGTCCACCGAGCATTTATGGAAACTACCAACGATAAAATTACCGGGTCGCCCCCGGCCAAAGCTATAAAAGGAGCCCCAAGGCTTCATTTGAAAGGACCTTGACTTCTGGACCCGGGAGAGCTCCTTGCAGACTTTTGCGGAATTCTCCTTCGGCGCTTGAAGATCTCCTTCGTGGACTTGAAGATCTTCATCATCCCGAAAGGCGACTAGCATTCTCAGAAGAAAAAGGCGACTAGCCTTCTCACTTCCGAAAGGCGACTAGCATTCTCAGAAGGAAAAATGCGACTAGCCGTCTCACTTCCGAAAGGCGACTAGCATTCTCAGAAGGGAAAAAGACTTAGTTTTTCCGAGAGGTGGCCTGTCACCCTCGGAGCTCGTTCTCTCTCTCTCTCCAAATATTATAACGAGCAGCGGCCTGTCGCGCTCAAGTTCTAGTTTCCAAGTTGTAACCCCCAAAAGATAGTGAAGTTTGGTCGGCACAGCTCCGGCCGCGTTGTTTTTTACCCTTTCCGGGTTTTCCACATTAAAAAGTCTCTGTGTACTCAGCAAATCTCTAATTGACTGTTTGCGCGCTTAGTTCGCTCACGAGCTAAAGTGGTTCAAGTGAACCGGTCTACCACGAGCCCTAAGCGTTCCGCAACAGTTTGGCGCCGTCTGTGGGAATGGATTCCCAAATTCTAAGCAAAGAATTTCCGAGCGCAGTACCCGCTTCGCCGGAATTCTCGGAACCAGCAAGAGTGGACACCTCCCCTGAACTATCCGACGCATACAACTCCTCAGTTCCAGAGAGCCCGATGAAAGGAGCGCTCATCACTGCACCCATCCGGCCCCCTTGGCCTGGATCGACTGGCAAACCGACCCCTCCCGCAGGAGGGCAGGATCCGAACGATGACAAATATCAACGAAAGCGATCTCCACTGTCAAAGACAATTTTGGCATACCCAGTTCCGCCATGGCTAAAGTTCCTGCACTATAAGGAGTTCCACGGAGTAGAAGACCCATACGAGCACATTAACCATTTCTTGGCAACGATGCGGATACACGGACTTCCCGATCAGATCGGATGCAAGATCTTCGCCAAGACACTGCGCGGAGACGCCCTGCGCTGGTATCAAGCCCTGCCAAGCGGAGCGATACATAACTTCACCAAGTTGTCCCAACTGTTCGTCGAGCGGCACGAGACACACTCGACAAAGATCCAAGAAGAAGGAAAGCCCGGTGCAAGCAAACCACCTCTCCTAGGGGAGGAAGAGCGGAACGAGCAAGAGGAGAAAATCGGCACAAATTTTCACCAAGAGCGCCCCTGCGCATGGATGGACTTCACCTTGGACGCAAGCTTAGGGAATCCCCCCTGTGAGCTGAAGAAAGCATTGATAACCCACCGCATCTCCTTCAACGTTCTATTCCTAGCAGCAATAGTTCGGCTCAAGCTCCTAAGCGGGAACCTCAAGCTTAGGGCCAGCGAAGCAGAGCTCCCTGATGGAACTACGGTACCCACCGTAGGAATCATCACCCTCCCCGTCCAAGTAGGGGCGCACGCAGAACCAGTCCAGTACGATGTACAGTTCGTCGTCGCCGAAGTAGACTCCCCCTACGATGCAATATTCGGGAGCCTCCTACTGGACGCCATGGACCACGACGTTTTCATGTCCGGACGCATGGCCAGCAAAGGAAATATCCTCAGGAGCGCGATGCATGGTTTTGACACACCCGCCTCCAGGCTCCCCTGGATCAACAGCAACCCGTCGCCGAAATCGAAGTCCGAGAAGCAGGGTGTACGGAAAGGCCAAGCGACTCCTGCAGTAGTTGGAAAAGACAAACTTCAGACACTGACAGGCTCGCCGCCCTTCGATACAAGCCGCAAGAGAAAGGGGCAGCAGCAGCAGCTCGAGGAAGCCGAACTGCCCGCTCAGAACCAAGCAGACCGCCCCCGAGAGCCAGCAAGTCAAGGCTCCCGGAGCTTCACCCAGCAGAATACACCACGCGAGCACATATTGTCCGTAATCTGTAATAGCAAGATCATCCACTGGCCCAGAAAGCTCTCCTTGCACAGGGGAGATCAATCCCAGTTTTGCCACTTCCACAAAGGCCGAGGGCACCGAACAGAGCAATGTGCCCGACTGAAAGATGAAATCGAACGCCTTGTCCAATTAGGATACCTGGAGGCCTTCCGCGAAGAGACACAGGAAAAGGCCAACGAAGGTCAACCGCCAGGCCACTGTCGCCCCCCAAGCTGAACGGTCGAAAAGACTCGAGCAAGCGCAACGCAAACGAAGCTCAACGCTATCTTCTCTCTCAATAAAGCCTGTCTCAGAAACTTGTTAACCCCGGGATCGCAAGATTACACTTGCGCATGTATCAGTATTCATTTTCTAATTAAATTCTACTTGCTCCAATCCATTCTGCTGCAGGTCCCGCTTCGGGGCCCTGCCCCGGGGACTCTGCACCGCCGTCGATTGAAGGTTCGCCCTTCTCCTCCGCCGTCGAGTCCCGGTGTTGTGGGGGCCTGCCCCCCCTGCGTTCACCCTCGGTTTGAATACAACCGCTATTCACCGGCCAAAGCCGCGAGCACAGACTCGTGCACCAAAGCCGCGGGCACAGAACCGCGCAAAAAAGTCGCGAGCAAAGGCTCGTGCACCAAAGCCGCGGGCACAGAACCGTGCAAAAAAATCGCGAGCAAAGGCTCGTGCACTAATGTAACATCCCGATTCGAGCTAGACCCCTTGTGCGCGTTTTGAGTCAAGCGAGTTGACTCGGGCCCGGGGTGTAGTGAGGCCCAGGCTTGCACCTGAGCCGGGGAAGTGCACTTGGCAAATGCGGCGAGTACCAGTTCTATTCTTTGTCCCGACGGTTGCTGTATCGGGATCCGAGTCGTCCGGAGAGCATAACATGAGCGATAAAACTCGAAGGAGGCGTACCGCATTGAAGGAATTATAGTACGTACGTTAGCTCAAATGACACAGTCTGCGAATAACATATTTATCCAAAAGGCAATATGCAGCAGACGATCTCGGTATTCACCCCGGTCAGTTTTGTTAGACTCGTGAAGCCTATACGAGTTCAACAAAACTGTCCGCGCTCGATGCTGATGAGAATCGGTGAATTTATTAATGTGGTCTGCGAATAGCATATTTATCCAAAATGGTGAAATTGACCAAACGACCTCACAATTGACCCCAGCCGGTCTTGTTAGACTCGTAACAATAGTACGAGTTCAACTAATTTATCCGTTTGCGATTCCGACGTCGTTTGAAGGAGTTTTGACGTTTAAGTCAAATTATGCCGCAAACGCTCCGGGGAGCGTAAAATAGGCAAACGAACTCGGATTTGATCGTGGACTGTTCCGATAGATGCGTATCGGCGAGACGGTCGTAACGAGCCCATCCGGGATAAATTCCGAGCATTCTAGAGCAATATGCAAGCGTTTGAATGCTTTAATTAATGTTTTCATATAATAGTAATAATATTAATATTAATATTAATATATATATTTTATATATATACTTAAACTTAGGTCTTCCCCATTTGCCCGATCCCCCTCCCAGAAGCCCGCCGTCAAGCTCCCCCTCTCTCTTGCTTTCTTTCTCTCTCTAGCTTTCATGGTCGATCACCACCAAACCGCAACTCCTCCGGCGATATTTCTCTCTTCCCGGCGAGCTTCCAAGTGGAGCACCATCTTCCTTCTCCAAGCTCCATGGCCGAACCTCCTCTTCAAACTTCTCCGTTTCCGGCGAGATCCCCGCCGAAAGCAGCGCCTCCTCCTTCTCCGTCTCCGGTCGACAAAGCATCAACTCCGACAACTTCCTCCGCCAAGGCCGGCGATCTCCTCTTTCCCCGGCGAGATCCATTTCTTATGGCAACCGATCACTCCAACGAGATCTCCTACAACACAACCAGTCCATGCAACCAGAGTGCAGCTCCCCTCCTTCGGCAAACTTGTTCTCAGGCGAGCAGCACTAGAAAATAAGGTTGCAGAAATGGCAAGAGGTGTAGCTACAGTCGACTTGCAGGATCTCCTGATGAAATCCATTGTGGATGTCGCTGTCAAGATTCACAGTTTAGAAGTTGGGAAAGCATTTGGTAATTGCAAGAAAACATAGCTATATTGGTAAAATTTATGGCCGCCAGATTTCTTCTAAGTGGGATCTTATTGCAGATGGACAAAAAGAAAATAGGATCTTGCATTTCACTAAAGTGATAGAGTATGTGAAGGAGGGGCTCTATGAAGTGTTGTTTGAACAAGTTACTAAAGAGTAGGGAGAAGCGTATTCCTCTCGGCATGGCATTGTTTGTTGCAAGAGAAAATTATAACCGGCATCCACAACGCTTTCGTTCTCCCCACCGTGTCATGTAACCAAGTGCAACGACGGACAAATGCCGCATTCGCGGCTATTGGGTAGCATGCATGGATACTCGGTGAGCTTCCTCCCCTCTCCCTTGGTGCTAGTTTCCTAGATCACACTAGGTGAGATATCGATCTCAATAGAGTCGATTGGAGAGCAAGCCGTGAAGAGACGGCCTGAAATAAATGTTCCGGGTAAATGTTCCGGCTACTTCCGACCGCTAACACGTCACCCGTCGATGTACCTCAAAGCGAGGAAGGTGGTGGCGGTGTTAGTCGGTCGGTTTGGGGTTTTTGGTGGCCGACGAAGAGATGTGTTATATTTCAGGTTGGGCAGATCGCAGCCCTAGGCTGGGGGTAGACGATGAGGTGATCGTCTGATGTGTTTAAGATGTGTGCTAGTAATTTTATTTTAATAACTGCAATTTTCTTTCACTCTTACATAGCCGAGTTTAAAAAGAATTATGTTTAGGGCACCTCTTGTTTTAGTTTTAATCATAACCTAGAAAACTAACCTAAGAGTAATTAGTGGGTGTAATCACCCCTAATGACCCCAACCTTTTGGTGGCATGTAGTTGTGTATATGAGTAGTCTCTGTTTCAATTTGAGGACAATTGGAGTTCATCTTAATGGTGAACCCACAAGGGGTATTTTGATGCCCTAGGTTTGAAAACCACTTAGCCTTGGTGGCTTGTGGATTTTGGAGCTTAGCCATAAGGTCTTATCCAAATCCAGTGGTAATAGGGCTTAGGGATTGTGTAGGGTCTTGCTCATCATCAAAGGGTGATTGGAGCAATGGAGACCAAAACCCCTAGCCCATACCTCTAAAATTACTTAATTGCCCTTTTGGGCCTTAATGAAGCAACCAGGACCTAAACACATATTTAGATAACCAAACTTCATCCCTAGGTAGGGAATAGGGTTATAGGGCTAGGATAATCATCATGAGACTTGTTAGAGGCACATAAGTACTTTTCTCCCTAATAAATGAAATTGCCACCTTTTCCTTAATAAAATAAAATGCAAGGTCATATGACCTTGTATGACTTTGATATGCTATGAGTGGCTGTACATATTTTGAGGAGCCCTGTAGCTCCCTAGATAACCCTTGAAAACAGACTGTGTAATTAAGGTTTGTAAGTTTGCTGTCATGTATTACACAGCCAGCTTGTTGAGTTTGTTTGAGGATGAATCACGTGGAATTGGACCTTCGATTCAACATAAAAATTGTAGCCCTTGTTGTTAACTTTCCAGAATGGGGTGGCACGTAAATTTTAGTGTAGTGAAACTCTCAGAATTTCAGTTTTAGTATTCTGTGTCTTGGTAGCCTAAGTCTCGATGAATTTTGGAATAACTTCATTGATACTTGTTGTTGTTCAAAACAAAAATTGTAGAGATGATGTGCATATCGCTGTAGAATTTCATGAATTTTAGATGAATATTTATTGTCATTTTGTGAATAATAAATTGTGATCGTAACAAAGCAGCGAGTCTATGCTAGAGGCTTCAGCGAGATCGGAATTGAATGGATCCTTGTTTATATATATTTTGGTGATTTACCTTGTTTTGTTCATCGGAGGATGTTTGGAATTGGTAGATAAATGTTGATGACAATGTGGACGTCTCTCTTAAATTTCATAATTTTCGGATATAAACTTGCTGTGATTTGTCAATATTAGGTTATAAAATTATTGTGCCGTAAATAGCTATCAAGACTATTCCGAATGAGCTGGGATATGGTGTAAACACTTAAGACGCTAACCCTGACGTGTAAAGGAAATTTTAGAAGTCTTGGGTTAATATAGCCATTTGATTGATCAAATGTTTGATGACGCTCTAGGACAATAAATATGTGCATGAAACTTTAGGCAGGTTGTGATTTGAATAGTGCTCCTAATTACACTATATGTAAATGTTATTATTATGATTTTAATATAACATTGGAGGTGATTGACCTAAATATTGGGGAAAGTTATGTAATGAACGATTGATAGCGTAGTATGTATTAACATTTAAATATATATGTTGAATCTAATAGGGTTGGGTGAGAAACAACCCTTGAGTAAAAGCCGAGCTTAGTCTTATAATATCATGATAGTCTTCTGGTAATAATCTTGAGTCAATTGGATGAATATTTGTAGTACCTCCCCTTATGTGGTTCATATAACTCATTTGGTCTGCGAATAGTAAAACGGTAGAATGAAGATAACTTGCAGGCCACTAGGTGGGAATGGGAGGTAGTTGGTGTACCTGATTTGGATGAAGAGGTTGAGGACACCAAAAAGGAGCTTAGGTGATGAGAGAGTGCTTGGTGAGCTATGGGTAAGGCTGTGCTCGGGATTGACGAAAGATCGTCTTTCCCCTTAGAGGGTCATAAAGCACCGAGGTTTAATTCAAGTGAGATGATAAGAGGGTAATCTTATGGGTGGATACCAATAATACTAAGTGTCTTGAGAAAGGGAACTTTGGGGTGTCGTCCCATTGTAGTTCCTAGTACCGTAGCGAGCCCCTTACAGGGTAACCCTCGGGAAGTCCAAGATTAACCCTAAATTGCAATAACATTTAAAGTAGGCAAGAGTAGCCATAGTAGGGTAAGATTGGATTTATGTAACTCCTCCCAGTTGCGGGAGTGGCAGGATTGTGGTGCTCGGTTAGACGAGCGGGAACCTCGAGGGGATGATTATCCCGGTAACATTCTCAGAAATGTGGCAGGTCTTCGGTACTAGGCAGGTCGTCACTCCGACCGCGGTACGTTGACTTAGCGGGTGTGTAGGGGTCTAAGGGGACAGCTTGGCTGCGTGTCGGGACGACAGTTCCCCGAAGACACCTCTCACTTGGCTCACAGTCTGGTGGACTCCAGCAAAGAGTACGCAGAGCTCCGCGGTTGTTTACCGTCGAGGCGTACGTGTGGTCTAGGCCTGGTAGAGTGCATACCCGCCTAGGAGTGGACAGCCCGGTCTGCTACCACAGTGTGTCACAGCGGTTGGTACCCGAGAGGTTGGCTTCCTCTCAAATAGAGGGAACTACAAAGGTCTATGCGCATAGAGTCGTGTGTGTGAGTTTAATTGCATAAAACATTCATGGCATAGCATAGCATACGCACTTGCAGATCCTCATCATATAAATTAGTGTGGGCTCTTTTATATGATGAGTTATAATTCCTGGAAATCCTAACTTATAAGTTTGTATGGGCATTCATATAAGTTAGGGTACGAGATTGATTACTTGTCGCTATTGTTCTTACTGCCTTGCTTTACCTGCTTTACCTGCTTTACCTGCTTTACTTACTGTTTATTTACTGCTGTACACCTTTATTATACTCCTGCTTATACATGGTTAGATTAGCCCCTTTTACACTTGTGTAGCTTAGAATTTGTGTATACACTAGTTTACTTTCCCCGTCACCTGCTTTGTATATTACTGTTATATTGCAGCTTTTCTTCCTTTCCTTCCGCCCGGTGCGTTGGAGTCGCCGGGGGAGCGGATGGGAAGCCACTTAGTCTTTATGACTAACGGTTGCTACGTCACTCTTTTTAGGAGCAAACTCAGTGATATAACAGCGTTCAACACCGGAGGCCAGCCAGATCAGGTGTGCAGGGCTGGGGTTTATGGTACCTTAGCTGCCGTCAGTGACAGAGGCGGGTGAGTGTTCTGAGATGTAGCCCTTGGGGCATTTAGCTGGTTACTCTGATAATTTGCAGGAGCTTGTGTAGCTTTCTGTTTTTCTTTGTACTGTTTTGGACATTATTACTTATTGTGAATCTTTGGTTTTTAATGCTTTCTATTATTGATGGGTTGGCGCTGTGTAGTTGGTTTGGCCGGCAGAATAGGCGTCTTGTGGGGGAGGCTAGCTCGTGTGCTGGCGCTTCCGCAAGGCGGCTGTCCTGGGCATAAGACTCCCCTCGGCCGTGTTGTGTGTACCAGGAGGGGTATCTTACAAATGGTATCAGAGCGCAACGATCCTGAGATAAAGAAGTCCACTAGACCACTAGGCTACCACTGCTAGCTAGATCAGTTTGAGGACAAACTGATGCAGCGGAAGCGGTGGTGTGCCCATGTGTAATTCACAATAAGTATGTCCGCTTTTTCCTATAGAAAGTGCCAACCTGAGCCAAACTCGTACCCTTACATACAAATGCTGGCTCACTCCGAGACAGTAATTGGTATTCTCATTCCAACAATTAGAGTTGGTTTGACATAGTATTGATGCCAACCTAACTAGGATACCGTTTTGGTCGACTTAGCAGGATATGTCGGGACATACCCTAACCTTATACCGATCTCGGGGATGATGTGACCAAGCAATTAGTGACCTTGATTGACTAAGGGAAGAGTTTAACGTGAGTGTAGATGCTATAGACTCACACCCTGAGAATTCTATCACAGTTATGGAGTAATATTATCACCTTACCCAAAAATTTTAGGGCAATCTCAATGAGATTGGTGCTTGTAGTCTATTACCAGCTTAGTGAGAGACCACCAAGCATGTCTTTTTTACTGTATGTCGATGCCTCCCACTTCTATTTATGTAGAAGGTTTCATATGGAGGAGATATGATAAGAATTCGGATCCAGAGAAGGCTCATTTTGGGACGAATGTGTTATATTGGTGGTAGAAGAAACTCAGTCGAAGAGATACGGGGGCTTATCTCTTCGTTTATTGGGCTAGTTTTGTACCATCTTGGATCCCTTGAGGAGTTAGAATCTTTGTAATTTTTGGCATTGGAAGTTTTGATCCTTGAGAAGTTAGTTTACCTTAAGCAAAGCAGACTGCTAAGGCTATGTTTGGGTTGATATGAATTTTATTAGCGGAATAAGAGAGGAAAAACATTTTTGAAGATGATCATTTTCTCTATATTGTTCTAAGATTATGTGGATAGGTAATGAGGAGAGTAGTAAATCTACACTTTGGGGATATGCAGCTATGTTGTGATAACTTTATAACTGGGAGGTTAATGAAATTTTGTGCATGCATTGCGGGTATGATGATACACTACCCCTGAGTTTGGAAAATTTGTGGTGAACATTCCCTTAGTGTTGTAATTATTTGATGTTGGGAAATTAATAAGTATTCGGCGGTGGAGTCAACAAGATTAATATGACTTGATTGATGATCTAAAATCCGAAAAGTTTTTATAAAATAACCATGCATGCCATGGATGATCGTTGACAGGGATGGTGGGGCGCTTGTAATGGATTTGATTTAGTTTATCATATCGTGAAGTATGCCCTACTTTTGGTAGCCTGCATAACTCGTGTCGAAGGGAAAATCATTCCGGGCCTCGCACCTTGGTTCATGTTAAGTTCAAACATATATAAATGTACCGGGTGATTGGATGTTATTGGTGCATGCTCTCATTACAATGAGATGCAGCTTGGTCGTCGCTGTAAAAATTTGAATTTCTACATCACGGCTGATATATAAGTGCGTCGATTCGGGGATCTATAGGGAAAGAACTCTAAGTCGAGGAAGGTATGCCCCTAAGGTTTGTGTCCATATGTGAGATGAATGTACCATATGGGCGGTGGAAGAAATTTAGCCCAAAAACGTATGGGGGCTAATCCTATTTCTTCGTTTATTGGCCTAGCTAATGGACCAACTGAGGTTTCACCGGGAGTTAAAAATCTTTGCAGACTGCTTCACTTAGCCTTGCTATAATGGTGTTTTCTCATCTAAGTCGTTACAAGTCGACGATGTTAGAATTATGTACACCTTGATGAATGAGTCATTTTAAGCAAGGTAGATGGTTAAACACCAAGTTTTGGATTACGTTGAGTCCCCTACCAGAATGACAGATGTGAGTACCTAAAGGATGGTTATGTCGTTGCTCTGATCGAAGGTTATGCAGAGACGTAGACCAAGGAGAAATGACGATCTAAAACCTTTTGGGAAATACACCGAGGTTGTCGAGTTTTCATACATGCATGCCTAGAGAAATCATATAGCTGGGTAATTGAGGATATGAATACACCCTGCTGAGTGACAATTAGGACCTTTTTGGGTGACGTTGAGTAAAATTTAGCACGGTTTTAGATGGATGTCAATGCTATATGAAGGATGCGATGACATCCTGATGTGATGGTAAGGACTTGGTGGTAGTCCTTGGGTTTTAATAGCATGAGTTCCATCATTAGAACCTTATGGGTGTAGTAAGTGAAATCTTGAATCCTCTTGATAGTGTTGTAGTGCCTCTCAGTGATCAATGGTCGGTCCGATGACCGCGCGACAAATTTTGGGGGACGCCTTGAAATTTGTTGAGTTGGAGTTGTATTTGATTGTTGATCAACGAGGTGTGTTTATAAGTGACATATTTAGGATAATTGGTTTAAATCGTAGCACTCATAGTGCTAAGGTTTTACAACGTGGTTGTTAAGTTAACAAATTCACAACAGTGGTGTCTATGCACTGGTTTGCGTACATATATAATGATATTGTAAACTAAATAAAATTACCAAGGATGTGTGTTGGAGACTCTTGAAAAAACCAGTATGATATTGATGCAAGACAACTGTTGATGACACCTGCTATAGAGATATAGTGTTTTGAGATCTAGTCCTGCAAGGTGTAAACGAGCTGGTGGCTCGGCAGTCTTGTTGGTTTGCAGAACCTGTACATCAATATAGATGTTGGTAGTGGTAGCTTGTTGCATCGTGCTTTTATATATAAATAGCCTGCTTGATGCCGTTCACACCAAGCCCTTGCTAAATGTTCCCTTGTATGTTGTGTGCTTGAGATTAAGTCACAACATAATCAGTTAGACTGAAGTAGTGATTTTTGAAATAGTGGGTGTCATTATTAGTTCGTATGACTTCACAGGACAAGAGTGCGCATGCAATCTAGTCCCTATGTATAAATCGCAACAATTGAGAATGCATATATACGCTTGAAATTATTATGGATGAAGTGCCCACGAATGATTATGATGAGTATATTTTACTCTCATCCAGAAATCCTCATAGCCTCAACCTAATATTTCGAGGACGAAATTGTTTCTTCGTTTATTGGATTTGTAACATCCCGATTCGAGCTAGACCCCTTGTGCGCGTTTTGAGTCAAGCGAGTTGACTCGGGCCCGGGGTGTAGTGAGGCCCAGGCTTGCACCTGAGCCGGGGAAGTGCACTTGGCAAATGCGGCGAGTACCAGTTCTATTCTTTGTCCCGACGGTTGCTGTATCGGGATCCGAGCGGTCCGGAGAGCATAACTTGAGCGATAAAACTCGAAGGAGGCGTACCGCCTTGAAGGAATTATAGTACGTACGTTAGCTCAAATGACACAGTCTGCGAATAACATATTTATCCAAAAGGCGATATGCAGCAGACGATCTCGGTATTCACCCCAGTCAGTTTTGTTAGACTCGTGAAGCCTATACGAGTTCAACAAAACTGTCCGCGCTCGATGCTGATGAGAATCGGCGAATTTATTAATGTGGTCTGCGAATAACATATTTATCCAAAATGGTGAAATTGACCAAACGACCTCACAATTGACCCCAGTCGGTCTTGTTAGACTCGTAACAATAGTACGAGTTCAACTAATTTATCCGTTTGCGATTCCGACGTCGTTTGAAGGAGTTTTGACGTTTAAGTCAAATTATGCCGCAAACGCTCCGGGGAGCGTAAAATAGGCAAACGAACTCGGATTTGATCGTGGACTGTTCCGATAGATGCGTATCGGCGAGACGGTCGTAACGAGCCCATCCGGGATAAATTCCGAGCATTCTAGAGCAATATGCAAGCGTTTGAATGCTTTAATTAATGTTTTCATATAATAGTAATAATATTAATATTAATATTAATATATATATTTTATATATATACTTAAACTTAGGTCTTCCCCATTTGCCCGATCCCCCTCCCAGAAGCCCGTCGTCAAGCTCCCCCTCTCTCTTGCTTTCTTTCTCTCTCTAGCTTTCATGGTTGATCACCACCAAACCGCAACTCCTCCGGCGATATTTCTCTCTTCCCGACGAGCTTCCAAGTGGAGCACCATCTTCCTTCTCCAAGCTCCATGGCCGAACCTCCTCTTCAAACTTCTCCGTTTCCGGCGAGATCCCCGCCGAAAGCAGCGCCTCCTCCTTCTCCGTCTCCGGTCGACAAAGCATCAACTCCGACAACTTCCTCCGCCAAGGCCGGCGATCTCCTCTTTCCCCGGCGAGATCCATTTCTTATGGCAACCGATCACTCCAACGAGATCTCCTACAACACAACCAGTCCATGCAACCAGAGTGCAGCTCCCCTCCTTCGGCAAACTTGTTCTCAGGCGAGCAGCACTAGAAAATAAGGTTGCAGAAATGGCAAGAGGTGTAGCTACAGTCGACTTGCAGGATCTCCTGATGAAATCCATCGTGGATGTCGCTGTCAAGATTCACAGTTTAGAAGTTGGGAAAGCATTTGGTAATTGCAAGAAAACATAGCTATATTGGTAAAATTTATGGCCGCCAGATTTCTTCTAAGTGGGATCTTATTGCAGATGGACAAAAAGAAAATAGGATCTTGCATTTCACTAAAGTGATAGAGTATGTGAAGGAGGGGCTCTATGAAGTGTTGTTTGAACAAGTTACTAAAGAGTAGGGAGAAGCGTATTCCTCTCGGCATGGCATTGTTTGTTGCAAGAGAAAATTATAACCGGCATCCACAACGCTTTCGTTCTCCCCACCGTATCATGTAACCAAGTGCAACGACGGACAAATGCCGCATTCGCGGCTATTGGGTAGCATGCATGGATACTCGGTGAGCTTCCTCCCCTCTCCTTTGGTGCTAGTTTCCTAGATCACACTAGGTGAGATATCGATCTCAATAGAGTCGATTGGAGAGCAAGCCGTGAAGAGACGGCCTGAAATAAATGTTCCGGGTAAATGTTCCGGCTACTTCCGACCGCTAACACGTCACCCGTCGATGTACCTCAAAGCGAGGATGGTGGTGGCGGTGTTAGTCGGTCGGTTTGGGGTTTTTGGTGGCCGACGAAGAGATGTGTTATATTTCAGGTTGGGCAGATCGCAGCCCTAGGCTGGGGGTAGACGATGAGGTGATCGTCTGATGTGCTTAAGATGTGTTCTAGTAATTTTATTTTAATAACTGCAATTTTCTTTCACTCTTACATAGCCGAGTTTAAAAAGAATTATGTTTAGGGCACCTCTTGTTTTAGTTTTAATCATAACCTAGAAAACTGACCTAAGAGTAATTAGTGGGTGTAATCACCCCTAATGGCCCCAACCTTTTGGTGGCATGTAGTTGTGTATATGAGTAGTCTCTGTTTCAATTTGAGGACAATTGGAGTTCATCTTAATGGTGAACCCCCAAGGGGTATTTTGATGCCCTAGGTTTGAAAACCACTTAGCCTTGGTGGCTTGTGGATTTTGGAGCTTAGCCATAATGTCTTATCCAAATCCAGTGGTAATAGGGCTTGGGGATTGTGTAGGGTCTTGCTCATCATCAAAGGGTGATTGGAGCAATGGAGACCAAAAACCCTAGCCCATACCTCTAAAATTACTTAATTGCCCTTTTGGGCCTTAATGAAGCAACCAGGACCTAAACACATATTTAGACAACCAAACTTCATCCCTAGGTAGGGAATAGGGTTATAGGGCTAGGATAATCATCATGAGACTTGTTAGAGGCACATAAGTACTTTTCTCCCTAATAAATGAAATTGCCACCTTTTCCTTAATAAAATAAAATGCAAGGTCATATGACCTTGTATGACTTTGATATGCTATGAGTGGCTGTACATATTTTGAGGAGCCCTGTAGCTCCCTAGATAACCCTTGAAAACAGACTGTGTAATTAAGGTTTGTAAGTTTGCTGTCATGTATTACACAGCCAGCTTGTTGAGTTTGTTTGAGGATGAATCACGTGGAATTGGACCTTCGGTTCAACATAAAAATTGTAGCCCTTGTTGTTAACTTTCCAGAATGGGGTGGCACGTAAATTTTAGTGTAGTGAAACTCTCAGAATTTCAGTTTTAGTATTCTGTGTCTTGGTAGCCTAAGTCTCGATGAATTTTGGAATAACTTCATTGATACTTGTTGTTGTTCAAAACAAAAATTGTAGAGATGATGTTGATGATGATGTGCATATCGCTGTAGAATTTCATGATTTTTAGATGAATATTTATTTTCATTTTGTGAATAATAAATTGTGATCGTAACAAAGCAGCGAGTCTATGCTAGAGGCTTCAGCGAGATCGGAATTGAATGGATCCTTGTTTATATATATTTTGGTGATTTACCTTGTTTTGTTCATTGGAGGATGTTTGGAATTGGTAGATAAATGTTGATGACAATGTGGACGTCTCTCTTAAATTTCATAATTTTCGGATATAAACTTGCTGTGATTTGTCAATATTAGGTTATAAAATTATTGGGCCGTAAATAGCTATCAAGACTATTCTGAATGAGCTGGGATATGGTGTAAACACTTAAGACGCTAACCCTGACGTGTAGAGGAAATTTTAGAAGTCTTGGGTTAATATAGCCATTTGATTGATCAAATGTTTGATGACGCTCTAGGACAATAAATATGTGCATGAAACTTTAGGCAGGTTGTGATTTGAATAGTGCTCCTAATTACACTATATGTAAATGTTATTATTATGATTTTAATATAACATTGGAGGTGATTGACCTAAATATTGGGGAAAGTTATGTAATGAACGATTGATGGCGTAGTATGTATTAACATTTAAATATATATGTTGAATCTAATAGGGTTGGGTGAGAAACAACCCTTGAGTAAAAGCCGAGCTTAGTCTTATAATATCATGATAGTCTTCTGGTAATAATCTTGAGTCAATTGGATGAATATTTGTAGTACCTCCCCTTATGTGGTTCATATAACTCATTTGGTCTGCGAATAGTAAAACGGTAGAATGAAGATAACTTGCAGGCCACTAGGTGGGAATGGGAGGTAGTTGGTGTACCTGATTTGGATGAAGAGGTTGAGGACACCAAAAAGGAGCTTAGGTGATGAGAGAGTGCTTGGTGAGCTATGGGTAAGGCTGTGCTCGGGATTAAACGAAAGATCGTCTTTCCCCTTAGAGGGTCATAAAGCACCGAGGTTTAATTCAAGTGAGATGATAAGAGGGTAATCTTATGGGTGGATACCAATAATACTAAGTGTCTTGAGAAAGGGAACTTTGGGGTGTCGTCCCATTGTAGTTCCTAGTACCGTAGCGAGCCCCTTACAGGGTAACCCTCGGGAAGTCCAAGATTAACCCTAAATTGCAATAACATTTAAAGTAGACAAGAGTAGCCATAGTAGGGTAAGATTGGATTTATGTAACTCCTCCCAGTTGCGGGAGTGGCAGGATTGTGGTGCTCGGTTAGACGAGCGGGAACCTCGAGGGGATGATTATCCCGGTAACATTCTCAAAAATGTGGCAGGTCTTCGGTACTAGGCAGGTCGTCACTCCGACCGCGGTACGTTGACTTAGCGGGTGTGTAGGGGTCTAAGGGGCCAGCTTGGCTGCGTGTCGGGACGACAGTTCCCCGAAGACACCTCTCACTTGGCTCACAGTCTGGTGAACTCCAGCAAAGAGTACGCAGAGCTCCGCGGTTGTTTAGCGTCGAGGCGTACGTGCGGTCTAGGCCTGGTAGAGTGCATACCCGCCTAGGAGTGGACAGCCCGGTCCGCTACCACCGTGTGTCACAGCGGTTGGTACCCGAGAGGTTGGCTTCCTCTCAAATAGAGGGAACTACAAAGGTCTATGCACATAGAGTCGTGTGTGTGAGTTTCATTGCATAAAACATTCATGGCATAGCATAGCATACACACTTGCGGATCCTCATCGTATAAATTAGTATGGGCTCTTTTATATGATGAGTTATAATTCCTGGAAATCCTAACTTATAAGTTTGTATGGGCATTCATATAAGTTAGGGTACGAGATTGATTACTTGTCGCTACTGTTCTTACTGCCTTGCTTTACCTGCTTTACTTACTGTTTATTTACTGTTGTACACCTTTATTATACTCCTGCTTATACATAGTTAGATTAGCCCCTTTTACACTTGTGTAGCTTAGAATTTGTGTATACACTAGTTTACTTTCCCCGTCACCTGCTTTGTATATTACTGTTATATTGCAGCTTTTCTTCCTTTCCTTCCGCCCGGTGCCTTGGAGTCGCCGGAGGAGCGGATGGGAAGCCACTTAGTCTTTATGACTAACGGTTGCTACGTCACTCTTTTTAGGAGCAAACTCAGTGATATAGCAGCGTTTAACACCGGAGGCCAGCCAGATCAGGTGTGCAGGGCTGGGGTTTATGGTACCTTAGCTGCCGTTAGTGACAGAGGCGGGTGAGTGTTCTGAGATGTAGCCCTTGGGGCATTTAGCTGGTTACTCTGATGATTTGCAGGAGCTTGTGTAGCTTTCTGTTTTTCTTTGTACTGTTTTGGACATTATTACTTATTGTGAATCTTTGGTTTTTAATGCTTTCTATTATTGATGGGTTGGCGCTGTGTAGTTGGTTTGGCCGGCAGAATAGGCGTCTTGTGGGGGAGGCTAGCTCGTGTGCTGGCGCTTCCGCAAGGCGGCTGTCCTGGGCATAAGACTCCCCTCGGCCGTGTTGTGTGTACCGGGAGGGGTATCTTACAAATGGTATCAGAGCGCAACGATCCTGAGATAAAGAAGTCCACTAGACCACTAGGCTACCACTGCTAGCTAGATCAGTTTGAGGACAAACTGATGCAGCGGAAGCGTTGGTGTGCCCATGTGTAATTCACAATAAGTATGTCCGCTTTTTCCTATAGAAAGTGCCAACCTGAGCCAAACTCGTACCCTTACATACAAATGCTGGCTCACTCCGAGACAGTAATTGGTATTCTCATTCCAACAATTAGAGTTGGTTTGACATAGTATTGATGCCAACCTAACTAGGATACCGTTTTGGTCGACTTAGCAGGATATGTCGGGACATACCCTAACCTTATACCGATCTCGGGGATGATGTGACCAAGCAATTAATGACCTTGATTGACTAAGGGAAGAGTTTAACGTGAGTGTAGATGCTATAGACTCACACCCTGAGAATTCTATCACAGTTATGGAGTAATATTATCACCTTACCCAAAAATTTTAGGGCAATCTCAATGAGATTGGTGCTTGTAGTCTATTACCAGCTTAGTGAGAGACCACCAAGCATGTCTTTTTTACTGTATGTCGATGCCTCCCACTTCTATTTATGTAGAAGGTTTCATATGGAGGAGATATGATAAGAATTCGGATCCAGAGAAGGCTCATTTTGGGACGAATGTGTTATATTGGTGGTAGAAGAAACTCAGTCGAAGAGATACGGGGGCTTATCTCTTCGTTTATTGGGCTAGTTTTGTACCATCTTGGATCCCTTGAGGAGTTAGAATCTTTGTAATTTTTGGCATTGGAAGTTTTGATCCTTGAGAAGTTAGTTTACCTTAAGCAAAGCAGACTGCTAAGGCTATGTTTGGGTTGATATGAATTTTATTAGCGGAATAAGAGAGGAAAAACATTTTTGAAGATGATCATTTTCTCTATATTGTTCTAAGATTATGTGGATAGGTAATGAGGAGAGTAGTAAATCTACACTTTGGGGATATGCAGCTATGTTGTGATAACTTTATAACTGGGAGGTTAATGAAATTTTGTGCATGCATTGCGGGTATGATGATACACTACCCCTGAGTTTGGAAAATTTGTGGTGAACATTCCCTTAGTGTTGTAATTATTTGATGTTGGGAAATTAATAAGTATTCGGCGGTGGAGTCAACAAGATTAATATGACTTGATTGATGATCTAAAATCCGAAAAGTTTTTATAAAATAACCATGCATGCCATGGATGATCGTTGACAGGGATGGTGGGGCGCTTGTAATGGATTTGATTTAGTTTATCATATCGTGAAGTATGCCCTACTTT
This sequence comes from Dactylorhiza incarnata, assembly GCA_033032865.1. Classification (NCBI taxonomy): domain Eukaryota; kingdom Viridiplantae; phylum Streptophyta; class Magnoliopsida; order Asparagales; family Orchidaceae; genus Dactylorhiza; species Dactylorhiza incarnata. The sequence continues at coordinate 3,224,429 of JAWHQI010000154.1, read as the reverse complement.
TGGTAGCCTGCATAACTCGTGTCGAAGGGAAAATCATTCCGGGCCTCGCACCTTGGTTCATGTTAAGTTCAAACATATATAAATGTACCGGGTGATTGGATGTTATTGGTGCATGCTCTCATTACAATGAGATGCAGCTTGGTCGTCGCTGTAAAAATTTGAATTTCTACATCACGGCTGATATATAAGTGCGTCGATTCGGGGATCTATAGGGAAAGAACTCTAAGTCGAGGAAGGTATGCCCCTAAGGTTTGTGTCCATATGTGAGATGAATGTACCATATGGGCGGTGGAAGAAATTTAGCCCAAAAACGTATGGGGGCTAATCCTATTTCTTCGTTTATTGGCCTAGCTAATGGACCAACTGAGGTTTCACCGGGAGTTAAAAATCTTTGCAGACTGCTTCACTTAGCCTTGCTATAATGGTGTTTTCTCATCTAAGTCGTTACAAGTCGACGATGTTAGAATTATGTACACCTTGATGAATGAGTCATTTTAAGCAAGGTAGATGGTTAAACACCAAGTTTTGGATTACGTTGAGTCCCCTACCAGAATGACAGATGTGAGTACCTAAAGGATGGTTATGTCGTTGCTCTGATCGAAGGTTATGCAGAGACGTAGACCAAGGAGAAATGACGATCTAAAACCTTTTGGGAAATACACCGAGGTTGTCGAGTTTTCATACATGCATGCCTAGAGAAATCATATAGCTGGGTAATTGAGGATATGAATACACCCTGCTGAGTGACAATTAGGACCTTTGTGGGTGACGTTGAGTAAAATTTAGCACGGTTTTAGATGGATGTCAATGCTATATGAAGGATGCGATGACATCCTGATGTGATGGTAAGGACTTGGTGGTAGTCCTTGGGTTTTAATAGCATGAGTTCCATCATTAGAACCTTATGGGTGTAGTAAGTGAAATCTTGAATCCTCTTGATAGTGTTGTAGTGCCTCTCAGTGATCAATGGTCGGTCCGATGACCGCGCGACAAATTTTGGGGGACGCCTTGAAATTTGTTGAGTTGGAGTTGTATTTGATTGTTGATCAACGAGGTGTGTTTATAAGTGACATATTTAGGATAATTGGTTTAAATCGTAGCACTCATAGTGCTAAGGTTTTACAACGTGGTTGTTAAGTTAACAAATTCACAACAGTGGTGTCTATGCACTGATTTGCGTACATATATAATGATATTGTAAACTAAATAAAATTACCAAGGATGTGTGTTGGAGACTCTTGAAAAAACCAGTATGATATTGATGCAAGACAACTGTTGATGACACCTGCTATAGAGATATAGTGTTTTGAGATCTAGTCCTGCAAGGTGTAAACGAGCTGGTGGCTCGGCAGTCTTGTTGGTTTGCAGAACCTGTACATCGATATAGATGTTGGTAGTGGTAGCCTGTTGCATCGTGCTTTTATATATAAATAGCCTGCTTGATGCCGTTCACACCAAGCCCTTGCTAAATGTTCCCTTGTATGTTGTGTGCTTGAGATTAAGTCACAACATAATCAGTTAGACTGAAGTAGTGATTTTTGAAATAGTGTGTGTCATTATTAGTTCGTATGACTTCACAGGGCAAGAGTGCGCATGCAATCTAGTCCCTATGTATAAATCGCAACAATTGAGAATGCATATATACGCTTGAAATTATTATGGATGAAGTGCCCACGAATGATTATGATGAGTATATTTTACTCTCATCCAGAAATCCTCATAGCCTCAACCTAATATTTCGAGGACGAAATTGTTTCTTCGTTTATTGAATTTGTAACATCCCGATTCGAGCTAGACCCCTTGTGCGCGTTTTGAGTCAAGCGAGTTGGCTTGGGCCCGGGGTGTAGTGAGGCCCAGGCTTGCACCTGAGCCGGGGAAGTGCACTTGGCAAATGCGGCGAGTACCAGTTCTATTCTTTGTCCCGACGGTTGCTGTATCGGGATCCGAGCGGTCCGGAGAGCATAACTTGAGCGATAAAACTCAAAGGAGGCGTACCGCCTTGAAGGAATTATAGTACGTACGTTAGCTCAAATGACACGGTCTGCGAATAACATATTTATTCAAAAGGCGATATGCAGCGGACGATCTCGGTATTCACCCCAGTCAGTTTTGTTAGACTCGTGAAGCCTATACGAGTTCAACAAAACTGTCCGCGCTCGATGCTGATGAGAATCGGCGAATTTATTAATGTGGTCTGCGAATAGCATATTTATCCAAAATGGTGAAATTGACCAAACGACCTCACAATTGACCCCAGTCGGTCTTGTTAGACTCGTAACAATAGTACGAGTTCAACTAATTTATCCGTTTGCGATTCCGACGTCGTTTGAAGGAGTTTTGACGTTTAAGTCAAATTATGCCGCAAACGCTCCGGGGAGCGTAAAATAGGCAAACGAACTCGGATTTGATCGTGGACTGTTCCGATAGATGCGTATCGGCGAGACGGTCGTAACGAGCCCATCCGGGATAAATTCCGAGCATTCTAGAGCAATATGCAAGCGTTTGAATGCTTTAATTAATGTTTTCATATAATAGTAATAATATTAATATTAATATTAATATATATATTTTATATATATACTTAAACTTAGGTCTTCCCCATTTGCCCGATCCCCCTCCCAGAAGCCCGCCGTCAAGCTCCCCCTCTCTCTTGCTTTCTTTCTCTCTCTAGCTTTCATGGTCGATCACCACCAAACCGCAACTCCTCCGGCGATATTTCTCTCTTCCCGGCGAGCTTCCAAGTGGAGCACCATCTTCCTTCTCCAAGCTCCATGGCCGAACCTCCTCTTCAAACTTCTCCGTTTCCGGCGAGATCCCCGCCGAAAGCAGCGCCTCCTCCTTCTCCGTCTCCGGTCGACAAAGCATCAACTCCGACAACTTCCTCCGCCAAGGCCGGCGATCTCCTCTTTCCCCGGCGAGATCCATTTCTTATGGCAACCGATCACTCCAACGAGATCTCCTACAACACAACCAGTCCATGCAACCAGAGTGCAGCTCCCCTCCTTCAGCAAACTTGTTCTCAGGTGAGCAGCACTAGAAAATAAGGTTGCAGAAATGGCAAGAGGTGTAGCTACAGTCGACTTGCAGGATCTCCTGATGAAATCCATCGTGGATGTCGCTGTCAAGATTCACAGTTTAGAAGTTGGGAAAGCATTTGGTAATTGCAAGAAAACATATCTATATTGGTAAAATTTATGGCCGCCAGATTTCTTCTAAGTGGGATCTTATTGCAGATGGACAAAAAGAAAATAGGATCTTGCATTTCACAAAAGTGATAGAGTATGTGAAGGAGGGGCTCTATGAAGTGTTGTTTGAACAAGTTACTAAAGAGTAGGGAGAAGCGTATTCCTCTCGGCATGGCATTGTTTGTTGCAAGAGAAAATTATAACCGGCATCCACAACGCTTTCGTTCTCCCCACCGTGTCATGTAACCAAGTGCAACGACGGACAAATGCCGCATTCGCGGCTATTGGGTAGCATGCATGGATACTCGGTGAGCTTCCTCCCCTCTCCCTTGGTGCTAGTTTCCTAGATCACACTAGGTGAGATATCGATCTCAATAGAGTCGATTGGAGAGCAAGCCGTGAAGAGACGGCCTGAAATAAATGTTCCGGGTAAATGTTCCGGCTACTTCCGACCGCTAACACGTCGCCCGTCGATGTACCTCAAAGCGAGGAAGGTGGTGGCGGTGTTAGTCGGTCGGTTTGGGGTTTTTGGTGGCCGACGAAGAGATGTGTTATATTTCAGGTTGGGCAGATCGCAGCCCTAGGCTGGGGGTAGACGATGAGGTGATCGTCTGATGTGCTTAAGATGTGTGCTAGTAATTTTATTTTAATAACTGCAATTTTCTTTCACTCTTACATAGCCGAGTTTAAAAAGAATTATGTTTAGGGCACCTCTTGTTTTAGTTTTAATCATAACCTAGAAAACTGACCTAAGAGTAATTAGTGGGTGTAATCACCCCTAATGGCCCCAACCTTTTGGTGGCATGTAGTTGTGTATATGAGTAGTCTCTGTTTCAATTTGAGGACAATTGGATTTCATCTTAATGGTGAACCCCCAAGGGGTATTTTGATGCCCTAGGTTTGAAAACCACTTAGCCTTGGTGGCTTGTAGATTTTGGAGCTTAGCCATAAGGTCTTATCCAAATCCAGTGGTAATAGGGCTTGGGGATTGTGTAGGGTATTGCTCATCATCAAAGGGTGATTGGAGCAATGGAGACCAAAAACCCTAGCCCATACCTCTAAAATTACTTAATTGCCCTTTTGGGCCTTAATGAAGCAACCAGGACCTAAACACATATTTAGACAACCAAACTTCATCCCTAGGTAGGGAATAGGGTTATAGGGCTAGGATAATCATCATGAGACTTGTTAGAGGCACATAGTACTTTTCTCCCTAATAAATGAAATTGCCACCTTTTCCTTAATAAAATAAAATGCAAGGTCATATGACCTTGTATGACTTTGATATGCTATGAGTGGCTGTACATATTTTGAGGAGCCCTGTAGCTCCCTAGATAACCCTTGAAAACAGACTGTGTAATTAAGGTTTGTAAGTTTGCTGTCATGTATTACACAGCCAGCTTGTTGAGTTTGTTTGAGGATGAATCACGTGGAATTGGACCTTCGGTTCAACATAAAAATTGTAGCCCTTGTTGTTAACTTTCCAGAATGGGGTGGCACGTAAATTTTAGTGTAGTGAAACTCTCAGAATTTCAGTTTTAGTATTCTGTGTCTTGGTAGCCTAAGTCTCGATGAATTTTGGAATAACTTCATTGATACTTGTTGTGTTCAAAACAAAAATTGTAGAGATGATGTTGATGATGATGTGCATATCGCTGTAGAATTTCATGATTTTTAGATGAATATTTATTGTCATTTTGTGAATAATAAATTGTGATCGTAACAAAGCAGCGAGTCTATGCTAGAGGCTTCAGCGAGATCGGAATTGAATGGATCCTTGTTTATATATATTTTGGTGATTTACCTTGTTTTGTTCATCGGAGGATGTTTGGAATTGGTAGATAAATGTTGATGACAATGTGGACGTCTCTCTTAAATTTCATAATTTTCGGATATAAACTTGCTGTGATTTGTCAATATTAGGTTATAAAATTATTGTGCCGTAAATAGCTATCAAGACTATTCTGAATGAGCTGGGATATGGTGTAAACACTTAAGACGCTAACCCTGACGTGTAGAGGAAATTTTAGAAGTCTTGGGTTAATATAGCCATTTGATTGATCAAATGTTTGATGACGCTCTAGGACAATAAATATGTGCATGAAACTTTAGGCAGGTTGTGATTTGAATAGTGCTCCTAATTACACTATATGTAAATGTTATTATTATGATTTTAATATAACATTGGAGGTGATTGACCTAAATATTGGAGAAAGTTATGTAATGAACGATTGATGGCGTAGTATGTATTAACATTTAAATATATATGTTGAATCTAATAGGGTTGGGTGAGAAACAACCCTTGAGTAAAAGCCGAGCTTAGTCTTATAATATCATGATAGTCTTCTGGTAATAATCTTGAGTCAATTGGATGAATATTTGTAGTACCTCCCCTTATGTGGTTCATATAACTCATTTGGTCTGCGAATAGTAAAACGGTAGAATGAAGATAACTTGCAGGCCACTAGGTGGGAATGGGAGGTAGTTGGTGTACCTGATTTGGATGAAGAGGTTGAGGACACCAAAAAGGAGCTTAGGTGATGAGAGAGTGCTTGGTGAGCTATGGGTAAGGCTGTGCTCGGGATTGACAAAAGATCGTCTTTCCCCTTAGAGGGTCATAAAGCACCGAGGTTTAATTCAAGTGAGATGATAAGAGGGTAATCTTATGGGTGGATACCAATAATACTAAGTGTCTTGAGAAAGGGAACTTTGGGGTGTCGTCCCATTGTAGTTCCTAGTACCGTAGCGAGCCCCTTACAGGGTAACCCTCGGGAAGTCCAAGATTAACCCTAATTGCAATAACATTTAAAGTAGGCAAGAGTAGCCATAGTAGGGTAAGATTGGATTTATGTAACTCCTCCCAGTTGCGGGAGTGGCAGGATTGTGGTGCTCGGTTAGACGAGCGGGAACCTCGAGGGGATGATTATCCCGGTAACATTCTCAAAAATGTGGCAGGTCTTCGGTACTAGGCAGGTCGTCACTCCGACCGCGGTACGTTGACTTAGCGGGTGTGTAGGGGTCTAAGGGGCCAGCTTGGCTGCGTGTCGGGACGACAGTTCCCCGAAGACACCTCTCACTTGGCTCACAGTCTGGTGGACTCCAGCAAAGAGTACGCAGAGCTCCGCGGTTGTTTAGCGTCGAGGCGTACGTGCGGTCTAGGCCTGGTAGAGTGCATACCCGCCTAGGAGTGGACAGCCCGGTCCGCTACCACCGTGTGTCACAGCGGTTGGTACCCGAGAGGTTGGCTTCCTCTCAAATAGAGGGAACTACAAAGGTCTATGCGCATAGAGTCATGTGTGTGAGTTTCATTGCATAAAACATTCATGGCATAGCATAGCATACGCACTTGCGGATCCTCATCGTATAAATTAGTATGGGCTCTTTTATATGATGAGTTATAATTCCTGGATATCCTAACTTATAAGTTTGTATGGGCATTCATATAAGTTAGGGTACGAGATTGATTACTTGTCGCTACTGTTCTTACTGCCTTGCTTTACCTGCTTTACCTGCTTTACTTACTGTTTATTTACTGATGTACACCTTTATTATACTCCTGCTTATACATGGTTAGATTAGCCCCTTTTACACTTGTGTAGCTTAGAATTTGTGTATACACTAGTTTACTTTCCCCGTCACCTGCTTTGTATATTACTGTTATATTGCAGCTTTTCTTCCTTTCCTTCCGCCCGGTGCCTTGGAGTCGCCGGGGGAGCGGATGGGAAGCCACTTAGTCTTTATGACTAACGGTTGCTACGTCACTCTTTTTAGGAGCAAACTCAGTGATATAGCAGCGTTCAACACCGGAGGCCAGCCAGATCAGGTGTGCAGGGCTGGGGTTTATGGTACCTTAGCTGCCGTCAGTGACAGAGGCGGGTGAGTGTTCTGAGATGTAGCCCTTGGGGCATTTAGCTGGTTACTCTGATGATTTGCAGGAGCTTGTGTAGCTTTCTGTTTTTCTTTGTACTGTTTTGGACATTATTACTTATTGTGAATCTTTGGTTTTTAATGCTTTCTATTATTGATGGGTTGGTGTTGTGTAGTTGGTTTGGCCGGCAGAATAGGCGTCTTGTGGGGGAGGCTAGCTCGTGTGCTGGCGCTTCCGCAAGGCGGCTGTCCTGGGCATAAGACTCCCCTCGGCCGTGTTGTGTGTACCGGGAGGGGTATCTTACAACTAAAGCCGCGAGCACAGACTCGTGCACCAAAGCCGCGAGCACAGACTCGTGCACCAAAGCCGCGAGCACAGACTCGTGCAAGAAAGCCGCAGGCATAGACTTGCGCAAACTAACTCTTTATATATGTATACATTTGAAAGCCGCGGGCTCCGTCTCGTGCAAAGCTCATTTAAAAAAAAACAAAACAAACTATGCAGGTGCCAACAACCAGATTAACAGGATCACGCAAAGAAGTGAATACGATAAACACGATAACCGCGTCAGCTCAACGCTGCGCACAAAACAGACAAAGATACGGAAAGCGAAAAAGCAAAAAAGCCAACTCAGAACGACACACAAGCGAACAATGGTATGGAAAACAAGAAAACAGGAGACGGCCAACATCAATCCTCGGCTGCGTCCGAGCACTCATCCTCCGAAAGGTCTCCCGCTCCAAGACAAGCGGTATCACACCCGAACTTCCTCCCCACCAGGCACAGAGTCTTCTGAATGCCGCGCTGGAAGGCGACTTCGCGCTCGTCCTCCAACAAGGGCTCGACCTCCTTCGTCATGACCTCGGCACGGATCTCCTCCGCCATCTGGAACCGCTCCTCGACAAAAGCAAGAGAATCTCGGAACTCGACCACTCCGGCCTCCTTGGCATCCTCAAGGCTGCGCTCGACCGACGACAGCCGCTCCACTCGCTCCGCAGAAAACCCAGCTCCCCCTCCATGCGAAACATCTCCCCCTGAGCCTCAGACAACTGACGAAGCGCATCCTGGGCAAGCGCCTTGTCTCCACCATACGCCTCCTGTAGCTTCTCAACCTCAGATCGGGAAGAAGAGAGGTCCGCCTCCAGCTGCTTGACGCGGGACAGATCGCGATCCCTCCTCTTCTGTAAAGCAGACATGTCCCTCTTCATCACGCTCAGCTCCTCCTGGAGGGAGATGTAGCTATCCTTGAGGCCCACGTAACAGTCGTTCCACGTGAGAGCGACATTGGTCAGAACGTTCGCCTGCAAACACGAAAGAAGCAATCAGGAAACATAAACAATGAAAGCAAAGACAAGTCAAGACCCAAGAAAGGAGAGCTTCACTTACTGCAGAAGTCATCGCCTGGAGGGATGAGGAAACTCGCCTCGACGGTGGATGAGGAGGAGGTGGCGGCAAGTCTCCCTGCCCGACTTGATCGGCGGCGGGGGACGTCAGAATCTCGACCTCCGGGTCGGATGGGATCGGCTCTCTCCGACAACGACTCGGGTCGGCCTCGTGATCGTGGCTCCTAGGCTCCGGCAAGGTGGAACACGAACCAGGAACTCTGTTCCTGAAGACAATCTTCCTCTTTTTTCCACGCTCCAGGGGAACCGCAGCCTCCCGCTCAGGGTCCCAAGAAAGCCCCACCGAAAGCAGTCGACCCTCCTCCACGCAGTTGTGCACGCTGAACAAAGCCTTCGACAACCCCTCTCGGCCGGGAAAGCCGGGGATGGGAATGAACTCGTCTTCCCGACCGGTCAGCCGGCGACAGCGTCCAGGGAGTGACCTCCAAAGCTCAGGCAGCTCCCAACGATTTCGAACATATCCATAAAGGGTATTCCCGTGCCGATAATCTGTCTTCTCGCCAAAATGAAACCAGTTTTTGTTGCTTCGAACCTCAATCCGGCCGCCCGAGTCAGTGGTAGCCTCGCACCAATCCTTGAAAAGCTCGAGTGAAAAGCGCGCGCTGTGCTCCCGAAAGAGCACCACCAGCCCCATGATATTCGACATCCCGGCGGGCGTAAACTGGGTAATTAGGACGCCGCAGAACCAAAATATTTCGATAGCTTCCTCCGATGGAGGGATGCGGAATTCAGACTTCAGGCAACTCTCAGAAAGTGTCATGTAACCCGTGGGTGGATTCTGGACGCGCTCCTCCGCTCCCGGGATTTTCACCTCAACATTCGGAGGCAATCCGAACCGCTTGCGCCACATCTCGATTCGCGCACCGTCAAGTGAAGAATGTAGGCGCATCGGCCTCGACTGACCGCCCCGCTTCGAAGCCTACAAGAAAGAGCAAGCACATAAAAACGAGCGTTAAAAAGAAACCGAATCAGAAAATCCAAAAGGTTACAAGTCGCCTCTCCGCGCACCAAGCACGCGAGCACCGGAGGCCCGCACCGCCAGCCTCACCCGCACGCGAGAAACAGCCGCACGCGAAGGCACAGTCCGCGCGCAGGAGCCAGCGCGCACCGTCCACACGCAGGCACCCGCGCGCGGGAGCGCGCAGCGCGGCACCTGCGCGCGGGAGCGCGCAGCGCGGCACCCGCGCGCGCGGGCGCGCGGGAACAACGCCTGTGCGTACCACGAGCAGGGGCCGCACCCGCGCGCAGGAGCGCGCAGCGCGGCGCCCGCGCGCGCAGGCGCGCGGGAATCCCGCGCGCAGGGGCGCGCTCGCGCCAGCCGGGCGCCCCACCGCCGGCCCCGGCCGGGCGCAAGCATGCCCGGGTGCCGCCCCTCCGCCGGCTCCGGCCGCGCGCGATCACGCCCGGGCACCGCCTTTTCGACCGCTCCGGCCGCGCGCAAGGGTGCCCGGGCACCGGCCGCCCGCGCACCGCTCACCGCGCGCCCTCCCGTCCGCCGCTGGCCGTTTTTTCCCTCCGCTCCTATTTTGAAAAAACAAAAAACAAAAGCAGCTTACCCCGACCATCGTCCGACGCACCCTGCAGAGATGACAACCAGATCCGCTGCCGACTGTTCAAAAACCTTCGCACTCCCTCCCAAGGTTTGGACTACGAAGGTTTGGGGGGCTTATGATGGGTACTCATAATAGAGCCTCATATTTATAAAAGAACTTGGTAGAGATCTTCTTAGAAAGACAACGAATATTTCCAAAGACGAATTACTTTCAAAGACGGATCATTTCCAAAATCTCTCCTCCCCCAATTTGGCAGGAAAAGTAAGACGCGCAAAGCCGTCGCAAACACGACAGAGAGTCCCCCACCCATCGCGGGGGGAATTCCCACCGCCGCGCCGCGTCCCGGAAGGGACGCGGCCAAGTCGCGCCCCCTTGGGGCGCGGCCTTGGCCGCACCCCCTTATGGTGCGGCCAAGCCGCACCCCACGCGGGGTGCGGCCAAGCCGCACCCCCTCAGGGTGCGATCAAATCCGCACCCCCTCGGGGTGCGCCCGGGCCGCACCCCCTCTTGGACGCGCCTACGTCGCATCCCCTAAGGATACGGCCGCGCCCACCCCTCCTCGAGGTGCGGTCTGGGGCCCGCTCCTCGCCGAAGGATCCCGGTCCCCCTTTTAGGGGGCGACCCCCCGATTCGCCGTCCGCCCGAGGCGTCCCCGTGGTTCGTTGCGCACTTGGAGCGCTTCAGCACTAGCGCGCGCTCAGAACGTTTCTGAGCGCGATCAGGAGGCTTTCTCACTTTTTGTCTTTCCGGCTTCTCACTTTTTGGGTTTCCGGCTTCTCACTTTTTGTCTTTCCGGCTTCTCACTTTTTGGGTTTTCGGCTTCTCACTTTTTGTCTTTCCGGCTTCTCACTTTTTGGGTTTCCGGCTTCTCACTTTTTGTCTTTCCGGCTTCTCACTTTTCAGGAACAGTCAGTCGCCTTTTTCGCCTCCAACGGAACTGCCCGAACTGCCCGAGCTGCCCAAGCTGCTCGAGGGGCAAGGTGGTCATTTACGAAAAATGGCGATCCGAGGGCCCCGAACCGGAGAATATGATTCGTCCACCGAGCATTTATGGAAACTACCAACGACAAAATTACCGGGTCGCCCCCGGCCAAAGCTATAAAAGGAGCCCCAAGGCTTCATTTGAAAGGACCTTGACTTCTGGATCCGGGAGAGCTCCTTGCAGACTTTTGCGGAATTCTCTTTCGGCGCTTGAAGATCTCCTTCGTGGACTTGAAGATCTTCATCATCCCGAAAGGCTACTAGCATTCTCAGAAGAAAAAGGCGACTAGCCTTCTCACTTCCGAAAGGCGACTAGCATTCTCAGAAGGAAAAGGCGTCTAGCCGTCTCACTTCCGAAAGGCGACTAGCATTCTCAGAAAGGAAAAAGACTTAGTTTTTCCGAGAGGTGACCTGTCACCCTCGGAGCTCGTTCTCTCTCTCTCTCCAAATATTGTAACGAGCAGCGGCCTGTCGCGCTCAAGTTCTAGTTTCCAAGTTGTAACCCCCAGAAGATAGTGAAGTTTGGTCGGCACAGCTCCGGCCGCATGGTTTTTTACCCTTTCCGGGTTTTCCACGTTAAAAAGTCCTTGTGTACTCAGCAAATCTCTAATTGACTGTTTGCGCGCTTAGTTCGCTCACGAGCTAAAGTGGTTCAAGTGAACCGGTCTACCACGAGCCCTAAGCGTTCCGCAACAAATCTCATTCATTATATTTAGGGTGGTGTTAAAAGCACACTCAAAACGCTATATGCACATCAATTTTAAGAAAAAAGACATAAATGTGCTATATGCACATCAATTTTAAGAGAAAAAGACCTAATGATGTGCAGACATTCATTTTTGATGTGCTTTTAACACCACTCTATATTTAATACTCCAAATAAATTGAATGTAACAATAAATTATTAAAACAAAAAATCTCCCACCACGAAAAATCAAAATTCATGTTGTTTAATAAACTCTTTAGACATTTTAAGAATTACCCTTAGCACATGATTAAGGGTCTACTGACGTATAACAATACAACTAATTCCATGGCCGAAACATTTCAAGTTTCATATAACAATCTCTTCCGATGACTACCGGATACAAGAATAAGTGAAAAAATGACCGATCCGATGACTACCGGATGTATATTCAAACGGATACAAGAATAAGTGAAAAAATGACCGTCCGATGACTACCGGATGTGTCAGACATGCACGATCCGTGGCAAAATCTAAAATCTTGACTGCAATCGGCCTAGCGGACGCACAAAATTCATCGGGAACCTTCGACGTCAATGTACAGCGTCCAACCCGTAGCCACCACCGGAGAGGAAGCATCGTCGAGGCCGACTGTACTCACTCACGCCTTCGACACCACACCTGCACCTCTCCACCCCCACGAGCGCAAACCTAGCCGATCCCCTCGCCACACAACACCTCCTTTGAACTCCGTTGTAGGAGGTCTCCGAAGTGGAGGCTACCGGCACTCCTTCCACCTCAACGGGAGAGCAGCGCTCCTCCTTCCCGAGAAGTGGATCGAGAATAACGGACGTGCGGGCATCTCCTCGTCACTTCACGCAAACAAGGGGGTGGAATAACGAATGGGCGGCGGTTTCTCCTTTCGCGCAAACTTCCTAGCAAATATTCATGAATGCTGGATGTAAATGACTAATGTGTAGAACTGCAGTAAATGTGGAGACTGTCAAGTTTTGGAACCATTTGCTGGTAGAAATTGTTAATAAACTACAAACTAAAATTTTCATAATGCGGGAAAATTTATCCATGTTTTTGAAGATTTCGCTCCAAAGGTCGAGATGCAGATAACATAAGAGTTTGGAGTCCACCCTTCACAACAACCGTCAAGAGTTTCGTAGAATTTCTGGAGATCTCCGCATCGTGCTTGTAATGATTTCAACAGACCAAAACAGGTTGAAGCTTTTACTAGAGCAAGGAAAAGCTACTTTCAGATAGCTCAACTGGAGATAGAAAATGCAACTGATAGACGGTAGGTGTAGATCTACTTGTAAACAAATTTCCATATACAAGTGATGGCAGCCTGTGTTGAAATCATTAATCCAGACCTTCGAATCTGTGAAGTCGCCGGTAGTTAAAGTAGAAGAAAGAACCGAAGAGTTAGCTGAAGACGAAGAGCTTCAGAATTAATAGAACTAGAAATTCAATAGTCAATCTGATTGTATAAATATGCAATCGAGTGAGGAGAAGAAATGTATGAAGCGAGAGAGAATATGATTTGGAAATCATTCTGAAATGAAGAACTTATCACTCCCGTTTTATCTTCCTGTCTCTCCTCTGTTGTCTGCATACTTTACCTTTATTTTGCCATAGTAGTATTAGAGCGAGGTTGAGAGCTTCAAAACCATCAGAACTCGATTTCCTCTTTTGAGTCGTCCTTTAAACTCACGGATCGATCTCATCATATGTCTTTCCCCAATTCCAATCAAATGTTTCATTACTGGCAAATTGCCGTCCCCATCTTCGAAGGAGAATGCTACGACTTCTGGACATATGAGGATTCTTTTTAAGTCTCAAGGACTGTGGGAGCTCGTGCACAATGGACTATACGATCCTCCATCTGCATACTCCAAGGAGCCTGCTGATTCAAACAGGACCAAGCAGAAGAACAGAAAAGATATTCAAAGGCGCTGCTTTATATTCACCAAGGCGTCAGTAAAACGTTTATCCGAGGATCATGGGGGCCGCAACATCCAAGGAAGTATGGAATACCCTTTACACCGAGTATAAGGGATCCAACAAGGTAAATGTCCATCAAATTACAAAGCCAATTGAGACAATTTGATACATTACTCATGAAGGATTCAAAAACCATACACTCCATTTCTAGAACCATGAGCATTGACAATCAGATTCAAAGCCCGAGGGATAAGAATAAAGTAAGAAAATCCTCCCCAAAATACTAAAAAGCTTGCCACCCAAATATGATTCAGTTGTCACGGCCGTTGAGGAGTTCAAAGATCTCACAGCTCTGACAATACCTGAACTCATGGGTTATCTTCTGGCCCATGAAGAACGATTACGACGAGCTGATGAGCCTTTGGAACAGGCATTCCAAATGAAGTCTCAGATCTCTAGTACAAACATATGGAGAAAGCCAGCTCACTGCCAAGCGCTGCAAGAAGCCAATACAATTTGAAGAGGACCATTGGTTTAAGACAAAAGGAGGAAGCAAACTTTACAGAATCACCGGATCGAGTATTTTACTTAAATCAGAAAATTGAAGCGCACAACAATAACATTCGGTTCATTGACAGTGGATGCTCAAACAATATTTCAAACTCCAACAGTCATTTACTCACCTGGATGAATCCATAGAATCTTCAGTGATGCTTGGTGATGGAAAACAGCCGAGGATAGGAGGAAAAGGCTTAGCCCCTGTTGAAACAAAATCAGGGAATATGAGCCTTATCCACGACGTCTACTTCGTTCCAAACATATCATAAGACTTTCTCAGCGTTGGCTAACTAATGAAAAGAGGTTACCAACTGCAATTCAAAGGTGATGCTTGCAGCATAAGGGACAAAGTTTCAGGTCATTTCATCGGTACAAATGGCAGAGAAAAAGATATTTCCTTTACATCTATGTTCACCCACTGAGAAGGCTTATATCAGCACAACCATGTCCAAGTCAACACTTTGGCACAAGAGGTTGGGGCATCGGAAGTATCAAGATTTGAAGGCAATGAAGCTCAACCAAATGGCCATAGGCCTGCCAGACATCATAGATAAACATGAAATCTCTGAAGCCTGTGTGGTTGGAGAAAATCATAGACTTCCATTCCCATCCAAACCTTCCTGGAGAGCTCGTCAGCCACTGAAATTAATCCACGCATATTTATGAGGCCGGTGTAAGACCCCCCTCTACCCTCCTGGAAATAGGCACAAAAGAGAAAGCTTACCGCACACCGTGACCAAATCGAGTGATCAAAGTGCCTAACGGGAAAGTAGAGATGAACGTCTCAAATAAGCGGAAGACTAAGCTACTATTATTGACTGATACACTAAAGTGTGTATACAAAATATAATTTGATAAGACAAGTGTACCTATCGTATTATAGCATATGATATTTTAAAATAAAATATCAAATGCCGTATTCCACGAGTTTGTTGATTACTTCTACTCACAGAATTACTTTTATTTTATCTAAATAATGTGGTTGGGTAAATTATAATAAAATAAAAGAGAAACTAAAGATTAAGAGAGAAATAAGAAAAAAAGTAGCACTTGATCTAGAATCTCTCTAATCGAAATATTAAAACTCAAATTGAATCATAAGCATTTTAATAAAATATCTTGACCATGGAGTTTCCTAAATTATGATAGCACATCTCTCGAGAAATATTATCACATAGCCTTAGGTTGATCGACCGAATTCTCATTCTATAATCAAAACCCCTAAGCTCGCTTTACGAAGTGAACCCCTCGATTGGATTTGACTCAAATCCAGAAGATTTACTCGTATTCACGGATCTCTCGACTAACTAGAATACGGATCTTAGTTGACTATTATATACCGGAAATATGAAATCAATAATTAATAAATCAAAGGTAAATCGAAGACTTCAATGCAAGAGCTTATGAAAACAAAAAGAACAATATATTAATATTTCAATTTAAAGTTTATCATGACCAAGTACTAAGGATATTTAGTTATTAATCATGATGAAAGATTGATACCAAAAATCATAAGAATACATGATAAAGACAAACTTACAAATTCCAAATTCCAAATCTATCTTTACATGAAGAGCCTTCTCACGTTCTCTCTTTAAAATGAACTAAAATAGAAATACATAAAATAAAAGACAGTTCTGAGCTAAAAACAAGATATCTAGACTCCTGTGATGCTTCTGTACTTATAGGTGGAAAATCGAAAGTACACGACGTGTACTTGGGGCATGTAGCTGGAAACCCGCCATCTTGAAAGCCCGGGAAACGTCCAGGAGGAAATGTGCCGTTTTGGTCATAAATCGGGTTACACGTCCCGGGTACACGATGTGTACCTAAGACGTGTTCTCGATGAACTGTTTCTGTTACCCGCCGCGACGTAAAGAGGTCCTTTACTGATATTTAATGAGTACACGGCCTGGGTACACGGCGTGTACCTGGGGCGTGTAATTTTAAAGTAGCATTTTCTGGTCCACACAGCCTGTGCGTTGAGCTGGAGTCGAAATCAACTGAACACGCCCTGAGTGCACGGCGTGTACTAGGGCGTGTACATAGAAATTTCTCGGGATCTGCTCCAAAACTCCTAAGCATTGTCATGTGTTTTATATCAATAATTCTGCCTTCATTTGACCTGAAACTATAAAAATATGTTAATAAAGCCTTAAAATATAAGAAGACAAGCTAAAGTTAATTTATTTTATTACATAAAAGTAGGGTTAAAATATAACTTCCTCTGCCAACTGGGTCGTGAATCCAAACGACGGAGTTGTTGGCAACAGTAAGGTGCTATAGAAGTAGAAATGTGACTTTAACTCGAGGACATCATTATGACTCAATCAACAGAGTATTGTATGGTGTAAATGACCCATTAACCCTTTATAAGGAGGTTGTTGTGATATATGGCCATCATCTGTGATGGTTGAGTATAGAAGTGGCATGAGGCGTTATACCCAGAAGGCCAAATATTAAGTCCTCTAATTGTTGATGACTGAAGAGCTGAGTAGATGATGCATGAGTACACCATGTTTAAATGAAAATCAGATTCAGTGTGATTCCCAACAGAATTCTCTTGGTTGGTTGTGATCATGTTACAAGTTGTTTGCTTTATTACCCATATGTGTGCTTCGAATTGAAACAAGTAGGTGAGCAGTGAACCAACCTTACATAAACCTTGAAAAGACAACCAAAATCTTGACTGCGAGTTGTTTCCGTAATTATTCCTAGCAGTGCCTGAGTATCTTCAATTGTCCCAATCAAGTCCACTTTATCCACACAGTTTCAATTGTCCCAATCAAGTCCTTGTATCTTCAAGTCACGTAAAACTCATATCACATAATAAAGTAAACCAATTTATGTTCCCTACCATTTTAATTAGTCCAATCAACTCCAATCTAAAATCGTTAGAATTGCATGCAAGCAATTACATAATAGATGTCAATTTTGTAGGGATATAACCCACTTGCACAATCTGGGCACACTAGAAGATAATTAACAGCAATCACACAGAAAATTAAAACACAATCAGAGAACAACAAATTTTACGTAGAAAACTCTCTCTAATGAGGGAAAAACCACGAGGCGGGACACACGAACAATCCACTATAATAATAATAAGGATTACACCAAATAATCTAGGTTTGCCCAACCTAGATACCCCCTTGGATTCACAAGCTGAATCCCTCTTCCCAACTCACGGTGAAAAACAACTTCTCTCCAAACAAGAGCAAGAACTCAAATCTCTCTCCAAGCACCAAAGTAAACGAAGACGAGACTAAGCAAAAAACACTCTTATAGTGAAGACGAAGTCACTGATCTGAGAAATCTATTCTTCCTCCTTGAAGAACTCCTCCGACGACAATGGCCGAACGAACACCTTCTGATACGACGTGCTCTCTGATGTCGGCCGAAAATTGGAAGTTATGTCTCTGTGAACACGTCTCTGTCTATTTAGGGTAAGAGGGCGAACATATCTTGACCGTCCAAAGCAAATACAAGAAGATCCAACGGCTCCTGATCGTGATTTAACAAAAACAGTTTCTGTCTGCTACAGTGACTGTCTCGACGAAATTCGTCGAGACAACTCGACAAAACAAGATGGCGTTCAATTTGTCGAAACATCACTAAACAACTCGACGAATTCGCCGAAACTACTCGACGAATTCAGAGATCACTTAACGAAATTCGGAGACTACTCGACAAATTCGGAGACCATTCGACGAGAGCGGCGAGTCCACTCGACGAATTCAGAGAGACCACTTGACGAATTCGCCGAGACCACTCGACGAATTCACCTAGACCACTCGACGAATTCGCCGAGACCACTCGACGAATTCGCCGAGATCACTCGACGAATAGACTTGTTCATTTGACGGAAAAACTTGTTCATTCGACGAAAAACTTGTTCTCCAACCTGATCTGATTCTTCTCTTTAGGGGCTGGACCCCAACAAACTCCCCTTCCAGACCATAAAGAGGAGTTCCCCAAACCTGACACCTTTAGGTGGGCTTCATGCCGATCAGCAACCGGCACAACTCGTGCTTCTCCCTAGGCACGACCTTCGTCATCATGTCCGAAGGATTTTAATCCGTGTGGACTTTCTCCACCTTCAGCAGCTTCTCCTCGACAACATCATGTATCCAATGATACCTTACATCAATATGCTTCTTCTTGGAGTGGTAGGCGGGGTTCTTGGCCAGAAAAATGGCTCTCTGACTGTCACTGTAGACCATGAACACTTCTTGCTGGAGTCCAAGTTCAAGCATGAACTTCTTCATCCACAAGATATCCTTTGACGCTTCCGTCAGCGCAATATATTCTATCTCTGTCGTCGACAATGCAACACACTTCTGCAACCTCGATTGCCACGACACAGCTCCCCCTGCATAAGTAATAACATATTAAGATGTGGACCTCCGAGAATCAATATCTCCTGACATATCTGAGTCAGAGTACCCAATCAGCATTGACGACCCTCCACCAAACTGTAAACATAAGCTTGTGGTACCTCCGAGATATTGAAGTATCCACTTCACAGCATCCCAATGGATCATCCCTGGATTTGCCAGATATCTGCTCACTACCCCTACTGCATAAGCTATGTATGGCCTTGTGCAGACCATAACATGCATCAAACTCCCCACTGCAGATGCATAGGGGATTTGGCTCATCTCCTCCACTTCCTTCTCAGATGAAGGACACTGAGAGCTAGATAGCTTGAAGTGTCCACCCAACGGAGTAACTACCACCTTGGCCTTCTCCATCATGAACCTCTTTAGCACCTTCTCCACATACTCAGCTTGAGATAGCCATAACAGACCTGTACTCCTATCCCTGGTGATCTTCATCACAAGGATCTTCTTTGCTGGTCCCAAGTCCTTCATCTCAAAGGACTCACCAAGCTTTTTCTTCAGCTCAACGATGATGGTCTTGTCATCACCGACAATCAGCATGTCATCCACATACAACAGCAGAATAGTAAATGTCTTCTCAATTCTCTTCACATAGACACAATGATCAGCCATGGTCCTCTGGAACTTGCTCGTCAGCATAAATGAGTCAAATTTCTTATACCACTGCCTGGGTGTCTGCTTCAACCCATACAGACTCTTCTTGAGTCGGCAGACCAAATGCTCCTTCCCCTTGGCTTCAAAACCTTCGGGCTGCTCCATGTACGACTCCTCTAAATCTCCATGCAAAAATGCCGTCTTGACATCCATTTGCTCAACTTCGAGATTCATGGAGGCAGCTAACCCCAATACCAGTTTGATAGAAGACATTTTCACCACTGGTGAAAATATCTCATCAAAATCTACACCATGTCTTTGACTGAACCTTTTGACTGCCAACCTTGCCTTGTACCTAGGCCGAGAGAAGTTTTCATCAGTCTTCAGCTTAAAGACCCATTTGCTCTTCAAAGTTTTTCTCCCCTTTGGTAGTCTGACCAAATCATAGGTCTCATTCTTCTGGAGCGAGTCAAGCTCCTCCTCCATAGCTGCTGCCCAAGACACTCTGCCTTCAGCCCTCTGAGCCTCCTCAAATGACTTAGGCTCACCACCATCAGTAAGCAAGATATAATCTTGCGGTGGATACCTGGTGCTGGGCCTCCGTGCTCTGTCAGATCTTCTGAGGGGCACCTCCACCATCGGTGGAACAACAACAGGCAACGCTCCCCCCCTCATCCAGAATCTCATCCTGATCTAGAATATGCACAGCTCCTTCAGCACGCCCTTCATCAACATCAACATTCTCTGGCTCAAAAACTGCATCAGAACTCTCCACAACATGTGGATCCTGTGGCTAAGCAACACTTTGCTCACCAACAATCTGGTCTTCCACGAAGACCACATCCCTGCTTCTGATGAGTTTCTTCTTCGCTGGATCCCAGAGTCTATAGTCAAGCTCTTCATTTGAGAATCCCAACAAGATGCACTCTCGAGACTTCTCATCAAGCTTCGATCTCTCTTCCTTGGGGACAAGAACATGTGCCCTGCAACCGAACACCCGCACGTGTCCATATGACACCTCCTTCCCGGACCAAACACGATCTGGGATATCTTCATCCAAAGGTGCAGAGGGGGACAGATTGATAAAATGCACTGCAGTCTGTATGGCATCTGCCCAGAACTGCTTGCCAATACCTGTTTGAGAGATCGTGCACCTGATCTTCTCAATAATTGTCATGTTCATCCTCTCCGCCAACCCATTCTATTGCGGTGTCCTCGGGATTGTCTTCTCATGCACGATGTCATGCTCCCTGCAGTAGACATCAAACACACCAATATATTCACCCCCATTATCAGATTTTACCCGCTTGATCTGCTTCCCGATCATCTTCTCTACCTTCGCCCTGAACTCCATGAACTTTGCCAAGACATCACTCTTATGCTTTAAGACATAAGTCCATACCTTTCTCGAGTGATCATCTATGAACGTGACAAAGTAAGCTGCTCCGCCCACTGACTTGGGCTCAATAGGACCACACACATCGGTGTGTATCAGGTTCAGCAGCTCCGTCTTCCTCTTCGGTTCAGCCTACGCAAAAGATACTCATCTCTGCTTGGCAGCCAAGCAATGAGTACAAGTGTCAGGGAGCTCACCTGACAACTCTGGGAGAACTTTGTTCTTCACCAAGATCTTTAGGTTCTTTTCACTATATGGCCAAGTCTGCGATGACACAACTCCATCGAGTTATCTTCAGCTGCATTCACACTCGAACTGCAGATCTTGGCCTTTGCTCGGTACAAACCGCAACACTTCTTGCCCCTTGCCACCACCAAAGTGTCATTCACCAGCCTCCAGGCACCTCCGCCTTCAATGCTGGTAAAGCCTCCATCATCCAGCCTTCCAACATAAATGAGGTTCATCCTCAAATCAGGAATATGCCTGACATCCTTGAGGATAACCCTCCCAAGATTAGTCTCCAAGTGGACATCTCCACTGCCAACGATCTTCGACACACCGGCATTTGCCATCCGAATAGTGCCAAGATCTCCTGCATCATACGAGTGAAAGAAATCTCTGCGAGGAGTGCAGTGGTAGGATGTACCACCATCCACTACCCAGTCAGTGTCAACACACTCCTGGCATGCTGGCCCACTGCAAATGTAAGCACATCGTCACAACTTCAGCAATCGAGGCCGCACCACCATCCTCACTGGATTCTCCCGACTCCTTCGCCTTTCCCTTCTAATCTCTCTGCATTTTAAAGCAGTCTTTTCTGTAATGGTCTTTCTTCTTGCAGTAGAAACACTAAACCTTCTTCTTGGACTTACTTTTGGACTTGCTCCTGGCGTTGCCTCTTTGCTTCTCCTCTTTCTTCATCGGCCTTCCCCTTCCCTTCATGAGAAAAGCATCTGATGTAGAGGTTCCTGAGTCCTTCTTTCTCATCTCTTCGTTCAACAGACAGCTCGTCACCATCTTCATTGACACGACGCCTTCAGGTGCTGAATTACTCAGCGACACCACAAGAGTTTCCCAACTCTATGGTAAGGAACTAAGAATCATCAAAGCCTGTAGCTCATCCTCCAAGGTGATCTTCATTGCCTTCAACTGATTGATGATGCTCTGGGCAAGGTTCAGATGCTCTGTCATCTGAGAATTTTCCTTATACTTCAAGTTCACAAGCTTTCTGATCAGGAAAGTCTTGTTACCTGTTGTCTTCCTCTCGTACAGCGCTTCAAGCTTTCTCCACAAAACCTGAGCCGATGATTCAGTGGATACATGGTGGAAAACAGAATCATCTAGACACTGCCAGATGAATCCCACTGCCTTCCGGTCCGTCTTCTTCCACTCTGCATCATCTAACATGGTAGCCGGTCTCCCTGACAACGGAGCATGGAGATCCTTGCAATAGAAGAGATCCTCCATCCGAGGCTTCCATATAGTCCAATTCTTGTCGTTCATGCTTACCATTCTGTTGTTCTGCTCCATCTTCTACAATAGCCTGAAGGTCTGAGACAAAGCCTTGAACAGATTTAGGAAGGTAGGGAGCGAACCAATGCCGTCACCTACCGTTGACCCAAATCTAAATCAGAATGTCCAATCAGACCGATAGGAATGAACCTCCCTCTGATACCACTTGTAGGGATATAACTCACTTGCACAATCTGGGCACACTAGAAGATAATTAACAGCAATCACACGAAAAATTAAAATACAATCAGAGAACAACAAATTTTACGTGGAAAACGCTCTCTAAAGCAATAAGGGAAAAACCACAGGGCGGGGCACACGAACAATCCACTATAATAATAATAAGGATTACACCAAATAATCTAGGTTTGCCCAACCTAGATACCCTCTTGGATTCACAAGTTGAATCTCTCTTCCCAACTCACGGTGCAAAACAACTTCTCTCCAAACAAGAGCAAAAACTCAAATCTCTCTCTAAGCACCAAAGCAAACGAAGACGAGACTAAGCAAAAAACACTCTTACAGCGAAGACGAAGTCACCGATTTGAGAAATCTGTTCTTTCTTCTTGAAGAACTCTTCTGACGACAATGGCCGAACGAACACCTTTCGATGCGACGTGCTCTCTGATGTCGGCCGAAAATTGGAAGTTATGTATCTGTGAACACGTCTTTGTCTATTTAGGGTAAGAGGGCGAACATATCTTGACCGTCCAAAACAGATCCAAGAAGATCCAACGGCTCCTGATCGTGATTTGACAAAAACAGTTTCCGTCTGCTAGAGTAACTGTCTCGACGAAATTCGTCGAGACAACTCGTCGAATTCATCGAGACAACTCGACGAAACAAGATGACGTTCAATTCGTCGAAACATCACTAAACAACTCGACGAATTCGCTGAAACCACTCGACGAATTCGGAGATCACTCGACGAAATTCGGAGACCACTCGACGAATTCGGAGACCATTCGACGAGAGCGGCGAGTCCACTCGACGAATTCGCCGAGACCACTCGACGAATAGACTTGTTCATTTGACAGAAAAACTTATTCATTCGACGAAAAACTTGTTCTCCAACCTGATCTGATTCTTCTCTTTAGGGGTTGGACCCCAACAAATTTCTGTCCAAACCAAATGGCTAATTTGTTATTATAGAACCCACCATTCAATGCACTTTTTTTCTTCATTAAGATTTAGCTCATGGTTTTCTTTGTGAAAAATATTCAATTAAGGTTGTTTCTTCAAATATTTTGCTATATTGAAGACCTTTTGGATGAAGATAGTGAATTAAGCAGAATAAAGTTGTACTTTGAGTGGGGGTCCCACATAACAAGTCAAATGTTTTGTTTGGACTAAAACTAGCTCCTCTATTATGTCATTGGAGTTTTTTTTATAATTGCAACTGTTCTAACTTATATGAAAAAATTGAATTTATAGGGGTTAAAGAGGAATCGGTGAGAAACTATATGGACTCAAATGTGGTTTTGATAGTAGACAAATTCAACAAGCTAAGCAATAAATACATATATTTGAACATTAAAACATATTGATGATTGTCGCAATACCTGTGTATCATTAACTTCAACTCTATTTGCACCATAAAAGTCAATCTTAACCATCTGACATCCTTAGCCTGAGAGCTTCCCACTTCATCAAACCTCTTCATACTTAACATGTCGATAGCATGCAAAGGATGCCCTCATCCCAATTCATGAGTATCATGTTTAAAGAAACTTGATCCTGCAGGCATTGGTTTGAACTTGGCATAGGTTAGTAAGGGCCTGAGTGGGCAAGAGAATAATTCTTCTGGGAGCAATAATGAGAAACAGGAGGAAATAATGATGCTAAAAATTGAGATATGCTTGATCTATTCGATCTTGATGGAAAAACATTGAGTTGATTAATAGATATATGTAGAAAATTGCATGAACCAGCCTAAATTGTGAATGAAAAGAACAACTCTATTGACATTCAATTAGGAAAATAAGGCTTCCCTTATTGTGAGTCTGTGATGAAGAAATATCTCAGTTATTCATCGTGTTGTTCAGTATCTGTGGATACAATATAAAAACAAAAGCAGTAGTCCTCTAATAATATTAATTGGAAAGAGTTTAATTATTCTAGTCATGCTCCACAATATATTCATCTATTTTTATTAGGCTAAAACCAGGGGTCTTCTTCAAACCTTTTACTCTAGCTTTGTTCCTTAGAGTTGTCGCTTTAGTCCACAAGCAAGCCTCAGAATACATATTGGAAACCAATGAATAAATACCTGGGTTATGAGAATCTAGCTCTAGGAGTCTCTCACCAATGACCTCTCCTAGTTCCATATTCTTATGAATTTTACAAGCGCCAAGCAAAGCACACAGTGCACTGGTCTTGTCTTTCAATGGAGAATGCTTAACCAAATCATATGCTTGGTCGAGTTGACCTGCCCTGCCCAATAGATCAACCATGCAGTTGTAGTGCTCATCAGATGGAG
The DNA here is from genome assembly GCA_033032865.1 of Dactylorhiza incarnata. NCBI lineage: Eukaryota > Viridiplantae > Streptophyta > Magnoliopsida > Asparagales > Orchidaceae > Dactylorhiza > Dactylorhiza incarnata. Next base: position 3,199,859 of record JAWHQI010000154.1, on the reverse strand, counting down.
AAACATGATGCTCACCATTCAGGACTTTGAAGATATGCAAACCCTCCTCAACTAGACCACAGTGGCTGCAAGCGGAGAGCACTGAAGTGAATGTCATCGCATCTGGACTAATGTTTTTCCTTTGCATTTCGTAGAACATCTTTAGGACCTCTTCAGCCTTTCCATGAATTCCATATGCAGCCATCATTGTGTTCCACGGGGACAAAGTTTCTTTCCCAATACTACTGAAGATGGTCTCGGCTATATCCAACCTTCCGCATTTTGCATAAGCAATGATAATGGAATTCATGGTGGCACTATCTTTCAACAAAAGATTTCGATAAATATAGCTATGAATTTCCTTCACTTTTGCCAGATGTCCAAGCTCCATATGTGCTTTAACTAATGTAATAATAATGGTAGAATCAGGCTTTTCTCCTTCTTGTTGCATTAGTTGATACAATAGAAGGGCTTCGTCAACATGACCACAATCCATATAACTAATCATCAATATTGTCCATGAAACCAAATCTTTCATCTTCATGGAGCCAAAAATATATCTTGCAGTATCAATGCATCCCCATTTAGCATACATGAGGAGAATCTGATTACAAAGATCAAAATTTGAGTTGAGACCATATCTTAATATGAATCCATGGACCCACTTGCCATGTCTGGTATCTTTTAGATCAGAGAATGCTGAAAGAAAACTTATCATGGTTGCAGAATTAGGATTGATGCCTTCTTCAAGCATAATTCGCAATATTTTAAATGCCTCGCCAAGTTTTCTATATCGTAGATATCCAGATAGGATAACATTATACAACACAGTGTCTCTTACCAAAATCTCATCAAAAAGCTTCCTTGCATAAACTATTTCGCCGCATTCAGAATATAAATCAACAAGAGATGTCATCACAACTAAATCAAGTGAAATATTTCTTCTAATAAGGTACCCATGGATATCTTTAACTAGGTAAGAACATCCTATATCAGCACAAGCTGCCATTATGTTTGACAAGGTGATTGAATCAGGTAAAATCTTTGCTTCCTTCTCCATATTAACAAAACAAGTTAACGCCTCTGCCCCCTTGCCCCACTGAACGAGGCCAGAAAGCATGGCATTCCAAGAAGCAATATAGGTTCTGTCCATCTGCCGCAGCATGAATGCAGCTAAATGTGAAGCTCCACATCTAGCATACATATCAACAATGCCGGTCTGCAAAGCTTCATCTGATAGATCAATGCCTCTACGCATAGCATAGCAATGGAGCGATTGACCTTTTCTAAGTGCTTGTAACTGTCCTGCTACATCTAACAAGCTAACTAATGTTACGCGATTAGCAGATAGACCCTCTACATGCATATCAAATGCAATTTTAAAAGCCATTTGAGCATGAACTTCAGGAAAACTAGCACACCCAGTAATCATAGATGTATAGGCAACAACATCCTTATCAAATATCTCATAGAAGGCCTGAAGTCCAGCTTCAATCAATTCAAATCTGGAGTATAATCCAACCAGAGAAGAACCAACAAATTTATCGGAGTTTAGACCAATTTTAAGAGTATCTACATGGATTGCTTGTCCAATTTCTAAAAGACCAAGCTCAGTGCTAGTCTTCAAACTAAATGTAGCAGATGAACTATCAATTCCAATTCCTGTATACTTTAAATTCTGATACAACCAAAGAGCTTCCGCAAACTGACCTGCCCGATAATATCCGACAATAGCAGAGTTCCAAAGGGAAATATTCATGTTACCGATCTTAGCAAACACCAATCTTGACTCACATAATCCCCCAAATTCTGCATAACAGCTCAAAATCTTGAACCCAAAATATATGTTGTCGCCAAACCCGTGGGTGAAAATGCTAGCATGAAGCTTCTGCAAGAATCTGATATCTTTACATGTGTGCAAACTGATAGCAAAAACATCTGCGCTATGGACGCCTCGAATGGATGAATCTTTGCCAACAAAACTTAAAAAGTTCCATCTGAAAGATCGACTAATTTTAGTCGAAGATAAAAACCGGTGTGATAAACGATTCATCATTCATGGTTATGCTCTGTTCGGGACACAATTCTGCACTATGGATTCAACGAGTGCCAGCTGCAGAGAAGAATCACATCAAATTAGTGGGAGTTATAAAACTATTATTAATGAAAAATCTGACTAAAATAAAATGTGTAAGATCATGGGAACAACAACTGAGACGAATGCAAATACCGCTTATGCCGAATAAAAGGAGGAATCCGCCTCCTGAAGAGGAACTCGCCTCTACCGATCCCTCCGGGAAAAGAAAAGTAAAATAAGTAAAGCAAACTCTGTATGAGTGGCGAGCATAAAAATGTGGAGAACTGAGAGTAGATGTAAAGAGAAAGATGAACATCACTTCGAGTCTCTTCTAAGATAAGTGACAACAGAGAAGAAGAAACTTTAGCAAGGGAGTGCAGAGAAAACAGTAGGAATTCAAAACCCTATCGACGCGGGCCGCGGGAAAAGAGAAATCAACCGCAAGAGAGACTAACAAAAATCGAACAAAAAAAACAACTTATGGGGTTTGCTCGTGACTAGCCCTGTTTGGTTCGATCCAATCAACAAAATTTTGGTTCCCCTGTTTGGCGCGCCTGTCTTAGGGTCCGTTTGGTGCCGCATTTTTGCTCCAGTGAGTTTGGACAAAAAGGTCACCGTCATAGAATATATGTTTGACATGATAATGGTTATGACCGCCACCAAGAAAAAAACACTAGTTTCGAACCTAAAAGTGGATGGAGTTCCTTAAGTGAGGTCGGGCGTTCTCAAACGACGGTTAATAACCACCACGCTCACGTCGCCACCACTGTGCCAAACAGGCCCTTAGTTATGAACGTAGTTGTGGGAAATGGCGGTCACGAACATAGTGGTGTGAAACTGTGATTATGAACGTAGTGTGCTGTTTGAATGAGCTGGGTTTTAGTGCAGTCATGGACTGAAATGGCGGCACTATCATGATACACTGTAACACATAGTATATTGATATTAGGGTTATATTGGTAATTGAATATTGTATGTAGGAAGGCTATAAATATAGCCTAATGAGTTGTAATAGGCATGGATTGATTAATAAGAATACTTTAGCCCTTCTTCTCCTTTCCCATGTTTCCTCTCTTCTTTCCCTGCCACTCTCCTGGCATTCTTCCTTTAGTTGATTTCTTCTAATTCTTTCCTACATCGTCTTCCCCAACCCCGCCCCTCTACTTGGGCATTCCTCTAACGTTACAATGGTGCTCTCGTTAGTGTTCTCATTCCTCCATCAACGGCGTTGAAGATCGACAACAATTTAACGCCATTCTTTCTAGCCGCCGGCGACTCGCATGCAGGATATATCGGCGATTTCTCAAGATCCACCATCGATGACATTCAAGTTCCCAACAATCCGAACTTCTTGAACAAGAATCATGACAGGTCCCAATACTCAAGTTCAAGACAAGATCGCCTCCCTACAAGAACTGCAAGATAACATATGGCAAGAGTTTGATCGCAGGGACTTGTTGGTCCAGTCTCAGAATGATGCCCTCTGGGAGGAGATCAACATCATCCAAAACACCTGTAATGAATTCCAGGTTGCATTGACTGCTGTCAAACAGACCTCCCACCATCATTTCGAAACCCTTTCGAAGAAATTGGATTTGCTAGTACAGCGACAGTCATATCCCGATCAAGAATTAAGCATGCTCGGCCAACCCCGGTTCCTTACTCAGCCTACAGTATCAACTGCGGCTCATCCATCATCACAGGGCATCCAAGGGGCGCCAACAGGACTTCTTGGCCCGCCTCCGGGCACAACGACACAACCACGCGGAAAACAACTCCCTCCACCGTCTGATGGAATGTTGTCCAACCAAGAGGCAAGCACATCCACTCAACCACATGTAAATGTTGTTCATGCTGAATACGCATGTGTCCATCAGTTGCACAATCAGGCTCACAAATGGGACAACTGCGATCAAGAACAACAAGAATCATGGCACAGAATCAAGGATGATCTTCAAGAGATTATAGATAGGCTTTTAACCTGCAAGTTAAAATGCGAGCAAGAAGCTCTTACATCGGCACATCCTTATGTTTTATCAAACCACGCAACAATTCCTCTGTCCAATTAACAACGGATAACGCCATAAATGCAATATTTCAGAAATTCGAAGACGAAAGAATGACCACCGTTCAACGGTTGAAAGATGATCGTCGGAAATATCTTGCGGAGTTTCTTTTTGAAGATGGGTCCGAGAAATTCTTTCTTGAAGATGTGGTGGTATCACCGCTGCAAAAGTGTGCCAAACATTATTCAAAACATCCTTCAGGCAATGAAGTGATTACAAGCATCAATAGCAAAGCTCTTGACAGCTCCATCATTGTACTTGAAAGCTCCAATGTTTCTCTTGCAAATGAGGCCGCCGTGTCCAAGGAGAATGTGTTCTTACTATGTGACATTCTTTTGATATCTTCTGCAGTTCACGATGAAAACAATAAAAAGAAGAAAATTCACGGAGAATCTACTTGGACAATTTGGGTATTTGACCCCAGCGGATTCAATAAGGATATAAATTTTTCATTCGGCGTCGATTCTCAACAACAAATTATTGAATCTTCTTTTTCCACTAAGGAAAAACCTCTTTTGACACCAATTTTTGTCTTTGATCCTGGTGGAAGCAAATGACAAGGTCGTCGTTTTATGAGAAGGGCAGGAATGTAACAGATGATAATATTGATGGTGCCAGCTCAGCAATCCTGCCTACAAGAGAAGACCAGAAGATGAATAAAAAGAGATTTTGCTGGATATTGCCAATGCATTGGAGGCAAATGAGGATTTAATCAAAGCAGAAAAAAGGAAGTAGATGTCCTTGTTGTTCATGCTGAATATGAAAAGTAGATGATATCTCGAACTTCCAGCTCTTTCCCAGACTTGGCCTCACCAATTTGAACCAGCACCAGTTTCCAAAGTAGCTCCAGCTCAACGCCCTATAAATTTTTTTTCACCGACCGCGGACTAAACGATGAGGTCGTCGTTTGATGGGCAGGGATGAAATGTAACACATAGTATATTGATATTAGGGTTATATTGGTAATTGAATATTGTATGTAGGAAGGCTAAAAATATAGCCTAATGAGTTGTAATAGGCATGGATTGATTAAGAATACTTTAGCCCCTCTTCTCCTTTCCCATGTTTCCTCTCTTCTTTCCCTGCCACTCTCCTGGCATTCTTCCTTTAGTTGATTTCTTCTAATTCTTTCCTACATCGTCTTCCCCAACCCCGCCCCTCTACTTGGGCATTCCTCTAACATTACATACACACAATAAGGTATCAAACTAATTTGAAGCAAAAACATCACTTGCACACAAGTAGATTAATGTCATACTGTTATTAAAAATTCGATTCATCCTAAGATAATAATTGCAGACCCGATAAAATCTACTCAGGAGCTTCCAAAAAAAACAGTAAAAATTGTTAAATTTTGGATTCGTCAACAATGCAGTAAAGTTGTAATTTATGCCCTAAACCCCAACGCAAAGAAAGCGAAAAAAAAAAAATTTACCACAAGAATGCATCGAAGTCTTTTACGCTCCAATTCTATTATGTAGAGAACATATAAGATTACTTAGGTAACAAATAAAACCAAAGGAACCTTCAACTACCAGAACAAAGAGTAGAAAATAGATTTATTCTAAGGACCAAATAAGCACCATACGACAAGGGAAACAAACGCCGGTCAAGAAATATCGCCACTGGAAGGGCTGCACTACGGCTGCGCCTTTGCTCCATCGTCATTTTTCGCTCTGCGCCATTGTCCCCTTGAAGCAGCCATTAGCTAACCGCCGAGAAAGAAATATCGCCTCTGGAAGGGTCGACGGCGAGCTGCGAAAGTGATTAGCGACCAGATCGATGGAGTTCCGAGATTTCACGGCTTCATGCGGGTCTCGAAATATCGGGTTAGGGGAGAAATGAAAAAGAAAAAACAAGTACCGTTTTCGGTACGTATACGTACATATCCTAGGTGCGTATATATAAGTCTTTTTATCGCAGTGGGCCCTTCTTTTATCGTGAAATCGAGAATAGAAAACACAGTAGGGAGAGCGGCGGAAAGCTAGGTCACCGGCTAGAATCGACGTCATTTTTGCTTGAAAACGTTTGCTCCGCTTCTGTAATCAACAAGATTTGTTCAAAAATCAAGTGTGGTCGGCCATCGACGATAACGAGCCGCATACATTGGACATTGGCTGTCGTCGTGGAGTAAAAATCGAGGAACACTGTTTTTTTGAAGGTAATGTTTATACATTGGACGAAGAATCGATGAAAATAGCTCTGAATCAATTATGTTGAGGTGTTTTGTGTTCTTATACGATTTTTACATATTTAATTCAATGTATATGTTTTGAACTCCAAATACAACGTTAATACCGCAGTATTACTAAGGTTTTTCAAACATTTAACCCTAAATCAACGCTGATACTGTCGTAGTGTTGTTTTATCATTATTTGCGATAAGCTTTAGTTTTGTATGTCGATCTCTATAAGCATTGCATCTACATGTCTGTATTATAGTTTTTTATTTGTTGAACCCGATTCAGTACCGTATTACTATTGTAATATGGGCGTATTTTGTGAGTATTTTGGCATTTTATTGTTTTGGCTTAGTTTGAGATAAGGTTTACATTAGTTTCTCTATCTCTATTGCTTATACTTCTCCGCATTAATGTATTTTCGGTGTTGATTCCTGATCACTACCGTATTATAATAGCAATACTGGCGTTTTATTTGAGCATGCTATAATTTTGTGTTTGTAGTTGCTTACAGATTTTATGTGCTTCTATTTACTGTTTTTTAGAGTAGTGTTCAAAGGTATAATACATGTAATACGGTCTTATTCGTGCTTATATAACTCTGTATTTTTTAAGCCTCTGTTGAACTCCAAACATTACTGTATTACAATTGTAATACGATCGTTTAACTGATATATTTGATTAGTTGCTTATATATTTGAATTGTGATACAGACCTTTAACTGATATATTTACTGTTTTTTAGAGTAGTGTTCAAAGGTATAATACATGTAATACGGTCTTATTCGTGCTTATATAACTCTGTATTATTTAAGTCTCTGTTGAACTCCAAACATTACTGTATTACAATTGTAATACGATCGTTTAACTGATATATTTGAATTGTGATACAGACCTTTAACTTGTTGAGATTGTACCTGTTTTTTCAATGATATGGCAGATAACCCTGACTCTGTCTTATTCATGCTTATATAACTCTGTATTTTTTAAGTCTTTGTTGAACTCCAAACATTACTGTATTACAATTGTAATACGATCGTTAAACTGATATATTTGTATTGTGATACAAACCTTTAACCAGTTTAGATTGTACCTGTGTTTTGAATGATATGACAGATGACGCTGTCTACGACTTTACAATGTCGGTGTGCTGTGTCTTCGTTCAAGGAAAAAGCGATACCCCTTATCAGGTCCTTGAACGAACAAACACGGTTTGATTTAGAAGAAGTTGGTATTCTGCGACTCTTCTCTATTCCTAATTTAAACCAGAATATTTCTTTAGTTGTAACTTTGATTCGGGCATACTCCAAGAAGAAGGACGCTTTCCTTCTTGGAAAAGTTTATAAAAAAATTACCGTAAATGAGGTGGCATTAATGTTGGGGCTACCCAACAAAGGGTTGAAATTCATATTTAACAGAACCCCTCTTGCTATGTACGAGCAAAAGGATTTGTTGGCAGAAATGTTGCGGTTTTCGGAGGGAGAGTGTAGTTTAGAGTTAGAGGGGCAAAAGGTTGCAGCCCTAGTCAAATATGCATTGTGTAAACTTTTTTTTCCAATAAAGGTTCTAAAAATTCCAAAGTGTTTACAAATGTTTGGAGGATTGGAGGACTTCAAAAAATACAATTGGCCCGAAGCAATCCACTGTTTTCTCCAATCGCAAATACGTGAGTTAAGTAAAGTAGCCTCGAAAAGAAAATCAAATGAGAGTTGGGGGTACATAGAAGGATGCTCGATTCTCTTAGTGGTGAGCAATACATTTGATCATACAGCTTCTTTTTTATTGTAATATATGTTTATAATGTTGAAATTTCTTCATTGCAGGTTTGGTTTTATGAGTTCACCACCTTTTTAACAGTTGATGACGACTTGGTTAGGCCAAGGCTATGTCGATGGTCTCCTAAGTTCAGCTTTTCTAATAAATTTTGTTCAGAGATCAATTCAAAATTAAGATGTCGCGGACAGGTATGTTTTTATATCATGCATCTTCTTCATAGAAATTTTAAATTGGTACTTCAAAAAAGGCTTTTAAAAGCAAGTTAATGATACTGTTAGAAGTATTAAATAGGTGAAAGAGGGTTTTGAGAATATATTAGCATCCGAGGAGCTCCTATTAGGAGATGTACCAAAAGAGGATACTGATTTTGAAGATTCCAATGAGAAAAGTGAAGAGTCGGAGGAGGAAGAGGAATATTCAGTGAAAACAGAGGAAGATACGAAGAGGTATGTGAAGAGAAAACTAGCAGAGTTTATGTCTAAAGTAGAAGAAACACAAAAAAAATAACAAAGAGTATAGAACGAGAGAAGGACCCGGAGAAAAATGAAGTATTTGGATCAACCAAAAAAATAGAAGACATTGTGATGAAAATGACCTCAGAAATAGAGAGAAACTCGAAAATGCGCCACGATATGGTGATGCAAGAACTTCATGACTTACGTGCCCATATCAACGAAAGGATTGATGATTTGAGCACACACATTCACAAAGCTAATAACTCTCCAGCTTCACCGGCATTTGAAGCACCCGAGGACGCACAGAATTCTATGCAGGCAACCTCCCATCACTCTTCACCTAAATCAGTAGAAAAAGTTATAGAAGGTAAGCAGGTAGATGATGACATTACAAATGCTCTTATGGTTTGTGGGCTTCCTTCATTTAACCAGAAGGGCGATAATACTACGAGCTTGATAAAGAATATTAAAGGGCGTAAAGATAGAAAATCAAAGAGTAAAATTTCATCATCCGTCATTGAGGTTACATATCCTGGACTGAAAAACCTTAGTAAATCAAAGCGTCTAATAATCGATCATATTACGGAACAATTCCCTAACAGGTGATATTATTTGAGATATAAAATTTCATATTGCATCTTATATATACTATATGTTTGCTGATTATGGAACAATTTATGCGCAGAAATTGTATAGTGATCGAAGCGGGAAATATTACTTTGTATCGATCACACATTGATGATTTATTAGGGAATGTGTGGCTTAATGATAGCCACATAGACGCATACAGTGTATTTCTCACAGTACAAAAAAGTATTCATCCCCGGAAATTTAAGAACTTCTTATACGTCTCACCGAATCATGCTGTTAGTACTCAATCTTTTTTTGGAAATCATAATTGGCAAACTAAAAATGTCGATGAGCGTGTTATATATAACATGTTTGTTTAATGCAGAATCTGAAAAGCAACAAAAGGAGTTCTCAAGCACTTGTGAGCCACATCACGCGTAGATCAATGGAATACGCAAATTTAATACTAATTCCAGTCCACCTAAAAAATCATTGGGGTTTGCTAGTCGGCAATATTGAGGAAGGATGTTGGCAATTCTACGATTCGTTGTACAAAGAATCAAATTACCAGAAGATTGCTGTTGTGGTAGGTTTGTTTTACATAAAAAGTAAAATATTTGCTTTGTATGTTAATATATTTATGTGCGTGCAGAAAGATTATTTTGAAGAAGATCTCTCTACAGTGCTTCCGAAAAACATTCATGAATAGCCATTATTCTATGCTGATGACATTCCAACACAGGATAGTGGTGACGATTGCGGGGTATTTGTCCTCCTATATATGAAGACAATCGTTGGGAAAAAACAAATAGATTGGCAAAAATATAAATTATGGTCTAAAGATATGTCAAAAATAAGGGCTCAAATTGCTATTGACATCCTCACCACTTTTTCTGAGAAAGTTAAGAGTAGGTGTTCTTTGATAACCCTGTTTTGTTAAACATTTGCAGTACTTAATATTTACCTTACATTGAAATTTTTGCAGTTTGAAGTGGAACGTAAAATGGATGGCCTCATTCTAAAATGACACGACATACTGAGGGACAATCTCGATGGGCATACTGATGGATGAATGGTTAAATCGACAATATATTTTTAATATATTAAGTGTTATATACAGTTGTTTTGTTATGGTTTTCAAGGAAATATTGTGGACTGTGTTAAAACCATTTATGTTAGGATTTGACAGTCATTTCTGCTTACAGATATATTAATATTGTGGACTGCTGTGGACTGTATGTTGTGGACTGTATGTTGTGGACTGTATTGTGGCAGACTGTAATATTGTGGACTGTTGTGGATTTGAAAGCCATTTCTGCTTACAGATATATTAATATTTCTTGCCATTTCTGCTTACAGAAATATTGTGGACTGTATGTTAATATATTAATGTGCGTGCAGATATATTAATTCACTTTTGATTGGTAAATGTTTTTTATATAGTATTGGTTGTAGTGTTATTGCTAAAGTGGGTATTAAAACCATATGACGAACGAAACAAACCATATGACGAACGAAACAGCCGTAATATTTATGCAATATGGTAAACTGTGTTATAACTGATAATATTTCACTGTCATTTATTCAAAAATTTCACTAAAAAAAGTAGTGTTAATATCACTCCAAATAGTAGTGTAATTAAAACTGAACTTTATTTCTTCAAAACCACATTTATTCTAGTAATACCGATATTATCAGTGTTCAAACGTATCTGGAGGACAAACAAATATGCGTATTAGTTATTTAAAAAAAGTAAGGATACATTTACAGTAGGATGAAATGCCCATACAACTGTATTACATTATACTATCGTAATACGATTGGATGAAAGACCCATACAATCGTATTACAGTTTGATTTACGTTAATGCGTAATGAACCTGATATAATTTAAACAAACCGAATAACTGTTATTAATTCAGATACTTTACCATTTGACTACTTCTACCATTACATTAAAAAAGTAATAGCACATTGCATAGAGAAATCGTCGTTGATTGACAAATTGAAGATAAGTTTGGCTACAGACAATATCGTAATACGATTGGATGCAGAGGCCACACAACTGTATTACAGTTATATTTCCGATAGTTCGAAATGAACATGATATTATTTAAAAAAACAGAATAACTGTTATAAGTACAGATACTTTACCATTTGAATACATCTTCATTACATTAATAATGTAATAACACATGAATACTGAAATCGTCATTGATCCACAAATTAAAGATGTGACAAAACAAATACTATCGTAATACGATTGGATGAAGTGACCATACTATTGTATTACAGTTATATTGACGTGACTGGGAAATGAACATGATAGTATTTCAAAAACCAGAATTCGTTTTGTTATCAGTACAAATACTTTACCATTTGAATACATTTGGGATACATGAAAAATCTAATGTCACATTAATAGAGAAATCGTCATTGATGGAGAAACCATCGTTCAAGTCTGCATGTGCAAAAATGGGGTTTGAAATTGAATTCGAATCAAACCCCGAATTATTATCCACGAAATTATGCTGAATTGGAGGCTCAAAAACTTCATTGGCAGAAGGTCCCTTCCCTTTAACTGCACGCGACTTCTCTGTTAACAAAAAAACAGTAGTAAGATAAATTCCAATGCATAATAGTAAAATTTATAATGAATTTTAATCATACTTTGTTTTGGGGAGTTTTGTTCCCAATAACTCTTCAAACGTGTCTTTGGCGCACCCTTTGACCGCATGGATGGTGGATCTTTCAACACATCTTTGTCCTTCCGTATAGATGAAACAACTACTTTTTTATTTTTCTCATCATTGTCGATCATATTTTCTATAACTTGACCCACATCATTCATTACCTTAACCATGTACTCCTTTGCTATTTGACAATTTTCCATTTTTTGGCAAAGGTCATATGTAGATCGCATCATATGATTTCTGAAAATCAAGTTAGACTCGTTCCGATCTATGGACATTGGCATTGTAAAATTACATCGCTTCTTAGCTTGCATTGTAAATCTCCTTAATATGTAATTTGATTGAATTTTCTGTACATTATGAATATTATAAACCCGGAGTACATGCTCGCACAATAAACCCTTCGTCTGAAAGCCTCTACAAGAACACTCTACATCATTGCTTTTTGTGTTAAATCTCACAATCCAATGCTTTTGTAGACCGGTAGGATCACAATGGCGTATGTTGTATAGAACCATATCTTGGTCATACATTGATTCCTCTGACACCATCAAACCAAGTGCCCCCTCAATCACAGCATGCTCAAATATTACATAAATTTTTCTGGTGTATACCTTGGACATTTGCCTAAGAATCATGGAAGACTTTATTTTGAGGGAGTGCGTACCTTGTTTGCATTTGAAATCTTCCTCCTGTTCACTCCTTCGCCAACAATAAATTAATTTATCCATACCCAGAAAGCATTCGGTAAGTGAACTTGTAGGCTTCGAGCAACCATGAATACTATGACTTGCCGATTCACTACGTTGTGTGGATAAAATGCTAAGATCAAATACCTCTTTATTAAAAGCAGTGGACCACTTATTTTTAATGTTGTAAAGCTCATTTAACCATCGGTTCGCTTGCAAATTTCCTTTTGTGATCATATCTCTCCAATACAACTCAAACTCCACTTCACTGTCACATTTAGACATGCAAGTATAAAATAAGGATCTAATGTGCTTGTCTTGGTTGAAAGTAGGTACCTTAGACGGTGCTTTCTTTGAAATGTGCCATTGACATAGGCGATGACTGGTAGTAGGTAAAACACGCTCAATAGCAACTATCATTGCCTGATCTTGATCTGTAAAAATTGTGATCGGTCGCTTGCCCCCAACAAACTTTAAGAAAGTCTCAAATACCCAACAGAAAGAATCAATCGTCTCATGTGCTATAAATGCACATCCAACAAAAATATTTTGCCAATGGTGATTTACTGCTATAAATGGAGCGCATGCTAAATTATATTTGTTTAGCCTATAAGTGCTGTCAAAAATGATCACGTCGCCAAAACATTCGTAATCCAATTTTGCTGGGCCATCAATCCAAAAAAAACTATGCAGCCGATTCAATTCATCTGTTTGTATATCATAAGAGAACATGCTATCAGACAATTGTCTATCCTTAAAAAGTTCCAATAATTTAGCTGCATCTCCAATTTCGATGAGCGCTCTTCTTTCCCGATGTACGAAGTTATATGCATCTGATTTATTGAAACCTACATTTTCAGCTCCGCCAACTTCTTCAGCCATAAGGTTGAACGTGTCAATAGTTCGTATACCAACTCCTGTCATATTCCGAATCAATGTGGCTTGGCCATCAGCTACACGGCGATGTGATCTCAACAAATGTACGTCTTGAGATGTAACCAAAGGATGATTGTGCTCTTCAATGAATTTTAAAACCTTCCCATTTTTACCCTCTTGGTCAGCAGTAAAGTGCAAGCAAGCCAAGCAGCCCGTTCTTAAATCCACTCTACGAAATTTTTTCTTCGCATCACTACACGAGTTCTGCACTTTATAACCTGCTTTCGAACATGAAAACTCTCGTCCCCTGATGATCCGTGTATGAGTCCAGTAAAATACATGTTGTTTTCACACACTAAAGCCACACTAACGAGCATATGCAGAGTACATTTTGAAAGCTTCATCATCAGAATGAACCACGGGAAACACTACATCTTCCTTGTGCACCTTCTGTACCTGCGAAAATGCAGATACAGTGTAAGATGCTAGGTAGAGATTCAAATATACGATCGTAATACATTTGTAATATATTCGCACATTATTTTCTATACAGCTGTAATAAAACGTAATATTACACCAGCTATAGCCTCATTAGAAGGTGCAGGACTCTTGTCAACTTCCTGGGACTTCTCAGATGATTGATGGTTGTCCTCCATGGAGAATTAGGAGGAAGTAAAATGCTGGGCTCCTCGACTTTTGGCAAACGAAAAAGACCACCGGAGAAGCAGAAATGGCAAGAAATGTTTCCTGTGGAACCCTCCTCGTAACCGTACATTCGAATCCTCTGTGTGCTCCAGTCGTCTTCTCCCGCCACCACCGAAACAAACGAAGGAGATCGAAGACGATGAAGATGACGACGTAAAACCTGATCCCGCTAGAAAGGATTTATCGTCCCGCCCTAAACCCCGATAAGAGCCTCTCAAAATTTTGAGAGGGAAAGACGAGTGAAGGGCGAAAAATAAAGTATTTATATACGCACGTAAGCATACACACGCATATGTATAGAAAAATTTTTGATATAAAAAGTGGGCAATGTTACAGGCACATCAGTTTTGACTATTCGCACACCAATTTCTATGAGTTATTACGAGTCTTTTGAAAATAAGTCTTGTACATGCGTTTTTAGGAAAAGTGTTCAACACGAAAATTATAGTTCTCGTCTAGATCTACAACTTTCGTGTTGAACACTTTTCCTAAAAATGCATGCACAAGGTGTATTTTCAAAAATTCGTTATAGTTACGATCAGGGCGACAATACGTCTTGTGCGTGCATTTTTAGGAAAATTGTTCAACACAAAAGTTGTAGATCTCGATGAGATTTACAATTTTCGTGTTGAACACTTTTCTTAAAAATGCATGTACAAGTTGTATTTTCAAAAGACGTGTAATAACTCATAGAAATTTGTGTGTGAATAGTCAAACTGATGTGCTCATAACATTGACCTAAAAATTAGGCCCTTTAAGTTGTTTTCTTTCAAAATAAAAATAAATGGGAAAATGATAACCATCTTTTTGATCGTATTAATGGACGTTTGTTTAGTGCAAATTTTTATTGAAGGATGGTATTGTTGTCGATCGATTAATTCTTCTTGGGTTCGGTGGAGTAAGTTTGTTTTAATTTGAGAGTCAACCAAATGCTCATACAACCAAGTTAAAGTCAACATCAAAAATTTTATGTTGAAAATTTGGAAAGAGAAAAAAATCGCGACGCCATGTCCAATTCAGACAAATTCACTAGCAATTTTGTCAGTGTGCACAACAGATTTAGCGAGGGTAACAAACCATCTCTTGTTCTAAAATGTTAAAGGAGTTTTTTTATGGTTGCGCGTGTCAGGAACACCCTTTAAAGAGTTGTGTGTGAGATGTGTCACTGGGGTCACCCTGTGTCGATGTGTTCTGGAGACTGGCACGACTAGTCCTTGAGAGCGAAATGCCTTCTGGAGGGAGGAGCACGAGGCTCTCACCTGAGAACGGAGCACTCACTAGAGCGAACTAGAGAGCGGAGTGCGGGCGCGCACTGGAAAACTGAGCATTTATTGGAGCAAACTGAAGCTCGGAGCACGGGGAGCATAGTGGAGAATGGAGCGTTCCCTGAAGCGAACTAGACAACAGTGCATGGAGGCGTGCATGGGATAACCGAGCATTCACTGGAGTGAATTGAAGAGAGGAGCCATGAAAGGTTAGGCCTGATGCATTCCGACTAACGGCAACTCGGTGCCATGGAAGGCTAGAGTTTATTATTATTATTCTTAATGCCATCAGAATTAATTTCATATCTTCATTTTATTCATACGAGTGACAGACACGGGGCTTCGCCCCTACGACCAATCGCGATAGCACCCCGACTGCAATAGGTTCGGGGCTCCGCCTCCATCGATTATTTGATGCAGTTTAAAATAAATACAATATTAATTAAATCAACTTTAATAAAGTTGATCAGTTTAATGGTAGCTCCTCAAAAATACCGCTGATATGCCTAATGACAACCTTCCTCGAATAGACTGCTGGCATGCCTAATGACAGCCTACCATAGTAGGTACTAGGTATATGAGCTATACTAAACAAAATTGGATTTTAATGGATTTTCATCATTACTTTTAATTTTGGGATAGTGTAATTACTTGAATGAAAAATGTATTTTTTTTAAATGGATTAAAATATATGTCAAGTCATTAAAATATAAAAATGAGGGCATAATTGACATTTTTGAATGTTTAATCAAAGTCAACTTTTTCCCTTTTTACTATTGTGTGTGTGTATAATATATATATATATGACCATGCACCTCCCTATGAATGTCCTCCAAAAGCCTCCTAAGCCAGATGACTTCCTGAGCTGCCAAAGCTGAAGCTTTGTACTCCGCTTCCGTTGTAAAGACAGACATAGAATCTTGCTTCTTGCTCCACCATAATATAGTTGTAGAGCCCGTCATAAAGACGTATCCAGAAGTCGATCTTCGATTATCTGAATCTCCTCCATAATCAGCATCCATGTATCCATGCAAGCAAAAACCCGAGTCCTTCCCATAGAAGAGACCCAAAGTCGAGGTGGTCTTGACATACTTCAAAATGCTCATTGCCGCCATCAGATGAGGTTTTCGTGGCTCTGGATATACCGGCTCACCCGGCCAACCGCATAAGCAATATCCGGCCTCGTGATCGTCAAATATATCAGACTCCCGAACAAAACCCGGAACACCAAAGGATCATAAAGAACTTTCCCCTCATCACGTCGAAGATGAATACCAACCTCCGGTGGAGTAGAGCTGCTCTTCCCCCCTTCCATGCCGAATCGTTTCACAATTCGTTTTGTATTCCCTTTTTGGGAAATAAGCATTCCACCATCTTTCCTCTCCACTTCGAGTCCAAGAAAATGGTGGAGCTCACCCAAGTCCTTCATCTCAAATCTGATAGCTAGCTCAGCACGAAGCCTAGCTACCTCCACTTCAGAATTCCCCTTGACGATCATATCGTCAACGTATAGCAGCACTAAGACCCGAATCTCCCCCGTCTTCTTTACGAATAAGCTTGAATCAGAATCAGAAGCAAAATATCTGCAAAACTGGAGGTATTCTGCGATCTTCCCATACCACGCCCGAGGTGCCTGCTTCAAGCCGTAAAGAGTCTTCTTGAGCTTACACACATGTATTGGGTAGACTTCAGAAACATACTCGGGTGGCTGATCCAGGAAGATATCTTTATCGATCTCGCCATAAAGGAATGCATTCTTCACATTGAGTTGCCATATCTTCCACCCTTGGTAAGCTGTCAATGCGATCACCACCCGTACTGATGTCATCTTGGCAACGGGGATGAAAGTCTCTTCATAATCCTCCTCATACTCCTGAGAGAAACCTCGAGCTACAAGGCGAGCCTTGTATCGCTCAATACTACCATCAACCTTCTTCTTCAGCTTAAAAACCCACTTGTAAGTCACCAAAGTAACACCCTAAACATTAGGCACCAAGTCCCAAGTCTCATTCTTCCTGAGGGCAGTCATCTCTTCATCCATGGCCATTTCCCACTCCTTGACTCCAACGACATTTTCATAACAAGATGTCTCTCTCTCATCCAGGGGACCTGCGAAGAAACATGAGACGAAGCTCACCAAGTTTCCCCCATATACCGATCTGGTGGAATAATGGTCCTCTTGGACCTCCTCAGAGATTTACTCTGATCCACCTCTCCAGCTACTTGTTCTGGACTAACTCTCCTTTCAGGCATATTTGGAGCATCGCTCCCCCTGCTTCCAGAACCTGAAGCATCTGACCCAGAGCTAGAAGGACCTGGAGAAACAGGCAACTCCACCAGAACCTCCTTAGTAGCTTTACCTGGTCCACCATCTACCCTACTTCCTTGTAACTCAACAGAAGAGCTACCCTGGTATGACGTCAACTCGTCGAATACCACATCCCTTGAGACCACATCTCCGTGTGTCTCTGGATCCATGCATCTAACCCTTCTTTCGGTCATCATAACCGACGAAGACTAGCTTTCTTGCTTTCGCATCCAGCTTCATTCTGAGGGCATCAGGAACATGCACGTAGCAGGTAGATCTGAACACTCTAAGGTGTTCCACCGTGGGCTTTATCTTGAACATCGACTCATGAGGGGTCTTCATGTTGATAGGACTAACAGGCATCCGATTGATGACATAGGTTGCACAAGACATTCCTTCTGCCCAGAAAGACTTTGGGATATTCTTGGCATGAAGCCAGCACTTGCAGGTCTCCGTCAGATGATGGATCTTCCGCTCTGCAATGCCATTCTATTGTGGAGTGTGAGCACAAGAAAGCTCTCTCCGGATGCCATGCTTTCTGCTGAAGTTAAAGAACGCATTGGAAGTAAACTCCCCTCCATTGTCGGTTCTGAACTTCTTGATCCGCAGATTAAGCTGACCCTCCATGAGCTCCTTGAACTCCATAAACTTCCCAAACGCTTCCGACTTCTCATTCAGAAAATATACCCAAGTATATCTAGTGAAGTCATCAATCAAAACCAGCATATACCTGCTGCCTCCAAGACTGGCATTCTCGGTAGGTCTACACACATCACCATGAATACATTCCAATGGCACCTTGCATCTGCTTTGTGACTTGTCGAATGGAAGGTGATGAGCCTTGCCATATTGACATCCTGCACAAACGTGACCTTCGCCGAAGGATGACAAATTAGGCAGACCTCTCACAAGGCCTCTCCCTGCCATAGCTTTCAATTTGTCCATCCCAACATGCCCAAGTCTTTCATGCCAGATAGCAGCGCTATCATTAGTTCTCATCTTATCAACATAGGAACTTGTAGATAACACAAATAAGTCCTTCACCCTTCTACCGACATGAGTGACTTCAGCCTCCACCCCTGACATGTTTCTAAGAAACTTCACTTCTGTTGGACCAAACAAAACGTGATAGCCAACATTCACAACATTGGTCACCAGGAAGAGGTTTTTCTTCATCCCCGGAACATGATAGACACTCTTCAACGTAAGAGTTCCTCTATCACCGTTCAAAGAAACTACACCCTCCTTCTCTACTGCATGTATAGTATCATCAGTCGTAATGATAACATCATTACATGTATATGCCTGCAAAGAAGAGAACTTCGACTCGTCACCGGTTAGGTGATGACCACAACCCGAGTCCACTATCCAATCATCCTGATAGTTGATGGAAGCCATAGCCCGAACACACGTGCCCGTCATGAAAGCTCCATCACCCCATCTATCATCTGCATTGGAACCAGCCTCCTCCTTGTTGGATTTTCGGTGTTGCGTAGCGATGAATTTTAAAAAAAAAATTTATCAAAACAAAAACAAAACCGGATCGAGAACTCTCGTGGCAATTGCGAGAAGTAACTACTAGATTCCTACGTAAGATAAATTACGGCTACCATCGCAATCATCACAGAAAAAAAGGATTAAGGATTTATACCTCTAGAAAAATTATATTTTTCTAGGCGATGAGGAGATCACTAATCTTGGGATCACGATCACAGATCGAAACGGCTCCGATCACCTCTAGATTCACCTTGAAACCAAATAGCATTTCGACCTCAACTTTGATGAGAATGAGGAAGAAGATGAAGCCTTAGAGAGTACTTCTACTGCTGGAGATTATCATACGACGGAGCCGCTCTAATCCACCGGCAAGAGGAGGCAAAACACTAAGGGTTCGTTCATTTGGACGGAATTGGCTTTCTGGAATTGGCATTGGAGATTAGAAATCCAATTCTAGTGTTCAGCGCAACGAAATTTAAGCGGATATTGACTTTCATGTGGAAACTCATAGCTTTTACTATGAACTAAAAAATCAAATAGCAATTCTTACCTCCGCCCATAGGTTTTCTGAATAATCAAATGTTTACACTAGAGTTTTTCAACCTACGCGCGAGTTTTTCGCCCGAGCGTGCGTTTTCCAGCAGGGTGTTTTTCGTCTGGGCGGGTTTATTTCACCCGGGCGCATATTTTCGCCCGGGCGCGATTTTTTTGCCCGGGCGCGATTTTTTTGCCCGAGCGCGTTTATTTTGCTCGGCCGCGTTTATTTCGGCCCGGGGCGATTTTTTCGCCCGGGCGCGATTTTTTCGCCCGGACGCGATTTTTTCGTCCGGGGCGCGATTTTTTCTCCCGGCGTGATTTTTTCGTCCGGGCGCGTTTATTTCGCCCGGGCGCATATTTTTGCTCGGGCGCGATTTTTTTCGCCCGGGCGCGTTTATTTCGCCCGGGCGCGTTTTATTTCTCCCGGGCACGTTTATTTCGACCGGGCGCGATTTTTTCGCCCGGGCGATTTTTTCGCCCGGGCGCGATTTTTTCGCTCGGCCGCGATTTTTTTTCCGGCCGCGATTTTTTCGCCCTGGCGCGATATTTTAGCCCGGGGGCGCATTTTTTGCCCGGGCGCGCGCTTTTCGCCCGGGCACGCGCTTTTAAAAATTTGAATTTTAAAAATTTCAATTCCAGAAAGCCAATTCCATCGTGCAGCCGAACAACTTACAGATATCAATTCCAATTCTGTTCACTGAATTCCATCCTGCAACCGAACAGCAGAATTGGTTTTATGCACAAAACCAATTCCTGCAGATATTGGTTTTCTGGCCAAAGCCAATTCCAGAAAGCCATTACCTGCGCGCCGAACAGACCCTAAGAGATTTTTGCCTTGTCTCTCTACAGGAAGAAGACCACGTATCGCCCAAAAATCAATAAACTTTATTGCCCAAAACTCCAACCGAAAACCAAGGAGAGAGAAGATGGGCAATCGGTTTTATTTTTTCTCTATTTTTAGGCGGATTGAATGGATGCTACTTCAAAACGGGAGAGAGAGAGAGAGAGCTATTTTTAGAAACAGATTTCTTTTTCATTAAACCAAAGAATGATTTGATAATTCATTTCCTTTAAGACTTTAATTACAAATTAAAGCCCATTTTGGTAACTGAAATTATCAATGAAAAAAACCACAAATCAGTTTCTAAAAACAAAGAGTATATATATATGATTTTAGGAATATTATTAAATACTCAATCAATGTCTGTTTTATTGTGCAAAAAGGTACTATTTACACAAACCCCAACCGACACATATTCTCCTTCCTGAAATCTCCTTAATTGATGCGGCCGTATGTAACGACGCACGCATTACATAAATTATCCCGACCGGTTATTGATTTCGTAACGAACTCTCTTCATTATATCAAATAACTGTCTAAATATCGCAAAATAATAACTGTCTAAATGTGTCGATTTACGACGTTTTGCATTCGTACTCAACCACGTATTTGGATTACATAGCCATGAAAACAAATACATCATTTGAGTCGAATGCAGATATTTCTTTTCATTTGGTGTGACCTATACAGAGGAACTGCGTTGCCTAGGTGATAATATAACAACATATATTATGTTCTAAAAGAGGCTTTATCACGGCATTATAGACGCCTCAGCAACACAGCAGCCAGGTAACAAATTTAAATGACCTGTGCCTATGCATGTCGCATGATATATATTATAAATATTGCGCGAAATAGGATCGTGTCATTTTCGCACAATGTTTATCTTTCTTGATTTCTCAAACGAGTCGTAATTATAACTACTTTAGTTATATTGCATGCTATACAACCTCGTTTTACCAAGGGGCCCATTAATATCATTACTCAATAAAGTTGAGTGACACTTGATAACTCGATATGTAAATTTCTTACGCATAAGTGTGTGCAACGAATCACCGTGTGTATCACTATCATGAGATAGTCTTCAACTGTGATCACATTGCGCGCACCGATGCGATAAATTTACACATCTCATATCTCTTCATAAGACACGTTGAAAACATTAATGACACTAAACACAATCCATATAATGTTACAACATAAGATAGGTCGAGCTCAATGTGTATAAGATTCACATATGTACACATTCATGCGATCAAACGATAATCATTTATCAATATTTATAGAACTTCAAATATACTTTAATCGACATGACAATCTTAACTCGGTAGTCAATGTTCCTCTTTGATTACCACGATTGTGAGCACAAGGAATATGATTATATTACCAGTCTCAAGTGCTCTATAGTTCAAGACCAAGAGCATCTTCCTGAACTTTTCATGAGATGTATAGCAAATAATCAAAGGAACAAAATGTAAAAATCATTTTATATCAAGAACTCATAAAAGAAGACAACTTTCAAAACACTACATCCTTCACTCCTTTCCTGCAGCATGTCTTGGCTGAAGATTGAGCTTGCAGTCTCTTTTGAAATGACCAAGCTTGTTACATCTGTAACATCTCAGCCCTTCCTTCTTCTTCCCTTCAGACTTATGAGCATAACTCCTCTCTTGCTGATATGAAGTAGATGGACCATCGTTACCAGATGTCTTCTTCTTCTTGTCCCAACGCTTCTTCTTTCCAGAAAAAAGAACCTCATCTTCTCCCCCAGAGACAGACATCCTTGTCATTTGCTTAGCCAAACTCTCTTGCGACGCAAGCAAGTTCTCCCGCTCCAGCAACGATGGCTGATTGGCCCAGCCTTGCACAGAAGTAACAAATGCCACATACTCCCTTCGCAAGCCGCGGATTATGTGCCTCTTCAGCTTCGCTTCTGAGATAGACTCATCCGGGTCCAATGCCGA
The DNA here is from genome assembly GCA_033032865.1 of Dactylorhiza incarnata. Lineage (NCBI taxonomy): Eukaryota > Viridiplantae > Streptophyta > Magnoliopsida > Asparagales > Orchidaceae > Dactylorhiza > Dactylorhiza incarnata. Next base: position 3,177,384 of record JAWHQI010000154.1, on the reverse strand, counting down.
TATCTCTGTGCATAGGTTCTTCATTTTCAAGAAGAACATTGAAATGGACAAGTCTCTCTGAGTTGTTTTCGCCAACTCATTTTTCAAGAACTGTAGCCGAGCTACATTCTTCTAATTGAACAAGCCATCCAAGGCTGTCCTAATTTCAGCAGCTGACCAACACCCGATGATGTGGTCAAACAACTCCGGAATGGTAGCTCACTTGAGAGTGAACTCAGCCTTCACATTAGTTCTCTTCCAAGCCTTCACGAGCTCAGCATTCCCCTCAGCAGGAACAACAACTTGTCTTGCTTCTCCTTCAACTACCTCCCATAAGTCCTCGCCAAGAAGATAGCTCTCTATGCACGACTTTTACTTTTTAAAGTTAGTCTGCGTAAGGAGTTCAATACTAAGACCTCTAACATATCCTACTTCCATTGCTATCCCACTAATTGATAACCAACTTGCAGAAATCCAAGCAGAAGACAACGCTGATTACTGCTCAGAAACCTCCTCTGATACCATGTTAAAAAATTTCTAGAGGTCCGGAGTGAAGTAAAAAATGCGGAACACTTCAATACAATCCACAAGCGTAACAATCAATGACAATGGGAAGACGGAATAGTGCACTTGATATTCATTATCTCTTTACAACTCGAGACATACATGGCGAGACATGATTCATAAGAATCACAGAGGAGAGAAGCACATGACACAAGAAACAAGCCGCCAGCGAACTGCCAGAGCAGAGACCGCCAGACCGCTCGAACAGGCAAACCGTATGGCTATCCCTGAGACTGCGCGAATAGAGCACAAGCCGCTGCTGTCAGACTGCAACCATAGACCGCACAACTCGCTACTTTATTCAATTGTTGAGAACACCTGTTCACACTTCTTCATCGCCCAGACCGCACGGTCTCAAGATCACATAAGAACCGAACACTTGATGAAGAACTGCTTCCTGCTGCAAGACCGCAACTCAAGAGCCCGACCACTTAAGGCCGCCTGATCAACTGAGTCCGTTGCACAGTCCAAGAACTCCTAAACACAGTTCGCACAGACAGACCGCTGCCGAACTGGTTTATTCAAAGCTGGAAAGAAAGGAGAATGCTGACGGTGACTGCTAGCCGCTAACCTGCGAACAAACAAACCGGTCAGACAACTCAAATCGCGCGACCTCAAAGTGAGACCGGCACAATCAAGCCAACTTGAGTTCTTACAGTTCTTGCGTATTTATAGCTACCCTGACATCCCTATTTATAGGCAAACGAATAGAGGTCATCACCGCCCCAAGGGATACCGTCACCTTCCTTATTGAAGCATGCGGTCTCCAGTACCAGACCGCGCGGTCTCATCAAGACCTTATTTACTTAAATCACAACTGTCCAAGAAAAACAGCTTGCCAAGACAACCCGGCAGACCGCCCGACCTCTTGTAAGAACAAACATGAGCATCTGTCCGACTAGGAGCAGAGCGCCAGAACAAGCTCATGCAACCCGCAGTACGAGACCACCCGGTCTAAACCAGAACAATGATACTTGGGCAAAACAGGCAGACCAAACACAGGCCGCCAACACCAGAGACACGGGACCAAACCAGCCAGGTCGCGCGGTCTCTGCGGTCTCCAAAAACAGACCGCCCGGACAGCTCACTTCCACTTCAAAAATTTAACAGCTTCCTAGAAAGAGGGGAAGTCAACATGTGCTTTTAAAGGAAGCTTCTAGGAATGTGCCCAAAAGAAGCTTCATATTATTCGACATGTGTTCTTTGACCGAGGGAAGTTTCATGGAAGCTTCCTCCACATGCTATCTACCACCATATACCCCTTAGTTTTAGCCTTATAAATAGGCATGAGGGAGGAGGGGTAAGTCATCCACTTCTCTCTCATCTCAAGCATTGAAAGAGTTTCTAGAGAGGTCTTTTGTGTCAAGCGTCTTAGTTTGGAGAGAGTTTTCGGACGTCTCTGTGACGTTGACGAGGAATATTTTGCCTACACGGATTGAATCTGAAGCAGACTTGGGTAAGGATTCGAAGATGCATCTTGGAGAGGATTTGTGTAATCCGTCTTGTCCGCCGCTGACAGTAACTTGCAATTTTTGTTACTGTTTATTGTGTATTATTGTGTGGTGCGAAGTTAGTGAAGATCCTGTGTGGATCGAGGAGGGAAAGCCTTGTAATTGCCTATTTGTTTTACACATTAGTAGTGGCGGCTTTCCGGGTTGGACTCCAATCGTCCCGTGGTTTTTACCCTATTGGGTTTCCACGTTAAATCTCTGTGTCACTTTTATTGTTGTTATTTAATGATGTATTTTTGGTTGTGTATCGGCATACCGCTAAACGGTCGTGTAGGTACTTGTTCGAGCTAATTTGCAGGTACTCTGGTCGAGCTTGCGTGCTCTCTAGCCCAACAATTATATGACTTGAATCCTAACTCAAAGATGACGTTGACGCTGACCTTGGCCCGCGGGGTTTGGGATAGTTCAGATGTATTTTGGGTATTTTGTAAATGTACAGAGTGTTATATAAACTCCTTAACGTTTTAGGGTTTGAGTTAAAAAAATTCTTAAATCCGAGATCCGCCCACTTTAAGGTTAGTATTTTGTCAGTGGACTTAGCCCAATCTTGAGGTGAATCCCGTAAATCTGTGTATCATGTATTTTCATTTTCTATTTGTTTGATCGCTCTACTCTCATTTCCGTAATAGAGTATTGAGCGGGATGATGATTAATGATGCTTTTTCTCTAGAAAAGAATACAAGTGCTCATTATTCTTCAAATGCAATGGAAAAATAATTAAAGCTTGTGTGCTCGTTGACTACGTTGTTGATTTCATGACAGAAGTAGACAAGCAATTTGAATCCCCATCATGGGCGGGGTGACAAATTCGTGTCGGCAGAATATCTAGAAACCGAGGAACAAATCTCGGAATCATCATATCGATCGATCATGAAGTATCATCCTAGAGCAAAATAGTAAAGACTTAGTTTTTCTGGAACCAACAATCAAGCTAAAAAAGCGCAACCAATGCCGCTTTGTGCAGCATCTACGCCGCCATTCTACTCGTCATCTTCAACAGATACAGTAGTGTTGGCATTGTTGGGGACCAATCTCTTTATAATTGACTAACAAAATTCATTCAATTTACCTGCATGCAGAACTCTCAAGGAAGAGGGGAAAATACTGCATTTCCTACAGTTTTCACAGGGAGAATTTTTACATATGGGACCCCTACCAATGATTTATGAAAATTGATTTTTATTAAATATTATTATTTTTTATTAAAATCATTTATAAAATATTAATTAGAAATATGTTACAAATATTGTAAGAAAAATGTTTTAAAAATAATATCCCGCGGGATATCAGGCTTTATTAAAATTTGACTGGAATTCTGATCAGACATCGCGTTTTGTTGGCGGTCTGATAACAGATTGGATGGATATAATTTCACTCGCGCGATTCTCATTTACGGGCCCGTACGTAAAAAAATGTTCTTTTCGAAGAATATTATATTATGCATTTTCTTTGATGTGAAAATTCTTTGACTCATTATGGTGGCTGGAAAGCGGACACGAGGCTGATTTCATATTGTGACCGGCTAAAGTTCTTAAGGCTGGTTGGCTTGTATTTGGGTATGGAACCCTGGCCGGTGTTTGCTAGATTTTGTTTATTAGTTTCCGCTTAAGGTGGGTTCGAACCGACATTTATGCAATATATGAGAAGCCTCTCGTGCCTTCTTCGCATTTCTCTTTCGATCGGGATTTTCTTCCATATCTTCGATGGCAACAACTCTCTCTTTTCTCTTTTAGTGCGACATGATCGTCCACGGTTGGAGCCTGCGCCGGCCTTTGAACTCTCAACAGAGCTTTGCCCTAAGCTACCGACACATGTTAAGGGTGGTTTTTGTTGTGTTGGTCCTGAGCTTCTTCTCCCCTCTCCATTGTAAGAACCTTCTCCTCTCTCCTCTCTTCTTTTCTTTCAAGTTGCTGGCCGGATTAAATTAAGACTTCGTTTGGCGCGGCGGTGACGGTTGTGAACGCGGTGGTTATGAACCATCGTTCGTTCGAACGCCCGACAACACCTAAAAAAATTTCATGCATTTTATGGTCAAAACTAGTTTATTTTCTTGGTAGCGATCGTAACCTTTGTCATGCCAAACATACATTCTATGATAATTGAAAGAAAAGCTAGCGATTAGTTTTTATCTCTTCAATTATGCTTATTTTTTAATTATTTTTAATTAATTTTAATTAGTACTTGCATAGTTATTTTCTCACTTAGCATACTTCTTGAATACACAATGCATTTTTTTTATTGAAATTGATTATGTTCGTTATTTTAAATCACCGACAACTAGAATCGCTAAAGATGGGTAAAATGGTTAGAAGTAAGCGATCAAAATTCTGCGAGAAAATTAAATTGCATAACACTTAATCCAATAAAACAAGAATAGCATACATGCATTATTATACATAAAAAAAGTTAAGGGTTAATTAACCCCGATAGGGGGTGTGAGTTGCCTACTAATACATTGGTTCTTATTTGCAATTGAATGATTATGGCGGAGCTTTTTCAATTGAGGGTTTATTTGTTGGATCCGGATCCCCTGGAGTTCGTGCGGAAACTCTAGGGTGGAGTTCCGTGATTAATAGCCCTTGGATTTAATCAAAGGGCTGGCCTTTTAATGTTCCCTCTTGGATCGCGTGGAGTTCTCGCATAGAAATATAGAAAGAGGGCTCGCTCCTCTTCCTCGCTCCCACTTTCCTGTTCCCGCACGGAACTCCACCCTGGAGTTTCCGCACGAACTCCAGGGGTTCCAAATTTTTTTTTGATAATTAACTCTGCAGCAATTTCCACCGCTTCAAAACGTCAATTTTGGCCTTTTTGAGGCCGTAGCCACCCCTCCATTTTCCGCCACTCCATTACCAACACTCTCATTCCCACCTCTCCAACTCTCACCGGCGAAACAAAAAGACCCCGAGTCATACCCCCGCGATTTTTCTCCTTTTCACGTTTTCCTCCTAAAAATTTCACTGTCATCATGCTTTTTGGGCTATGTGCGTCTTGCAGACTCTAAATTAAGGGAGTTGTTAAAAGCACCGCAATTTTGACTATGTGCACCGTAATTTGTAAGACTTATTACGCGTCTTTTGGAAATACGCTTTGTACATGCATTTTTAGGAAAAGTGTTCAACACGAAAGTTGTAGATCTCGACGAGATCTACAACTTTCGTGTTGAACACTTTTCCTAAAAATGCACGCACAAAGCTTATTGCCCCCCTGTCTGAAACATGGGCGTAACTATAGCGATTTTTTGGAAATACTCCTTGTGCGTGCATTTATTGTCGAAGGTTCGGTCTTTCTCCTCTGAGAGAAGCCACTTTGTGCATAGGGCCAAAGGTTAGGTCTGTTTCCAATCTTCCCCCGCCCATACCCCCAATGATTGGGGACTATATGGGTTCTGTTGTTGTTGTTGTTGTTGTACTCCTTGTGCGTGCATTTTTAGGAAAAATGTTCAACACGAAAGTTGTAGATCTCGACGAGATCTACAACTTTTATGTTGAACACTTTTCCTAAAAATGCATGTACAAGGCGTATTTCCAAAAGTCGCATAAAAATGCGGTGCAGATAGCAAAAACTGCGGTGCTTTTAACAATTCCCTAAATTAATAAGATGTTAACTGAGCTATATCAATGATAACAATAATAATAATAACAATAGTAATAATTTCCAGCAGCAAAGAAATTCTCACAAACTACAAACTAAGGGTTAGTTTAGGGCGGTGTGGCACTCCAGTGCGATTGGAGAGAACGCCACAACCTTCAATCAAGGCGTTTATTTTTCTACCTTTCCCCGGCGTTTTTAGTCGCCGCCCCCTACGAACGGAGAAAAGCCTCCGCCTCCGAACCCAGCTAGGAGTCACCTGGGTTGTATTAGCTGCCTAGCTCACAGGAATGCCACCGCACTCTCAAACAGACCCTAATATAAACAAACTCATAGTTTAAAGCACCAGTGCTTCTTCCCGTCCAAATCAAGACTGACGGCTGGTTTTGGCACGGCCGGGCGAACCGCCGCGGTCGGCGACCTCCGCGGTGGCCGACCGCGGCAAATCCACGGCGCCAAATATGCCTTAAGATGAGCTGAAGTTAGTCAGAGTTTCAGATTCAAATCCATCTTACGCCGCTCTGGCGGTTGCTCGGAATCCTGAGACCTCGTCGGAAAATTCACCGGCCACGGAATACTGGCCGCCTCGTCGAAAACAAAGGGCCGCCAACTCGCCCGCGCTTCCTGGAACCTCGCCGCCGCGGCCACGCCTCCCTCCGCCGCCGTCCTCTTAGCCGCAGAGTGCGGCTGAGCTCTCAGCGTCTGAAGAAACAGAGGAAACGCTGAGGTCATCGTCATCATCCTCTGCGACTGATGACGATTCCTTTTCGCAGCCCCCCTCTCTCTCTTATGGGCATTTTGATGGCCGCCCAGAGCCTGACAGCTGTAGAATTTCCTCATGCAGAAGTTGCAGGAGAACATCTTCGGAGGGGACGACGGCTTGCTCTGCGAACCTGAAGAATCTTGATCTGCTGATGACGAATTGCTTCTTCCAAGTGTCAACTCCAACCATTTTCTGGATTTTCCATGGCTGACTTCTCCCTCTTCTTCTTCTTGTTCTCCTCCTTCTCCACCTCTTGTAAAATACATAGCTTGAGGTTATTTGGTAGCTCTTCTTCTTCTTCTTCTTCTTCCTCTCGTTGTTGCTCCCTCTCTGTAATCTGCGCAGGGGAAATCAGAGTGGTGGGCAGTGTGTGAATGGAGTAATGGAATTTGAGGTCTTATGGACTTTGTGGAAAGGTTTTGGTTGTATTAGAAAGAAAAAGAAAATACAATGCCACCCATAGATTTATATTTTATTGATGGTAAAGTTTTTTAGACTTAAAATGGTAAAATTTTGTGTCAACACTGTGCCATTTTGGGGGTATTTTTCATGTATCTATTGCACGTGCCTCAGATTTCTGGACAGAGATACTCAGAGGTATAAACTACAGTCGTATGATTCATGATTTCAATGGTGTAGATTGGTTGCAAATATATACAAGTGATTGTATTTTAGATCAATCATGTGCGAAAAATAGTGCTGACGGAAATCTATGATGGGATTGGGATTCGCGCATGATGATCTAAGGTGCATTACACGCACCAACTTTTTTTAGTGACACTCGATGTTAGTTGTATGTCTGAAATGCTAATTCATATAGAAAAAAATGGACGGTGCTCTTGAATCAGAAGCAGCTATGCATGGTTTTCGAGGGTTCGCTGTCCGGTCAGCGGACTAGGGGACGTCCACACTCCCCAGCCAAAAAAAAAATCGGTATTATAACTCTGTATTTTCTGGAAGGTATTTTAAGATTTCGTACGTGTGCTGAGTATTATATAGGATGAAACTGAAACGTCACCTCTCTTGTAATCGTCTCTATTCTTCTATCTAGTGAACTGACTTGTTGGTGCCCATGAGTGTAACCATCTTGGAGTAAACCGCATATATCTTGTGTTTTCTATGTTTTTAGGCGATTGTTAATGCACTACAAATTTGGCTATCCGCACCCACTTTGAGGTGTTTTCTTAGGGATTCTTGAAACAACTAACCGTACTTTTCATCTGCCGCACTCTTTGCATTTTTTTTTGCGACTGTACTTCTCCGTGTCCCGCTATCCTTCCACACACTCGCCGGTGGAGGATCAAGGAGCCAAAATGTCCTTGTCGCTCGCTTAAGGAAGAAGAACGCCGATGTCGCTCGATAACGTACGAAGGAGCAAAGAACCATCTTATTTTTCGTCCTGTTTTTTCTTTCACTGTTCATACCTCTCCCATTTCCATGTTTTTTCCATTCACCATTTTCAGAAAAAAATTTTCAGTAGGCTTGAGAAGATAAACTCATAGTGCAATTAAGAAAATAAACTCACCGAAGCAAGAAAAGTAGCATTAAGAATATACCCTTAGAACAGGTTGTTAATCACACTACTAGTCGTGTTTTTCTTGTTATCTTTTAACAGGTTCAAGAGAATTGTCATTTGTACAACCCGTATTCGATGAGGACGAGCCCGGTCATGCCACGTAAGCCAAAGTCAAAGTCGGCAAACAAACCACAAGAACATTTAATACTATAAGCGAGCATCACCCAAGCAGACGACTATCAGCAAGTATCGAAGTTACTCGCCTAGTTGCCGATCATCGGCACAATCTCGCTAAGCGTAGGCGGGATCCTTCGATAATCGTCGGATCGTAAGTCGCGAGATCGCCAGGTCCAGAAAGACAACCTCGCAGGGGCCGAGTATAGTCGCCTACATATCCCCCCAAGGATTTGTCTATAAATAGACCCCCAAGGGTACCGGGAAAGACACTTTTGAGAGAGATTAACCTCCCCCCCCCCCCCCCCCCCCCGAAGCGAGATACTCAAAAAGCTTGTGCCTTCCTCGTACCAAGCTCAGCCATTTGTGGTTGTGGAGGGGAAGTTTCTCCCAAACTTCTGGGTACATGGCGGGACCTCCCTACTGAAGCGTCATGGGGTCTGTTTATGGTCTTATCTCTACCTTCTTAGCTCTAGCCATCGGATCTAGATCACCGGATCGCGGAATCAGTAGCCTCATGCTGCATTTAGGTCCGAACATTTGGAGCTAGGATTTTCCTGGCTTCAACACTTTGGTGCGGTGAGCGTGGACCGTAGTCGGAGGAGGAAAGCTCCGTGGAAAAGGCAAAATGGTTGAAGGAGGCGAGCAGGAGAGGGCAGTCGGTGACTCGGCGGGTGGAGGTGAGTTTGTGAGAAGGTTTGATTTCGAGGAGTTCGCGCGGCAGATCAAGGACACTTTGCGAGCGATGTTGGTTCCTCGCGCAGAGGTCACATAACCTCGCCTTCCCGCGAGACCCCGTCGGAGGAAGGTGCACCATCCAGACGAGCATGGAAGGAAATGATGGTGGAAGAGCCAGAGCGACCGGTGCAATCACAATTCTACCCGGCCAATTTTTCAGGGGATTGGGGTTCGAGAGGTGGAGAACCCGACGAGATTCCCAGATACTCGTGCGGGTGGCGAGTATAGCGCTGTTACTCGCCATTTGGATGATCGTCGTCAGGGGGAAGGAGCCCGTTCTGTTGTGAGATACTGGCCGCCCCCAGTACCAGAGGGGTTCAGAGAGCCTACCCTCAGCAACTATACCGGGATGGATGATCCAATCCATCATCTTCAGTGGTTTGAGGATGTGGTTTCCATCCGAAACATGACGGACGCGTTCAAGTGCAGGTTCTTTGCGATCACCTTCCAGGGGAAGGCTAGAGCCTGGTTCCACCAACTGCCGGCCAATTCTATATATTGCTTTGAAGACCTGCGGAGAGAGTTGATGATGAGGTTTGCCACGTCCAAGAAGAGGAAGAAGAAGGCAACTGCCCTCTTCTATCTGGTGCAAGGAGTGCATGAGACGTTGGTGCAATACACCGACCGCTTTCAGGAGGAAGTCCTAGGCATCTAGGAGGTGGATGACTTCACCATACAGTTGACCCTCACATTCGGTCTGAGGGAGGGCCTCTTCAAGCTGGAGATCAGCTGAGATCCTTCCATATCCTATGAAGAACTTATTGAGAGGACCAATAAATTCGTTTAGGGGAAGTCGACGAACCGAGGATTCTTGGCCAGGCTCACCAAGATGACCAAGGAAGAAGATGATGAAGAGGGAGAAGGTCCCAGTGCGGAAAAGAAGGGGGAGCCGGAGAGGAAGCAATAAGCTGGAAGGAAGGATGAGCCGAGGAGGAGAGAAGAGCTAAGGAGGCTGGGGGGGGCCGAGGAAACAGGAGGTGAGGAGGCCTTTTGTTGCTTCGAAGCGTCGGGAAGAGGAGAGGAGGTACCAGGTATCGTAGCATTGACCGTCATGCGATGGGAAGACCTCAGCAGCAGGGTCAGGGAAGAAGGCTCTCTCCGGGGAGGAGGGACCATGGTCTGCAAGAGAGGCATTAGGGAGGAGGACGCGAAGAAGCGATGATTATTGCCCGTCAAGGCAATAGACATCACTGGAGAAATAACCAAATGAGGCATCAGGTGGAAGAGATCCCACTTTATATAATATGAGCTGCACCAGGTGGAGGGACACAAAACGATGGCTTGCCACGATTTCGGTGAGGCCAGGAGAAGGCTCGGAGCAGGAGTAGGGGGAGGAGGAAAGCATCAGAGGCAGGAAGTCCCAGTAGAGCCGGTGGTGGGTCAGACACCCGTTCGGAGGAGGAATGAAGATCGAGTTGACCAGGGAGGTCGAGATGGAGTAGGAGTGATCCACGAGGGAGCGGGACTCGAAGCCTTCCGCAAGGACAGTATCCATCAAATCTATCGCAAGAGCGTCATTTCGACCTCTCAAGCGCCGCCCCCGCTGGAGGAGATTACCTTCTCGGAGGAGGACATGCTAGAGAATGAGAACCCCCTTCATGATGCCCTCGTGATCCAGGAAGCCGTCGAAGACTTCACCGTCAACCGAATCCTGGTGGACAACGGGAGTTCGGTCAACGTCATTTTTAAGAAGACGTTTGACGAGTTGGAGGTAGAGACAAGCAGGGTGATAGCCTCGGATGGTCCCCTCTTTGATTTCTTGGGTGAGAAGAAGGAGGCGGAAGGAGGAGTGGAGCTGCTGATAACCCTCTGTGACACTTCAATCAAGTGCCGGTTCATCATCGTCGATGCACTGAGCTGTTACAACGCTATCTTCGGAAGGCCACTCATCAACACCTTCAAGGCCGTTCCGTCCTCCTACCATCAGTGTTAAAGTATTGCCAGGGAGACATCCAGGTGAGGATCCAGAGCAATTCTAAGGCTGCTCGAGAGTGCTATCTGAGTGCGGTGAGCACTATCAACTGAATGGAGGAGGCGGAAGAGGCGGACCGAGTCCTAAAAGGGATGACTAAGCTGGAGGCTATATAGTTAGTGGAAGAAGTGGAGGTGTTCTCGGAAGGCGGAGAGCCCGGGCTGCTGAAGATCAGCGGAGCACTGAAGGCAGAGGTGAAGATAGAGATGGTGGCGTGTCTGCAAGAGAATGTGAACGTTTGACGGGTTGCAAGAGAATGTGGACATCTGCCACACATTGTTTCTTCATGGATGAGATATCACGAACAAGTACGTGGCAGGAAATTAGGGAGTACATTACAGCCAACGGTTGCAAGGACCACCACCGACAACGAGACCAAATATATTACTAACATTGGATAATTGATAATGAGAAGAGGTATGTAAAAGTTTTTTTTATGAAATTTTACTATAACTTTATTTCAAATAGTAATGTAAAAAACTATTAATATTAATTTTTCTTCATATTTGCAGGCTATCAGGCTGGCGTGAAGCAATGTCAAATTAGGAGCAAACATGACTTGTTTTAAATGTTAATTTTTTCTTGTGGACTCTCAAAGAATTGAAATTAATTATATTTTGATGGTGTTTTGGGAAGATTATTTATATCAATGTATTTGTGGTGATATTATTTACAATTCTTTAAAAAAATTGGTTTGCGGATAACAATTATGTTTGTGGAAAGTCATTTTAAAAAATAGTGATTTGCGGATATCAAATAGTTGTGGATAGCCAAAAATACGGTGCTAATAACAATCGTCTTTTTTTTACTAAGTGGAATGTTCTAAGGAAGATGCAAAGTATTCTAAGAGCTTGGAAGTGAGAAGAACTTTCTAGATGAAGAGAAATCTACGAGTGCTAGTGCAAACTTTTGCAGGTTGCTTTAGCGTATAATGTTCTAGAATTCTATGGATAATTCATAAATCTCGTGAATAGACATAAGTATCATTCAGACAAATATGGAAAACTATTAGAAGGAGATCAATTGTGCACATTTTCATGACAAATGATCAATTGTCGACACTTTTGAATTGTCAAATAAATGATCAAAGTCCGTGATTACGATTAACTCGATTTTTTCATACTAGTTGTATTTTTATACTTTTCATAGTTGTAGTTTGGGAATTACAATAAATAATTTGATCGTGTGATCGTAGTCATCAGAGTTATTTACCCTGATACGGAAGGATCTAGAGTTAGGTTTAGTGTGCTAAAGCTAGACACCCACGGTGCTGACTCTAGAGGTTGCTCGTCGGCCACTGTCGACCCTTCCTATTGTTCACAATCATCTCATCGCCCATCCTAGAGCCACATCGCTTATCCCATGCATCTCTGAGCCTACCTCTGCTCTTTTCCTGCTCGGGAACCCTACCAACAACTACATCTAACTTCGAGCTACTAGATTCTCTTCCCAGCTCTCCAGCCGTCGAACTACTATTCCCGAACCATTGGATTCTCTTCCCAGACCCTCTAGCTACTTACTGCCCCTCGAGAGTCCATCCAACAATTGTTTCCCATGTCCCAGCCCCACATAGCCCCGACCATCCTTCCCCTTCCCGTACAACGCCTCTACAACTATCCTCATTCAATTCATGCACTTCCACAACAACTCCCATCCCAATCCGCAACGACCACAACGCCGACCAACCCTTTCCTTTCCTCGATGCCCTTCGAAACCCCCAAAATCCCTAAATTACTCAAAATCCCTCAATCTACAAACCCTACAAATTCTTCTGCCTCATAATTCCCCGCCAACCGCATGTTGGAACCATCGCATTGCACCTACGACCGTCCGGAGCCCGTCTACCACACCCCCTCCACCATACGTGGCAAGTACTCGGCTAGCCTTACATTTCTGTTTCATTTCTTGCATTATGCGGATATATGCTCACTTATTTCTAGTAATCTTTGGCTTACATTGATTTGACTAGCAATACTTATTCGACCGCATCTTGTTTATGTGCTCTCTAAATTAATTGCAATTATCATTTGTTTGTTTAATTTAGAGTATCTATATGATTTAGTTAACTTTGTTAGAATTGAAGTGAGCTAGCGCCAGCGCTAGCGCTAGCGCCGGCGTTAGCTCCTACTCGCCACCCCCCTTGTTTTGCCTATAAATAGAGGGGTACCCCCCTAAAGAGTATCGATTCTGAAAGTGGCGAGTATCCTCAACTTAGAGCGAGTTAGAGATACCAGAGCGCCACCAGACGAGCATCGAACATGGAGTAAGTTCGGCAGACGAGTAACCTACTTCGGAGATAGCGCCCGACGCTAGTGGCTAGCGCTCGGGGTAGCGAGAAGTGGAGGAAGCGAAGCGTGGCGAGCATGCGAGTATTTTGGAGTGCGAGCACTGAGCTTGCGAGTTGGAGATCTAATGCCCGGCGTGCGCTAGCGTTACCGCCGCTGGTAGCGAGGAGCGAGTATCAGAGCGAGTATCACCTGCGCGGTGTGCTCCGGAGGAGAAGCGGACCTTGTCCGTGATCAAGTTCTTACCTACTATTGGCTGTTGTGATTCAAGTTGGATGCAACTTGTATTCAGCCTTGTTCAGTTGTAACTAGCTACCATAGTTATTATTATGAAAGCTTGTGTTCATCTATTTGGTGTCCTTATTCTCCCGTTGGTTGACGTGTTCTTCCGACTACAAAATATTTCACATGGTATCAGAGGGATAGTGGGAACAAGGACTGAGCAACCCAGATGGATGGCGGAGGAGGGTATGCTAGGGGACTTGGAATTGAGCTGCTCACCCTGACCAACTACAAGAAGTGGAAGTCTTGCTTGGAGAGCTACCTGCTTGAAGAGGACCTATGGGAGGTCGTTGGAGGAGAAGAGCAGACAGAAGTCTTTCCAATCGAAGACAATGGTCAAGCTGTGAGAGCTTGGAGGAAGACCAACGCCAAGACGGAGTTCACCTTGAAGAGAGCCATTTCACCTGACTTGTTCGACCACATCATAGGTTGCAAGTCAGCGTCTGATATCTGGATAGCCCTCGATGGGTTATTCAACAAGAAGAATGTAGCGCAACTATAATTCCTGGAGAATGAGTTGGCTAAGTCGACTCAAGGCGAGATGGCGATATCCACCTTCTTCCTGAAGGTGAAGAACCTATGTGGGGAGATCTCGGCCTTGGATCCTGAAGAGCCAATCTCAGAGGCGAAGTTGAAGCTGTTGGGTTTTTCTACAACCATACATCGTATGTAAGCGCAGCGGAAATAAAGAGAAACAACCCAAAAGAGTTTGGATCGGGCCACGAACATTGAATCAAGAAGTTAATAAAATTGCTAGGTATGAAATTACCTTAGTGGAGTTGGATCGAATCCAACCTAGGTGCTCCAAGAAGAAGAATCCTGTCAGCGGCTATGCGAGAGTCCTCACGTAGAATGATGTCTACGTCTCTACAGTGATCCACACGAGCCGGGAGAAGAACGACTGCACCTTGCACTTCCACGAACTGCTAGGTTCGCTCCAGGAAGAACAATCACGACGACGATCGCCGGAGAGGAGGTCGGCGGAGGCGAACGGGGCGGCGGAACTCTTTCCGTCTAGGGTTCGGGCGAGAGGCGGAACTCCTTCCGTCGGCTGAACCTTTTCGTCACTCATAAGAACCCTAAAAGAAGATCTATTTATACCCAAAGCATAAACAGGCTTCTAGAAGAATCGCTATCCGCAGACCACACAGCAGAATTGGGGTTTCTGTAACAATTCGTCGGGATTCCACGGAACAGCATTCGTCGAGTTTTCACGGAACAATCCGACGAATCCGACGAATCATATCAGACGGCAACATTTGCCGAGTTAATGATCTCTGTAACAATTCGTCGAGTTTCCACGGAACAATCCGACGAATCCGACGAATCATATCAGACGGCAACATTTGCCGAGTTAAGGGTCTCTGTGATAATTCGTCGAGTTTCCACGGAACGATCCGACGAATTCCGACGAATCCGACGAATCATATCCGACGAATTCCGACAACAACATTTGCTTTACCTCCCCGATTCTATATGGTGATTGGTAACCTTTACCAACACAGACAATCTTCCAACTTCTCCACATGCTCTTATGTGCGACCCTGCAGGCTCATATCGCGTTGGCAGTGACATTACATGTTTGACCACTTCTAGATCACAATGGTAACTCCAACAGTCTCCCACTTGATCTTGAAAGTATCAAACAAAAACCTCACAAACAATGAGCGGCATCTAGCAATGCATCATTGCTCCCCAAGCAATAAGAGTTCATAACTCATAAGCCTTTATGACCAATGTTCCAGCGTTGTCTTTGTCCCTTTGTCCCTTTCATCCGGAAAGAACTAGAGGCATGGACCGTGTCACCCTCATAATAGCTCAATCCAAGTTTCTTGATCTAGAACGGACTTCCAGAGAATGGTGAGCTCAATATCACATATTGACTCAACCAAGCATGGCCATGCATTTCTTAGTCCAATTCCATCAAGGGGCCCATGGATGCAACTCCTGTTATATAGGAGGACAAATCCCATATCTGCTCACACCCAATCACCCAAATGATTCGTAACGTACCCAACGACCACCCTTATCATCAACCTTCTTCAAGGAAGACTTCAGATGACATCAAAGCACGCTCTTCCTCACTCGATGAATGTTGTGACTTCAGGTCAAAGGACCACAACACCATTGTCAAATGAGACCTACTTGTGACACTTTTAAGTAACAATCCACAAAGTAGTCTCAGGTTGGGTCTGTCCAGTACAACTTGTTCACTAACAAGTACCCACGTGATGACTTGATATCACAATATCATGACCTGTGAGAACCGGTCATCAGTCAACACACATGCTAGTCTTAACGTATCATCATCATCACCCTTAGCTTCTACGATGATACCTCGACCAGGGACCTTTTAAGAATGAAGCTTCGAAATCATAAGCTCTCACATTCAAGTCACGTACTTGATGTCCTATGGAAGCGAACATTCTAAGGGTATTTATCACGAATTTTATTCTATCATATAGAAACAGTATATCGTAATAAAAGAACTTGCCATTAATTGTAAAAGGAAATAATTGGTACAAAATTCATCATATGAATAAATATTAAACAGCCAACAGAATATATATTTTACATGCAACCCACAAGACTCTCACTAGATTTGATCACTCAGGTATCGTATACCCATTGATCTAGTATGACCATCATGCTTTCTCTGAGCGAGAGGCTTTGTCAGTGGATTTGTAATATTCTCCTCAGTCGGCACTCTGCAAATGTTCACATCTCCTCGTTCGACAATCTCACGAATAAGATGGAACCGCCGAAGTATGTGCTTGGAGCGCTGATGGGATCTAGGTTCCTTAGATTGTGCAATTGCACCATTGTTATCACAGTAGAGAACTACGGGACCAACAATGCTAGGAACTACATCTAGCTCGCCGATGAATTTCCTAATCCATACAGCCTCCTTCGCTGCATTTGCCGCAGCGATATATTCGGCCTCAATTGTAGAATCAGCAACTGTCTCTTGCTTGGAACTCTTCCAGCTCACAGCTCCTCCATTCAGGCAAAACACAAACCCTGACTGAGACTTCGAATCATCCCTATCAGTTTGGAAGCTGACATCCGTGTAACCACTTACAATGAGCTCTTCCTTTCCACCATACACCAAGAATACATCCTTAGTCCTTCTCAAGTACTTCAGGATATTCTTTACGGCTATCCAGTGACATTCACCGGGATCAGACTGATACCTGCTAGTCATGCTCAAAGCAAAAGAGACATCGGGTCGAGTACATAACATTGCATACATGATTGACCCAATTGCCGAAGCATATGGAATCAACTTCATGCGGTCCTTATCTTCACAAGATTTTGGACACTGGTCCTTAGAGAGATTCACACTATGAGACATGGGCAAAAATCCTTTCTTGGACTCAAGCATGTTGAACCACTTCAACACCTTCTCAATGTACGTACTCTGGGTCAAACCCAGCAACTTCTTCGATCTATCTCTATAGATCTTAATACCGAGTATGTAAGTCGCTTCACCCAAGTCCTTCATAGAAAAGCAGTTCCCTAGGTTGTTCTTAACAACTTTCAGGGTAGGTATGTCATTCTCGATCAGCAGTATGTCATCTACATATAATATCAGGAAGACAACAATGCTCCCACTGATTCGCTTGTAAACACACGGTTCATCCTCATTCTTGACAAAACCAAACTCTTTGATCTTCTCATCAAAACGAAGATTCCAACTTCTAGAGGCCTGTTTCAATCCATAGATGGACCTATTCAGCTTGCATATTTTAGTGGCTTCATTTGGGGATACAAAACCCTCGGGTTGTGTCATGTACACTTCCTCAAGGAGGTTTCCATTTAGGAAAGCCATTTTGACATTCATCTGCCAGATCTCGTAGTCATAATACGCAGCAATAGCAAGCAATATCTTAATGGACTTTACCATGGCAACAGGGGAAAAGGTCTCATCATAGTCAACACCATAAATTTGCTTGAAACTCTTAGCCACCAGTCGCCCTTTGAATGTCTGTACATTCCCATCCATGTCGGTCTTCTTCTTGAAGACCCACTTGCACCCTATGGGTCGTACCCCTTCAGGTGGTTCCACCAGTTCCAAACTTGGTTTGTATACATGGAGTCCATTTCAGATTTCATAGCCTCAAGCCATTTGTCGGAGTTCGGTCCATTCATAGCCTCTTGGTAGGTCGCTGGTTCATCATCATGATCCATAAGCAACACATTACCTATTTGAGACACGAGAAATCCATATCTCTCAGGCTCAAATCTTGGTCTACCAGATCTACGTAGGACTTGTGTCTCTTGAGTAGGTTCTCTAGCTACAACATCTTGTAGTCCTGGCTCAGAATCCAATTCTGGTTCATTCACTACTTGTGGTTCTTGATCTTCTTCAAGTTCTACCTTTTGCGTCTTTCTTGACAAGAACTCTTTCTCCAAGAAGACACCCGTCCTTGCGACAAACACTTTGCCCTCAGACGGTAGGTAAAAGTAATATCCTTTCGTTTCCTTAGGATATCCCACCAGATAACACTTATCTGATTTGGGTTCCAGCTTGTCAGGCATTTGACGCCGTACGTATGCCTCACAGCCCCAAATTTTAATGAATGACATACTAGGAGGCTTCCCAGTCCATATCTCATATGGTATCTTTAGAACTGTTTTCGTCAGAGCGCGATTCAGTGTCATGGCAGCAGTCTCTAAAGCAAAACCCCAAAAGGAAACAGGCAAGTCTGCATGACTCATCATCGACCGTACCATGTCTAACAGAGTACGATTTCTCCTCTCAGACACACCATTATGCTGCGGTGTCCTAGGTGGAGTGAGCTGTGATACAATACCACACTCTTTCAGATGATCACGGAACTCATGACTCAGGTATTCGCCACCTCGATCAGATTGGAGTGCTTTAACCTTTTTACCCAATTGGTTCTCCACTTTATTCTTAAACTCTTTGAACTTTTCAAAAGTTTCGGATTTGCACTTCATAAGATACATGTATCCGTATCTACCGAAATCATCAGTAAATGTAACGAAGTAGAAATACCTACCTCTAGCCATAGAACTCATGGGTCCGCATACATCACTATGTACTATACCCAAAAGATCCTCAGTCCTCTCAGTATAACCAGTGAAAGGGGCTTTAGTCATCTTGCCTAACAAACAAGACTCGCATCGCTCAAATGATTCATAATCAAATGAGTTCAATAGTCCATCTTTATGGAGCTTGGATATGCGCTTCTCGTTTATATGGCCCAAACGACAATGCCAGAGATATGTAGGATTTGAGTCATTTGTTCTTAGTCTTTTATTATTATTTACATTATAGATCGGATAGTCCGGGTTCAAAACATAAAGACCATTAAACAATTGAGCTACAGCATAACAAACATCATTCTTAAATATAGAACAACAATTGTTCTTAATTATAAAAGAAAATCTAATCATGTCTAAGCATGAAATGGATATAATGTTTCTAGTTATGGCCGGAACAAAATAACAATTATTAAGTTCCATTACAAGGCCACTGGGTAAAGAAAGACGGTAAACCCCTACGGCTACAGCAGCAACTCTTGCTCCATTGCCGACGCGCAGGTCCACCTCTCCTTTACTCAGCAATCTCCTCCTTCCTAGTTCCTGCACATTTGTACAAATGTGAGAACCACATCCGGTATCCAATACCCAAGATGAAGGAGCAGAAAGGTTTATCTCTATAACGTAAATATTCGAAGCGGAAGTCATACCTCCCTTCATTTTCTGCAGACCGTCAATGTACGAAGGACAATTCCTCCTCCAATGACCAGCCTTGCCATAGTGGTGGCATTTCCCTTCCTTCATGGCGCTCTTCTTTTTCAGCGCAGAAGATTTGGGCTCAAGATGTGACTTAGGTCCCACCTTCGTCTTCTTGAAGCCCTTGGCCTTACCCTTGCCTTTATGTACCATCAATATGGGACTAGCAGGCTTGACCTTCTTCATGTTTATCTCGGCAGTTCGCAACATGCCTAGGAGCTCGGGCAGTGTCTTGTCTATTTCATTCATATTGTAGTTCAAGACGAACTACTCATAACTATCCGGCAACAATTGCAGGATAAGATCTGTGGCCAACTCTTGACCCAGAGGAAAACCCAGTCTCTCCAGGTTCTCTATATACCCAATCATCTTGAGTACGTGAGTACCAACTGAGTCTCGAGCTCCCATTTTGCACTGAAATAAGGCCTTCGTGACATCGAACCTCTCTTGACGAGCTTGCCTTTGAAACATTTTCTTTAGGTGCTCGTCAATCTCCTTGCACCCCATGTTCTCTTGTTGCTTCTGAAGCTCAGAGTTCATGGTGGCAAGCATAAGGCACTCGACGTCTAAGACGTCATCGGTATACTTCTTATAAGCATCCTTATCAACACGGGACGAGTTCCCGGTCGGCACCTCGGGGGCTTCTTCTTCCAAGACGTAGAGCTTTCGCTCTTGCCTGAGAACAATTCTCAGGTTCCTATACCAGTCCATGTAATTCGTCCCACTTAGCTTGTCCTTCTCAAGGATAGCTCTCAGGGACAAGGTGGAATGTGAACCACTTGCCATGGAATTCTACAAGAATTCATGCAGAATTTAATCAGTACCTTAATTTCAAAATACAATTTATTTTAATTTGGACTTCAATTAAATACTCCCACTATTTTATTCAAACGGATAGCCCTCACTATCAATTCGGAGAGTTCATGCGAGCTACTCTCTTAGTGGACAAGATCCGTATTTCACCAACACCACGAGTCCGCTTTGGCGTTCCTCTCATAATGCGGTTATTTAGGTAGGCAATGATTGCCAATTGCATCCTCATGCAACTCTTGTATGGCTGATGAATAACTCCTTATTCGCATCCATCATATGGTGCATGTCAACCCTATGCCTCTAGGCACTCAACCTTTGAGGTCACCTAGTTAAGTTAGACCCGATGTCGACAGTGGGATATCACAATTATCCGCTCGCACCCTTACCAAGATAGATTAATGCACCTTGCTTTGGCAAGCCCACACTTCATCGATCGAGGCAGGAAGAGTGTCATCCATCGGAAGGCATCCGAACACTTAATATTTGATGAAGGGATTTTAATTTTTAATAATAGGTTAACACTTAACCATGATCAACATTTGATCAAAGTGCACATCCACAGAAAAACAAGCTTTCTAAAATCCACATGCATCCCTTATGTGCACAACATAAGACTATCAACCTTTGATAGACGAAAGGGCTAAATCTGGTCATTTAGAACTCTTCCAAATCTTCAGATTTACATGCATTGGACAAAGGCAAAGACAAATCGACTTAAAGCAGTAGACAAGCTCGTCTCTCATTGTTGGATTCAAAATCCAAAACAATACAATGGTTCATTAACCACTTGAGGGACGGTTACTGCTAAGGAGACAACAATTTCTAACAATTAGAAATTACCACGAAATCCCAGACGTTCCTGGCGGGGTTCCAAGGGGTCGCGCCCCTGGCGGGGTCTTAGGGGCAGAGCCCCTAACGGGGTCCAAGGGGCAGCGCCCCTGGCGGTGGTCCCGCTTCAAATCCCACCACCAGAAACCACATAAAATCACATCAAATGTGATATTCCAAGAAAAAATCTTGACATTTAGAACGCTTCCAAATACCTAGATTTGCACGTACTGGAATAACCTAACTTCTGAAACAACATTCATGATCGTAACCTCCCTCTGATACCACTGTTGGGTTTTTCTACAACCATACATCGTATGTAGGCGCAGCGGAAATAAAGAGAAACAACCCAAAAGAGTTTGGATCGGGCCACGAACATTGAATCAAGAAGTTAATAAAATTGCTAGGTATGAAATTACCTTAGTGGAGTTGGATCGAATCCAACCTAGGTGCTCCAAGAAGAAGAATCCTGGCAGCGGCTATGCGAGAGTCCTCACGTAGAATGATGTCTACGTCTCTACAGTGATCCACACGAGCCGGGAGAAGAACGACTGCACCTTGCACTTCCACGAACTGCTAGGTTCGCTCCAGGAAGAACAATCACGACGACGATCGCCGGAGAGGAGGTCGGCGGAGGCGAACGGGGCGGCGGAACTCTTTCCGTCTAGGGTTCGGGCGAGAGGCGGAACTCCTTCCGTCGGCTGAACCTTTTCGTCACTCATAAGAACCCTAAAAGATCTATTTATACCCAAAGCATAATTAGGCTTCTAGAAGAATCGCTATCCGCAGACCACACAACAGAATTGGGGTTTCTGTAACAATTCGTCGGGATTCCACGGAACAGCATTCGTCGAGTTTTCACGGAACAATCCGACGAATCCGACGAATCATATCAGACGGCAACATTTGCCGAGTTAATGATCTCTGTAACAATTCGTCGAGTTTCCACTGAACAATCCGACGAATCCGACGAATCATATCAGACGGCAACATTTGCCGAGTTAAGGGTCTCTGTGATAATTCGTCGAGTTTCCACGGAACGATCCGACGAATTCCGACGAATCTGACGAATCATATCCGACGAATTCCGACAGCAACATTTGCTTTACCTCCCCGATTCTATATGGTGATTGGTAACCTTTGCCAACACAGTCAATCTTCCAACTTCTCCACATGCTCTTATGTGCGACCCTGCATGCTCATATCGTGTTGGCAGTGACATTACATGTTTGACCACTTCTAGATCACAATGGTAACTCCAACAGAAGCGGCACATACTCCGAGGCTTGAGGAAGGAGTATGTCCCCTTCGTTACTTCCGTGCAAGGATAGGCTACTCAGCCCTCCCTTCTGGAGCTAGAGAACCTGCTGTCGTCACAGGAGAGCTTGGCGAAGCAGATGGCGGGAGTATCCATCTCAGGAGGAGATGGCGAGACCTTGTTCTCAGGAAAGAGGAGATCCTGGGACAAGAGAAAGAAGAACTCCGGAGATGGACCTTCAACGTCCTCTCAGGGAGATGGGGGGAAGTTCCTCCCTGCGCGCGATGAGAAGGGGAGATCCCTTTGCTTTGCCTGTAAGAAGTACGGGTGTACAACCCGTATTCGTCGAGTGGGCCCCCAGCCAACTGGCGAAACCTGGGTCGTCCGGATCATTCGCCGGGTCACTCGCCCAGGCTAAGGAAGGTAAAAATGCCCCCGAGTTGGTGGGGGTAAACTGTAGGAGAGAAAACGCTAGGCGAGTGGTGCCCTCACGGACCACTCGCCCAGAAGCGTGGGCATTCGCCCAGTCAGGCGGGTGCCCAGCGAATGGTGCCCTCACGGACCACTCGCCCAAATGGGTGTGAGGGGAAAATGACCATAATACCCCTGGTGGGCTGCAAATAGCCCTTCGGAACAGCGGAGTTAGGCTATTAGCAGACCAATTTGGGGTGCGGTTAGTAAAATTAAAAGGCGGATTCAGGCTATTTACAGACCAGCCTAGGAAAACTATAAATAGACCCTTAAGGGCACCTTGGAGGAGATCCGATTTTAGAGAATCCTCTCCTCTAGGCTAGTTTTGGTTGGCAGCCAGTGCCCTCCAAGGTGCCCGGTTGAGCTTTGGTTTGGGAGGGGAAGCTCTCTAAGATCTTCCGGGTGTATGGCGGGACCTCCTCGCTTCAGCCTTGGGTCTATTCCATTTCCAGCATCCACCATCAAGAGAGTCTAGTGAAGGAGAAATAGGCATCGGCTACACTCCCAGTGGGTCCGAACTCAAGAGACCAGTTGCTGGTTTCAACATTTTTGGTGCGGTGAGCGTGGACCGTAGCCGGTGAAAGAAAATCCCAAGCTAGTTTCGATGACGGGAGATGGAGGAAATGGTTCTGACTCAGGTCACTCGCAGCCACCAGCGGCAGGGGAGTGGCTGGAGATGTTTGAGAAGTTCAAGCGAGAGGTCCTGCAGACAGTTCTCGCGGCAAGGAGCGAGTGCGAGACCCCGGCGGTCCCTGTAGTCCCGCCTTTGCAGATTGGCGAGAACGCACCGGGGCAGCGGCCGGGGAAGGAGGTGCCAGCAGAAGGAAGCGCGCGAGATCTCCCCGGACGGCAGCTGTTCAGCAGTCCGGCGAGTGCTGAGGTGTGTGAGTTGGTCCCGCGCGAGAGGACCACTCGCCGAGCAGGGGAAGGGAGCCCCTTTTGCGAGATGATCCTCTCGGCCCCAGTGCCAGAAGGGTTTCGTGGGCCGGAGATGTCCTACTACACCGGCAAGGAGGATCCAGTTGTGCACCTGCAGTGGTTCGAGGACATGACATCAATCATTCCCATGTCGGATTCTTTTCAATGCCGGCTCTTCGCAACCACCCTGAAGGAGAAAGCAAGGGACTGGTTCCACCAGCTTCCCACAGGTTCCATCTACGCGTTCGATGATCTGCGCCGAAGCTTCCGACTGCGTTTCTCGACGTCAAAAAAGAGGAAGAAGGATGCGGAGGCTCTCTTCAAGATCAGGCAGAGGGAGGGGGAATCCCTGGCCAAGTACGTGGATAGGTTCCAGGAGGAGATACACCTAGTGCAGGAGGTGCCGGGATTCGCCCTCCAGATGGCATTCATCGTAGGGCTACGAGAGGGGTTCTTCAAGATGGACCTGAAGAGAAGACCTCCTGTATCCTTCGAGGAGTTGATGGAGAGAGCCGCGGAGGAGATTGAAGGGGAGGCAGCCAACCCCGAATTCTACAAAAGGTTGGCAAAGATGAGCGAGCCCGAGGCGAGGCAGCCAGAGGGAAGAAGGCGAGAGGAGCCCAGGGGCCAGGGGTTCGAAAGACCACCTCGGGTTTGGAGGAACCAAGAGCCCAACAACAGGTTGGGTTGGAGGAACCAGGAAGGACCAGCGCGAGGTCAGGATGAAAGGTACCAAGGAAGGGAGGCAGGAGGAGTGAATCAGGGGTGGAGGCAGGGTCCCAGACCCCCTCACCCCCCGAGGGAGCAAGCCATGGCGGTAGGCCGAGGGAGAAGAGGTAGAGGAGCAAGAGGAGGAAGAGGAAGAGCGGGAAGAGAGGACAGGGTGGCGTTGCCTTACTGTGACTTTCATCAGGAAGAAGGTCACGCGATCGCCACCTGCCCGGAGTTCTTGGAGATGAGGGAAAGAGGACAGTCACGGCGGCAGCAGGCCCGAATTGAGGAAGTGCTCCCGGAGGCAGAAGAGGACCGGTGTGAGGATAGGGCAGATACAGGAACCAGGGGGGAATCAGGGTGATTCACGGAGGGGTTGGGATAGAGGCCTCTCGCAAGAGAAGCTTCCAGGCCACGTTCCGAAGGGACGTCGCGTCGACTTCCCAGACCCCACCCCCCCTCTGAGAAGCTCACCTTCTCCTCAGATGATATGCCAGATTACGAGGACCCATTCTGCGACGCCCTGGTGATCCAGACAGCGATAGAAAACTTCACGGTCTCTCGGATCCTGGTGGACAATGGGAGCTCGGTGAATGTGATCTTCAAAAAAGCTTTCGACGCGATGGAGGTAGAGAAGAAGAGGGTGCAGGCTTCCGACGGACCACTGTTTGGTTTCTCGGGGGAGCGGAAGGAGGTCGAGGGAGGCGTAGGTCTCCAGGTGATGCTAGGAGGAGTCCCAAGAAACTGCTGGTTCGTCATTGTGGACGCTCCGAGCAGCTATAACGCCATCTTCGGACGAACCCTCATCAGCGCCTTCCGGTGCGTGCCCTCATCGTACCATCAGTGCTTAAAGCTCCATAGTGGAGGAGTCCAGATCCGCGTCCGAGGAGATGCTAAGGTGGCGAGGCAGTGCTATGTGACTGCCGTCAACACCATTTCATGGATGGCGGATGCCGAGAAGATGGATGAAGAGATGGCGAGGCCGGAGGGGCCAGGAGAAGAAGTGGAGAAGAGAGAAGTAGGGGGAGAGGGCGATGCCCGAGTGGTCGAGTTTATGGAGGTCGCTCGTGAGGAGCAGGAGGTCGAGTTGATGGAGGTCGCTCGGGAAGAGCAGGAGGTCGAGCCGGTGGAGGCGGAAGGAGCTGCAGAGGAAAAGGCCCGGGAGGAGAGGCGAGAAGCAAAAGGCCAGTGGGAAGAGCCAACCCGGCTCGAGGCGGCAGAAGAGGTGATAGAGATGGAGGTTACCACCCAGGCAGGAAGGGTGGAGAAGGTGCGGATCAGCGGGGGCCTCGGCCCGGAAGACCAGAGAAGGATGTTGGAGTGCATCCAGAAAAATGTGGACATCTTCGCATGGAGCGCAGCGGACATGCCAGGCATCGAGGCGGACGTGGCTTGCCATCGTCTCAACCTCGATCCAGAAGCCCACCCCATCCGGCAGAAGAGAAGGACTATAGCTGACAAGCTCGAAGGACCGATCCGCGAGGAGGTGGCAAAACTCCTCGAAGCAGGTTTTGTAACGGAGATCCAGTACCCAGGCTGGGTCTCCAATGTCGTAATGGTAAAAAAGGCCGATGGCCGCTGGCGTATGTGTGTGGACTTTTCGTTGTTAAATAAGGCCTGCCCTAAGGATTGTTACCCCTTGCCTCGGATCGACGCGCTGGTTGACTCAGCCGTCGGTTTTTCTGTAATGAGTTTTTTGGATGCTTTTTCAGGTTATCACCAAATAAGAATGCACCCCCCGGACGTCAAAGATGTCTCGTTCATCACCAGGGAGGGATGCTACTGCTATAAGATGATGCCCTTCGGGCTGAAAAATGCAGGAGCAACCTACCAGAAGATGATGGATCGGGTATTTAAGAAGCAAAGGGGAAGGAACCTGGAGGTCTACGTGGATGACCTTATGATAAAGAGCAAGTGTGTGAGCTCTCACATCCGGGACCTCGAGGAGACCTTCGCCACCCTACGCAAGTACAAGATGCGCCTGAACCCCCTGAAGTGTGTGTTCGGGGCCAGCAAAGGGAAGTTCCTCGGGCATCTTCTCACCCCCTGGGGGGTAGAACCTAACCCGGACAAGGTTAGGGCTATAATGGAGCTGGGGTCGCCACGGAACGCCAAGGAAGTTCAGCGCTTGACCGGAAGACTCGCCGGGCTGAACAGGTTTCTCTCCCGGGCCGGGGAAAGATGCTCCCCCTTCTTCAAAGCGCTACGAGGCAACCAGAAATTTGAGTGGACAAGAGAATGCGAGGAGGCCTTTCAGGCCTTGAAGAGCCAACTCACCAAGGCTCCGCTACTACAAAGTCCCAAAGAGGGGGAGGATCTACATCTATATCTCGGGGTCGGGGCGGAGGCCGTAAGCTCTGTCCTGGTTCGGGAGGAAGGCAAGAAGCAGCTGTCAGTCTACTACGTAAGCAGGGTCCTGAGGGAAGCGGAGCTCAGGTACCCAATTTTAGAGAAGTTGGCCTTTGCCCTGGTCATCGCAGCAAGGAAGCTTAGGCCATACTTCCAGGCCCATTCGATCCAAGTAGTGACGGACCATCCTCTCCGCCAGATCTTCGAAGGAGTGGAGCACTCAGGAAGGCTCGCAAAATGGTCAATAGAGCTAAGTGAATTCAACATTACCTTTGTCCCTCGATTATCTATGAAGGCGCAGGTGGTGGCTGATTTCATGACAGATTTCGTGGCCGAGATGAAAGAAGACGGAGCCCCTCGTCACGTTCCGTGGAAGCTGCTGGTGGACTGGGCTTCAGGCAAGAATTCTCTCGGAGGAGGGGCGGTGCTGGAGAGTCCCCACGGAGTAAAGATAGAGCAAACTCTAGTGATACACTTCCCAATCACCAACAACCAGGCGGAGTATGAGGCTGTAATCGCCGGTCTGCGGTTGGCTCGAGAGCTCGGGGTCCATGACGTGGATGTCCTCACTGACTCCATGATAATAGCTTCTCAGATAAGGGGAGAGTTCGAAACAAGGGAACCTGTGCTCATGAGGTACTTAGCAAAAGTCAAAGGTCTCGTGGGGACGTTCAAAACTTTCTCCATCCGGCACGTCCCTCGAGAGGAGAGCACCACGGCAGATCGGTTGGCAAAATCTGGTCCTCGAGCCGGGGGGACCCTGACGGACCTATTCCGTCCTTCGATCGAAGAGGGAGAGCTCATGGAAGTAGAACAGCAGCCCTCCTGGAAGGATCCCTTCGTCACCTTCCTTGCAACGGGAAAATTTCCGGAAGAAGTTCCGGACCAGAGACGCTTCCGGTATAAGTCTGCCTACTACGTGCTCCAGGAGGGTGACTTGTATCGGAAGACCCTCTCGGGCCTCCTGGCCCGATGCATCTCAGAGGAAGAGGTCCCAAGGATCTTGGAAGAAGTTCACTCCGGCGAGTGTGGCAGCCACTCGGGGAGCAGGATGTTGGAAGCAAGGATAATAAGGTAGGGGTACTTCTGGCCAACCCTAAGTAAAGACGCGGCAGCCTTCGCCAAGAGATGCCAGAAGTGCCAAATGTTCGCCCCGCTTCAGCTCATGCCAGCTCAGAGGCTAAAGAGTATCACGACGCCCTGGCCATTCGCCATATGGGGAATGGACCTGGTAGGACCCTTCCCCTAGGCTAGTGGACAGAGGAGATTTCTCCTAGTCATGATTGACTACTTCACAAAGTGGTTGGAGGTCAAGGCGTTGGCTAAGGTCACCTCCCAGGTAATCCGCAACTTCGTATGGGGGGAGATCATTTGTCGACACGGGCTTCCGCAGGCCATAGTCACGGATAATGGACCGCAGTTCGCAAGCGAGGAATTCATCGGCTTCTGTGGCCAGTTGGGGATAGACCTTAGGTTTGCGTCCGTTCACCATCCCAGGAGCAACGGGCAGGTGGAGGCGGCGAACAAGGTCATCGTGAACTTGCTCAAGAAGAAGGTGGAAAATCTCAAGGGCAATTGGGTGGAGCAGCTCCCCTCGGTCCTTTGGGCTTTAAGAACCACCCCCAACACCGCCACGGGAGAGACCCCTTTCAAGCTCTCTCACGGCTGCGAGGCCGTCATCCCCATAGAGTTCGAGGTTATGACACCACGGGTAAAGGTCGCCGCAAATGGAGAGGAAGATTGGAGAGCCGAGAACGAGGAGGAGTTGCGGCACTCCCTCGACCTCATCGAAGAAGCCCGGGATCGAGCAGCCATCCATCAAGAAGAGGTCAAGCGGCGGATGGCCAAGTATTTCGACAGGCACGTCAGGATCAAGCAGTTCGAGAAGGGAGATCTGGTACTCAAGAAGGTCGACGCGGCTGGGAGGTCCGCCGCGGTGGGAAAACTTAACCCCAACTGGGAAGGCCCCTATGTCGTGGAAGAAGCACTAAAGTCTGGGGGGTATCGCCTTCAGAATGTGGAGGGCCAACCCCTCAGCCACACATGGAGTGGCGACGACTTAAACGTTTTTATCCTTAGCACCATGTAGTAACAGTGGTTTTTGAATGAAAACATTTTGTTTAAACTGTGTATAAAAATGATGCTACACCTCGCAAGAGAGACCCTAAAAGTTCCAGAGGTTGGCCCCGAGCAGACCCGCTGTCCAGGCTCTCAACTAGCTGGCAGGTCCGAAGGCTCACTCGGTGGCAGGTTCCATGTTCTAGAGGTCGGCCCCGAGCAGACCCGCTGTCCAGGCTCTCATCTAGCTGGCAGGTCCGAAGGCTCACTCGGTGGCAGGTTCCATGTTCCAGAGGTTGGCCCCGAGCAGACCCGTTGTCCAGGCTCTCACCTAGCTGGCAGGTCCGAAGGCTCACTCGGTGGCAGGTTCCATGTTCCAGAGGTTGGCCCCGAGCAGACCTGCTGTCCAGGCTCTCACCTAGCTGGCAGGTCCGAAGGCTCACTCGGTGGCAGGTTCCATGTTCCAGAGGTCGGCCCCGAGCAGACCCGCTGTCCAGGCTCTCACCTAGCTGGCAGGTCCGAAGGCTCACTCGGTGGCAGGTTCCATGTTCCAGAGGTTGGCCCCGAGTAGACCCGCTGTCCAGGCTCTCATCTAGCTGGCAGGTCCGAAGGCTCACTCGGTGGCAGGTTCCATGTTCCAGAGGTTGGCCCCGAGCAGACCCGTTGTCCAGGCTCTCACCTAGCTGGCAGGTCCGAAGGCTCACTCGGTGGCAGGTTCCATGTTCCAAAGGTTGGCCCCGAGCAGACCCGCTGTCCAGGCTCTCACCTAGCTGGCAGGTCCGAATGCTCACTCGGTGGCAGGTTCCATGTTCCAGAGGTCTGCCCCGAGCAGACCCGCTGTCCAGGCTCTCACCTAGCTGGCAGGTCCGAAGGCTCACTCGGTGGCAGGTTCCATGTTCCAGAGGTTGGCCCCGAGCAGACCCGCTGCCCAGGCTCTCATCTAGCTGGCAGGTCCGAAGGCTCACTCGGTGGCAGGTTCCATGTTCCAGAGGTTGGCCCCGAGCAGACCCGCTGTCCAGGCTCTCATCTAGCTGGCAGGTCCGAAGGCTCACTCGGTGGCAGGTTCCATGTTCCAGAGGTTGGCCCCGAGCAGACCCGTTGTCCAGGCTCTCACCTAGCTGGCAGGTCCGAAGGCTCACTCGGTGGCAGGTTCCATGTTCCAGAGGTTGGCCCCGAGCAGACCCGCTGTCCAGGCTCTCACCTAGCTGGCAGGTCCGAAGGCTCACTCGGTGGCAGGTTCCATGTTCCAGAGGTCGGCCCCGAGCAGACCCGCTGTCCAGGCTCTCATCTAGCTGGCAGGTCCGAAGGCTCACTCGGTGGCAGGTTCCATGTTCCAGAGGTTGGCCCCGAGCAGACCCGCTGTCCAGGCTCTCATCTAGCTGGCAGGTCCGAAGGCTCACTCGGTGGCAGGTTCCATGTTCCAGAGATTGGCCCCGAGCAGACCCGCTGTCCAGGCTCTCACCTAGCTGGCAGGTCCGAAGGCTCACTCGGTGGCAGATTCCAAGCTCTCAAGGGTGGATCTCGAGAACACTCGCCGGGACCACGCGCCAGCAAGATGTGCCTCATCTTTCTTCCTAACTACCTAGGCGAAACCACGGCCCGAGCGAATGGTAAGGGGTTTCGAATGGAACGAGAAGCAAGAAGTCGAAGAAGGACAGCATGTCAAAGTCATCCTTGGGCATTCGCTGTGTGGCCAAAGTAGCCGCAGTTAACGTCCTAGCGAGCCTAGCGAGATATAGCGGCGAATGAGAGAAAAGCTGGGAATAATACAAATTGTAATCAATGTATACATCTTTTAAAAGCACTCGCCCGTTCTAAATTACAATCAAAAGGATAAACGCAAAAAGAGAAAATACAAGAGGCCCTTCTCAAGGATCAACAGATTTCTCGCTTGAAGACCCGTCGCTCTCACCAGAGTCTGGGATGAGGGCGTCTTCTCGCGGCTCGACGTGGTCGTCCTCGGGAAAGGGAATTGGGATGTAAAGCTCGGGGATGACTTGGCGAGCGGAAAGACGTTCGGCCTCCGCCTTCAGGTATCCCGCTCGCCGCAGCACCTGCAGCGCATGCTTGACGGCATTCTGCGCGTTCTCTTGCATCAGCTGCTCCAACTCGTGATGGGGATAAAAATGGCCCCCGCTCCCTGGGTCGAGTGCTGACGCACCAGCCTCTCGCAATCGCTGGACTTCGGCTTTGGCCAGACGGATCTCATCCTCAAGGCCGGCCACCCGAGCGCGGAGCATCTCGACAACCGTGGTATCCTGAAAATAATAACAAAGGTAGTAAGAATAAAGTTTGTCAATCGGCAACGAGTCACTCGCGGGAAAGGAGAAAACATACATACCTCCGCGACAGGGCGGTTGGCGAGAAGGGTCTCCGCAGCCGCCAGCTTAGTCCTAAGCTCCATCGCCTCAGTAGAAGCAACGGACCGGGACTCCTCAACCACCGCCAAGTCCCGCGCCAGTTTGATGCTCCGGCACGAAGACATGTGCGCGAGCTCGAGCGCCCGCAGCATGGCCCTGACACTCTCATGAGCGAGAATCTGGGTCGTCTCGGCATCATAGACTTCAGCGTCTTCTCGGCCATAGAGGGCATACGCGATGGCGTAAGCCTCCCCGCTGGCGAGATCGCTCTCTATCCACGACGGATGGAGGGTGGAGAGCGAGACCCGGTTAGCATTCCTGTCCCACTTGACCAAGGGAGCCCCCGAGGGTTCCATGTACTTCTCGCCGCTGGGGAAGTTCCGATGGTCCTTGGGAAGTGGGGGCGGCGGCAACGACGGTCCCGCGCGAGGGATTGTCTCTCCTGGCGCACTCGTCCCCAGGGCTTGGATCTGAGCACCCGCCCCTAGGGTCTCGTCCAGGACCCCCTTCCCCTTGGCGGAAGGGGGGTTTTTGGGCTTCTTGGAAGAAGAAGAAGTCAGCACCGCTGGCTTGCGCTTCTTTCCGCCAGGCTTGGAGGAAGAAGGTTCCTCCCGACAGGCATCCGCGGCGGCCTGTGCGAGAGAGAGGGCGGATCCGGAGGGACGCGGCGGATGAAGGGGGAAGTGGCGCACGCCTGCATAATATAACAAATGGTTCTAGCAAATGATGTAAAAATCACAAAGAGAAAGCGAATGAAGTCTCGAACACTTACCCTCGCCCTGCGGAATGGGTGGAAGCGAGTTGACGTTTCGCCGGAGATGGACGAGATCCATCCCGTGCTCCAGGATGTATTGGTGGAGTTTGGCCTCGTGCCCCCCTAGGGTCGGGTGGGCGGAAGGTTGACTCCTCCTCCTGCACCGGCGCGAGAAGAGTGTTCCCCAGGTTCCCGCTTACGAAAATAAAGCGGCGAACCCAGTCGTGGTTCTTGTTCGGGAGCCCGTAGTGCTTTAGGGGGCTCAGTCCCGAGAAGAACGAGATACCATTGGTGCAGCGGAAGGTATAGAGCTTGCGGAAGACGGGCAGCGAGAACTCGATTCCCTCTTCTCGCAGGTAGCTCGCGTACCCGACCAACATAGCGATGGAGTTGGGGTTGAGCTGGCCGGGCACGACCCCATAGTATCTGAAGGTCTGACGGAGTTCCGGCCAGATCGGAAGGCGAAACCCCACCTCGAAATGCTCTAGCGGGATCGCGAGAGCACAAGGCGAGATGGAGTTCAGACGCTCGTCCGGCCTGGGCTTTCGCCCCTCGAAACCCGGCGGGACGTAGTCGGCGACGGCAGACAGGTAAGCCTCCTCAGAGAGGTCGCAGGAATCGAAGACGTGGTTGGCGAATGCGCTGGCGCACTTGGCCCTGCCTTCCGCATCGCCACCCATTTTTGCGAGTGAAGAAGGAAAGGGGAGCAACAGATAAGGAAGAAGCACGAGTGCTAGCTCAAGGAAAGAGAGCGGATGGTTAGGTATTTAATACGGTGGTTGAAAGACCTATTTATAGAGGGACTAAACGGCGTTTGGACTTTCGAAGCCACGGGTGTGCGGATAGCCATCGCGCCTTCCCGACACCTCGAGGCCCGAGCCGGTCCCTCTCGCCCATTAATCGCAAATGCCCTATGTCTATTCATTCTGCGGCTACGCAACGAGGTTGGAAGAGCATCCGGCTATAAGTTATCACTCGGCAATACCCAAGCAAAGCTATGAGATACGAAAAAACGAATAAAGAAGCATTCGCAAAGCATAGAGAAATTATTACAGATAAATATAACGTTCAAACATTCGCAGCATAAAGTAAGAAAAGGAAACAATAAGAGGGGTGGACGTTGGGTAGGTCAGATCTCCTCCCAGATCCACCGACCTCGCTTTCGCGACCCAGCTTCCATGGGCATTCGCGGCCGGTAATAAGCGGGTATATTGGTGATCTCATGGGAAGCCAATTGGAGTTGATCCCGGGCTCGCGCGGCGTGTGTTTCGGGAGACAACTCCCCTCCTTCGCCCCCCAGGCGCTCCACCGTGGTGAGAAGGCGCGAGTAGTCCCGATGAAGGTCCTTTAACTCACGCGCGACTCTCAACCGCACGTCGTCCACCTGGCCGGCTACGTTTCGCTGGATATGGATGAGCTTCCCCAGGACCTCCGAGATCCGATCCTTCAGGGTCGCGTGATCCGAGGAATCGCCCAGGAAGTCAGCGAGATCCCCAGGGGAAGGGAGAGGCGAAAGCATTCCCTCTCCCCCCTCGTAGTAGGAGTCGAAGGGGGAGGCTTCTCGATAGCCTGCGGAATCACAACTAGGTTAGTGGTGATAGAATATGCGAGTACGATAGAGGCGGGTGAGTGAACTGACCTGGGGTGGGGTCCAGGTGACCTGAAGGACGAGACGAATGGGGGTGCGTCCCAAACAGCCAGGCGGGAGGTAAGACCTTTCCCTTTCCTGGACGGTAAGGCTGTGAAGAAGGAGCCGGAGCATCCGCACGGTCATCAGCACGGAGATGCTGATCCAGCTCTCGCTCAGGGGAGACCCTCCGTTCATTCGCGGTGACAGAGGGGTTCACCTGAGCAGGGGGACTTGGAGGAATGGAGTCCCGCAGCGGGACGTCAGGGTTGAGGGCTGCGAAAAGGTAATGGTTAGTAGCTGACAACATAAAAGGAAAAAGCGAGAAGGTTCACAACTCACGGGATTGGGGTACAGTCTCCCCAGGAGGAGGCGGAGGAGCAAGATCCAGATCGGGAGGAGGTACCTCGTCCGCGGGAGGTGGCACCACCACACTGCTCAAAACGGCCCCATGGTCGTCCTCCGGCACCAAAGCCCCCTGCGAATGGCCAGAGTCAATGCAGGGTAAGGGACAGGAACTAAATGGAGACAGGAGGAATTCTCATACCGACATCGCAGGGTCTGTAAGGGCATCCGCCAGCGTGTTCGCCGGTGGAGTATCCGCCGGAGACTCCGAGGCAGTCTCGCCTCTCTGACGATTCAGCCGAATCGCCTTGGCTCGACGCGAGACATAGGGGGCGCTCGGATCCCGTTTGGACATCAGCCAGGGAGCAAATTTGGATGCCCTGGGGGCAGTTGCAGCTTGGGCCGCAGCCAGGCGGTCGATCATCTCTCGCGAGAGGGGTTTCGCAGAAGGTTTGTGGAAAGACATTAGGAAGTGGAGAGACTCCGAGCCGAGGTGAAAGAGTGGTCCAGAAAAACCTGACATGAGGATATATATAAGGTGGCGGTGGGACCCACGGAATCTTATGGATCCAGTCAGCAAGCACTCACCGAATACAGGGTTGGACTGTTCTTTACGACCGTAGGAACCGCTCGTAAAGAGCGGGGATTGTGTACAACCCGTATTCGTCGAGTGGGCCCCCAGCCAACTGGCGAAACCTGGGTCGTCCGGATCATTCGTCGGGTCACTCGCCCAGGCTAAGGAAGGTAAAAATGCCCCCGAGTTGGTGGGGGTAAGCTGTAGGAGAGAAAACGCTAGGCGAGTGGTGCCCTCACGGACCACTCGCCCAGAAGCGTGGGCATTCGCCCAGCCAGGCGGGTGCCCAGCGAATGGTGCCCTCACGGACCACTCGCCCAAATGGGTGTGAGGGGAAAATGACCATAATACCCCTGGTGGGCTGCAAATAGCCCTTCGGAACAGCGGAGTTAGGCTATTAGCAGACCAATTTGGGGTGCGGTTAGTAAAATTAAAAGGCGGATTCAGGCTATTTACAGACCAGCCTAGGAAAACTATAAATAGACCCTTAAGGGCACCTTGGAGGAGATCCGATTTTAGAGAATCCTCTCCTCTAGGCTAGTTTTGGTTGGCAGCCAGTGCCCTCCAAGGTGCCCGGTTGAGCTTTGGTTTGGGAGGGGAAGCTCTCTAAGATCTTCCGGGTGTGTGGCGGGACCTCCTCGCTTCAGCCTTGGGTCTATTCCGTTTCCAGCATCCACCATCAAGAGAGTCTAGTGAAGGAGAAATAAGCATCGGCTACACTCCCAGTGGGTCCGAACTCAAGAGACCAGTTGCTGGTTTCAACAACGGGCATATGGCAAAGGACTGCCGGTCCAATCTAAAGGCCAGTCATGCTGCTAACAAGGAGGGAGATCACCAGAGAGGTGGAGGAAGAGGTGGAGGTCACCAGGGCGGTGAGAGGGGGGACAATTGTTTCCTGGTAGAGATGACGACAACGTCAGTCGATGTCTTAGCCTCCATCAACCTCGAGAACGACTGGATAGTGGATTCCGGTTGCGGGCATCATCTCACAGGAGATATGTCCAAGTTCGACTCCTTGGAAGCATATGAAGGAACGGATGCTATCATCACTGCGGATGATACGGTACATCCTGTGGAGCGAGAAGGGAAGGTGTCCCTTGGGAGTGAAGAGAAGCCAGTGACACTGAAGAGTGTGTATCACGTGCCTGGCATGAAGAAGAACCTCTTCTCGGTGGCTAACGCAGTGGATGCTGGATACCACGTGTTGTTTGGACCGAAGGAGGTGAAGTTCCTGAAGAACCTATCGTCACTCGATGCTGACGTCACGCTCACCGGGAGAAGGGTGAAGGATTTGTATGTTCTGTCTGCAAATGCCTATGTGGACAAGCTGAAGACAAATGACAGCGTTGTGATCTGGCATGAGAGGCTGGGTCATGTGGGGATGGACAAGCTGAAGATGATGGCGGCAAAGGGCCTAGTGAGTGGCCTGCCTCATCTCTCTTCCTATGGCGACGACCATGTGTGCGACGGATGACAATATGGAAAGTCACATCGACTTCCATTTGACAAGTCGGAGACCAGGTGTAAGGCACCTCTTGAGTGCGTACATGCTGGCTTTATGGGGCCGTGCGCCACCCTTACTTATGGAGACAATAAGTATGCGCTGGTTCTGGTGGATGATTACACCTGTTATACGTGGGTATACTTTCTGAGAGAGAAGTCAGAAGTATTCAACTAGTTCCTAGAGTGGAAGGAGCTTGTGGAGGGGAGGCTGAACCTCAGAGTGAAGAAGCTGAGAAGTGACAATGGAGGGGAGTTTACCTCCAATGAGTTTGCTTCTTTCTGCAGGAGGTTCGGTATTCGGCAGGAGCTCTATTGCGCTCACACCCCTCAGCAGAATGGGGTGGCAGAGAGGAAGATCCGCCATCTGGTGGAGACTACCAGGAGTTGGCTACATGCCAAGAGTATTCCCAAAGCCTTATGGGCGGAGGGAATGGCGTGTGCTACTCATGTGATCAACCGACTACCTCTGAGTCCTAACAGGATGGTGTCTCCACACCAGCTCATGTTCGGAGAGAAGCCCAATGTGGGTCACATGAAGGTGTTCGGTTCTACCTGCTTCGTGCACGTCTCGGACGCTCAGAGAACCAAGTTGGAGCCGAAAGCAAGGAAGTGTATCTTCATCGGCTATGACGAGCGGAAGAAGGGGTGGAAGTGCATGGATCCGCAGACCCACAAGTTTGTCATCTCGCGCGATGTTGTGTTTGACGAACTGGTCTCATACCAGGGAGTCTCTTCTGTGGAGCTGCCGAAGAGTGGAGAATCTAGCAGGGAAGAAGAGTTGGTCACTTAGGACCCTACTGTGGAGTTGGAGCTTTCTCCTAGTGCTCCATCGCCATCTGGCTCAGGAGGAGCATCTGGCTCGGGAGGAGCTTCTGGCTCAGGGGGAGCTACGAACTTAAGAAGCAGGGAGAGCACCGCTTCAGGACGAGTTCAGAGAGGAGTTCAGAGAGGAGCTCAAGCAGAGGAGTCTACCGGAGTGGTAGATAGTGGTCAAGCCTTGAGGAGGTCGAAGAGGACCATAGTCCCGCCTGCTCGCTATAAGGAGGGAAACTTCGTGAGTTTAGTTTCCTGCTTCTTCGCAGGACCACTCGATGAGAGGGAACCTGCCTGCTTTGAGGATGCATCTGACATCAAGGAGTGGGACGTGGCCATGATCGAGGAGATGGAGGCCTTAGAGAAGAATGAGACATGAGACCTAGTTCCCATGGTGGAGGGCATCAAACCTGTCACCTGTAAATGAGTGTACAAGGTTAAGAAGAGAGCAGATGGAGAAGTGGAGCGGTACAAGGCAATGCTTGTCGCTCGGGGCTTCTCGCAAACCTACGGAGAGGACTACGAGGAGACATTTAGTCATGTCACAAAGATGACGTCGGTGAGGACGATCATCGCTCTGGCGGTGTGCCGAGGTTGGAAGATGTGGCAGCTTGATGTGAAGAATGCGTTCCTGTATGGAGAGATTGGCAAAGACATATTCATGGTGCAACCACCTGGATACGTGTCCAAGTCACTTACACATCACGTCTGCAAGCTGAAGAAGGCCCTCTACGGGTTGAAACAGGTGCCGAGAGCCTGGTATTGGAAGATTGCGGAGTACTTGCAGTTCTGCGGCTACGATGCCTCAGACTCAGACTCCAGCATGTTCGTGAAGAAGAATGGAGGTCTTCACGTGCTGGTGCTGCTATACGTCGACGACATGATCGTGACAGGGAACAACCCTGAGGAGGTCGCGGCGCTGAGATAGCAGCTTTCCGTACGATTCGAGATGAAGGATCTTGGTGAACTGCACCATTTCCTTGGCCTATAAGTTGAGAAGAGAAGAGGCGGGCTGTATGTTTCCCAGAGGGCGTATGCCGAGAAGATCGTCAAAAGGTTCGGCATGAAGAAGGGGAAGAGCAGTTCCGTTCCTCTGGAGGCTGGGCTGAAGCTTCAAAAGGAAGAAGGGAGGATTCTTCCTGATCCGAAGATCTTTCGGGCACTGATGGGGAGTCTTATCTACTTGACTATAACGAGGCCGGACATCGCCTTTGCTGTCGGCCGAGTTAGTCGGTATATGCAGGAGCCGCGGAAGCCTCATCTGGAGGCATCCAAGGGGATACTGAAGTACGTGAAGGGAACCCTTGAGATGGGGTTATCCTATGAAGAGAAGTCTGACTTCAAGCTGCATGGGTACACGGATGCAGATTACGGGGGTGACACTGATGATCGCAAGTCGACATCAGGTTACGTGTTCTTGTGTGGAGCAGCTGCTATCTCGTGGTGTAGCAAGAAGCAGGACTCTATTTCCCTTTCTACCACGGAGGCCGAGTACAAGGCGTCGTCCTTAGCAGCTCAGGAGTGTGTTTGGCTAAGGAGACTAGTGGAGGATGTGGACGAGGAGGTCAGCGGACCTACTGTGCTACGCGGGGACAATGAGAGTGCATTGAAACTGGTAACCAATCAAGTGTGACATGCAAGGACCAAACACATAGAGATCGAGCATCACTTCATCAGAGAGAAGGTGTTGGGTGGCTTGATCGCTGTGGAGCATGTGAGGAGTGAAGACAACCTTGCGGATATATTCACGAAGCCCCTATCTGCGGGACCATTCTGGAGGCTTCGCTCATTGCTTGGAGTTGTTCCCGGAGCTAACTTCAAGGGGGAGTGTTAGAATTGAAGTGAGCCAGCGCCAGCGCTAGCGCTAGCGCCGGCGTTAGCTCCTACTCGCCACCCCCTTGTTTTGCCTATAAATAGAGGGGTACCCCCCCTAAAGAGTATCTATTCTGAAAGTGGCAAGTATCCTCAACTTAGAGCGAGTTAGAGATACCAGAGCGCCACCAGGCGAGCATCGAACTTGGAGTAAGTTCGGCAGACGAGTAACCTACTTCGGAGAGCGCCCGACGCTAGTGGCTAGCGCTCGCAGTAGCGAGAAGTGGAGGAAGCGAAGCGTGGCGAGCATGCGAGTATCTTGGAGTGCGAGCACCGAGCTTGCGAGTTGGAGAGCTAACGCCCGACCCTAGCGTTACCGCCGACGGTAGGCTGGAGCGAGTATCGGAGCGAGTATCACCTGCGCGGTGTGCTCCGGAGGAGAAGCGGACCTTGTCCGTGACCAAGTTCTTTCCAACGATTGGCTGTTGTGATTCAAGTTGGATGCAACTTGTATTCAGCTTTGTTCAGTTGTAACTAGCTACCAGAGTTATTATTGTGAAAGCTTGTGTTCATCTATTTGGTGTCCTTATTCGCCCGTTGGTTGACGTGTTCTTCCGACTACAAAATATTTCACAAACTTCCCTTGAAAATATTTGCATGCTTATTTCATTAGTTTGCATTGCCTTAGGTTAGGATTTATATCGCGACGTCATGATGGTCATTAGCTATTTAGCTTGCGTGCATGCTCATACCATCATCCATAAAACTTTATTTCTCCATTTGCATATATGGTATACTTTCTCGTTCAATCACCTGGGGTTAGAATATTGTGTGTCCGTCACTTATAGATTCATCATACGGCAGTTTTCTATTCATTCGAGAGAAAATGACCTATAACCTATAAAAAGTCGACACATCCAAACAATCAAAACATTCTCGGTAATCTCTATCTCCATCTCTTCTTCGGGCAATCACATGCTTCTAAAGGTCATATTCTTATGAAACACGAGGAATCTCTAAACCCGTAACACATAAATAATAATAAAAGATTGCGTGCAAATATAAAGTTTATTAGACAATAATTGAGCACTTAGTCTTAATATAATCATAATGCTTTAATTCTTAGCAAAACTACTTTATTATTATTTTTTAAATAATTATTGTCTGCTCTGTACTCATTTGTTAATTTTGGAAGGGGCCGCGTCAGGTACTCAATCAAGCAGTTGATTAGCGTTACTCAAAAAATTAAACATTGTTACGGAGGAGAGATCGTAGCCCTCGATCAAGATATGTTAATCGCAACTTGATTTTAATTTTCTGCGTCCCATTGTTAACTGCAACACGAAAATTTTAACCGCAACCTAATTTTTGAATTGTAAAAGATAAAGAAAGATGGGAAGAAGTCCCTCCTTCCATTCAAAGAAACATTCAACTTGATATTCACCATGACAAAGATGCGCTAAATAATCTAGGGCATTACATACATTGATCTTTGAATAGAAAATGGGACGAGGCAATCAGAGAAGAAGACCAAAGATGCCAATGCAGGTTCAGATAACCTCTGCAAAACAACTCTTAAAGTTAGATTTTTGGGGGGCACCGACGAGGGATGGGATCTAGGCAAGGACCATCAACGACTTTGGGAAATGGATAGGGAGAGCTCAAAGTGGCAAGTTCAGGCGACTCAGGGCACTCAGGCAAGGAGCTGGAAGAACCTAATATGAGTTGAGCAAACGCGCGGTCTTTATGGTTCTGAACGACGAAGGAGTGAGTAAACGGACTTTAGGGTTCTGAAGGACGAAAAAGCTCTCGGTTCGGACTTCTGCGGCTTCAGCGGGAGGCGTCCTGGGCACGTTGAAGGAGGAAAAAAATGTCAGCGAGGAAGAGGTCTCCGTCGCGAGGAGTAGGGAGGTCTCGATTGCTCGAGCGGCTTCAGCGAAGAGGAGCGGGCGGAAAAAGGGTATACAAAGGGTTTGAGGTTTCTAAACTTAAACACTAGAATAAATAGGTATTTTTTAAACTTTTTAATTACGATTAGCCAATGTTGGGTGCCCTTAACAAACGCCTTATTTTTAGGGAAATATATACGCTTTAGGGTAAATATATTATCAGTTTTTCAATAAATATTACTGCTCTTATCATAAATAAAATAACTTTTATATTGTAAAAAGGCTCTAGTTTACCAAAGGAAAAAATAAGTATTTGTGCGCCGCACGGTTGGACGTAAAATTTATAAGACTGAATGTCTGAATGAACGTAGCAGTAAAGTAAATGTCGAGAGTTGATATTAGCAGTCCAATTCTCGCTATTCACATCCCAAAAATTGTAAGAATTCTAATTATATTCGCAGTCCAATTCTCGCTAATCGCACCCCATCAAATAACCTCCTCTCCATCTCTCTCGCATTGCCTAAACCCCAATCGTAATTCTAACAGTCGCATCGTTTTCCCCCCTCTTAGATTCACCTTCAAAAAAAAGAAAAAATTATCTAGCAAAAATCTCAAAAAAGTAGTTAGTTTTCTGGTTAGAAGAAGGTTTGCATGCCATTTAACTTGATTTAGAGTTAATTCCTCGATGCATGTCATTTAACTAATTTTTTTGCTAGGTTTTTAAATTGTTTTAGCCTTTAAGATATTTTTCTAGGCTTCTAGTACTTAATAAATCAGCAAATTGTTTCGCTTATTTGGGTTAGGAGTGGGGTGCAAATATAATTTTGTATTAAAAATAAAAATTTATGGACTATGAATAGCGATGGTCTGCGAATAGCCAGTTCCGGACTGCTAGTATCAACTCTCTAAAAGATTTAGATCATTTATATTAGCACAACACTAATGGATATTAACACTTCATAAAAACATTAAATTACAAAACTTCTTTTTTCCCGTATATCGTTTACCCCCATGTAGCTATTCGTAGTCCTAAAAATACTTAAATTTATTGGACTGCGAATATTAATAAACTACACTTAGCCGTGATACGACTACTTATAACATTGCCCTTAAAAAACGACCACGCTTCGTTAATAGGATGCAAAACGTCGCCTCAATAGTTTAGCCGTGAAGCAAGGAATATCATATAAACATTTAGCTCTTTCGTGCTAACCGCCAATACACGTGTATCATCATAATTTCTATTGGCTTGCATCTATCCTCAATAAATTTTTTTCTTTCTTTTTTGCTCACTCATTTCACAATCACTTTATGTACTTCTTTAGCATGAAATTGTTCACAAACTATTAAGAACTATATAAAACTCAAATTTTGCATCCAATATGTTGCAAATTAGGCGAGCGAAGATATCCTAACCCCGCCCTATCGCCCGTCGGATCAAAGACGGCTAATCTATGAACTTTTTTTTAAATAGGTACCGATAATAACAAGGCTCTGTTTGGCGAGAAAAATGTTGGTGTGTGTAATGCACATAAGATCACCATGTGCGACCCCGATCCCACCACATATTTCCACCAACATGATTTTTTGTGCATGATGGATCTAAAATACGACCACTTTTTAATACGACCATATTGCACAAATACGGTTGTATATTTTCGCAAAGAATCAACACAGTTGAAATCACGGATCATACGATTGTATCTTGCACGGTGCGTTACCCGTACCTAATTATCTCTCCTGTTTAGCGCGGCGTGTTTGGAGAAAAGCGTCGGAGTCATAGAATTTATGTTTGACATGACAAGGGTCACCAAGAAAAGAAAACTAGTTTTGAACATAAAAGTGGATGAAACTCCTTAGCGGCTAACCGACTTCGTCCCCTTTGGGGCCCGGGTTTTTTGAGAAGGGTATGGTCGGGTGATCACGATCGATTGTTCAAAACCACCGCGTTCACGTCGCCACCGCCGTGCCGAACGGAGCCTAAGGATCCATTTGGAGCGGCATTTTTGCTCCGGTGAGTTTACAAAAGAATGTCACGCTCATAAAATTTTGTTTTGTATGACAAAGGTTACGACGGTTACAAAGAAAATAAATTTTATTTTGAACATAAAAAATGATGAAATTCCTTAGGTCCCGAGCGATTTTTCATAATCACCACCACGTTCACGGTTGCCACCGTTGTGCCAAACGAAGCCTAAGTCATTTGGTTTAACTGGTACCCTATATCAAGTCGGAGCCTATCAACTCCCTCCACCAATAAGCTTATTCATTTGATTGTTGTAGCTAAGATTGAAACCATATTTCTTTCAAGAAACTCAGTTTTTATAGATACAATCATACGATCATCGAAAATCAACTCAATTGCATACAATTAATGAAGTAAATTGTGCGAATTTAATTATTATTTAAGCGTGCGAGAGCGTTCATTTAGGCTCTGTTTGGGGAGGACTTATTTTCACCGGTCAAGCGGTTACGACCGCATGAATCGGATCATAATTAAAGCCTGGTTCATGCGGTCGTAACCGCTTGACCGGTGAAAACAAGTCCCCCCGAACGGAGCCTTAGTCTTGCATAGGATATGTTAATAAATTGTGCAAATATAATTATTGTTTAAGCGCACGAGAGTGTTCGTTTAACGTCACCTAGGATATGTCAAAAACATGTTGGTGTAGAAATAACATGTGCTTGGTGCTCAAACATAAACTCAAGTGTTTTGAGTTGAATTCGAGTTTAACGGTTGATGCATCTGGCCCAACTTCAGCCCACTTTGATTAATGCTCTCTAACCAATGGCATCATAGTTGATGGTTCACCCGTGAATGCGGTGGTTGCGAACCGTTGTTCGTGAACGCTCGACTTGACCTAATGAACTCTATCTATTTTTATGTTTCAAACTAGATTTGTTTTTCTTGGTAGCTGTCATAACCGTTGTTATGTCAAACTCATATTCACGACGGTGACATTTTTCTCCAAAGCCACCGGATCAAAACGTAGCGCCAAAATGATGACAGTTTGTAACCACCGTGTTCACAAACGCCACCGCAGTACCAAACGGACCCTAAGTATGTTCATGTGATTTGCAGCTCTCATGATTCTGTGGTTCCTTCAAATGTGGTCGGGCTATATTCAAGAGTGGATGAACTCCTTTGATTGAGCGCACTCTTGACACACGATGTTTGCCGCTAATAAAAAGACTCTTGCTTAGAGAGAAGTGATGGTTGATGCGCAAAACTCTCATATCATGACGAGAGACCATTAAGGATCGTGGGAGCACCGATCGAACATGAGAAAAATATGTTGTAGAAATATCATGTTGTTAACTCTCGCTCATAAATTAAGACGATTGTTATTCGCACTACAGTTTTGGCTATTCACACTCTTTTTGTATGAGTTATTACGCAACTTTTAAAAATACGCCTTGTACATGCATTTTTAGGAAAAGTGGTCAACACGAAAGTTGTAGATCTTGTCGATATCTACAATTTTTGTGTGAACACTT
The DNA here is from genome assembly GCA_033032865.1 of Dactylorhiza incarnata. Taxonomy (NCBI): domain Eukaryota; kingdom Viridiplantae; phylum Streptophyta; class Magnoliopsida; order Asparagales; family Orchidaceae; genus Dactylorhiza; species Dactylorhiza incarnata. Next base: position 3,133,665 of record JAWHQI010000154.1, on the reverse strand, counting down.
TTCCTAAAAATGCACGCAAAAAACGTATTGTCGCCCTGATTGAAATATGGGCGTAACAATAGTGAATTCTTAAAAATAGTCTTGTACATGCATTTTTAGGAAAAATATTCAACACAAAAGTTGTAGATCTCGACGAGATCTACAACTTTAGTGTTAAAAACTTAAGGAGAAATTATTAATTATATAGATTGAGAGAGAGAGAGAGAGGGAGAGAGAGGGAGAGAGAGAGAGAGAGAGATAAGACACTAGTATTGTCTTTATTGGTAGCAGCTAAAAAACTTTAATTGTGACATTTATGATCTCTCCACTCAATTCATATCCACAATTCCCCCAATCGAGATTCTCCCCCCATTTGGCTCAAATAGAAGGAATTTTTTTTTCCAACGGTTAGCGGGTGAGGTATGAAAAAAAATAATTTTTAATAGAAAAATTACAGAATATTAATTAGAATTTTTTATAAATATTTTAAGATCTTATTTATGCATACAACAACACTCTCAAATTGTTGTTATGTGCATAAATAGAATCTTAAAATATTTGTAAAAAGTTCATAATTGTTGCGGAACGCTTAGGGCTCTTGGTAGACCGGTTCGCTTGAACCGCCTCAGCTCGTGAGCGAGCTAAGCGCGCAAACAGTCAATTAGAGGTTCGTTGAGTACGCAGAGACTTTTTAACGTGGAAAACCCGGAAAGGGTAAAAAACCACGCGGCCGGAGCTGTGCCGACCAAACTTCACTATCTTCTGGAGGAGTTACAACTTGGAAGCTAGAACTCGAGCGCGACAGGCCGCTGCTCGTTACAATACTTGGAGAAAGAGAGCTTCGAGGGTGACAGGCCACCTCTCGGAAAAACTAAGTCCTTTTTCCTTCTGAGACTGCTAGTCGCCTTTCGGAAGCGGGAAGGCCAGTCGCCTTTCCCTTCTGAGATTGCTAGTCGCCTTTCGGAAGCGGGAAGGCCAGTCGCCTTTCCCTTCTGAGATTGCTAGTCGCCTTTCGGAAGCGGGAAGGCCAGTCACCTTTCCCTTCTGAGAAATGCTGGTCGCCTTTCGGAAGCGGGAAGGCCAGTCGTCTTTCCCTTCTGAGATTGCTAGTCGCTTTTCGGAAGCGGGAATGCCAGTCGCCTTTCCCTTCTGAGAAATGCTGGTCGCCTTTCGGAAGCGAGTCGCCTTTCGGAAGCGAGAAGGCCAGTCGCCTTTCCCTTCTGAGAATGCTGGTCGCCTTTCGGAAATGAGAAGATCTTCAAGTCCCGAAGGAGATCTTCAAGTGCCGAAGGAGAATTCCGCAAAAGTCTGCAAGGAGCTCTCCTGAGTCCAGAAGTCCAGGTGCTTTCAAATGAAGCCCCAGGGCCCTTTTTATAGCTTTGGCCGGGGGTAGTCCGGTAATCTCGCCGTTTGCAGTTTCCATAAATGTTTGGTGGACGAATCATATTCTCCGGTTCGGGGCCCTCGGATCGCTATTTTTCGTAAATGACCACCTTGCCCCTCGGGCAGCTTGGGCAGCTCGGGCGGTTCGGGCAGTTCCGTTGGAGGCGAAAAAGGCGACTAACTGTTCCTGAAAAGTGAGAAGCCGGAAAGACAAAAAGTGAGAAGGCTTCCGGATCGCGCTCAGAAACGTTCTGAGCGCGCGCTAGCGCTGAAGTGTTTCAAGTGCGCGACGAAATGCGAGGGCGTTCGGGTTATGTCTCGAGGTGTTCCGTGTGAACAGGGGGACGGCAAGCCGCACCCTTAAGGAGAGAATAAGTGCGTGACGTTCCTGATGAAAAGTACGCCCGTGAGGGCTTCCCGCGAGTCCCCTCCGCCGGGAAAGTAGGAGAGACGGGGCGGCCGTACCGTGCGCGGGGAGTGGAGGGCGACGCGGTCGAACTCCAAGGGAGTATGGCGCGCCCGCCTCTCGAGGGGGTGCGGCATGGGCGCACCCAAGAGGGGGGGGGGGGGGGGGCGACTTTGACCGCACCCCGAGGGGGTGCGGCTTGGCCGCACCCCGAGGGGGTGCGGCGCGGCCGCACCCCAAAGGGGGCGCGGCCAAGGCCGCACCCCAAAAGGGAGCGCGGCCGAGGCCGCACCCCAAGGGAGCGCGGCCGAGGCCGCACCCCAAGGGAGCGCGGCCGAGGCCGCACCCCAAGGGAGCGCGACCGAAGCCGCACCCCTTGCGGGGTGCGGTTCGAGCGAGGGGTGCGGTTCGGCCGCACCCCTCGCGGGGTGCGGTTCGGCCGCACCCCTCGCGGGGTGCGGTTCGGCCGCACCCCTCGCGGGGTGCGGTTCGGCCGCACCCCCGAGGGGCGTGGCGTGGGGGCGAGGATCCCTCCCGCGACGGGAGGGAGAAACTCCGTCGCGTCCGCGGCGGTTTCGCGCGCCTTGCGTTTCCTGCCAATTTCGGAGGGGGAGAGTCTTTTGGAAATAATCCACTTTTGGAAACGATCCGTCTTTGGAAACGACCCGTCTTTGGAAACGATCCGTCTTTTGGAAACGACCCGTCTTTGGGAATGACCCGTCTTTGGAAATATTTTGCTGCCTTTTATGAACATTTCCGTCAGACACCTTTATAAATACTAGACTCTTATTATGAGTGCTCATCAATAATTAATATTCTATAATTTTTTTAATAAAATTTATTTTTTCGTATCACCCATACCATTCTCTGATACGCTACCCGTTGGGAAAAAAATTTCCCTCTATTTGAGCCAAATGAGGAGAGTTTCCATTGGAACTTTTTACAAATATTTTAAGATAGGATCATTTTACAATTAGGAACATTTTACAAACATTTTAACATCCTATTTATGCATAAAATAAATATTTTAAAATAATATCCAGACATCGGGCTTTGTTAAAATCCGATCGAACATCGGACTTTATTTTTTTCCCTGGATTTTGCTGACGGTTCGATACATATCGGACGGACAAGATCTCACCCGTACGATTCTTCCATACGCTACACTACACGTATGTAAAAATCTCTCAAGAGAGGATCCATTTTACGGTCCAAATTAATTCTCATTTACTTAATGATGCAAATAATAATAATTCTATCCGGATAATAAAAAAGATAGAATAGTTTAACTCTGAATTGATCTGGACCGTTAAATAGACCCCTCCATTTAGGAGGGAGAGAACCATAGTTCTACTCTAGCGACCATCAATTTTTCAAGAAAACTTCCAAACTCATGGATTCAGGCTCTGTTTGGCATGATGATGGTGGTCGTGAACACGGTGGTTATTAACCGTCGTTTGTGAACGCCCGGCCTCACCGAATGAACGTTCAAAACTAGTTTTCTTTTCTTGGCGGCGGTCATAACTGTTAGAATTGAAGTGAGCTAGCGCCAACGCTAGCGCTAGCGCCGACGTTAACTCATACTCGCCACCCCCTTGTTTTGCCTATAAATAGAGGGGTACCCACTGTAACGACCCAAAATGATAATGAAAAAGAAATAAATGAAATCCCGATAAAATCATTTCCACGCAATTGTGTCGATATTACGCAATTGCGTCGTTGTAACGAATATATTGTTGAAGATCGATTTATTGAGATGCTCATATCACATAAAATTGTTCATTGTGTGAACCAAGGACATGTAAATAGTGAATACTAAAATTCTGAAATTGGTGTGCCAATAATAATTGTAATGATGAAATTTGGTGTGGAGAAGTTGGTGTGCTAATAGCAATTGGTGTGCCAATAAAGAAATTGAGTGTATTAAGTGGATAGATTTCATGAGATGAAAATATAAAATAAAATAAAATTAGTGAACTTGGTGTGCCAATAGGAGATTTGAGGTATTAAGAGAAATTTGAAGTAATGGAACCTAATTGAAACCCAATTAAGTTAGGCGGTGTGTATTGGACCGGTTCAAGACGTAATAAAAGGAAACGAGCCTCTCCCCATTCTCAAAACCCGCACCTGGCACTTCCCGCAACTCGCCGCTCGCGCAGATCAGGAATCGACGACATCTTCCTCTTCGCTAGGGCTTGCCGCCGATGCGTGCTGCCGCTGCCTACTCCTGCCGTATGCTAAGGCTGATGATTCCCCCTATTCGAGCCGACGATCGAAGCGATTCCTCCTCTTCCCGTCGACTGTGCTGGGAGAGCTAGGGTTTGATCTCCTTTCCGTCTTCTTCTTTCTCGTCGCAGTTGGGGGGGGGGGGGGGGGGGGGGGGGGGGGGGGGGGGGGGGAGATCGTGCGCTGAGCTGCGGCCTCTCTGTGGTGGTGTTACTGCCGCTTTTCGGAGCTGAATTTCTGTCTTGGTTCTTTGTTGGTGAGCTCTCCTTCTTCTCTAATTATTTTTTAAATAGAACGTCTTACTTTTGGCCATGTTAAGGCTGACCGACTACTGTTTTGGAATTCCTATTCTATGGTGAAGTTTTGTTTTGGTGTTGGTGTTGGTGGTAGATATCTTGATTGGGCTTTGAGTTAAGGGGTATTAACATAAACTATTATGAATATATGTTCTTTTCTTCTTGTTGGGGGTGATGTTCTGATGTTGGGGAATGGCCGGTTAGAAGCTAGCTATATGTGTAGAGAGATTGTTATAACCTATGATAATAAGTTATTGGTATGATTGATGGTCTTGGTAGGTGATTTGAATGTGTTGGCCGGCTGTTTCATGTGGGTTCCTATTTTGTTTGGCTGCCATTTGCTAAATTGGTAGCGGGTTCGGTGAGTGTTTCCCTTTGTAGTAACTTAATATGTATGAATTCATTTAGTGGATGAAAATTGGGATACTTAGAGTTGACTTATGTGTTACATAATAAGTTAAGTGGCTGATTTGAGGAGTTCGTTCGCAGTGGATGGCGTCCAGAGATAAACCCGATGAAAATACGAGTACGGTTAAAGGAAAAAGAGGAAATCAAAGTGAGTACTTATTTCTTTAATTATGCTTAGTTTTGAATATTTTGAATATACATATGCTTATATTTCATACTGAACATATTTTAGAGAATGTGCATGAACATGAAATTGAAATTGTTTGCATTTATGAATCACGAATAATTATGAGATTTACTAGAATAAAAAGAATAACCCAGTGCTGTGGGGGGTATGAATACCCACGGTGGAATAAAAACACGGATACCAGACATAAAGACTGATCATGAATATTGAATAGGAATATTGAATATAAAGATCGACATTGACTATGAATACGTGAAGAAGAACAGAACAAAAAGAAAATAAACATCGATGCATAAGAATAATGGAAATGATAAGGGTTAACCCAGTAGCCGTAGTGGGGGTGTGAATACGCTACGGCGGAATGTGCTTTTGATATTAATTAAGGCCGTTGAAGGTCGGAGGCCGTTGAAGGCCAAGAGGTCGTTGAAGACCAAGAAGGAATCTACAGCAACCCTTATGATTTCCCAATATAATAAAGCGAAAGATAAACAAGGAATCTGATTCAGAAACTGATTATGAGAACATTTGATGATTGACGATAGAAAATGAATTGAATGAACTACACTCGAAAGAATCTGAAATTGATGAAAAGATGTTGAATAACAGAACTGAAACGACGTGAACGAATAAAGACAGAATGTGAATAGAAGTTACGAAGAAATGAACTGAATAGAAAAAGGAAATAGATTGTTACTTTATTGATATGTCATTCCTTAATTCAATGCATTTATCTTCTGCAAATTGAATTCGATAATGAAAAGTGACTAAAATTTCTGATAATTGAAAGTGACGCATAAAAGATAAGAACGAAGAAGAAATATAAGAATGAACAATTATGAACGCGAATGAATAAGACTAGAACATTCGACGAAATGAACTTGAAAGAAGGTAAGAAGATAAAGAACTGTATGCATATTGATACCGATTTTCCTTGGTTGCATGTACAGCAGTTAAAGAAGCATGTTATTCACTTAGTCATATTCGTTATGACTAAGCCCGTTGACTTCATTTTTTTAGGAAGATGTGCGTTTCCTGAAGACTCTTAAGAAATCAAAGTGGTTCAGAGAGGAAAAGAAAACTAAAAATCAGGCTAAGGTATGAAGTTTTTATTATGTGTTTTATTCTGTATTCACTATACTTACTTCTATAACATCCTGACATAAATGATATGAAAACAGGTTTTGATACAGAATTTATGTGGGGTCTGGATAGGGGCCTCACACCCCCCCTAAAGAGAATCGATTCTGAAAGTGGCGAGTATCCTCAACTTTGAGCGAGTTAGAGATACCAGAGCGCCACCAGGCGAGCATCGAACTTGGAGTAAGTTCGACAGGCGAGTTACCTACTCGGGAGATAGCGTCGGCGATAGCGGATAGCGCCTGCGTTAGCGAGTAGAGAAGGAAGGAGCGAGTACCTATTCGGGAGATAACGCCCGGCGCTAGTGGCTAGCGCGCGCGGTAGCGAGTAGTGGAGGAAGCGAAGCACGGCGAGCGTGCGAGTAGCTTGGAGTGCGAGCAGCGAGCTCGCGAGTATCAGAGCTAACGCCCGGCGCTAGCGATACCGCCGACGGTAGCGAGGAGCGAGTATCGGAGCGTGTATCACCGCGCGGTGTGCTCCGGAGGAGAAGCGGACCTTGTCCGTGACCAAGTTCTTACCTTCTATTGACTGTTGTGATTCAAGTTGGATGCAACTTGTATTTAGCCTTGTTCATTTGTAACTAGCTGCCAGAGTTATTATTGTGAAAGCTTGTGTTCATCTTTGGTGTCCTTATTCTCATGTTGGTTGACGTGTTCTTCCGACTACAAATTATTTCACAATAACCATTGTCTGGCCAAATATGCATTCTATAATGAGGGCGTTTTTTTGTCCAAACTCATTGAAGCAAAAAAGCTATGCCAAACAGAGCTTGAATGGTTTGTCGTAGATAAATTTTTCAAATAATTCCTATGTGCCCAAACCGACATGTAGCAGCAACATGCATCAAGACTTACTTCACATGTTGGAAACAACAGGATTAACATTTTATTGTCGGTCAAAATTGTTGACGCATGTGAGAGCGTTATTTAGGCTCCATTTGACGCGGTGGTTATGAACGCTCGCCAAAGGAACTGTCCACTTTTATATTCAAAAATAGTTAATTCTTTTCTGGGTGGCGGCCATGACCGTTGCCATGCCAAACATACATTCTATGATAGCGGCGTTTTTATCCAAACTTACCGGAGCAAAAACGCCGCACCAAACGAAACATTAATCCCAATGAGATAACAATTAAAATCTATGGCATCCTAACCTTAATGACAACAGAGTAAATTTCGCGCGCGGCTATCTGCACGCAGATTAATCGCGCGAATTAAGCGAAGCGCATAAATACACGTCTCCTATATATTTTATATATATTTCGATGAAGTCGGATATTTCGAAAGAGTTCGTGTGGCGTCGAGAGTTGTAGCAGTTAGAGACAGCGAGAGCACAGCTCTTGTAGTTGAAGATTCCTTGCTGGGCATTGATGCAGTTCACATGCTGTCAAGGGTTTGATGAGTCAGCAGCCCTCATCACTATACAGAGGCATGGCTTCTCCACCTCCACATAATTTTTGTATCCAACATTTTGGAGGTCTACATCATATAAAGGAATCTGTCCTAATAATACAGATATGATATCTTCTTAATTATGCATTTGATATGATATCGTGCGATCATGACGCAGCTGTGGCGGCCCCACGTGTCGTTTGCGAGCAAACAGTAAACTCATTGGAGGATGAGCAAAGACATTTCATCTCGAGTTCGGCTCGCAAAAGCGAGCTCGAGTTTTTTCGAGCCGACCCGTTGAGATAACGAGTTTCTCCAAAAAATCCCAAGAAAAGTCGACGTATATCCAATGCGGGACTAAATAAGAAATTCCAAAAAATATAAATTTACACAAGACATTCTCTCTAATAAAATGACAAAAATTTGATATGCTTTGATATGTATAGGGAAGGCAAGATTCTCAGTAATATGAATGGTAAGTTAATTATCACACAGGAGTGTTGCAGCAGCAGAGAGTGAGGCACAAAATTCACTTAAAAGGCCTTTGGGCCAAGCAAGTTCAGAAATTGCAGGAGTCATCGAGTCATGTTCGCTCAACCATAGAGCGAGCAACAACCGATTACTTCTTGCTTTTCCATGTGACGAGAACGATGATCTTCATCATATTTCGTATGGTCAGCATCAGATTAATCCACAAGAGAAGAGTCCATGTCTCAGAATGCGATCAGTGGCCTGCATGTGAGAAATTCATTAAGTATAGATGAATTGACTTACCACACTTATGACAAATTGGATGTCGGGTCAAGCGAACGTTAAGTAGATAAACTTTCCAACAAATCTCTGATAATAGTCGGGATTATGTAGCAGCGAATCAGAGTAAAAAGCACCAAATGAGAGCTTCGACGGGTCTACAGTCCAAGTAACCCGCTGTTGTACTGTGCCGCCTCAAGTTCCGGTCCGGTCCGGCCTTCTCTAGAGGATTGGGCATTTTTTAAGAAGAATATATTCCCATAAAGTAACCGGGCTGGCCTTCCTTGTTCTTCCCCCTATTTTTGGCGTACCTCTTAAATTAAATGCCAATTTAAATGAAGTTTTAAATGGAGATTTTTTGACTGATTTAATGGAGGGGCAATCGTGTATATGGATGGCAAAATCTATAAATAGAGGTGTTCTGGTAAAGAGAAATCAAGCAATCGGAATTCCCCAATACCACCGAAACAGAAGAGGAGGAGGCTAGAGGCGGGCTGTTTCTTCATCAGCGGCGGCGGGCTTCTCCGGCGATCTGACGGCAAGGAGGGCGGATCCTTTCGGCGACTCCGGTGTTTGAGTCGAGGCTGATCCCCTCATCGGCGGCGGGATCTCAGGCGGAGATTCCTTGGAGGCCGGCGACGCAAGCGGTGTTTTTCGTGGCGTATTTCACATCTATCGATCTCAGTGTAATCTCGTACTACAAATTCTCTGATTATTATACTGGATCTTCTCTGGTGCTCTCCCCGTGGACGTAGGAGCTTCTCTCCGAACCACGTAAATCTGTGTCGTCTGTTTGTGCTTGGAAGTTTCTCGTTTATTTATGTTTGCGTAATTGTTTTTGCTCGATTTATTCCGTTGCGCTACCGCGGTACTCGATCCGATTTCATAACAATTGGTATCAGAGCGAGGTTCCGCGGGGGTGATCGTCTGGACGTTCCGGTTTATTGATTTGGGTCAACGGTAGGTGACGACACGGTCCGCTCCCTACCTTCTCAGATCTGATCCGTGAACATTATTCAGATTGCCAGTAGCTCTGCGAGCAAAGCAATGGCGGCAAAATTCGAGATTTCCAGGTACGACGGCAAGATCGATTTTGGTTTATGGCAAAAGCGGATCAAGGTGGTTCTCGTTCAGCAAGGTCTACACAAGGCGCTCCTAGGCAAGGAGAAGTCCGGAAAGAAGGAAGACGAATGGGAGGAACTGGATCTGAAGGCCATCAACACGATCCAATTAAGTCTATCCGACGAGGTCATGTGTATAACGTAGTCGACGCCGAGACTACAGAAGAATTATGGAAGAAACTGAAGGAGCTGTACATGTCTAAGTCTCTCACGAATAAGCTCTACGTAAAAAGACAGTTGTACAGCTTAAGGATGTCCGAGAGCAATCAGCTGCTAGAGCACATGAACGTGTTCAACAGGCTTATCTCCCAGCTACGGAGCATGGACGTGAAGGTTGAAGAGGAAGACCAGGCTCTTTTATTACTGTCTTCTCTACTGAAGTCTTATGACCATCTGGTCACCACAATCCTCTACGGAAAGGATACGCTTAAGATGGAGGAGGTGATGACGACGTTACTCTCAAATGAAACGAGAAGCAAATCTGGCCCTAGCACCAGCGAGGGTTTGTTCGTGAAGAACAAAGAACCGGTCAGAGGGAGATCGAGAGATAGAGGGAAGAAAGTCAATCGACATAGGTCCAAGTCTAGGGACAAGAAGAATCAGTGCCACTACTGCAAGGAAGAAGGGCATTGGAAAAACAACTGTCCGAAGAAAAAGGCGAAAGAGAAGAATCAGGAACCACAGCAGGCAGCTGTGGCCTCAGACCCAGAGAGTGACGTTGATGTACTTCATGTACAATCTACTCTCGACACCGCAGATGCGTGGATTATGGATACTGGGTGTTCGTATCACATGTGCCCAAACAAAGAATGGTTCTCCAGCTTCAGGCAATGTGACAACGGTCGCGTTTTGATGGGGAACGACTCAGAGTGCAAGACGCTCGGGATCGGCAGTATTCGAATCAAGATGTTCGACGGAACAATCAGAACCCTTACAGATGTAAGGTACGTGCCCGATCTCAGGAAAAGTCTAATTTCCCTAGGCACTCTGAAGGCGGACGGTTACTCTTATACCGGTGAGGGCGGATATCTGAAAGTCAAGAAAGGCGCTCTGGTAGTCATGAAAGGAGAGAGCTTTGGCACTCTCTACAAGCTGATTGTTACCGATCTCGGAGCGGAGGATCCACCATGGCAGGTATACACGCGGAGGGGACGCGAGGCGTGTGAGACGAATGGTTCGGCGGAGAACGAAGGAACCGGACCTACGGTTTAATTTAATTGCGATGTGCGGTTATCAAGTTATGTTTATGTTTTAGGGTTTGTTTGGGCCCTCACTATATGAGGGGAACTCCTTGTATGTTTTGTTTTTCATCTTTGGATCATCTATCTTAGGAGGGGTTGCTCCCCTTGTCTTCCTTCTTCCTCTATTCCTCTCTCCCTCTCTTTCTCCCGTTCGGAATCCGCTCGCTGTTGCCGCCGCTGTCGCCCAGCGTCAGTTCGAGCGTTAGCCAGCTGCTGTCGCCGCGCCTATCAGCCAGCCGATACCCTAGGCGGTATCAATTTGGTCCGACCCCGCCGTCCCGCCCGCCTTCGCGCCGCCGGTCGCCGTGCCCTCTGCTACCATGGCCCCCAACACCCGCTCGCAGGACAACCTTGATGACACCGACGCTACCCGGAGCCGTCTCGACCGCCATGACGAGCGCCTCGACGCCTTCAAATCCGCCCTCGACTCTCAGAAGTCCTCCATCGACAACATCGCCGCCGGCCAAGCCCTCTTACTCAGCCGCCTCGACGCCTTAGCCGCGCTACCCCATTTTTCCGGCCCGTCAGGTTCGGCGTCCCCTCACGATGCCGCCTCCATTCTGGGCATGCCGCCGCCGCTCTACACTCCCGCACCGGCCATCGCCGATACCCCCGCCGGCCGCCCGCCCCTCGCCCTCGATATTCCCTCCTTCTCCGGGGTGGATCCGTTAGGGTGGGTGGCTAGAGCTGAACAGTTTTTCGACCTCAACAAAGTCACCGTTCCGGATAAATATCCAATTCCCGTCATCCAAGAACTCCTCGATGAGCTCCACGGCACCGTCTACTTCACCAAACTGGATCTCCGGGCCGGTTACCATCAAATCCGGGTCCGTCCCGAGGACGTTCCGAAGACGGCGTTTCGAACACACGACGGGCACTTCGAGTTCCTGGTCATGCCGTTCGGCCTCACCAATGCGCCGGCCACATTTCAGGCCACCATGAATGATATTTTCCGGCCGGCCCTCCGTAAGCATATTCTCGTCTTTTTTGATGATATTTTGGTATTCAGTCGCTCTTGGCAGGATCATATACAGCACCTTCGTGAGGCGTTCGTGACCCTCCGTCAGCACAGCCTAGTGGTCAATCGCAAAAAGTGTTCTTTCGGCGCCACCAAAGTCAGCTACCTCGGCCACACCATCTCGGCCGACGGCGTCGCCATGGAGGAAGATAAAATTCAGACGGTCCTCCATTGGCCCACGCCCTCCTCCCTCCGCGACGTGCGGGCATTTTTGGGGCTGACCGGCTACTACCGGAGGTTCATCCAGAACTATGGGAGTTTGGCGCGCCCTCTCACCCAATTGTTGAAGCTCTCGGAGGAGGGCCCGTTTTCGTGGCCGCCGGCGGCCATGGCCGCGTTCGCCGCTCTCCAGGCGGCCCTCGTCCAAGGACCGGTATTGGCGATGCCGGATTTTCAGAACCGTTCGTAGTGGAATGCGACGCCTCGGGGACGGGCGTGGGAGCGGTGCTGATGCAGATGGGACGGCCGGTGGCCTACTACAGCCGCGCTTTCTCGGCCTCGGTGCGGAGCCGCTCGGCCTACGAGAACGAACTTATGGCATTGGTCCTCGCGGTCCAACACTGACGGCCGTACCTCTTGGGACGACATTTTGTGGTTCGCACGGACCACCACAGCCTTCGCTATTTGTTACAGCAAAAAATAGCGACGCCGGCGCAACAACTCTGGGTGGCCAAATTACTGGGGTACGATTTCACTATCGAGTTCCGTCCCGGCAAGACGAACCGCGCGGCAGACGCATTATCCCGTCACCCCCAGGCAACCGAACTCACGGCCCTGTCACGACCCGTATGGGAAGACGCCGCAACCCTTCAGCGGGAGGCAGAACAAGACCCGCACTTGGCAGCCATACGGACGGCCCTTCTCGCCAACCCGACTGCACACCCACCGTACTCCATGGTCGGCGGTCGCCTGTTTCATCGGGGACGCTTGGTGATTTCAGCCACCTCCGCGTGCATACCGCGTTTGTTGGACGAGTTCCACTCTACCCCTTCCGGAGGCCATGCGGGTGCGTTCCGCACATACCGGCGCCTGGCGGCCTCTCTTTACTGGCCGCGTATGCTACAGCAGGTGAAGGCTTACGTGGCGGCCTGTTTGCCATGCCAAAAGGCCAAATACGAAGCGATATTCCCGAGCGGCCTGTTGCAGCCCCTGCCGATTCCGGAGCGGATATGGGAGGACATTGCCATGGACTTCGTCACGCGGCTTCCCCGTTCGAATGGGTTCGACTGTGTGTTGGTGGTCGTGGACCGCCTCACGAAATACGCCCACTTCGTTCCTCTCCGCCACCCGTATACGGCGGCGACCGTCGCCGACAGCTTCATCTCTGACATCGTCCGTTTGCATGGATTTCCCCGCTCCATTGTGAGTGACCGCGACCCCATCTTCCTCAGCAGCTTCTGGACCTCCCTATTTCGGTTGCAAGGGACGCGCCTCCGTATGAGTACGGCGTACCATCCTCAGTCGGACGGCCAATCGGAAGTGCTGAACAGGTGTCTTGAGACGTACTTACGCTGTTTCATCGGCGAACGACCGGGTACTTGGGCCAAGTGGCTCTGCTGGGCAGAATATTCTTACAACACGGCCTATCATCATGCGGCAAACACATCCCCGTTCGAAACGGTGTACGGCCGGCCTCCTCCATCCATGCTCCGACATCTCCCCGGCGAGTGCCCTGTGGCAAGCTTGGCCGACCATCTCCACGACCGGGATATCATTCTCGACAGCCTGAAGCATCACCTTCGCCGCGCCCAAGCGAAGATGTTATCATTTGCCAACCGGAAGCGCCGGGACTTGACATTCCAAGTGGGCGAAAAGGTGTTCCTCAAACTACACCCCTACCGCCAACTGACCGTAGCACGCCGCCCGTGTCCGAAGTTAGCGCCCCGTTTTTACGGGCCGTTCGAGATTATCAGCCGCATTGGGGCCGTGGCGTACCGACTCCGTTTGCCTGCCAACAGCCGCATTCACTCGGTGTTTCATGTGTCACAGCTCCGACGGGTCGTTGGCGACCACCCCGTCGTGGATCACATTCCGGCCGACCACGACTACTCCGGGTACGAACCACTCTATCCAGAAGCTATTCTCGGCCGTCGACACCACCGCCCGGGATACACTACCCAGGAAGAGATTCAAGTAGCTTGGCGCAACCGACCGGCCACCGCCGCCACGTGGCTCCTTCGGGATGACTTTCGCCGCCAGTTCCCCGATTATTGCCTTGAGGACAAGGCCAATTTCCCAGACGGCGGTATTGTTACCGATCTCGGAGCGGAGGATCCACCATGGCAGGTATACACGCGGAGGGGACGCGAGGCGTGTGAGACGAATGGTTCGGCGGAGAACGAAGGAACCGGACCTACGGTTTAATTTAATTGCGATGTGCGGTTATCAAGTTATGTTTATGTTTTAGGGTTTGTTTGGGCCCTCACTATATGAGGGGAACTCCTTGTATGTTTTGTTTTTCATCTTTGGATCATCTATCTTAGGAGGGGCTGCTCCCATTGTCTTCCTTCTTCCTCTATTCCTCTCTCCCTCTCTTTCTCCCGTTCGGAATCCGCTCGCTGTCGCCGCCGCTGTCGCCCAGCGTCAGTTCGAGCGTTAGCCAGCTGCTGTCGCCGCGCCTATCAGCCAGCCGATACCCCAGGCGGTATCACTGATCGGCACTACCATTGTCGACGACGCGGCGGTGTCTGAGACGTCAGATGCGGATTCCTCTCTGCTGTGGCATGCCAGACTTGGCCACATGAGCGAGAGAGGACTGCTGGAGCTTCACAAGAAGGGCCTACTGAAAGGGGTCAAAACATGCAAGTTATACTTCTGCGAGACTTGCGTCCTCGGGAAGCAGCACAAGGTGAAGTTCGTGACATCCATGAAGCGAAGCAAGCAGGCGCTGGAATATATACACTCCGATGTTTGGGGGCCTGCCCCAGAGCCTTCACCTGGAGGCGCCAGATACTTCGTGACATTCATCGACGACTTCTCTAGAAAGGTATGGATTTATTTTCTGAAACATAAATCTGAAGTCTTCGAAAAGTTCAAAATTTGGAAGATGAAAGTGAAGAAGCAGACCGGGAAGAGGGTGAAATACCTCAGATCTGACAATGGCGGTGAATACACCTCAGCGGAGTTCCAGGCACACTGCGATCAGGAGGGCATCACTCGCCATCTCACCATTCCCGGCACACCGCAGCAAAACGGCGTCGCAGAAAGGATGAACATGATGCTTCTAGAGAAAGCTCGGTGTATGCGTTTATTTGCTGGCCTACCAAAGTCATTCTGGGCCGAAGCAATTAATACGGCATGTTATCTAGTGAATCGATATCCATCGATGTCACTGGATCTGAAATCTGCACAGGAAGTTTGGTCAGGTACTTCTGTTAACTATTCTGATATCCACATCTTTGGTTGTCCTGTGTATACCCTAGTGCAGGACTCTGAAAGGACGAAGCTCGATGCTAAGTCCAAGAGGTGCATCTATCTGGGCCAGAAGGCCGGCACGAAGGGGTTCAAGCAGTGGAACCCTGACACCAAGAAGGTGGAGGTCAAGCGCGATGTTATCTTTGACGAGGCCTCTATGATAAAGAAATCTCAGTCTCATTTTAAAGAGGTGGAGAAGACTCCAGTCACACCAGTGGAGGTGGAGCTGGAAGGAAATGACAAAGCTGACGGCGATGATTCCTCCGACCCGGAGGATACTGACACTATGCAACCTACCGAGGCGGAGCCGTATTCGATTGCCAGAGGAAAGTCTAGGAGAGAGGTCCGACTGCCTCTCAGGCTACAGGACACTGTAGCATACACATTTCAGGTAATCTCCTCAGATCCTTGCTCCTTTCGTGAAGCTATAGAGAGCAGAGATAGCTCTCAGTGGAAAGCTGCAATGGAGGAAGAGATGGAGTCTCTTCAGAAGAACAAGACATGGGATTTGGTTACCTTACCCAAGGGATCCAAAGCGATAAGTTCAAAATGGGTGTTCAGAAAAAAAGAGCCCGCATCCGGAAAAGATCAGTGGAGATATAAAGCCAGATTCGTTGCCAAGGGGTTCGCGCAGAAGAAAGGAGTTGATTTCGATGAAATCTTCTCACCGGTGGTAAAGCACTGTTCCATACGGGTGCTTCTTGCGATGGTGGCAATGGAGGACATGGAGCTGGAGCAGATGGACGTGAAAACGACGTTTCTTCACAGCAACTTAGAAGAGGAGATCTACATTCTGCAGCCTGAGGGGTTCTTTCAACCCGGTAACGAGAAAAAGGTGTGTAAGCTAAGAAGATCGCTCTACGGTCTGAAGCAGGCTCCGAGAATGTGGAACACGAGGTTCGACACGTTCATGACCTCACAGAGATTCTGCAGGAGCCAGTACGACAACTGCGTCTACTACAAGTTCCTGGCAAATGGGGACATTCTGATTCTGATGTTATATGTCGACGATATGCTGATTGCCTGCAAGTCAGCCCAGGAGATCAAATCTCTGAAACAGAAGCTACATGCTGAGTTCGAGATGAAAGATCTTGGTCACACTCAGAAGATCCTTGGGATGAAGATCAAGCGAGACAGAAAGCGAGACATGCTTTGGCTTTCTCAGGCAGGCTATATTCAGAAGATTCTGGAGAAATTCAATATGATGGAATCTAAACCTGTTACAACCCCTATGGGGCAACAATTTAGATTGTCATCACAGCAGTCTCCAGGCACAGAGGATGAACGCCAAAAGATGCTCAGGGTGTCGTACGCCAGTGCGGTTGGGTGCTTGATGTACGCTATGATCTGTACAAGACCAGATATCGCTCAGGCTGTGAGCGTTGTCAGCAGATACATGGGGAATCCAGGGCGACAACATTGGGAAGCAGTCAAGTGGATTCTGAGATATCTGAACGGAACGCCAAACGTCGGTTTACTGTTCAAGAAGAGCGAAGGTGCTGGAGTTCTAGAGGGCTTCGTCGATTCGGATTATGCGGGTGACCTCGACCGAAGAAGATCTACATCTGGGTATATCTTCCTTCTTGGTGATGGTCCCATCAGTTGGAAAGCCACTCTCCAGGACATAGTAGCTCTATCCACGACAGAGGCGGAGTACATTACTGCGGTGGAGGCCGCAAAGGAAACTATCTGGCCTAAAGGTCTCACCAAGGAACTCAGGTTTACTCAGGAGGCGGTGAAGCTGCACTGTGACAGTCAGAGTTCGATTTGTCTTGCAAAGGACCCGGTCTATCATGCAAGGACAAAACACATCGACGTGCGCTACCACAAGTTGAGAGAGTTCGTCGGAGGCGGAGACATACAGTTGCTAAAAGTCCCTACGGAGGACAATGTTGCAGATATGCTGACAAAGCCTGTATCGGGAGTCAAGTTCAAGCACTGCCTTGACTTTGCTCATATTTGTGTTTGTTGATCGTGGTGACCCCAGGGAGAGGGGGTAGTTTTCCGGAGGGAGAAGATTCAAGTTGCAAGTGGAGCTTTTCATGCGTGAGGCGTCAAGGTGGAGATTGTTGTACTGTGCCGCCTCAAGTTCCGGTCCGGCTTTCTCTAGAGGATTCGAGAGTGGGCATTTTTTAGGAAGAATATATTCCCATAAAGTAACCGGGCTGGCCTTCCTTGTTCTTCCCCCTATTTTGGCATACCTCTTAAATTAAATGCTTATTTAAATGAAGTTTTAAATGGAGATTTTTTGACTGATTTAATGGAGGGGCAATCGTGTATATGGATGGCAAAATCTATAAATAGAGGTGTTCTGGTAAAGAGAAATCAAGCAATCGGAATTCCTCAATGCCACCGAAACAGAAGAGGAGGAGGCTAGAGGCGGGTTGTTTCTTCATCAGCGGCGGCGGGCTTCTCCAGCGATCTGACGGCAAGGAGGGCGGATCCTTTCGGCGACTCCGGTGTTTGAGTCGAGGCCGATCCCCTCATCGGCGGCGGGATCTCAGGCGGAGATTCCTTGGAGGCCGGCGACGCAAGCGGTGTTTCTCGTGACGTATTTCACATCTATCGATCTCAGTGTAATCTCTGTACTACAAATTCTCTGATTATTATAGTGGATCTTCTCTGGTGCTCTCCCCGTGGACGTAGGAGCTTCTCTCCGAACCACGTAAATCTTTGTGTCGTCTGTGTGTGCTTGGAAATTTCTCGTTTATTTATTTTTGCGTAATTTTTTTTGCTCGATTTATTCCGTTGCGCTACCGCGGTACTCGATCCAATTTCATAACAACCCGCGCCTTGAAAGAGGCATGTGCAATATTTTCTTTGCAACAGGATGGACTCACCGCGATATGTTACCTCAATACCAAGAAAGTACTACCTAGATATTTGGACTGAAATTGTTTCGCCTGGCGAGAAGTCCCCATATAAGAATTGTTGCAGATGACAAATAAGAGACTCTCTTTAGTCCCGTATCCAGGCGGCGGCTGCATGTAGATGGTCTCTGAGAGATTGTCATTGAGGAAGAAATTCTTGATATCAAGATTATGCACCTTTCAGTGGCAGAGAACGGCAAGGGAGATGAAGACACAGACCATGTTCAACTTCACCCCTAGAGAGAAATTGCCCTCATAATTGATACTTTCTTGCCGAGTAAATTTGTTGGCAACTAAGCTTGCTTTGAGATGCTCAATAGAACCATCCGACTTATGGTTAACAGTGAAGGATAATCTTCAAGCAATGTTACATTTGCGGAAACAACGAGTTTGTGAGCCTAGGGAGAATATCAAACATTGTTCCTTGGAGTGCAAAAGTACTTAACAAAGATATATTTGACTGCACGAGGAGCCAGCTTGTCCACAGGGGAATTAATTAATGAACAAAGTACGTAAACCAAAGACATGAGTAAAGGCAAAAGACAAGCCTGAAGGAAAAGAAAATGATGAAGATAGTGGAAACAAAGTTGAGAAAAGAGAATTGAGGGCCTCTCCTTTTCAGATGACTGACCCGGGTCCGCCCTCATTCCTTCTTCTCACTGAGACTCTCAATCGAGTGCTGCGATAAGAATTGAGGGCTATTGAGACAGCTAGCACCTCGCAACAGTACCGTATATGCCGCTAGAAATCTCCAGGGAGTAGTTCGGCGCTGTTTTAATCGTCAAGATGCTAGGGTTAGAGAAGATCGAGCCTTATCCATCTCATTTTGGTTCTGTGGCTCGAGAGAAGCTCAAACCTAAAGAATTTTCTGGCCAAAGCTCTCTTCCCTCTAGAATGTGCCACCTTCTCCTCCCTTCTTGGGGAAGTTTCCGGCCACCACCTTCTCCGCTACGTGAAAAAGGAGCTTATGCTCATAAACATGCTTCTTCCCCAAAATAAGGATCTCCTCCTTTCATTCATTAGATCTAGCTGTTCAAGATTACTTTGACCTTTGTAAAGTGAAGAACATTTCCTGCCTCAAACCACAATAAGAATCAAAATTCGATTTTCCAAACACTTTTATCAAAATTCGATTTGAACCCTTAATCATCCAGTATGTCTGCCGGAATAATATCCACATGAAGATCTGACAATGCCATCTTACATCATCTTCACCCATGCATCAATTTTGAAACATATATCGCCTCTCTCAACCATCGTTGATGAACCAAAATTTCTCATCCTCAGACAGATACGATCACTTGCCGCGTATGATGTGAAAAAATGTTGATGTAGGGTCACGAAATGAGCAAGTTGTGTTGACTATCCAATCAATATGATATGACGAGGATTTCATAATAGTCGTAGCATCCAAGTATTCAAGGATAATAGAATTATCTTCCCCGCACTTCACTTAGAATTTCATAATAGTCGTAAGTGTTGTAGATGCCGGCCGACATGCCCGACATGTCGGCCAACATAAAGTTTTTGGACAGAAATATCATTTTTGAAATATCCCCCGATACATCGGGCGACATCTCGCTTACGATATATCAGCGAGAGTATAAAAATATATTTCATTTCATTTAAGCGTCCGAACGGTAATATTTTGTTTAGTGCTTCATTTCGTGCATCTCTCTGAGCCTAGACTCGACGTCTTTCTCACCGCACTCTCATTTGGTGCTCTTTATGTCGTTTACTGTCGTCAGCGTCTCTTCCTTGTGTAATTTATAAAACATGCATAATGTGTATATATGTTTATTGTCTAATTTATAAACATATATTATGTGTGCAATTGTACATATTTACAAAAAATATGTATAAATTTATTTAAATATTAAAATCCGACATTGCAAAATATCCTCGATATATCCCTCACAATCAAACATCAAACATAAACCGACATGAACCTAACATCTGCAACCTTGATAGTTATTCACCCACATAGCCTACCCTACTTCAGTTGGTATCTGAGCTAGTTTTGGGCCACTTTTATGCTACGAAGTAATAGGCCATATAAAGTTTATAGGTTCATCTGACTAGTTATCGTCGTTATCTCTCTCTTCTATTTGAGGAATTAGAGTTTGTATATGCTCGACACCATAAAGTTCCTCCAGGGAGATCCTCATACTATTATGTTGATCATTCTCGTCCAACGTGGTATGTTCGTAGGGATCAACCATCAGACACAATTTGATTATGTTAAGGATGATCATTTAGATGATTATCAGGATCCCTACAGAGGTCACCATTATAAGGATAACATCATGCACATAAACTATCCTAGTGTTCCAAAAAAAAAAGATGTCTAAAGCCGAGTTTCAGTGATTGTTTCTTGAGCGATTTGATTGCATTAATGATCACTTTGATTGTCTGAAAATTGCCTATAGAACCTCAAGATTTAGGTCAAGCCACCACTTAGTCTAGTAGTGCTCCCATTGGCACGAGGGGACAGATACTTGACTTGGATACATCTCATCCTGATGAGGTTCAATGTCAGCTTGATTATGAGATTGAATTTGATCATGACCTTGTGTTGAAGGTGGAGAGAGACTTTATTATTACTAGTGGGCATGGTCACGAGAGTGAGGACAAGAGGCCCAGTGACCCTATGACGGTATATCCATCCCCTACACCCCATATCGACCTAGTTATTCCTTCGACTATAGACACATTTCTTGACACTCTACCTATAGACCCACTCTTGAGTATGAGCTTCCCACTCTTCTCCTGTCGTTGTCCAGAGCTACATAACGACCGAGAGTCGAGAGCCTAGTGTTGGCCACGTAGTGGTTACCTCACCGGTTTATGAGGACACTACCCATTATGATGGTACTCATCTTGAGGATCATGATCCTATTGATGGATTCTTTGACAAGCCGGTTGATGAACCACCACTTCCATGTGAGGGTGAGATTCAAACGAGTGACTCGTTTACGAGTACCAAATCATTGACACCTCTTCAATTCTCATCCCCGCTCTTACACTAGAGAGAGGATCATGAGTTTAGCATCAAGTACGTAACATTTTCTTTAAATACACTTTAGGATACTCATGATGATTCAAGAGTCTACCATATGGCTCATCACACTCTTCAAGAGTTCATGGACACACTGCATGCTGACCCACCGGATGAGTTTTTTCTTATGGGAAGCATTCGCCGCACTCTAGAGTCGCATCCCATTGCAAATGTCTCTCGTATTCTCTTGGGTGATCGCCGCACTCAAGACGAATTTTCATGCATACCTCCTATTGAGCCCCCGGACGCATCACATTCCCCGAGAGACATTTGGCATGTTATGAGCTCGTGTTTTAATGTTGATGTCTCATGCAGTCATTTTGATATTCGTAGCACACTCCATAAGTATTTTTACATTCCACCCAATGAGATTCCTGACAGGCCACCCCATTTTAGAGATATTAAGTTTGTTGTCAGACTTCCCCTAGAGAGCGTGTCGTGTTTGTTGTGCTTCATTTGCACAATTTGTATGAATATGCTAAGTCGCTAGTTCTTCATTTGCATGAGTTACATGAGTCGGTCCGACAGAGGATCAATACTGATAATGAATCTTATAAATCCCATGCAGATAACCACAAGAGGGAGCAGGTATTTCATGAAGTCGAGCAGATGGTGTTGAGAATCCACACTGAGAGGCTCCCTCGGGGTCTGCTAAAAATTTGAACGCCGAGCGAATGAGTCCCTACACAATCATGAGAATGGTCGAAGAAAATGCCTATGAGCTGACTACGGGTGGACTCAAACTGTGAAGCCCTCCCAGAGCATACACCACCACATCTCCAACCCCATACCCAGTCCAATCCTGAGCCCCGCCTGCCTTTGGGTCAGTGGTCTATGACTTCACCATCTGCACCAGCGATCACACCGGGACTACCAACTCATCATTTTAACTTTTGATAGCATTACTGATATCATGGCTCATGAGTGCATAGCCACGCCTGACTATAGACACAAGGGTACCATTGGAGAGGACGTTTCTTCATTGACAATACTTGGACGACCTGTGATGGACCACATCAATTCTTACCTGATATACACTGAGAGGATACTGATCTTCATTCATCAGAAGATGAATTCTATCAAGCCAGGGAGACTGATGAGGATCGACGACGTGGTGGAGCATGAGTTTTGCATCTGTTCGAGGCCGATTAGTCACATGTCAAATTTAACATCTTTGGATCGATGATCCGACACTACGGATGCGTCCGAATCTGCGTTTACATATTTTTTCATATAGTATACTGTTGTGTTTGTGTATTATCTAATTTGATCGGGTCCCTTATGATAATGGTCCAGCATAGTCGTCAATTTGAGGGTGCTCTAGTTTTACTTACTATAAATAGTTTCGGGGCTGCTGGTACAGGGGCAACAGATTTTGGAATTCATAATCCCAAAATCCGACGGTCGACGTGGTGCTAACTCCACAAATCCAAGGTGACGACTCCTTGACTATCTTCTCCTTCCTTCCCCAACCCGTTACCGCCCACCTGACTCCTTCAGTCCCTTACACGCCAATAATAATCATCGTTGTTACACCCCTATAGTCGGAGGTTTCCTCCTTTCCCTAGCTCAGGGATCTTCTTCCTCGACGGCCCTGTTCTGTCTGAGCCCCTCCTATACATCCAGCCACTCCACCGACAATCCCCATCCTTCCCGAGCCCTCCACCAGCCATAATCCCCTCTCCCACTTCCAAACCGCAACCTCCAACATCTTCCTAGACCACCCCCACCATTCCACAGTCTTCCACAAGCCTTAATCCCCTCCCCCACTCCCAAACCGCAACTTCAATCCCCTCCTCAAGCCACCACACCCCTCTCATTCCCCAACCCTAGTAGCTCCACCCTCTTAGTTGTGCTTAATCACTGCCACCACTTCCGGGACAGCACCTATGCATCTCCAACCACCGAATCCACCTCCCCTTGTTGGCGCCCCTTACGTTGTATTTTATTGTTGTATGAATCTTTATTTTCAGTATTGATATATGGTGATGTGACTACATACTTGTTTGGATCTCTCGATTAGTAGTTGTTTGTTCATGGTAATTTTTGTGATTTACAGGAATCATTCGTCGCAGGCTCTCGCTTTGGCCCTCCACGCGATGGGAAGCCAAAACCTGCTTGCCTAAAAGAATTTATTTTGGCTTGGTTAAATTATTTGCGTGTGATTTAATCTTTTATTGATTATTTTTTTATTTCTTTGTCAGATCTTGTATGTGTTGCATATAGTATTCAAGAATAATAGAATTATCTTCCCAGCACTTCACTTAGGCATAATAGTCATTCAACCATGTAGCCTACCTTACATCAATTATGAAAATGAAATATTATTGTATTCCTATAACCAGTCTGTAGGGTCACCAATCAACATTGGCAAATCTCGAAAACCAAGTTTTACAAAATTAAAAATATGGTTCGAAACAACCTGAGAATGAGCCTGTGTTGGTGTTTAATTGTGGAGGTCAGCTTATGGTGATGCTAGAGAATTACAATGCTACATCTGAGGTTGGAACCGCGTTTAGGTGAATTTGGATAATTGTCTTCTTATGGGCTCATAACTGCACACAATTTTGTGGTGCATAATATTGAGATCATCTTGTGCCCTAATTTTGAAATCTAGCGGCAGAAAATCACATCCCTATGTTGCAAATCTGATCGAAAGGAATTCTTCAATTCTTGGAATTGAAAGTCGCACTTTTTCCTGTCAGTTTGAGCAATCTCTTTGGGTCCGTTCGGCGCACAGGTAGTGGCTTTCTGGAATTGGTTTTGGCCAGAAAATCAATATCTGCAGAAAATTGGTTTTGTGCATAAAACCAATTCTGCTGTTCGGTTGCAGGATGGAATTCAGTGAACAGAATTGGAATTGATATCTGTAAGTTGTTCGGCTGCACAATGTAATTGGCTTTCTGGAATTGAAATTTTTAAAATTCAAAATTTTAAAAGCGCGTGCCCAGTCGAAAAGCGCGCGCTCGGGCGAAAAGTGCGCGCCCGGGCGAAAAGTGCGCGCCCGGGCGAAAAGCGCACGCCCGGGCAAAAAATGCGCCCCCGGGCTATAATATCGCGCCAGGCGAAAAAATCGCGCCGGCGAAAAAATCGCGCACGGGCGAAAAAATCGCGCCCGGGGGAAAAATCGCGCCCTAGGCGAAAAAATTGCGCCGGGGAGAAAAAACCGCGCCCGGGCGAAAAAATCGTGCCCGGGCGAAAAAATCGCGCCCGGGCGAAAATATGCGCCCGGGCGAAATAAACGTGCCAGGACGAAAAAATCACGTCCCGGGCGAAAAAATCGCGCCCGGGCGAAAAAATCGCGCCCTAGGCGCAAAAATCGCTCCCGGGCGAAAAAAATCGCTCCCGGGCGAAAAAATCGTGCCCGGGCGAAAAAATCGCGCCCGGGAGAAATAAAACGCGACCGGGCGAAATAAACGCGCCCGGGCGAAAAAATCGCGCCCGGGCGAAAATATGCGCCCGGGCGAAATAAACGTGCGTCCTAAGGCCTTTACGGGTGTACAACAATGTCTTTACAAATAGTGTTGGTTGAGTAATGCTTGTTATCTGAATATACTCTTAGTTGTGTAGCCTTGACTACAACATTCATAACATTGTACTCCGATGAGGTCGCCTTCAATGGGTCGATATGGATATGTCACCTCATTTTGGGACGACAGATGCAGTTCGATCACGTACCACAAATCAAGTATACATTATGAATCGTATCTATAAATAATGATATTAAATGGAATCTAAGTTTGAACTTTGTTTTTCCTTCTTCCGTGGATTCGGAGAAGTGTATTACAAACCCAAAGGGTTTCCATCATCTATCATTGATCATATATCGTCGCACGCCAACAAAAGTTTGGGATTAACAGGCCAAGAAAAAAGAAGGGCCTCTACCCGTACCTTTCTAACCAAGAAAAAAGAAGGGCCAACAAAAAAGATTTTTCAGCTATGAAATCGCCGCCTCTAACCGTACCTTTCTAACCATGATGAGTGATAGTTGGAACTAATAAGCATGATGAATGGTACTTGGAAATAATAAGCAAGGGAAGAATCCATAAAAAAACTAGTAGTAAGGAAATACAAGCAATTATGATTATAACACCAAACAAAAAAATTTATTAGAGGTTATTGGATAGTGCACAATAAAGTAGGCTACCTAATAGTGGGAAGCTGCAGTAAACATTGCAGATCTACAAAATTACCTGCAATTGTCACAAAATGAAAATTGGAAATTAGTACAGTTTGTCAGTTTCACCAAACATTCGAAAGAGAACAAGAAAATTTCTTGACAGGTAGCAGATTTAAGTAGGTGTATGCACAAAAGTAACGAAAATGATGACATGGAGAGAAAAACTACACCGGGTTGTATTCAGTAATATGGTACTGGAAGTTGTGAAGGCTATCTGCCACTCCATTGAAGCTTGGCATCTGTCAATTTTCTCACACATCAATTGCAAAATCAAATCAAGTAAAAATGGAACGATTCAAAATGTACACAATCAGAAGATTAAGAACAAACAAAATTAGGAGGCACCACATGAAAGGGACACACAAGCAAACTCATCATAGCTCATATAATCCATAAGATATATCTGAGATTTCCAAAAAGTAATGTGCAAAAATTAGGACATATAATGCTTTATTTGGTTATGTTACAGACACCGATGAGGAGGAAGAAGGCGAAGGGCGTCCGCCTGCGTGGCGAGTGTATCGACGTCGCGAGCATCGGGTCAGTCACGTATAGGCTTAGCCGAACGTATTGGGTTTCTTTTCGTATCTTTGTTATGTACTTGAGCACGGCACCTATATAAGCCGATAGCTAGTGTATTTTGAGTACCTTAAATTTAAAATGAAAAATTGGGACTTCTCTTTTCTATCTCATAATTTCTCCTCTCCCTCTCCCTCTCTTTTCCCCCTCCTAACAGGTTACATGATTTACATGATCAAAAATCCATAATCATTGTAGTGTGACTCGAACGACAAAGCTTATCAATATGGGGTATAAGGAGGATCGAACCAGTCCGTTTACAAAGAGGCTGTTTTGGTGACTCATATTCATAACATTTGAACTATAATGGTTATTCATAGCTCCAAACCTACTCCCCTAACTTGCTCGTATCCCCTTCTATGCTCTTGACCTCCTCCTCACTTTTCTTCTACCTATGCTTGTGTGTCAGGCCATGATTTTGTCACACATCAAATATATGTTGGTGTAGAAATATTATGTGATGAACCCTTGCAGAAAAATATAGAAATTGAGAGAACTAAAATATTATTTTTATTAATTTTTCATTACTCAATATACACGCCTTTGTACATTTATATAATAAGAGAGAGTGGAGAGAAATCTCATTCTAAGATGTGTGACTAAACAACTACAAAGATAGTGGGCTTTACATGGGGCCTTCATTATTGGGCATTTTTACATTATCTTTTCAACACTCCCCCGCAAGCTGGAGCATACAGATCGTAGGCACCAAACTTGGATAAGAACTGATAATATAACGGTCCTGGTAATGCCTTTGTGAGAATATCAGCAACTTGTCCAACAATAGGAACATGTTTCAATTCCAGTTTCTTCAGTTGACCCTTCTCCCGAATGAAGTGACAGTCGGCTTGGCCGCACCCCCCAATGGGTGCGGCTTGGCCGCACCCCCCAAGGGGGGATGCGGCTTGGCCGCACCCCCTTGGGGGGGGGGGGGGGGGGGGGGGGGGGGTGCGACTTGGCCGGCCGCACCCCCAAGGGCGGTGCGGTCGGGGGGTGCAGCCTGCGTGCTACCGCGCTCTTTGACCGTCGACCCCTCCTCTCTTTTCCGGGGCTTTCTTCAGGTGCGTCCTAAGGCCTTTACGGGTGTACAACATAAGCCCCCCAAACCTTCGGAGTCCGAGTTCCGGAGCGAGGAGTTCGAAGGTTTTGATTTTTTCTGCGGCGGCTTTACCCATTGTCCTCTGTGCGGCGCTTTTCTGGTAGGAGTTGATGTCGGAGGATGTTGGTTTTCCGAGGTCGTTGTGGGCTTGCTGCCCGGCTCTGATATCCGTATGGGCTGAGGGGTTTCTGCAAAATGACAGATTAGCTTGCGCGGTTCTGAGCCCGCGGCTTTTACACAATAGAAAATTAGTTCGCGCAAGTCTGTGTTTGCGGCTTTTTTGCACGAGTCTGTGCTCGCGGCTTGGCCGGTGAATAGCGGGTGTATTCAAACCGTGGGTGAACGTAAGGGGGGCAGGCCCCTACGTCACCAGGACTCGACGGCGGAGGAGAAGGGCGAACCTTCAATCGACGGCGGTGCAAAGTCCCCGGGGCAGGGCCCCGAAGTGGCCGGTGAATAGCTGATGTATTCAAACCGGGGGCGAACGTAAGGGGGGCAGGCCCCTACGACGCTGGGACTCGACGGCGAAGGAGAAGGGCGAACCTTCAATCGACGGCGGTGCAAAGCCCCCGAGGCAGGGCCTCGAAGTTGCCGGTGAATAGCTGGTGTATTCAAACCGGGGGCGAACGTAAGGGGGGCAGGCCCCTACGACGCTGGGACTCGACGGCGGAGGAGAAGGGCGAACCTTCAATCGACGGCGGTGCAAAGCCCCCGAGGCAGGGCCTCTTTATAAAGTTTTTTCTTAAGTGAGTGTAAGTGTCAAAATATGGTTTTACAGTATGAAATCGTTTGGTGCATAGCTTTATGTAAGATAAGATAGGTGCACGAGTCTGGGCTCGCGGCTTTTACATAACATGTAATATAAGATAGGTGCACGAGTCTGAGCTCGCGGGTTGTACATAAATTATAAGATAAATTCACACGAGTCGGGGCTCGCGGCTTGGTATAGAAATTGAAGATAAGTTTGCACGAGCTTGAGCTCGTGGCTTAGTACATGGTAGAGGTCCCTGTATCACTGGTAAAAGCGGCGCAGGTTTTGAGCGTTCCAGGTGCGTGGCAAAGTCTTCCCTTCCGCCGTCCTGAGTCTGTATATTCCGGGTTTCACGACTGTGGTGACTACGTACGGGCCCTCCCAGGCCGGTGAGAGCTTATCTCCTTGGGGGCCTTTACCGGCGGCCTCGATGCTGCGTAAGACGAGATCTCCTACGTTGATTGGTCTGGGCTTCACCCTCCTGTCGTAGGTCCGGGCGACACGCATTTGGTAGAGTGCAGCACGGTGAGCAGCGCTGTCTCGAACTTCTGGGATTAGATCGAGGTTTTCTCGGAGCAGTCCATCATTCTTGCTGGGGTCGAAGGTTAGTACTCGAGCACTCGGAACGCCGATGTCGACGGGGATGATAGCTTCGGTTCCGTAACAGAGGTTATAAGGTGTCTCCCCTGTAGGAGTCCTCTCTGTTGTGCGATACGCCCACAACACATTCGGGAGCGCATCTACCCACTGTCCCCCGGCTTCTTCCAAGCGTGTTTTCAGTCCTTTGAGGATGGTGCGGTTTGTGACTTCTACTTGTCCGTTGGTTTGCGGATGTGCCACGGCCGTGTGACGCAGGTTGATCTTCAGATCCTTGCACATCTTGGTGAAGGACTTCCCAGTGAATTGAGTGTCGTTGTCGGCAATGATCGCAGCCGGGATGCCGAAGCGGCAGACGATGTTCTTCCAGACGAATTGTTTGGCGTTTTCTTCCGTAATTTTGGCCAGGGGCTCCGCCTCCACCCATTTGGTGAAGTAGTCGATGGCTAGGATGATGAACTTCCTCTGCCCGGATGCTAGAGGTAGGGGACCGAGGAGGTCGATCCCCCACTGCGCGAATGGCCACGCACTCTGCAGCGTGAAAGTGAGACCGGGGGTTGATGAGGCATGTTGACGTGCAGCTGACAGCTTTTGCACCTCTGGACAAAGTCGACCGCGTCCTTCCTCATTGTTGGCCAATAGAAGCCTTGACGCAGTGTTTTCCGCGCTAATGCCTTCCCGCCTAGGTGCTCTCCGCAGACTCCTCCGTGTACTTCCCTGAGGGCGTAGTCCACCTCGCCCGCTAGCAGGCATTTTAGATATGGTCCTGAGAATGCCCGTTTGTAAAGCTCCCCGTCTATAATGGTGAACGATGCTGCCCGCATTCGTAGCCTTCGCGCCTCTAGGCGATCTTCGGGAAGGTGCCCTTGCTCGAGGTAAGCTCGCAATGGGGTCATCCAGGATGACTCTTCCTGGTGGATGGCTGCGATTTCCCATGGCCCTTGAATGCTTGGGATCACGACTTCTTCGATTCGGCGTCTTCGAGACTGGTAGCTGGAGGGTGAGGTGGCGAGCTTGGATAGAGCATCCGCCCTGGAATTCTGCTCTCGGGGGATGTGTAGAATCTGATACGATGAGATCTTCTGGAGAAGTGATTTCGCGAATGCGAGGTACTTTGCCATCTGTTCGCTCTTAGCCTCGTAATCTCCTTCAACCTGTGAGACCACGAGTTAGGAGTCTGTATAGATCGTTAGGTTCTCGGCTTTGCAGTCGATGGCGAGTCGGAGACCGGCGATCAGTGCTTCGTATTCCGCGATGTTATTTGTTGCGGGGAACTTTAGCCGAAGTCCGTAATCCAAGGGTGATCTCTTCGGGGCTTATGAGGAGCAATCCTGCTCCGGCCCCTTCAGCTCCAGAGGCGCCGTCGACATAGAGGGTCCAACGGGGGCTGGTGGTGTCTTTGATGAGGGTTGTTTCTGGCGGGATGGTGTATTCCACCACGAAGTCGGCGAGCACCTGTGACTTGATGTCGGGCCGAGGCAGGAATTGGATGTCGAACTCGCCGAGTTCTATGGCCCACTTTACAAGTCTCCCCGAAACTTTCGGCTTCTGGAGGATTGCCCGCAATGGGAGTTGCGTCAATACCTTGACTGCATGAGCCTGGAAGTAGGGTCTAAGTTTTCTAGCTGAGAAAACAAGAGCCAAGGCTGTCTTGTCTGCTGCCGGATATCTGGTTTCGGTGTCGGTGAGGACTTTGCTGAGGTAGTAGATCGGTCGTTGCACCCCTCCTTCGTCTTTCACGAGCACTGAGCTAAGAGTCGTAGGCGACACAGCCAGGTACAAGAACAGAGTTTCCCCGGGGGTGGGCTTTGACAGAAGCGGTGGCGAAGCCAGGTACTGTTTGAGAAGCTCGAAAGCCACTTGGCACTCGTCCGTCCACTGGAAACCTGAATGGCGCGCTCCCCGGAGGATTTTGAAGAAGGGGAGGTACTTGTCTCCCGTTCGTGATAGGAAACGGGACAAAGCAGCGATCCTCCCGTTTAGGCGTTGTACTTCCTTAATTGAGCGAGGTGGCGACATATCCTCCAACGCATTGATCTTCTCGGGGTTGGCCTCAATTCCCCGATGGGTTACCATGAAACCTAGAAACTTCTCCGCCGTCACACCAAACACACACTTGCTGGGATTGAGCCGCATCTGGAAGCGACGGAGAAGCCGGAAGCACTTTTCCAAGTCTTCCAAGTGGTCGCGCCGGTGGACGCTCTTTACTAGCATATCGTCCACTTAAACCTCCATCGTTTCTCCGATGAGGTCCTTGAAGACCTTGTTCATCAGCCTTTGGTAGGTGGCTCCGGCATTTTTAAGGCCGAAAGGCATCACCTTGTAGCAGTAGACTCCCCGGTCGGTGCGGAAGGCAGTATGTTCTTCGTCTGCGGGGTTCATCCTTATCTGGTTGTAACCTGAATAAGCATCCATGAAGCTGAGCAGCTCATGGCCTGCCGTAGCGTCGACGAGCTGGTCAATCCTTGGGAGGGGGAAGCTGTCCTTCGGGCACGCTTGGTTCAGATTGCTGTAGTCGACGCACATCCGCCACTTTCCCGAGGCCTTCTTCACCATGACTACGTTGGCGAGCCATGTGGGGTATTCTGCTTCGCGTATGAATCGTGCCTCTAGGAGCTTAGCTACCTCCTCCTCGATCGCCTTTAAACGCTCGGGGGCAAAGTTCCTCTTCTTTTGAATCACGGGTCTGCAGACGGGGTTGATGTTTAGCGAGTGATAGATAACGTTAGGATCTACCCCGGGCATGTCTTCCGGGCTCCAAGCGAAAATGTCCTCGTTCTCCTGCAGGAAGGTGGTGAACTTTTCTCGCTCTTTTTGTGTTAAGAGTGACCCGACCTGAGCAGTTCGAGTCGGGTCTCGGCGGGAGAGTGGTATTTCTACCAGCCCTTCAACGGGCGCTCCTCGTTGCAAAGTAGCCTCGTCTCGCAGGTCGAAGTTATTGATGTTGAGAGCGGTCGCCCTTGCTGGTTGGGCCTGCTTCAGGTAGCAGGTCCTGGCTGCCTCTTGGTCTCCTCTTACGACTCCTATTCCTGCGGCAGTAGGGAACTTCATAGCTAAGTGTGGAATGGAAGGGATTGCCCCAAAGATCGACTGGAGCGGTCTCCCGAAGATGGCATTATAGGCGGAGGTGGACTCTACCACCATGAACTAGATGTTGTGCGTTGACTGTCTTGGAAATTCGCCCAATGTGACTGGGAGAATGATCATGCCTTGCACCGGGACAGGTCTGTTGTCGAAGCCGTAGACGGGCCCGGCTGCAGGACTAAGCTGGTCTTTTGTGAGCTTCATACTTTGCAAAGTGGAGAGAAATAAGACATCGACCGAGCTTCCATTGTCGACCAGTATTCTCTTCACCTTGAAGCAGGGATCCCCGATCCCTGCGCTGATCACGAGTGGATCCTGGTGCGGAAGCCGCAACCCTTGCAAGTCTTCATCTCCGAAAGCTATCGTAATATCTTGCTTGAGTTTTTTGTCTTCGTGGTCTCTTACGGGCTGGGCAATTGAGAGGATCTGTGATGCTGAGACGGGGGGTCCGGCGATCGTCTCGATTTCTCCTACCATCGGCCTTCCTCCCTCCGCGCCTCGGGGGGCGGGGGGCTGCTCCCCTGCATCCCTAGGCTGCTGGGGCTGATTGGGAATCTGGCCTTGTAGGAATCTTCCCAGGAGTCCCTGGCGGATGAGGCGCTCGATTTCGTCTTTGAGTCTGGTGCATTCCTCAGTGGTATGCCCGGTTCCCCGATGGAACTCGCAGTACCTGGACTGGTCGCCCCTTGGATTTGGTGGGGGTATCCTGGGCATGCGGAGCTCGGGGTTGTTCTGTATGGCGTAGAGCACATTCGTTCTGGTGGTGTTCAATGGGGTGTAGGTCCTGGGCGGCTGTGGTCCCAGATCCCTCTGGTGGTTACGCCGACGTTCATCGCCGCGACGCTCCTCGCCGCGACGTTCTTCTCGTTCGCGAGGGGCTTGACCTGATCCCCTCTTCCTTCCCTGGCTTCCTTCGAATTGTCGACGGTGTGCTTCGATAGCCTCATCTGCAGCTATCTGTGCTTCAACCCGATGAACGAGGTCGGGATAACTTGGTACGGTTTCTCTCATGAGAGCCAAGTAGAAGCCACTTGGGCGGAGTCCTCCCAGGAAAACTCCTCGCAGGAGCTCGGGGTCGACTCCTGGGATCTGTCGAGCCTCGGTAGTGAAGCGTCGGACGAAATCTTTGAGTGTCTCTCCATCGTTCTGGCGGATTCCTGAGAGGTGGGAGGGATCCCGGACAATTCGGCGGTTGGCAATGAACTGATCCACGAACTGCTGCGCCATTTCTGTGAAGTTGTTGATGACCCCATTCCGCAGGGAATAGAACCAAGTGCGCGCTTGTCCCTTCAAGGTTGCTGGGAACACTTGGCAGATGAGCTGATCAGGAGCGCTGTAAATCCTCATGACGGTGGTGAAGTGATTGACGTGTTCCAGTGGATCGTCCGTCCCGTCGAACGTCTCGATGTTGGGAAGCTTGAAGCCATTAGGAATTGGATGGGCTAAGACTTGAGGTGATAGCGGGGAGCCATGATGCGCGGGACGGCGGGCGAGAGCGGCGCGTCGTCCTGCTTGGGCATACTCTTCCTCTATCATGTTGCGTATCTCTTCCCGCGTAGCTCTTTCTACTGCTTGCTCAGGGGCAGCTCTTCCGTGGTGGTGGCGGCGGTGATCAGCTTCTGGGCCTCCAGCTGGTGGGCCAAGGTGAGCGGTACTTGCCGCATTGGAGAATTCTTCTGAAGCTTCGTCTTCTTGGACAGCCTCCCCGTTCGGGGCATGATTCAGAGCCGGGGGCGGCGGTGCGTTCAAAGCTGGCGGTTGGATCGGAACTTGAGGAGCCCCAAGATTCCTCACGAGGGCCAACATCTCAGCTTGATGTTCTTCGATCTGCTGCATGCGCACCTCCAAACCTGCTGCAGGTGCAGGCAGCGCCTCCTCCGCGGGAGGTGCATTGATAAGGGAGTGGGAGGGAGCTGGGTCGAGGCGTCCTTCCGGCATCGATCCTTCAGTAGTGCGAGCACTCTTTCTTGCCATAGCAGTTGGCTCTCGAAGAGTTTTTCGGAAAAGTTTCCCACAGACGGCGCCAAACTGTTGCGGAACGCTTAGGGCTCGTGGTAGACCGGTTCACTTGAACCACCTTAGCTCGTGAGCGAACTAAGCGCGCAAACAGTCAATTAGAGATTTGCTGAGTACACAGGGACTTTTTAACGTGGAAAACCCGGAAAGGGTAAAAAACCACGCGGCCGGAGCTGTGCCGACCAAACTTCACTATCTTCTGGGGGTTACAACTTGGAAACTAGAACTTGAGCGCGACAGGCCGCTGCTCGTTACAATTTTTGGAGAGAGAGAGAACGAGCTCCGAGGGTGACAGGCCACCTCTCGGAAAAACTAAGTCTTTTTCCCTTCTGAGAATGCTAGTCGCCTTTCGAAAGTGAGACGGCTAGTCGCCTTTTCCTTCTGAGAATGCTAGTCGCCTTTCGGAAGTGAGAAGGCTAGTCGCCTTTTTCTTCTGAGAATGCTAGTCGCCTTTCGGAAGTGAGAAGGCTAGTCGCCTTTTTCTTCTGAGAATGCTAGTCGCCTTTCGGAAGTGAGAAGGCTAGTCGCCTTTCGGGATGATGAAGATCTTCAAGTCCACGAAGGAGATCTTCAAGCGCCGAAGGAGAATTCCGCAAAAGTCTGCAAGGAGCTCTCCCGGGTCCAGAAGTCAAGGTCCCCTCAAATGAAGCATTGGGGCTCCTTTTATAGCTTTGGACGGGGGCGACCCGGTAATTTTGTCGTTGGTAGTTTCCATAAATGCTCGGTGGACGAATCATATTCTCCGGTTCGTGGCCCTCGGATCGCCATTTTTCGTAAATGACCACCTTGCCCCTCGGGCAGCTTGGGCAGCTCGGGCAGTTCGGGCAGTTCCGTTGGAGGCGAAAAAGGCGACTGACTGTTCCTGAAAAGTGAGAAGCCTGAAAGACAAAAAGTGAGAAGCCGGAAAGACAAAAAGTGAGAAGCCGGAAACCCAAAAAGTGAGAAGCCGGAAACCCAAAAAGTGAGAAGCCGGAAAGACAAAAAGTGAGAAAGCTTCCTGATCGCGCTCAGAAACGTTCTGAGCGCGCGCTAGCGCTGAAGTGCTCCAAGTGCGCAACGAACCACGGAGATGCCTCGGGCGGACGGCGGACGGGGAGTTGCCCCCCAAAGGGGGGACCGGGATCCTTTGGCGAGGAGAGGGCGCCGGACCGCACCCCGAGGAGGGGTGGGCGCGGCCGCGCACCCCAATGAAAAAGGGGGGGGTGCGGAATGGCCGCACCCCCAAGGGGGGGGTGCGGATTGGCCGCACCCCCCAAGGGGGTGCGGCTTGGCCGCACCCCCCAAGGGGGGATGCGGCTTGGCCGCACCCCCCAAGGGGTGCGGCTTGGCCGCACCCCAAGGGGGGTGCGGCTTGGCCGCACCCCCCAATGGGTGCGGCTTGGCCGCACCCCCCAAGGGGGGATGCGGCTTGGCCGCACCAAAGCCGCACCCATTGGGGGGTGCGGCCGGGACGCACCCCCTTGGGGGGGGTGCGACTTGGCCGGCCGCACCCCCAAGGGCGGTGCGGTCGGGGGGTGCAGCCTGCGTGCTACCGCGCTCTTTGACCGTCGACCCCTCCTCTCTTTTCCGGGGCTTTCTTCAGGTGCGTCCTAAGGCCTTTACGGGTGTACAACAATGTCTTTACAAATAGTGTTGGTTGAGTAATGCTTGTTATCTGAATATACTCTTAGTTGTGTAGCCTTGACTACAACATTCATAACATTGTACTCCGATGAGGTCGCCTTCAATGGGTCGATATGGATATGTCACCTCATTTTGGGACGACAGATGCAGTTCGATCACGTACCATAAATCAAGTATACATTATGAATCGTATCTATAAATAATGATATTAAATGGAATCTAAGTTTGAACTTTGTTTTTCCTTCTTCCGTGGATTCGGAGAAGTGTATTACAAACCCAAAGGGTTTCCATCATCTATCATTGATCATATATCGTCGCACGCCAACAAAAGTTTGGGATTAACAGGCCAAGAAAAAAGAAGGGCCTCTACCCGTACCTTTCTAACCAAGAAAAAAGAAGGGCCAACAAAAAAGATTTTTCAGCTATGAAATCGCCGCCTCTAACCGTACCTTTCTAACCATGATGAGTGATAGTTGGAACTAATAAGCATGATGAATGGTACTTGGAAATAATAAGCAAGGGAAGAATCCATAAAAAAACTAGTAGTAAGGAAATACAAGCAATTATGATTATAACACCAAACAAAAAAATTTATTAGAGGTTATTGGATAGTGCACAATAAAGTAGGCTACCTAATAGTGGGAAGCTGCAGTAAACATTGCAGATCTACAAAATTACCTGCAATTGTCACAAAATGAAAATTGGAAATTAGTACAGTTTGTCAGTTTCACCAAACATTCGAAAGAGAACAAGAAAATTTCTTGACAGGTAGCAGATTTAAGTAGGTGTATGCACAAAAGTAACGAAAATGATGACATGGAGAGAAAAACTACACCGGGTTGTATTCAGTAATATGGTACTGGAAGTTGTGAAGGCTATCTGCCACTCCATTGAAGCTTGGCATCTGTCAATTTTCTCACACATCAATTGCAAAATCAAATCAAGTAAAAATGGAACGATTCAAAATGTACACAATCAGAAGATTAAGAACAAACAAAATTAGGAGGCACCACATGAAAGGGACACACAAGCAAACTCATCATAGCTCATATAATCCATAAGATATATCTGAGATTTCCAAAAAGTAATGTGCAAAAATTAGGACATATAATGCTTTATTTGGTTATGTTACGGACACCGATGAGGAGGAAGAAGGCGAAGGGCGTCCGCCTGCGTGGCGAGTGTATCGACGTCGCGAGCATCGGGTCAGTCACGTATAGGCTTAGCCGAACGTATTGGGTTTCTTTTCGTATCTTTGTTATGTACTTGAGCACGGCACCTATATAAGCCGATAGCTAGTGTATTTTGAGTACCTTAAATTTGAAATGAAAAATTGGGACTTCTCTCTTCTATCTCATAATTTCTCCTCTCCCTCTCCCTCTCTTTTCCCCCTCCTAACAGGTTACATGATTTACATGATCAAAAATCCATAATCATTGTAGTGTGACTCGAACGACAAAGCTTATCAATATGGGGTATAAGGAGGATCAAACCAGTCCGTTTACAAAGAGGCTGTTTTGGTGACTCATATTCATAACATTTGAACTATAATGGTTATTCATAGCTCCAAACCTACTCCCCTAACTTGCTCGTATCCCCTTCTATGCTCTTGACCTCCTCCTCACTTTTCTTCTACCTATGTTGGTGTAGAAATATTATGTGATGAACCCTTGCAGAAAAATATAGAAATTGAGAGAACTAAAATATTATTTTTATTAATTTTTCATTACTCAATATACACGCCTTTGTACATTTATATAATAAGAGAGAGTGGAGAGAAATCTCATTCTAAGATGTGTGACTAAACAACTACAAAGATAGTGGGCTTTACATGGGGCCTTCATTATTGGGCATTTTTACATTATCTTTTCAACACTCCCCCGCAAGCTGGAGCATACAGATCGTAGGCACCAAGCTTGGATAAGAACTGATAATATAACGGTCCTGGTAATGCCTTTGTGAGAATATCAGCAACTTGTCCAACAACAGGAACATGTTTCAATTCCAGTTTCTTCAGTTGAACCTTCTCCCGAATGAAGTGACAGTCGACTTCGATGTGTTTTGTAGGTTCATGAAATACAGGATTCTTGGCAATATGTATAACAGCTTGTCTATCACAATAGAGAGTGGCCGATGAGGGAAGTCTAACACCAAGGTCACTTAGAAAACTTTCCAACCAGGTGAGCTCGGGCACAACAAAGGCCATTGACCGATACTCTGCTTCGACAGATGAGCGAGCAACCACCGACTGCTTCTTGTTGCACCAGGTAATAAGGTGTCCACCAAAGTATGTACATCCACTAGTGGAACGACGATCATCCAGTGAGCCAGCATAATCAGCGTCAGAGTATGCAGTACGTGATGAAGAAGGCTTGTATACAAGTCCTTGTCCGGGAGCAGTCTTCAAGTATCGAAGGATACGCTCAACTGCCTAGAGATGAGAGATTCGTGGTTCATGCATGAATCGACTGACAACTCCAACAACAAAGGATATATCAGATCTCGTAACAGTGAGATATATCAGTTTCCCCACAAGACAACGATAATACTCTGGGTTTGGAAGGAGTAGGTCGGAGTCTGAGGCATGAGCACAGAGCTTGTGATTGATATCCATAGGAGTGTCAGCAGTCTTGCATCCAGAGTAGCCAGCATCACGATGCAAGTCAAGACAGTACTTCCGTTGAGATAGAACAAGTCCATAAGGATGCCGAGCCACCTCGAGACCAAGGAAGTACCGAAGATTTCTCAGGTCCTTAGTTTGAAAAACAGAGGCCAGATGTTGTTTGATCATGTCTATTCCTTTGAGATCATCTCCCGTAATTAAAATATCATTGACATACACCAAGAAAATCATTGTGTCTGTTGGACGATGAAGAGTGAATAGAGAGAAGTCGACTGAACTTCAAGTGAACCCAACGGTACGAACAACCTAACTAAACTTGCCAAACCACGCTCGAGGAGATTGTTTGAGACCATAAAGAAATTTCTTCAGATGACATACAAGAGACTCCCCCGTGGTCTCAAACCCGGGAAGTTGTTGCATATAGACAATCTCCTGCAAATCGACATTGATAAAAACATTTTTGACATCCAGTTGATGCAACTGTCAATGTCGATGAACAGCAAGGGAGATCAAAACATGAACAGTATTCAGCTTGGCGATTGGAGAGAAGGTTTAGTCATAATCCATACATTGTTGTCGAGTAAAGTCACGAGCCACAAGGCGAGCCTTTAGACGTTGAATTGTCCCATCATGACCATGTTTGATGGAAAATACCCACTTACAGCCCACACAGGTCTGGCCAGGAGGAAGAGGGATACGATTCCAAATTTGATTGGCCCAAAGAGCCAACATTTCCTCATTCATGGCCGTCCGCTGCCCCGGATGTTGAAGGGTTTCCTGCACAGAGTTAAGGGTGGAAATAGAGGATAAAGAAGTTGCAAATTGTCGGAGTACCGGAGAGAGGCGGTGTAAGGAGACATAATTCGCCATCGGGTGAGCAGTAGAAACAGGTGTCGGATCTGTAGGCCGCGAAATATCATTAGTAGGGGGCACCTCTCGTAGAGCAGCAGACGGAAGAGGGCGACGAGTATACACACGAAGGAGAGGTGGTTTTGGTGGGACGGTGGTGATCGGGGTGGGAAAGAGAGGAGGTAGGTTAGAAGAAACCGGAACAGTAGGCCGCGGAAGTAGAGGAGGCAGTGGAGGAGCACTATGTAGAGAGTGATAGGGCTGGTCTTCGAGAAAGGTGACATCAGTAGATGTAACAACCTTCCGATCACTGGGAGAGTAACAGACATAGCCTTTATGAGTGCGAGAGTACCCAACGAACATATATTTGGTGGCACGAGGAGCAAGTTTGTCGGTGAACGGGCTAAGGTTATGAACGTAACAAATGCAACCGAAGACACGAGGTGTGACTGGAAAGGGGGTGTGAAGGGAAAAAGAAGGTTAAAGGGAGACACACAGTTGAGAATGGGGGAGGGCATGCAATTAATGATGTAGCAGACAGTAGATACCGCGAAATTCCAATAAGGTTTGGGAACATTCATTTGAAAGATAAGGGAGTGAGCGACCTCAAGGAGGTGGCGATTCTTGCGTTCTGCAACACCGTTTTGTTGAGAGTATACGCACAGAAGATTTGATGGATGATCCCAAACTCAGTACACAAATTAGTAAACGCATGACTCGTGTATTCACGGGCATTGTCAGTTCGAAGAGTTTTAATGGTAGTAGATAACTGCCGAGTCTCAGTAATAAAGACACGAAACACACAAGTTAGTTCAGAGCGATCATGAAGTAAATATAACCATGTCATACAAGAATAATCATCAATAAAGGTAAGGAAGTAGTGATAACCAAAGACACTTGTTATTATATAAGACCCCCAAATATTTGAATGAACTAAAACAAAGAGAGCATCGCACCTGGTACAACGAGGTGAAAAAGAAGAACGGTGTTGTTTGCCGAAAATACAAGACTAGCATGTGAAGTCGTTGAGGGACACATCTGGGAGAGCTTTCTTGAGGATTCTAAGAGGGGCATGCCCAAGACGCCGATGTCATTCAACAAAGCTAACAGAAGAGAGAATAGTGAGGGGAGGTCCAAAGTGTAGAGTCCATTCAACAGTTGCCCTTTACCACTGATAGTTTGCGTTCTTCGATCCTGCACAACAAAAGAGGTGGAAGAAAAAGTTACATAACAATCAAGGTTGTGAGTGAGATGACTAATAGATAGGAGATTGAAATGAGAGCCCGGAACATGAAGAACCGAGCGAAGAGAGATGGAGGGAGTAAGGAAGACGTCGGCTGATCTAGAAATTGGGGTGGTGTCCCTATTGGCAACAGTGATGTACATGAGATGCTCAGAGTCCAAGTATTGAGAAAGTTTCTTCGGGGTAATATGGTGTGTCGCTCCGGAATCCATAATCCAGGATGAACTATGGGTGAGACAGGAGATATCTTCATCGGACATAGACGCAACAGAGCCGGAGGAACGGTTTATCATCCCTTGAAGTTGCTGGAGTTGCGAGCGTAGGGCATCAATATCGGTTTGATTGTTGGTGGGAGCATTGACAACAATATAGGCATGCCGGGGGGGCATGTTTACGGTAAAAAGTGGCCTCAAGATGAACATCCCGGCCACATTAGGTACACTTAAAAGGAGCGCGACTGTTCCGACCCCTACCCCGAGAAGAGGTGCGACCTTCATGAGAGGATGGAGGAGTAAAGTGAGATGGAGACGACCGTTGGAGTAGGGTCGGAGAGAGACTCCCGGGAGCATCGGGAGAGTGGTGTGACCTTTAACAACATGAAGCACACATCCGAAAGAGAAGGAATGGTGGAGAAGGATAGGATCTGAGCCCGGACGCTGTGTAGGTGGGGCGGAACCCGAGCCATCATCATGGCAATGCCGACCGCTTTTTCTGAGCACGTTGGGCAGTGAGATCTGCAGTTGGTGGCTGATGTTGAATCCAGACCTCTACTAAAATTTGGATCGCGCAACAAAATAAGTTAAGTCACCAGTCGCCCTCCGAGTCAAGAGATTAAAGGTCCGTAATGATGTCAAAGAGGTGTTGCAAGCTGCCCTTGCCAGAATAAAGGGAGTGAAGTTCCTCCCACATGGATTTGGTCGCCTCATGATACATGGCCAAACGATAGAGTTCACTGTCCATCGAGTTGAGAATCCAAGATTGGACACGACCGTCATAACAAAGTCATTCCTCAGTTGAAAAGACAATGTAAAAAAGGCCCAATATAGAAATGGAGAGAAATAAAATATTATTTTTATTAATTTCTCATTACCCAATATACAAACCTTTGTATACTTATATAGGAAGAGAGAGTGGAGAGAAAATCTCATTCTAAAATGTGAGACTAAACAACTACAAAGATAGTGGGCTCTAACTGGGCCTTCATTATTGGGCCTTTTTACATTGTCTTTTCAACAACCCTCAACCATGGGCTTTAAAATTTCGACTGAATATATATATTTGACCACTTTGTATGTCTCATCCAACTTTTGTTTTCCAGTGGTTGTTGCCCCCTACCATCATACTTATACATCACTCATCAACACTGAACTTGAGTAAGAAATAATTTATTACAAAGCAAGGAAATCAGTGTAGTTAACTGAAATTAATAGTTAAAATCACTATCCAGAGTAGATTACAAGGCTAAAGTTTGCAGGGAGAAATGATATCATGGCTGAGTACTTGGACAACAATTTTAGCTCAAATTCTTGCCAGAATAGCATCCCTTCTGCAGGTGCCTTGCTAGCTATATTGCAATGAATCTGTTCAAAAGAATTCATAATCACCAATAATCCCCACAAGAGCATGACCCATCCACAAAATGGTGGAACCTACTCCTATCTCTCATGACAATCTTCCTCCCAGTAATCTTTGAAACGAGTTTCGTGACAGTATGACAGTCACGACAAACCCGAAGATTCTTAAAAATCTTAATTGTCGTCCCAGGTTCGGTACTGATCAATCCGAAACATATCGCCAGCTTCTCGCTGTGCACTGCGAGCACTTGTTGCTTCTCAGGTTCCTCCAAATCATGCAGAACCAGCTCAGTCTGAGAAACATAGCCTTGATCCCTCAGCAGCGCATTAAGTTCTTCCAGCATTACATATATCTCCTTGCTCATTGGGTGGCTCAAGTCTCCCGCCACAAACTCGTAGACCGTTCTATCAACCTCAATGGAAGTGCATCCCGGCTCCTTCTGAATCCCACTCTCCTTCATCAACCTCCTAATTCTAGCCACCTCCTCCCACTTCCCTAAAGCTGCGTATATGTTGGACAGAAGCACGAATGTTCCTGAGTTTGAGAGGCCATTGTTAAGTAAGAAATCTGCAATATTTTCTCCTAAAGACATGTTCTTGTGAAGTCTGCAGCTGGCCAGGAGAGAGCCCCATAACACAGGGTCAGGTTGGATTCCCATGTTCCTCACAAGATCATAGGCCTCCTCGACAAGTCCGGCACGGCCGAGGAGATCAACAATGCATCCATAGTGCTCGATCTTGGGCTCAATGCCGTGATCCTTCTCCATGGAGGAGAAAAACTCTCGCCCTTCCTTTACAAGACCGGCATGGCTGCAAGCATTCAGGACGCCAATGAATGTAATGTCGGTGGGCTGAACTTTAGCTTTCGACATCTCTGAGAAGAATCTAAGAGCTTCCCAGCTCTTTCCGTGCATTGCGTAGCCTACAATCATGGAGTTCCATGCAACAACATCCTTATCCTGGATACTATCGAACACCGAGCAAGCATCTTGAAGGCTCCCGCACTTGCAGTACATGTCAATCAATGCCGTGCGCAGACGCACGGTGAACGGAATCCTGCTGCTCTTTGCATAGGAGTGCACCCACTTGCCTGTCTCCAATGAACCTAACTGTGAGACTGTGGCGAGTACAGAGAGAATGGTTACCTCGTTTGGCTTCGCTCCGGATTTTAGCATACCTCGGAAGAGAAACAGGGCGTCATTGGGACGGCCATGCTGCATGTACCCGTCCATCAACGCGTTCCAGCAAACAGTGTCTCGTTCAGGCATTACGTCGAACACTTGTCGGGCGAGTTCGAGATTGCCGGCTTTGGCGTAGCAAGTGACCATGGCAGTATAAGAGACGATGTTGCGGTCGGGCATTTTATCGAACAACTTGCGTGCGGAGGAGACATCGGCGCCACGGGCGTACATGTCAAGGAGGGCGGTGGCGACGTAGGTGTCGGTGAGGAGGGAGCGCTTGAGGGAGAGAGAGTGGAGGGCGCGGCCGAGGTTGATGGGGGAGGCCTTGAGGGCGGAGGAGAATGTGAAGGCGTTTGGGGGAGGGGAGGAGGTGGAGGAGAGCATTTGGGAGAAGAGAAGAAGAGCAGCGTGGTGGAGGCCGTGAAGGGCGTGGGCGTGGATAATGGAGGACCAGAGGAAGATGTTGGGGTCGGGGGTGAGGCGGAAGAGGGAGAGGGAGAGATCCGGACGGCCGATGGAGGAGTAGGACCTCTGGAGTTTGAAGTTGACGATGGGGTGGAGATGATGGCCGGAGCGAATGGCGGCACCGTGAAGCTCAAGGAGGTGGTGACGAGTCGATCCAGAGCGGTCGATATGGGTGGCGAGGGCTTGGGGGCCGAGAGGATGAAGAGGCGGTGAGAGTGCCAGCCGGCGGTGAGAGGAATGGGTGGATTTGGGGCCAGTGCTGCCGGGAAAAGTGGCGGGTGAGGACATGAGTTGTGGCGCCGGGTAAGTTTTGCATCCAAGCTGGCGACAATGGTCTTAGGCCGTGCGAGGTTTCATAAATATTAATTAAGGCATCATTTGGGTAAGCGTTTTGGCTCCATCTCGTTTTCCCCAAACGCAACCGACGGCGTATTCCGGATTTGTTTTTGCGCCTCCTTTTCGAACCTCCAGCAAAAGCCGCGTGCCCAAAAAAGGATCGCGTCTCGCTGGAGCTAGGATCTCCAGTTTATCGCGTTTGGCTATTCTCTCCGCGCGCTAGGGCATCATCGCTCAACATCACGTGTCTTCTCCGGCGACATCGCTCGACATCCCGTGTCTTCTCCGGCATCATCGCTCAGCATCTGCGGACCTCCAAGCTCGACATCCCGTGTCTTCTCCGGCGACATCGCTCGACATTGCTTATCTTCTCCGGCAAAATCGCTCGACATCGCCGACTCCATCTCGTTTTCCCGGCATCCACGACTCCTCTTCTCCGCACATCCACAGCTTGTCTTCGACAGAATACACGACAGGCACCAGATCTGCTGGGCTCGTGATCTTCTCCAATCCTGCATCTTCTCTGCGCCATTGCTCCCTGATCTGCAGCAGTAAACAACAGGTAATATATCTCCCCCTTTCAA
This sequence comes from Dactylorhiza incarnata, assembly GCA_033032865.1. Lineage (NCBI taxonomy): Eukaryota > Viridiplantae > Streptophyta > Magnoliopsida > Asparagales > Orchidaceae > Dactylorhiza > Dactylorhiza incarnata. The sequence goes on along the minus strand of JAWHQI010000154.1, from coordinate 3,089,996 downwards.
AGCTATGCATATGATTATGTGTTGATTATTGTGTATGTGCTTGTGTAGATTTGTGTGTGTATTATTATGTGTAGATTTGTGTGTGTGTGTGTGTGTGTGTGTGTGCATTTGAATGTGTGTGTGTGTATGTGATTATTTTTGTGTATATTAGTTGAGTGTGTGTGTGTGTGTGATTGTGTGTCTATGTGAATGTGTATTGAGTGTATGAGTGTGTGTGTGTGTGTGTGTGTTTGTGTTTGAATGTGTGTGTGTGTGTGTGTATTGAGTGTTTGAATGTGTGTGTGTGTGTTGTGTATCTTGTGTGTTGTGTTTGTGTGTGTGGAATGTGTTTGTGTTATACGCATGTGTTGTATGTTGTGTGTTGTGTTGTGTGTATGTTGTGTGTGTTAAGTGTTTGTATGTTGTGTGTGTGTGTGTGTTAATTGATTGTGTATGTTTGAATGTTGTGTGTTGTGTTGTGTGTATGCATGTGTTGTATGTTGTGTGTTGTATGTGTGTTAAGTGCTTGTGTATCTTGTGTGTGTGTGTGTGTGTGTGTGTGTGTGTTAATTGATTGTGTATGTTTGTATGTGGTGTGTTGTGTTGTGTGTATGTTGTGTGTGTTAAGTGTTTGTATGTTGTGTGTGTGTGTGTGTGTGTGTTAATTGATTGTGTATGTTTTTATGTGTGTGTGTTGTGTTGTGTGTATGTTGTGTGTGTTAAGTGTGTGTGTGTGTGTGTTGTGTATGTGTGTGTTGTGTGTTTTGTGTGTTAAGTGTGTGTGTGTGTGTGTGTGTGTGTTGTGTATGTGTGTGTTGTGTGTGTGAATGATTGTATGTGAATGTGTAGTGTAGTGCTTATGTGATTGTGTGTGTGTGTTAAGTATTTTTGTGTGTGTGTGTGTTAAGTATTTGTGTGTGTGTGTGTATGTGATTGTTTATGTGATTGTGTGTGTGTGTGTGTGTTAAGTATTTTTGTGTATGTGTTTTTTTGAGTGTGTGTGTGTATTTGTGATTGTATTTTTTGTGTGTGAGTGTATTTATTTGTGTATGTGTTTTTTTATTTGTGAGTGTGTGTGTATGTGTGTGTGTAGCTGTGTAGTGGTGTGTGTGGAGCTGCCTGAGTGTGTGTGTGTGTGCAGAGATGCATGTGCATGTATGAGTGTGTGATTGTGTTTGTGTGTGCGTGTGTGTGTGTATGTGTGTGGTGTGTGTATGTGTGTGTGGTGTGTGATTGTATTTATTTGTGAGTGTGTGTGTGTGTATTTGTGATTTTATTTATTTGTGAGTGTGTGTGTGTGTATTTGTGATTGTATTTTTTGTGTGTGAGTGTATTTATTTGTGTATGTGTTTATTTATTTGTGAGTGTGTGTGTGTAGCTGTGTAGTGGTGTGTGTGGAGCTGCCTGAGTGTGCGTGTGTGCAGAGTTGCATGTGCATGTATGAGTGTGTGATTGTGTTTGTGTGTGTGTATGTGTGTGGTGTGTGATTGTATTTATTTGTGAGTGTGTGTGTGTATTTGTGATTTTATTTATTTGTGTGTTTGTGTGTGTGTATGTGTGTGGTGTGTGTATGTGTGTGGTGTGTGTATGTGTGTGGTGTGTGATTGTATTTATTTGTGAGTGTATTTATTTGCGTATGTGTTTTTTTATTTGTGAGTGTGTGTGTAGCTGTGTAGTGGTGTGTGTGGAGCTGCCTGAGTGTGTGTGTGCAGAGCTGCATGTGCATGTATGAGTGTGTGATTGTGTTTGTGTGTATGTGTGTGTGTGTGTGTATGTGTGTGTGTGTGTTTATGTGTGTGGTGTGTGTGGTGTGTGTGTGTGTGGTGTGTGTGGTGTGTGTGTGTATGTGTGTGTGTGTGATTTGTTGTGTGTGTGTGTGTGTTGTGTGTGTGTGTGTGTATGTGATTGCTTATGTGATTGTGTGTGTGTGTGTATGTTAAGTACTTTTGTGTGTGTGTGTGTTAAGTATTTTTGTGTGTGTTAAGTGATTATGTGTGTGCCTAAAAGTGATTGTGTGTGTTAAGTGTTTAAGTTTTTATGTGATTATACTGTGTGTTGTGGGTGATGTTTTAAAAGACTTTTGTAGGAATATGGGTAAACACAAAGAAGGTGGTGTGAGTGCAAATTGGGACTCCAATGATGTTATGATTTTTTGTGACTTATGTTTGAAAGAAATAGAGCTGGGTAATCGTCCCACCACCCACTTTAGTAGGGATGGGTGGAATAACCTAACAACCAATTTCTTTGCTCGGACCGGTAAGGCTTATGATCGAACTCAAATGAAAAATAAGTGGGATCAGCTTAAAAAGGATTGGAAATTATGGCGCGATCTTAAGGGCCGTGAAACAGGTTTGGGATGGGATCCTATTCGGAAGACTATAGCTGCTTCAGAAGATTGGTGGAAGGAACGCCTGAAGGTATTATTTTTTAAAGGATTGTTTTTTTAACTTTATTATTGTAGATTTTTATGTACTAATAATCCTGATTTTCATTTCAGGTTGTTAATGGAGCTAGAAAATTTCAGTTTTCAGGCATTGCTCCAGAGCTAGAGGAAAAGCTACACATGATGTTTGGGCAGGTAGTAGCAGGTGGAGATCTGGCTTGGGCACCAAATTCTAGGAGTTTCGACCATGAATCTATTGATGAACATGCGTTGCCTGACGGAGATGCCACACAAGACAATTTCGACTCTCCTGGTTCTGTAGATGCGAGGGAGAAACGACCGGCCAAGGGGAAAAACAAGAATAGCTTCAAAAGGGCGAGGAGTTCCACGATGGACGAGCTAGCAGAAACTTCACGCATTATTGGGCGTTGCATGATGGAGCCCCCACCTATTCAGATTTCTTCCTCATTGTACACCATTCCAGAGGCTATTTCGGAGATCGAGAACATTCCAGAGGTTATGGATGTTGCTAGAAAAGACTTCTACCACTACTGTCTTCTGTTTCTGAGGGACAAACACAACCGCGAGACTTTCATGAGCATGCGAAAGGATCGACGTGTGGAGTGGCTGGAGTCTTGTTTTGCCAACAAGACAAATTAGTTGATTTCTTTGGTTCACTTGCATCTTCTATTACTGTGTCATGTGTTGGACATTTTATTTGCTGTGTTGGACTATTTTATATGCTGTGTTGGACTATTTTATATGTTGTGTTCTATAATAGCTCTTATTAATACTTGTTCGCAAATGATGTTGTATGTATTTGACACAGATTATGGCCTCCAGTGATGATGTCGATAGTTCTGATGAGGAGATTCAAGTACAAGTAGCTGGCCGGTATAACCGTACTAGAGTAGTGGCTGGGCGTCAAACGGTGTTAGAAATTAATTATCACTTGAGCAGATCTACAGGATCCTCTATTACACCTTGCATGACTTCTACTCAAACAGGGGCAAGATGGATTGGTGAACTACTCAATGGCCACCCGGTCAGGTTTTTTAGTGCCCTTAGAATGTCCAAGGTAATTTTCAATGACTTGCTTCTACTACTCACACAACAATATGGGTTGCAAGGAAGCAGGAGAACTCTAGCACGTGAAGTGCTCGCGGTAACTCTGCACATTTTAGGTCATAACGTAAGCATGCAACTTGCTAGCGAGCGATTTCAACACTCCACAGAAACGATCAGTAGATTTTTTGCAAGGGGTATCATAGCAATTAAGCGAATGTCTGCTGATGTTATTAGGCCTGCAGATCATCTTTTTATGAATATTCCCCCACAAATCTTAAATGATGCTCGCTACATGCCATTCTTTAAAGATTGCATAGGAGCGATTGATGGAACACATGTTGACGCTCGAGTTCCTGCTGATCAACAAGTTGCTTACATTGGCCGGCATGGTACCACTACACAGAATGTCATGGCGGTGTGTGATTTCAACATGTGCTATACTTTTGCATTAGCAGGCTGGGAGGGTTCAACTCATGATAGCCGTATATTTCAGCAGGCTCTTATGGACCCAAGTTTCAATTTTCCATATCCGCCACCTGGTGAGCTTTTAATATTCACTACATTTTTAAAAATATTTTTGACACTTGTATCTATAATATTGACATATAACATTCAATATAAAATTTTCGCAGGCAAATATTATGTAGTGGATGCCGGGTATCCACTACAACGTGGGTTTTTAAAACCATATTCAGGCACACGATATCATTTACCGGATTTTAGACGGGGCAGTAGGCCAATACAAGGGCGACGGGAAATATTCAACCAGGCTCACTCGTCACTACGCAGTGTCATAGAACGTTCATTCGGTGTATGGAAGAAGAAGTGGAAAATACTGAGAGATATGACACCGTACAGTTTGGCAAAACAACGGGACATTGTCATTACAACAATGACTTTACATAATTACATTCGAAGGCATCCATCCCGCTCAGACACCCATTTTCGTGCCTGCGATGAAGACGAGAACTTCATTTACCCGGTGGGCCTTCAGAGAACAACAGGACAGATTAATGAAAGTGAGGGTGGAGACCATGTTAGAGGGATTCGGGTAGGGGTGGATGAGATGATGGCATTGCGCGACTCCATTGCCGAACAACTACAAAGAGCTTGAATTGATGTGGCCGCTGATGCGTAGTAACTTGTTGTATTTTGATTATTCACTATTTGGTTGTTTACATCTTATTAGAAGTATTTGGAGTTCTCGTATATATTTGAACTGTGGCATGTGTTCTTGTATATGTTTGAACTGTGACTCGTGTATATGTTCTTATATAATTTTTTTTTCTTATAATTTTTTTTTTTAAAAAATTATAAAATTTATTAACAAAACGCCACCACAGTTTTTCCAAATGCTTCTCTGTTTTGAATAGCTCTGAAAACAGAGATTACCCAAACATATCTCCATTTCCACCCATCAGTTTCCACCAGCTCCATTTCCAAACCTCCCTTTCCAACAGCTCCCTTTACAACCGCAACCGCTAAACCAAATATCAAAATTTTATTTGATCGCCACTATATAATACAATAAAATTTATAATAATATTCTATAAATTTATTGTTTAACATAACCTATAAAAAAATAAGACTTACGTAAAAAATGTAGGAAAATAATACTTAAAGTAACTTTTAGTTGTAATTATGTCGTCGGGTAGAATCGAGAATTGAATCGGATTCCAATCGAATTTTTCGGTTCGGGTATAGTTCTAGATTTTAGATATATGAGTTGGTTCTGGTTCCAAAATGGTGGAACCGAAGCAATATGGATCGATTTTTGGTTTTCGGTGGAACCGATCCGAATTGACCCGAGTTGCACCTCTAATTGTCGCACAAAGGATTGTTCATAAATTATATAGTTCATCAATAATTTGAGATTCGATTCTTGAAAATTCAATTAAGATTCTTTTTTTTAATTTGAATCCAAATTTAAGTTCGAATGGTATTTGAATCTGAATTGTTGAAACCAGAACTTGGTCTCTTGTGGAGCTCGGGCCCTCAGCAGGTTGAGGGGCAGCTAGCACTTACTGATTCCTCGGAAAGAACAAACCGGAGCTTCGGAGCTAGACACAGACCTTTAGTCGCAGCGAGGATGTTGAGTCCGAAATCGCACCTCCGAAGGAAATCGGAGGCTGCGGGTTGCCGGTTACTTTTTAGGTGGAGAAAACGAGACCGCTAGCAGCGGTCAAGGCCAGACTTCGCCCGTCATGGCGAATGTCACTCCTGTGACGGGCTTTCCTTTGATTCAAAAGAAGCGGTTACAGCGGGTTACAAGTGCAGGAAAGCAGAAGCCGGCCGGTCAGACAGTTCGCAAGACGGGAAACTCGAGACCGCGGCTCAAATAAGCGAGCTCCTGGATTCGAGTGTGCGTGCCTTGGGAACAGTGCCGCCCCCTATTTATAGGCTCGGGGGCCTGCCCGAACGGGCAGGGATAAAATAACCGCCTGCCCGGGTATAGGAGAAACGGGCAGGCGGTGACGGGATACACAAAGAAGAAAAGAAAGAAGTCGCGCGGCTTGGCGACTTGCCCTTCCGACCTGTCTGACCAGGGGTTGAAGACAACGCGACCAAGGTGACGATGTAATCCGAGAGGTCTCCTTCTTGAGACCGCGGGTTGTTCTTTGGATTTGAACCTTGGCTTGTCTTTATGGTACAACCCGGGCGGTCTCCGACTTGAGACCGCGGCTTGCCTTTTTGGACTTGGGCCTGGATAATCTTCAGTACTTGAAGGTGATCTGAATCTTGTCAGGCCGCTCGGCCCGTGCTAGTTGGTGTTGATGGACCTTGTAAAACCTGAACCGGGCGACTTATATCTACAAACTGCCCGGTCTGCGAGTAATTCTATTGGAGGCGGTCTTCTGGGTAAACATAATCCCCGCATATTTTTAAATTTCCAAGGAGATTTCGAAAATATCAGTTCTAGCCGGAGACCGCGCCGATCTTATCCCGTGGGTTATAAATGCTCTAGGAGCTTCTATTCTGGCATAACTTCATTGCTATCACGGGTCACTACTCGCCTCTTGCGGTTAGAACCTTCAGACTGAACAGCCCAAAAAAGATGGTGGATTTAATGGCCCAGCTCGAAGTTCTTGAAAAACCCGGTAAAAACCGCGAGGGAGACCGTTCGAAGGATAAGAAGAAGCGGAAGAAGACGCGGCCTGATAACACAGTAACGATTGCTTCTACGAGTAAGCCAACTGACCCGCTTCCCGAGCTGACAATCGACTTGTCGACTAAAAATGAGGCGAGTTGTCCGAACCTACTCCCAGCTGATCCTCCAGCCCTCTCTGACAAAGGAAACAACCCGCCCCCTCCGCCGGATAAGACAGACTCGGAGACCGTCATCCCGAAGGGCGATGGGGATGAGTCTTTCAAAATGAAGGTCACCCCATCCGGGGGTTTTCATCTAAAAATAAGAGACGAAGGGGGAGAGGCGGTTGACTCCCCCAAGCCGAGCGACCAGCAAGCCTTAGTAGTGAACATCGAGGACAGCCCGGAAAAACCAACCGTCCTGAAGTCGAAGAAGAAGAGGAAGAAAGAGGAGTCTGCGGCGGACAGGCTTCTGAAGAAGGCGAAAGGGCTAAAGGCCAAGAATAAGGTAGCGTCCAGGAAACCGGGAGCAGACAGCGTGCAAGGCAAGTCGTGCGAGAAGGAAGTTTCAGAGGGGGTAATTACTCCCTCCCCCAAGTCGAACGACCAGGTTCCCATCGATGCTCACAGCATCTCCGTAAGTGATATCATCAGAGACCTGGATTCCCTCCAGAAACAGGACGACTTATTGAGAACCTCTTCCGAACTGCAGGCCGCTAATCCGCCTGGGGAGAAAGAGGCCGCCTTGAGTGAGGATGCAACCAGCATTAAGGAGGCCGTCCTGCCTGAGGTTGCCACCAGAACCGAGACAACCATACCGGCCGCTGAAGATTCTGTGATGGTTGGGCTTCGGCTTATGCAGGCGAAGGCGGAGAAAGTAAGGGACCAGCTTACTAGAGACCGCCACCGCCGCCACCCAATCTCCTGTTGCAAGGTAAAGGGGTCGCGGATTACCGCCCTGTTCATTTTTTCAAGACGAGATCTCGAAACAAGTCGCGCGACTTGTTGTTGAACCCGTCACCAAGTTTCTTTCCCTCCCCCGCTCAGTTTTCTGCTGCCAAGCGGAGGCAGAGTGAGAGATCGTGGAGAGATCAGCGCCGAAAGATCGATACCGAGCAAGCAAGGCAATCTATCCGCCTGAATTTTGTTCGGACTGCAGTGGCTCGTAAGCGAGGAGAATTTGGAAAGAGCGGTCTCTTTTTGATGATTCTTCTATTTATATGAGGTTGTATTCGACCGACCTTCTTGACTGTCTTTCTTATTTGCAGATGATCGCGACTCCATTCCGAAACCGGGCGAGCTGGTGACTTATCTTCCCCCACTTGATCCGCTTTTGCCGAGATCCTCAGTTATACCGGACACCCGGATGGAGGATGAGATGAACCGTCTTCAAAGGAACCTTGAAGCCCTTTCAAAGCAGCTGAAGGCTCTTGAGGAGCGGGAGAAGACTGCTCAGGAGAAAAAGATCGCACTGCGGGCTGAATTGGAAGCTGAGAGGAAGGAAAGCCGAGCTGCGCTGGAGGTCGAATGGAGAGAGCGCCGCGAGCAGGAAAAAGTGTATCAAGACCAGGTGGCTGCCCTGTCCGACCGACTTGACCGAGGAAAGAGAGAGATCCATAAGCTTGAAGGGGATTGTGCTTACTTTAGGGAGAAGTACCTTCATCTGACAAGGGAGGTCGGTGGAAGCCGTCGCCCTGTTAATGTTGCTGAGGAAGGTCAGCGTGGATCACACCGCCCGGCTGCCGGAACGAGCTCGACTCTTCCAGTAGTTGGGACGATCCATCCTGTTGCTGGTGCAAATGAGGCCGTGGCGACCTTACCTAATCGCGTGATTCCTGCAGCGCGAGTAGAAAAGGACGCCGCCCGACTTCATAGCATGATCAACCACCTCAATCACAACATGAATCAGATGCAAGGAACTATCCTTCAAATCGGCGATCATGTCGCGCGACTTCACAGGGAGGACGTACCGAGTGATACTCGCCAGTGATGAGCGTTTTGAAGACAACTATTTTGTAATATTTTATTCGGTCCTTTGGACAACTGTTTGAACTTGATTTTATAATATTCGGTCTGTCTTCAGACCGCGCGGTCTGAGTATTTGAATTTATTTTGCATTCTTGTCGTATGTTGATTGATGTCTGCGGATTACTTTATAAGCCGATCGGCTTGTTTCTGTGCTCCTTTAATTCGCCTGCTTGAATTATACTTATGTCTTTGTGATTGTCTTTCGTGGTGATGCACCCGCGCGGGTTGATTGGTCTAGCCGTGATTTGACCCTTGCTAAATGCAGATCAGCCGTTCTTATAAGTAGCGCCCTCCCGAAAGTCTTCTTACCAAAATTTCAAGATGGGAGCAAAGCGCCAGCCGAAGCGACCTGCGAAAACCTCTGCTACCCGCTCCGAAGCCGCTGTAGCATTTCACTCGGCAGACCTCGAGGAGTGCCGTTTGACAAAGGCCGAATTGGATGAATTCGTTGAGAAGCATATGTCTGACAGTCCGCTGCTCGCGCGGCTTCCGCTCCGTGATGAGCGGATGAATTCTTCTGGCCCAAACCAAATCGCGATCCCAATCGACCATTTCGATTGTGGCTTCAAGTTCCCCATTTCAATTGAGCTCGCCATGGTCTTTGACCATTATGGAGTTGTACCCGGCCAAATCTCCCCTAACTCGATGGCCGGGATTTGCAGCTTCATCTCGTACCTGCGGTCTCAGAGAGTCCGCTTCTCCATGGACCTTTTCAGGAAGATATTCTCGGTGCGGGCTATCCCGGACTCTGAGTCGAATGTATTCAAAGGCCACCTCTACTTCGTCTGCCGCGGGTTGAAGATGGTCAACCTTGCGAACAATTAAGGTCACAGCCTGGTCGGAGAGGTACTTGATTTTCGAAGGCCGACTTGGCCTGCTGAACCCGAACCCGCAAGTGCGGCCGGAGGAGGCCTTTCAACAGGTCGCTATCAACGAAGTCGAGAAGAAAACCTGCAAGCTTCTCGAGGATGAGCGGCTTAACGTAAGCTATTACATCCCGCTACTTGCCGAATTAGAGAATGTTCGGCCTGAAGATAGTAAGCTTTCCTTCAATCCGCTTCCGACTTTAATGTTGACCGCTCGATCTTTTGTGTTGACTCTTCTCTTTTCGTAGGCGAGGCCATCGTACCTGCTAACAAGCCGGTCATCCTAGCCGGTTTGGTCTTAACTCAGACGGAGAAGAGAAAGAGACAAGTCAGGAACAAGCCGCTGCCATCTGATGGGGAGGATTCGGCCTCCTCGGGCGACTTCTCCGCACTCCGTTCCTTCAGTAAGGTGAAGGATTTAAAAGGTCGCACGGTCTTGACCTGGCATCCGGACGGCGATGGTGTCCAGGTCTCTACTGCGCTCCCCCACTGGGCGAATGAGAAGTCGGGCTGGCATGCTGAGGCCGCCAGTATTGCCATGTTCGGCCGACGGAACTTTAGGCGTTTGAGGAAGATTCCTGAAGAAGAGCTCGCCCGAGAGGCGCGCGGGTTGGTGCTGAGAGCCTCATCACCAATGTCTTCATGGGAATGACCTTCAAAAGGTTGATCAAAGCAAATGATCACCTAGAGAAGGAAATTGCCGAGTTGAAGAAGGAAAATGCGCGGCTAAAGGAAGCCGAGTCGGTAAGTTATCACCTGGCCAACCATTCTTCTGAATTTTCTAGACCGCACGGTCTCTTACCTTACTCTTTTTTGCAGGCAAAGTATGACGAGACCAATCCGGTCTATCGAGAGGAGCTTTTTCCTCATGTCGCCCAGGGAATCGACAATGCTTTTAACTGCCTGCGGGAGCTCAAAGGGTTCGCGCCTGGTTTCGAGCATTTCACCTTCTCAGACGCCTACCCAATCTTGCAAAGGAAGTTAGAGAAGATCAGGCGGAAAGCCAAAGGAAAGAATAAAGCGGACGGATCAAGTTCAGAGGAAAGTGACGACGAGGATGATGAGGCCGAAGAACCCGCAGCGGCTAAGAGTGATGAGAGTAGCTCGGGCTCCGAGTCCAGCGATTCCGAAGAAGGGACTGGACGCAAGTCGGGCGAACTGAGCAGCTCATCCTCGTCGGGTAGCGAGGCTTATTCTCCTGACGTTTCAATTGATGGCAGCGAACACTCGAGTGCTCCTGCATCTAAGAAACTCAAGTCGGATAATCAGTAGTTGTGTTTTGCTTTTTATTTTGAATAGTCGACGGCTTGATTTTGTTAGCCGATCGGTTTAAAGCATTTTGTAAGAATATTTTGATAATGGAATGGAAAGCTTTTACCTGTCTATCTGTCTACTTTCTGCGACTTACTTGCGATTCTTTGCGATCTCTTTCCGTATTAGATAATTGACCCTTCTAACCAAGTCGTGCGACTTAATATTAACTCAACCGGTTAGGATAATAATCTTCATAGGATTCCGATAAAATAATCATTAGCAAAAAACCTATTCGCATAGCTTGTTTCTTCAATCCGGATCAAGTTGATTTGATGCATCCCGAGAAAGTGTCAACAATAATATTGCGTCATGTAGTCGATGCGGTTCAGATATTTGATCGAGCAGACAGAAATCCAAGTTCTGCCTTACCTTATTATGAATGCCTTGTGATATCCGGGAAGCCGAACATAACCAAGCCGCGCGATTATTACCAGCCTCTGCATACTTGCTTTTCAGGATAAGGAATGCCAAGTCATAGGAACAATCAACAGACCGAGCGGACAACATTTTAACTCAAGCGACTTGGAACTAAGATTGCTGCAAATCCCATCCCCGTCAATGTAGCTAATAATCGATCAAGAAATTGACACAATCAAGCCGTGCGACCATAACCTAGCTTTGTATGATTGCCTTGTAAGATAGAATATTAAGTCACAATAAAAACAGTTGATAGACCGTGCGATTAATATTTAATCCGAACGATTTATATGACAGCTTTATATAATATTAGCTGATAATCCGCACGGACTCCATACAATTTGTGCGATTAGTAGCTTTGACACTTGTAATAAGAATCATAATTGCTTGATTGAAAAGAGCCTGTTATTAGCCGAACGGATCGAATTGAAACCCATAAAGATAGATTCACGATCCAAATGACGAGGTCGACCGGTCATGACTATGCTCGATCCCCCGATATTTGCCTTGTGATATTTTAATGGTGTCCTGTTTATTTCAAACCGTCCGGTCTGAAAACCAGACCGCATGACATCTTTGGGACCTGTTTATTTTAAACCGCCCAGTTTAATAACCAGACAGCCCGATAATCCTGATACCTGCTTATTTCAAACCGCCCGGTTTGAGTATCAAGTCGGCCGGTTTGTGATGTACATAAGAGTCCTGCTTTTTTCTCCAAATGATCTATAATGACTATATAAGGTGAGATAATTCCCTGTAACGCAATAAAAGATGACTACAGACTCAGATGACCAAGTGGGCAGGTGGGCCTAGGCGGTGAACATTGCTTTCCTCAAGTGGTCATAAGAGTTGTAAAAATAAAGAAAAAGACAAGTACAGACCCAGATGACCAAGTGGGCAGGTGGGCCTAGGCGACGAACATTGCTTTCCTCAAGTGGTCACAAGGGCTGTAAGCGACTCGACTGCTCTCTTGCCTAGGGCTACAAGCCGAGTTGATCAATTGGGCAGGTGGGCCTAGGCGGCGAACATTGCTTTTCTCAGAGAGATCAACTCAGTTGTGGGTCCCACTTAGGCATCGCTTGAGAGTACATAGGAGTATTCGATGGTCACAGACTAAGATGATCAGTTGGGCAGGTGTGGTTGTGTCGCGGGGGCTATACCGACATTGCTTTCCTCAGAAAGATCATCAAAGCTGTAACTATATCCCTCTCGGGGCATGATAGAGCCAACATTCACATAGACCTCCCTTGATGCAGGGGTGTGTTGGATATCAGCCGGGATCCAAGGTTCCGAAGACCACCGCACGGGAATTGGCAAGCTACCACTGTACAACCCTCATATCCATCGAGTGAGGCCCAGCGTGGAGGGCCGCCGAGACGTGTCTGTACAACCCTATATCCGCCGAGTAGGTTGCCAGGACCCAAGAGTGCATCAGGGCCACGTCTGTAGTATGATCCAAGACAGAGAGAAAGGAGGGAGAGCGGTAGAGGCAGAAACCTCCTGCTCACCCAGCTGAAGTAAGAGGCAAGTGAGGGCGCGAGAGGAGGAGGGGCAGGTGCCCCCCCCCCCTCTCGCCCTTGCCCAGCTAGGGGCGAGAGGAGGAGGGGCGGGTGCCCCCCTCTCGCCCTCGCCCAGCTAGGGGCGAGAGGAGGAGGGGCGGGTGCCCCCCCTCTCGCCCGCGCCCAGCGAGGGGCGAGAGGAGGAGGAACGGGTGCCCCCCCTCTCGCCCGCGCCCAGCCAGGGGCGAGAGGAGGAGGGCGGGTGCCCCCCCCCCCCCCCCCCCTCTCGCCCTCGCCCTCGCTAGGCCAGGGGCGAGTGGAGGAGGGGGGCCGACCCCCTCTCTCGCCCCCGACCCTGGTAAGGGGGAAGACCCTTGGTCTCGCCCCACCCCAGCGAGGAGGCTCGCCGAGCTCCGCGAGGTAACCCCTCTCGCCCAGTTCCAGAGGAGGGCGGGGGGGGGGGGGGGTTGGTCTGCGTTTAGTATCCCAGAACAGCGGGATTTGGCTATTTGCAGTCCAGTTTTGGCTATTCGCAGTCCAAATCCGAGGGTATTTTGGTAATCTGGCAGATTAGTTTTTGGCTATTTGCAGCCCAACTTGGAAAACCTATAAATAGACCCTAAGGGGCACCAAGGGAGGGGACTTCTAGATTTCCAAATTTCGGATCTTCTTCTTCCCTTAGAGCTCTCCTTTGGTGCTTCTGGTTCAGCATTGGCTAGGGAGGGGAAGATCTCTCAGGTCTTCCGGGTGTGAGGTAGGACCTCCTCGCTGTAGCCTAGGGTCCGTTTCCAAGTCCAAGTGCTCTTGCCTAGAGAGTTGGCTCGAGAGAAGTAGGTGTGAGACCACCCCTTTTTTGGGACCCCGAACTCCACGGAGACCGAGTAGTCGGTTTCAACATTTTTGGTGCGGTGAGCGTGGAGAGTGGTCAGCACAGAAGTTCTTGAACCAGATCTCATGGCAGGAGACCTCGGAGGAGGAGACGATGAGGGGTCTCACATCCCAAGTGAGGTGGTAGGAAGGGGAGAGTTCATGACGGCCATCAAGGGAATCATGGAGCTGCTCCAAAGCATCACCAGGGGAGGTGACTGCTCGGCTCCCTCCCCCAAGACACCGCCTTCTGGGTCGCAAGGAGTGCTCGGCCAGGGGGGTTCAGGAGAGGTTGCCCCAGGGGGTCGGCCAGGCAAGGAACCAGTGACTGAGAGTGGCGAGCGGGACCTCGCCGGGCGAGTGCTTTTTCCTAGCCCGGTGAGTGGGGTCTCGCTCGGAGCAGGAGTCGCGCAAGTGGAGCTCGCGAAGCCGGCGAGTGGGGGGTCACCCTTTAGCGAGCTGATCATCTCGGCTCCTATCCCGGAAGGCTTCAAGGAGCCCAACATGACTTTCTATACCGGGAAGGATGATCCCGTCCAGCACCTACAGTGGTTTGAGGATACCGTTTCCATCAGGCCCATGACGGACGCGTTCAAGTGTCGTCTCTTCGCCACCACCCTGAAGGACAAAGCTAGGGACTGGTTCCACCAGCTCCCGATTGGCTCCATTTACAGCTTCGAGGACTTGGGCCGAAGCTTCCAGCTACGCTTCTCCACATCCAAGAAGAGGAAGAAGAATGCTGAGTCCATTTTCCTGGTCAAGCAGAGGCACGAGGAGACGTTGGCCCAGTACATGGACAGATTCCAGGAGGAGATCCTGAACATCCAGGAGGTGCTAGGGTATGCCCTCCAGATGGCTTTCACCGTAGGGCTACGAGAGAGCCTTTTCAAAATGCGCCTAACTAGGAAGCCTCCCTTGTCCTTTGAGGACCTGATGGAAAAAGCTGCAAAGGAGGTAGCCACCGAGGCGGCAAACCCGGGGCTGGCAAAGAAGTTGGCAAAGTTGGTAGAGGCCGAGCCAAGAGAGCAAGGTGGCCCCAGGCAGCAGGAAGGAAGGAGGAGGGAAGAGCAGAGGGGTCAAGGGTACCAGGGACCCCAGGGGGGTTAGGAGCAAGGGAGGGGTCTCGCCCAAGGAGGGGGAAACTTCTACGGAGGCCAAGGGAGGCCCAACCCTCCTCCTTGGAGGCAGGCCCCTAGGCAGCTCCTACCCCCACCAGCTCAAGCTATGGCGATTCGAAGAGGAGGAGGAGTCGAAGCAAGAGACATCCTAGCCCGTAGGAGAAGGGGGGAAAGGCGGTGCCATACTGCGACTACCACCAAGCAGAGGGGCATGCAACAACTACCTGCCCAGAGTTCTTGGAGGTGAGAGAGGCGAGAGGGGCGAGAGGTCAGACACAACAGCAGCCGCCGGTGCGGATTGAAGAAGTTCCACCTGGAGCAGTAGTGGACGATGACATCTGCGAGGACCGAACTGACGTAGGAGCCAAAGGACGGGTCGCGGTGATCCACGGGGGGGGGGGGGGGGGGGGGTAGGGATCGAGGCCACTCGTAAGGCAAGCCTCCACGCCGTATATCGACGCAGCGTCGCTTCAACGTCACAGGACCCACCTCCCGAGGAGAAAATCACTTTCTCAAGCAGGGACATGCCAGATCACGAGGATCCATTCTGTGATGCGCTAGTCATTCAGACAGCCATCGAAGGTTACACTGTCTCTCGGATCCTCGTTGACAACGGGAGCTCTGTCAACGTCATTTTCAAGAAGGCATTTGACGAGTTGAAGGTGGAGTCAAGGAGGGTGCTGGCCTCAGATGGGCCCTTATTCGGATTCTCCGGAGAAAGGAAAGAGGTAGAGGGTGGAGTTGGACTCCAAGTGACGATGGGGGGAGGCTCAAGGAACTGTCAGTTCGTCATAGTTGACGCTCCTAGCAGTTATAATGCCATCTTCGGAAGACCCCTCATCAGCGCCTTCCGATGCGTACCATCGTCCTTCCACCAGTGCCTCAAGTTCAACACTGGAGGAATCCAAGTCAGGATCCGCGGAGACCCCAGGATGGCGAGGCACTGCTACGTCACAGCCGTCAACAGCATCTCTTGGCAAGCAGGGGCGGAGGAGATGGAGAAGATCATGGAGAGCATGAGCAGGATGGGAGTGGCAAGAGAAGCAGAGGAATGATCATCTCACGCAAGCAGCCTGAGAGGCGAGTGCCATGAGGGGGTATGTTGTGTTTATTTTTTGTTGTTTTCCTTTGTAGCAAGTTCTACCCCTCGCTGGTTGGGCCAGGAGGTTTTGGCAAGGGAAATCCCCCCATTAGATGGATGAAGTTATGTTGCTTATATGTTTAGTAAGTTGCCGCCGAGATGTCCTCCTCACTCTAGGCTCTCACTAGCTGGGTGGGTCGAATGATCCTCGGATGGGTAAGTTCAACGCCGAGATGTCCTCCTCACTCCAGGCTCTCACTAGCTGGGTGGGTCGAATGATCCTCGGAAGGAAGAGCTTGCCATCGAGATGTCCTCCTCACTCCAGGCTCTCACTAGCTGGGTGGGTCGAATGATCCTCGGATGGGTAAGTTCAACGCCGAGATGTCCTCCTCACTCCAGGCTCTCACTATCTGGGTGGGTCGAATGACCCTCGGAAGGAAGAGCTTGCCATTGAGATGTCCTCCTCACTCCAGGCTCTCACTAGCTGGGTGGGTCGAATGATCCTCGGATGGGTAAGTTCAACGTCGAGATGTCCTCCTCACTCCAGGCTCTCACTAGCTGGGTGGGTCGAATGATCCTCGGAAGGAAGAGCTTGCCATCGAGATGTCCTCCTCACACCAGGCTCTCACTAGCTGGGTGGGTCGAATGATCCTCGGATGGGTAAGTTCAACGCCGAGATGTCCTCCTCACTCCAGGCTCTCACTAGCTGGGTGGGTCGAATGATCCTCGGAAGGAAGAGCTTGCCATCGAGATGTCCTCCTCACTCCAGGCTCTCACTAGCTGGGTGGGTCGAATGATCCTCGGATGGGTAAGTTCAACGCCGAGATGTCCTCCTCACTCCATGCTCTCACTAGCTGGGTGGGTCGAATGATCCTCGGAAGGAAGAGCTTGCCATCGAGATGTCCTCCTCACTCCAGGCTCTCACTAGCTGGGTGGGTCGAATGATCCTCGGATGGGTAAGTTCAACGCTGAGATGTCCTCCTCACTCCAGGCTCTCACTAGCTGGGTGGGTCGAATGATCCTCGGAAGGAAGAGCTTGCCATCGAGATGTCCTCCTCACTCGAGGCTCTCAGTGGGTCGAATGATCCTCGGATGGGTAAGTTCAACGCCGAGATGTCCTCCTCACTCCAGGCTCTCACTAGCTGGGTGGGTCGAATGATCCTCGGAAGGAAGAGCTTGCCATCGAGATGTCCTCCTCACTCCAGGCTCTCACTAGCTGGGTGGGTCGAATGATCCTTGGATGAGTATGTTCAACGCCGAGATGTCCTCCTCACTCCAGGCTCTCACTAGCTGGGTGGGTCGAATGATCCTCGGAAGGAAGAGCTTGCCATCGAGATGTCCTCCTCACTCCAGGCTCTCGCTAGCTGGGTGGGTCGAATGATCCTCGGATGGGTAAGTTCAACGCCGAGATGTCCTCCTCACTCCAGGCTCTCACTAGCTGGATGGGTCAAACGTGCCTCGGGGGCGAGGTTCTGCCCCCCTCGATGGATATTTGGGCTTGGACTTTTCTTTCCGAGGTTGTGCCAACCTCGCAAAGAGCGGGGATTGTGTACAACCCCCATATCCATCGAGTGAGGCCCAGCGTGGAGGGCCGCCGAGACGTGTCTGTACAACCCTATATCCGCCGAGTAGGTTGCCAGGACCCAAGAGTGCATCAGGGCCACATCTGTAGTATGATCCAAGACAGAGAGAAAGGAGGGAGAGCGGTAGAGGCAGAAACCTCCTGCTCACCCAGCTGAAGTAAGAGGCAAGTGAGGGGGCGAGAGGAGGAGGGGCAGGTGCCCCCCCCCCCCTCTCGCCCTCGCCCAGCTAGGGGCGAGAGGAGGAGGGGCGGGTGCCCCCCTCTCGCCCTCGCCCAGCTAGGGGCGAGAGGAGGAGGGGCGGGTGCCCCCCCTCTCGCCCGCGCCCAGCGAGGGGCGAGAGGAGGAGGGGCGGGTGCCCCCCTCTCGCCCGCGCCCAGCCAGGGGCGAGAGGAGGAGGGCGGGTGCCCCCCCCCCCCCCCCCCCCCCCCTCGCCCTCGCTAGGCCAGGGGCGAGTGGAGGAGGGGGGCCGACCCCTTCTCTCGCCCCCGACCCTGGTAAGGGGGAAGACCCTTGGTCTCGCCCCACCCCAGCGAGGAGGCTCGCCGAGCTCCGTGAGGTAACCCCTCTCGCCCAGTTCCAGAGGAGGGCGGGGGGGGGGGGGGGGGGGGGGGGTTGGTCTGCGTTTAGTATCCCAGAACAGCGGGATTTGGCTATTTGCAGTCCAGCTTTGGCTATTCGCAGTCCAAATCCGAGGGTATTTTGGTAATCTGGCAGACCAGTTTTTGGCTATTTGCAGCCCAACTTGGAAAACCTATAAATAGACCCTAAGGGGCACCAAGGGAGGGGACTTCTAGATTTCCAAATTTCAGATCTTCTTCTTCCCTTAGAGCTCTCCTTTGGTGCTTCTGGTTCAGCATTGGCTAGGGAGGGGAAGATCTCTCAGGTCTTCCGGGTGTGAAGTGGGACCTCCTCGCTGTAGCCTAGGGTCCGTTTCCAAGTCCAAGTGCTCTTGCCTAGAGAGTTGGCTCGAGAGAAGTAGGTGTGAGACCACCACTTTTTTGGGACCCCGAACTCCACGGAGACCGAGTAGTCGGTTTCAACAACCACTACACGTGTGCGAAAACTCCCCGCTACACATGATCTTCATGGTTTTACGCTAATGACTACAATCCGAGGGGGTTCGAGCAGAACTTGGCGATGTCTCCGCGGTTCAGTGATGTTGATATATAAGAAAAATGTAAAAAAGGAAACACCAGTCATGGAGAAGTGTCAGTATGGGGCTTCTTATTGAAATATCTAAAAAATTGCAGGAAAGTAAAGAAGACATTTTAAGAATAGAACCGTTTGAGATCGTCACCGCTCCAGGTGCGTGAGATGTCTTCTCCTTCGCTTGTTTGGAGGCGGTAAGCCCCACTTTTTAGTACCTCCTTGACGATGAAAGGTCCAGCCCAATTAGGATTTAGCTTTCCGGTATTGCCTGCTCTGGCTGCTGCATCAACTTTCTTTAGCACAACGTCCCCGACTGCAAAATGCTTTACCCTGACATTTTTGTCAAAGTACTTTGCCATCCTCCTTTTAACTTCTTCCTGTCTGATTGTTGCCTCATCCTGAAGTTCTTCGATCAGATCCAGACTATACTTGATAGCCTCATCATTATCTTCTATCCATGCTTCTCCTCCCTCTTTTGCATACACAACTCTTGGAGTGACCACCTCAAATTCTACAGGAACAACAGCTTCCGAGCCATGAGATAATTTGAATGGTGTCTCCCCTGTAGCTGAAGACGGGGTAGTACGAAGAGTCCAAAGGATGGAAGGAAGCTGGTCTGCCCAATTTCCTCTTTGATTCAAAACTCTTTTCATCAGGAGCCGCTGGATTTGCCTGTTTGCTGCTTCTACTTGACCATTTGTTCTTGGATGATGTACCGAGGCAAATCGAAGATCAATTCCCACCTGATCACAAAAGTTTATCATCTCTGGATTGTTGAACTGCGGACCATTATCAGTGACAATTGCTAGTGGAATTCCATGCCGGCAGACTATTTCTCCCCAGATGAAGTTTCTGATAATTTGGGTTGTAGTTTTTGCCAACGCTTTCGCCTCAATCCACTTGCTGAAGTAGTCGATCATCACAATGATGAAACGACGTTGGCCGCTGGCTATCGGGAAGGGTCCGATAAGATCCATCCCCCATACTGCGAAGGGCCATGTCGCAGTTATTGATCTGAGCGACTGAGCGGGCAAATGCTGAAGAGGAGCGAACTTTTGACACTGAACACATTGCTTGGCGAATGCTTCAGCATCCTTTCTCATGGTTGGCCAGAAATATCCCTGCCTTAAGATTCTCTTCTCCAGAGTCTTTGCTCCTGAATGGCTACCACACTCCCCCGAATGAACTTCCTGAAGTATGGTTGGGATTTCGTCCTCTGAAACACATCGTGCTGAGGGAGAGATCAAAGTCTTTCTGTATAGAACTCCCGCTATCAAATAATAGTATATCGTCTTCCTTCTGAACTTTCTCCTATCTTTGATGGAATGATGAAACTCTCCTTTTGACAAAAACAGCTCGTAAGGATCCTTCCATGATGGGTTCTGATCAATTTGCATAAGTTCCGCCTCATCTGTTGCCGGGTGGAAAAGTTCAAAGGTCACTCCCCCGGATGGAAGATCGAACTTTGACAACTCATCTGTTTCCCATTTTGCGTTCTTGGGATGTGCTCGATAATAAATGTCTTGAATCTTCCGATTTCCTTTTTTGCTAGCAGCAGATATTTCTTCAGAATCGGCTCCCTTGTCTCATAATTCCCCAATACCTGAGAGGCCATTACCAGTGAATCAGTTCTAACATGTACATATTCTATGCCAAGTTCTCTCGCAAGCCTCAGCCCAGCCAAAAGTGCTTCATATTCTGCCTGATTATTTGTAATTGGAAAGAAGAACTTGATAACTTGCTCCAGCCTGATGTCATTCGGACTGATCAAAACTACCCCGGCGGCTCCCACGGAGTTTCTGCCAGAAGCCCCATCCACATAAATGACCCAAGCCAAAGGAGATTGCACCACCTGTTCAGGACTAGGTTCTGCCGTATCTACCAAGAAATCTGCCAAGATTTGCGCTTTGATCGCTGTTCGGGGGATGTATGATATCTCAAATTCGCTTAGTTCAATAGCCCATTTAGCTAACCTCCCTGAATGGTCTGGCTTTTCAAGAACATTTTTTAAAGGATGATCTGTAATAACTTGGACAGAATGAGCCTGAAAATAAGGACGAAGCCTTCGCGTAGACATAACCAAGGCCAAGGCCAGTTT
This sequence comes from Dactylorhiza incarnata, assembly GCA_033032865.1. Classification (NCBI taxonomy): domain Eukaryota; kingdom Viridiplantae; phylum Streptophyta; class Magnoliopsida; order Asparagales; family Orchidaceae; genus Dactylorhiza; species Dactylorhiza incarnata. Next base: position 3,069,459 of record JAWHQI010000154.1, on the reverse strand, counting down.
CTCCAAGATCGAATATCTGGTTTCTGCATCTTTAAGAATATGGCTGACGTAGTATATTGGGAACTGCCTCTTCTTTTCCTCCCGAACGAGGACAGAACTCACCGCATCCGGGCCGACTCCCAGATATAAGAATAACATTTCTCCCTCACGGGGACTTTGGAGTAGTGGAGTCGAAGTTAACTGTACTTTTAGCTGCTCAAAAGCCTTGTTACACTCCTCGCTCCATTCAAACTTTGATCCCCCTCGCAGTGTTTTAAAGAATGGGGCACTTTTATATCTGGATTTGGAGATAAACCTGCTCAATCCTGCCAATCTCCCCCCAAGTTGCTGAACTTCTTTGGTATTTCGAGGAGGGGTCATATCAAGGATGGCCTTCACTTTATCTGGATTTAGTGCAAGGCCGTTTTGAGTTAAGAGATGCCCAAGAAACTTTCCTTTGTTTGCCCCAAACACACATTTCAATGGGTTTAATTTTAACTTGAACCTCCGTAGAGTAGCGAACGTCTCTACGAGGTCTTTCAAGTGCAATGCGAATGTTTTACTTTTTAGAAGAAGATCATCAACGTAAACTTCGAGATTCCTGCCTTTTTGATGCTTAAAGACGGTATCCATCATTCTTTGGTATGTTGCGCCCGCGTTTTTAAGACCGAAAGGCATTACGAGATAGCAGTAACACCCATTGTTTGTGATAAATAAAGTATGCGGGATGTCAGGTTTGTGCATTTTAATCTGATGATACCCAGAGAAGGCATCGAGGAAACTCATAAAACCATACCCAACCGCGGAATCAACCAAGACATCTATCCGAGGCAGAGGGTAGCAATCTTTAGGGTACGCTTTATTAAGTTTGGTGAAGTCCACGCACATGCGCCACTTCCCACCAGATTTCTTAACCATTACAACATTCGATATCCACGTGGGATATTGAATTTCAGAAATAAAACCCGCTTTCAGGAGTTTGGAAACCTCCTCTCTGATGGGCAACGCTAGCTTGGTCGCCACTTCTCTCTTCTTTTGCTGGACGGGCTTGAACTCAGGGGATACGTTTAGATGATGACAAGCCACGTCTGGATCCACTCCTGGTATATCCTCCGCTGACCAAGCGAAGATATTCAAATTCTCCAACAGGTAGGAGATTATCTCCACCTTTTCCTCCTCCAGCAACTCAGCATTGATAACCAGCTTCTTTTCTTCCCCTTTAGCAATAGGAAACTCTTGGGTTGCCTGGGCAGGTTCCAGGTGAACCCCTTCGCGATCTTTTTCTCCCACAGTAGCCCTTGAGGATTCAGCAATTTCCAGAACTTCAGCCATGGCCTCGGGAAGTGAAACGTCGGTGATCATGTTGACAGTTCGGACATAGAACTCCCGAGCCACCTTTGGGTTGCTTTTAACCCGATACTGCTTTCCTTCGGCAGCGAACTTGAGAGCAAGGTGAAAGGTAGACACTACTGCCCTGTATGCATTAAGAATCGGCCTCCCGAAGATGGCGCAGTAATTGCTCGGGGCATCCACCACCACGAAATTGATTAGCTTTATTACTCCTCCAAGAGAGACCAGAAGCTTTACTGAACCCTCTACTTCTTTCTTCTCCCCAGAAAAACCGTAAAGGGGCCCGTCGGTGGAAAGCAAAGGCTTTCCGGTCTTCAGGGCTTCGAAAGTTGGGCGGAAAAGGAGATTGACGGAGCTGCCTATATCAAACAAGATCTTGTGAACTGTATAATTCTCGATGACAGCTTTGATGACCACAGCATCATCGAAGGGATTGGCATTTGGGGGAAGGTCGTCCTGACCAAAAGTGACAATGGTGCCTTCAGGGGGAGAACTTGTAGTGACTGCCACTTCCTGCTTCAGAACTCTTGCAATGCTGGACTTGCGAGATGACTCCACTCCAGCTCCTCCATGGATACAATAGATGTCCCCCAAGGGGCCCGCATCATTGACTTCGATGCATTCAGTGGAAGGGTGGATGTTGCCATAGCAGCCGGCATCTTCGACGTCGGCGCATTCCCAGGTTACTTCCACTGTTTATTTCTCTTTTTTCTTCTCGGCAGTTGGTCCAGCAATTGCATCTTTCCGAACTAGACCCCGAAGCTTTCCTTCTCCTAGGAGTCTCTCTATCAGCAAACGAAGGGCCCGTCAGTCTTCAGTCAGATGCTCCCCCTTCTTTGTGATATTCACAATAAAGGTTCGGATTTCGACTGCGGATATCTGACTTCAGAGGAGCAGGCCTTTTGAAATATGGCATCTTTTGTAGGATCTGGACCACTTCGTCCATGGTGACGTTTAAGGGAGTGAATGACTCTTGCGAGTCATCATATTGAGTGGATGGAATGACTGGAGGTGGCTGCGCGGTATACTGTGGTAAGTATACCGGCATGATTTGCGGAAGAGGAGCGGATGGAGCGGGAGCGATGGCCAACAGTGGTTTCTGGTCTTGAAAACGCTGATGGCCCATGAATGGTTGCTTATTTTTGTAGTTTCTTCCCCTTTGAGAATGGGGTTCGAAATGGGATTGGTTTGGTGGTGGATTGTGAAAGGACGGATTTAACTGTTCCTTGTCGCTCACTAGCTTTGCGACATAGCCTAGATTGCTCTTCTCTCCTCTGATAAACATGTTTGCTAAACTTATCATTTCCTGATAAGTTCGAGGCTCCCTTATATTGGCTTCAAATTTTAGGGGCCCTCTCTCAAACCATGAATGAGGGAAACCCTATACAACTCTGGATCCACATTCTGGACTTCCATGATCTCCTTCTGGAAGCGGTCCACGAAACGGGCCCATATTTCATCCTCCCGCTGCTTTATATCGAAAAGGGCCGCCGGGCCACTTTTCCTCTTCCTCGAGGTGGAGAACCTCAACAAAAACTCCCTTCGCAGCTCAGCAAAACAACTGATCGATCTGGGATGTAGCCCATAAAACCACTCCCTTGCTTGTCCTTCAAAGGAGGTCACAAGGAGCTTGCATTTAGTCGCATCAGTTAAGGTTCTAAGAGAGATGGCTGACTCGAAGGCTTGTAAATGAACAGTGGGATCAGTCTCTCCATTGAAAGCTGGCAGACGAGGCTCTCTGAAGTTATTAGGGGCAGGCTCCCCTCGGACTTCGTCCACAAAGGGAGAATTTTCTTCCATATCTTCATATAGAGGAGCAGGATAATAAGCCGCCGGAGCTGTGGCTACTCGCGGACAAGCCGCCTGGTAAGAGGACCGGGCAGCAGCTTCTGGCGGGGGAGTGATGAATAGGAACTTCAAGCGGGTAGGAGAGACGGGCTGCGCCCTCCTGCGGGTAAGAAAGGCGGGCAGCATGAGAAGCCGCCCCCTGGAAATCAAGGGCCCGAGCCGGCATGCTGTGCGCGGCTTCCGGATAGAAGTTTTGCCTAGCCGCAAAACCTTCTTGCTGAGATTGGAGGTTGGAGGCTTGTGGTAGCGGGTAAAGTGGAAGCGGAGGAGGAACTGGAGTCACCGCCTGATTAACCGCGGTTTGCTGTGGAACTAACCGCTCGGTTAATAGGGCCAAAGTCTGACTGATTACGTCCAACCGCTGATCAGTCGCCCTCTGAGCCCGCTCGGCTTCTCTTCTGGATTGCTCCAAGGCTTCCCACAAAGAGTCCTCACTATGATCGGAGCGGTCTCCAAGGGGGAATTGGCGGTCTGACATTATGGCAAAGAGGATTTCACCGACAATCCGCGATTTGAAGGTCGCGTGTTTCTGTTGAGTCCGAAATCGCACCTCCGAAGGAAATCGGAGGCGGCGGGCTGCCGGTTACTTTTTAGGTGGAGAAAACGAGACCGCTAGCAGCGGTCAAGGCCAGACTTCGCCCGTCACGGTGAATGTCACTCCTGTGACAGGCTTTTTTTTATTCAAAAGAAGCGGTTACAGCGGGTTACAAGTGCAGGAAAGCAGAAGCCGGCCGGTCAGACAGTTTGCAAGACGGGAAACTCGAGACCGCAGCTCAAACAAGCGAGCTCCTGGATTCGAGTGTGCGTGCCTTGGGAACAGTGTCGCCCCCTATTTATAGGCTCGGGGGCCTGCCCGAACGGGTAGGGATAAAATAACCGCCTGCCCGGGTACATGAGAAACGGGCAGGCGGTGACGGGATACACAAAGAAGAAAAGAAAGAAGCCGCGCGGCTTGGCGACTTGCCTTTCCGACCTGTCTGACCAGGGGTTGAAGACAACACGACCAAGGTGACGATGTAATCCGAGCGGTCTCCGTCTTGAGACCGCGGGTTGTTCTTTGGATTTGAACCTTGGCTTGTCTTTATGGTACAACCCGGGCCGTCTCCGACTTGAGACCGCGGCTTGCCTTTTTGGACTTGGGCCTGGATAATCTTCAGTACTTGGAGGCGATCTGAATCTTGTCAGGCCGCTCGGCCCGTGCTAGTTGGTGTTGATGGACCTTGTAAAACCTGAACCGGGCGACTTATATCTACAAACCGCCTGGTCTGCGAGTAATTCTATTGGAGGCGGTCTTCTGGGTAAACAGAAGAGGTCCCACCACACACCCGGAAGATCTTTGAGCGTTTCCCCTCCCAAGCCAAAGCTAAGACTGGGCACCTTTGAGAGCCTGAGGGCTAAGCCAAAAGAACCTAGGGAGGAAGAAGCTCAAAGTACTGAGATTGGAATCCTCTCCAAAGGTGCCCTTCAAGGTCTATATATATATTTTTTTACTTGTGGTCTGCTAATAGCGGGATTTCGCCTTACATTTTTACTATGCGCGGCCCAAAATGGTTTGCCAACAGCCAAACTCCGCTGTTCGGAGAGGTTAATTGCAGACCACCAGGGGTGTTGAGGTAAAACACTCCTGGACCCTTACTGGGCGAGCCGCCCACAAGGGCCTCTCTCGCGGATTGAGAGGCCTGGCTCGCCCGCCTTCCCGCGAGCGGTTGCCGAGGACCCGGCCCGCTCGCCTTCCTGCGAGCCGTTGGTGAGAGCCCAGCTCGCCTGGCTCCATGCGAGCAGTCGTCGAGAGCCCGATTCGCTCTCCTCATATTCTCTTTTCCCATTGACCCCTTAGTCTTCGCTCACCTCCTGGAGAATACCGGGGTTGTACTCAATCCCCGTTCCTCGTGAGGCTACCTTAGACTCGCGAAGAAACATCCAACCCTTGGTGTTCGCCAGCCCCTTGATGACGCGGTGAGAATCTTTTGGTGGGCCCCATGCCCAGTGCTATAAATGCCACTCCTTCGGGACGGTGCATGAACTTTTTCTCCCTCTTCACTCCCTCGCGGCTCGACGGTACATCTACCAAAATGTCCAAGAAGGAGGAGATACTGGCTCGCCTCAAGGCTTCGCAGGCGGTCCAGAAGGTCAAAGCTACCGAGCTCGCCCCCTGGATCTCCCCGCAACCTACTCCACATCAGGTTAAAGGGCTAAGACCGTCCGACGGCGGTTTGGGGAGGATGAGTCATCACCACTGTCTCCATCTCCACGCCATGAGCTCGCCTCGCAGGTCCTGCTGTCAGGTTCGGCCATTTACTATTAACTCGTCTGACTTCCCTTCCTTGCTCACAGAATTCCCCTGAAAAAATATCCTTGGGCAATCGCCACCGGGGCCTCGCCCCGCATCTCTTGGGAGGGCTGATCCCCCTGATGTGAGGACCACCGACCCGCGGGACCCACCCTCGCGACCGGGTGAGCTATTCGCCTCGCTTTCTCTTGCTCTTCTTTGATCGTTGAACCTGCATTATTCCTGCGCAGTGTCCCTGCTCGCGACCCTAGGGGGGTAAACCTCCATCCTGGTGGACTCGCCTCCCCCGCCGAACCAGACCATCATCACTCCTGGATTCGGTGTACTGGGACAACGGAGCCCGGGCGGCTCGCTACTTGCCGAACCCCGGGTTGCAGACGGAACGACGTACTGCCCTGGCCTGGGAAAATCCATTACCCTGGCTTTCACTGAAGCCTTCAAAGGCTAGCCAAGTTCCTCTCGCCCGCGAACCCGTACCATCCCGATCTTGTCAGGTGGGCTAATTTTCGTCGATGTCTTCTTTTACTGTCCCTTATGCTGATTTCTCACTCGCAGGTGCTCCCCCGACCTCGCCCACCGAGTCGGAGCATGGAGAAGTGGAGATGTCGCCACCGCCCTCGCCGAGCCATATCGCAGATTTCCTGGGGGACTCCGACAACTCAGATCAGATGAAAAGGCGAGTCGCCGAGATATTTCAGAAGCATACCCTAATGCTGCGAGAGATTCGCCGTTATGGAGGGTGCGAGCGAGCGCGTCCTCACTGAGATACAACAGGTCGCTCGCGGCGAGGTCACCTCTCCCAGGGTGCACCTGTAAGACCCCATTTTTTTCTTTCAAAAACCCAGGTCTTATGCCCAGAACCGTCGCTTTGCTGTGACACCTTCACTCGGGAAAGTCGCTACTACAAAATGCCGATCCTGCCGGTCATATCGATCACAGAAGAAGAAAAGTATAAAAGAACAAATAGAAGTTCAGGCCCACAATCACATGCTATATATAATAAATGTCTACATGGTATAACTGAAATAACAATGTTACAATAATAAAGGGCGCATGCCCTGTACATCATGTCCTCACTACAAGATCACTCGCGGAAGCTAACTACTAATCACTCACTGATCCTGAAACTTGTGCTCCTGTACTAGACTGGACCGCCTCCGTCTGCACCGGCCTCTGGTGCTGCTGCTTCTCCTCGATCCCCTAAAATGATATGGTCCACCGACCATTAGTCAAAAAGACTAAGCCTTATGCTCCCCACCCCACCCCCAATGGCTCCTAGGCACCGTGTGGGAGGATGAAGCGGAGGACAACAAGGGGTATAACAAAGAGCAGATGATGGTGAATTTTGTCTACATGAAATATCTACAACTACACATGTGTATATAGATAATTGAAGCAGTAAAAGAGCATAGTAAGAGCAGGTAAAGAATAAGTAAAGACAGTATATAAAAACATGTACATAATAGAAAAGTAACCATTGATTTATAGGAATGCCCATACAAACCTATAGACCAATGGGTTGTTTAGCAAGGCCTGTCGTATAAAGAGTCCCATAACCAATTTATACGATAGGGGTAGGGGTTGAAATGCAATGTTTAGGCTATGACATGCAAAGTATGCAGTTTATGCTATGTTCATACAAGTGCAACTCACACACTTCGACTCTATGCGCATAGACCTTTAGTTCCCCCTTTTTGGAGCTAGCAAAACTCCCAGGATACTCCCGTAGTGGCAAACGGAAGCGGTGGGTTGGGCCTCGCCCACCTCTAGGTTGGTATTCACACTACTAACAAATACCTATCGTACGCCTCAACGCAAAACCGCGGAGCATCTGCGTACTCTTACTGGCTGGACCACCAGACTTTTATGGCTAAGTGCAAATTCCACACTTGCTGAGTCAACGTATTGACGTCGGTGTGAACGACCGTCCAATACCGAAGACCCACCACCTTCATGCACATGCAAAAATGTTCTACTATATCCCGAGCCATAAATTCCCCGGGCTAACCCGCCCGTCACTATAACCTTCCGAGCCAACGACTAGCTGGACCAACCCGTCCGTACTAACAAGCATTACCGAGTCACAAGCTCACCGGACTAACTAGTCCGCTGCTTCAACCACCGAGCCTATCGCTCGTACAACCAAACCAACTAACCTCCCGTAACTATGGGGTGTGGGTGTGCGTATTATTAAGTTAATCTTGTACATCAACTTATCCCTACAATTTATGGTTAATCTTAGACTTCCCGAGGATTACCCTGTGAGGGGCTCGCTACGGTACTAGGAACCACAATGGGATGAAACCCCAAAGCTCCCTTTCTCAAGACACTTAGTGTTGTTGGTATCTACCCATAAGAACACCCTCCTTGTTATTACACTTGGATTAACCCTAGGTGGTTTATGACACGATAGGGGAAAGACAATCTTTCGTTAACCCCAAGCACGACCCTAACTCTTAGCTCGCCAGCACACCCTCATCACCTAAAGTCCTTTTGGTGACCTTCAATCTCTTCAATCTGACCATGTACACCAACTAAATGCCACTTCCACTCGGTAGACCCCTAAATATCCAAATTTCAGATTTTTACTATACGTAGACCAACTAACTATATGAAGCTTATAAGTAGAGGTACTCCAAATATTCATCCATCTGACTCAAGATATTTACTGGAGTTCTATCATGATGTTTCAAAACTAAATCCAGAGAATCATATTTTTCCTCAACATTTTAATATTTATTTAAATTTTTCCAATATTTGCCAAGTATGAATATGAACATGAAGTGTAAGGTATTCTCAATACATGATCTTCATAAAATTCAGATAAATCTATCATGCCAAAATAACAGTAAATAATGAATATCACAATTTTACAGTAAGGAAATGTCCTTTATTTTTAATATTTAACTTTTATCCAAACTTGAAGATTTATGAAGGAACTACCAATAATACTTATGTCAAAATTATAGAAATTACCAGACCTCTATTATGTCCAGAAAAGCTTAATTACAGAGTTTCACAATTTATGGGAATCATTTCCTCACTGAAATAATTAATCCAAGTAATTCCAAATTTGCACATGTTGTGAAGTATCCTACTGATAACAACCTCCAAAAATTATATAAAAATTCACAGAGCTTTCTAGTGCTCCGAAATGTCCTATCACCAAGTTGCACATTTTTCTAGAGTGTTTTGGACCCTTAATTATATTTCTTAAGATTAAGACAAATTAGTGCCTTGAAAATGAAGTACTAGTTAAATCATCTACTAAATTCCACAAAAAATACCAGAGGTCTATAATATGATTATAAAAGCACCACCAAGATTTCATCTTCCTACAGGATCATTTGTGCATATAAATATCTCTTACAAGAAGTTTACCTAAAGGGGTTACGACCTAATTTAGGGAAAATAAATTCTCCTAAAATTCTCTCAAAATTCTCTAGGGCATAAATACATCCCATGAACATATCTCTTAGGTTTCATGACCATTCTATAGCTTTTGACCACATGTCCTTCACAAAGCTCTAACTGCACCCAAGGGGTAAAACTAGGGTTCTAGGGCATATCCACCTCTACACCACCCCATCTTACTCATGAAGGTGTTTTAGGTGATCCTAAACCAATGGTCAAGGTTTAAACTCATGGTGATGAGTTCTGACCACCATACCCCAAGATAAACACCATGCCCTAACTTTGACCCAATTTGACCTAACTTGGGTTGACAAATTACCCAACCAAATCAGTCTCAATTGGGCTGAGATTTTTACCAAGGTCATACAATAACCCCAAGGAGCACCCACCAAAATTTGGACGGCATTGGAGGTCATTTGACCCACTAAGTAATTAATATTTGATTTATGAAATTATTACAAAAACCTTAGAAAAAGGTTCTTCTAAATTCCCAATTTTGGATATGATGTGTGAGTAGGTGTAAAAAGCCTAGGTTTCAATTTTCAAGTCCATCCCATAACCCAATCAAAGGTTATTCAAGAAATGGTGGATGTCCTACACTAGAGACTAGTCCCACCAAAATGGACCTACAGGGAGCTACAGAACTCCTTTTGGGGTGAAATCAATTTTAAAATAAAGTAGACTCCAAAAGCTACAACTTTGGTATTGACTACTCTTTCAGTAGAGGGGCATAAGTATTTTTAATAAATTAATCTATGTACAGCAAAATAAAAGACAGAAATACGAAATAATATAACAAAACTGCAGCACACATCTTGATGCAGAAATGGACGGCATCCCACTTTCTTCTTCCTCTAGCGGACGGCTGAGATTGCTCTGACCTGGCCGGTTTTGGAAGTGGTTTTCCCGGCCACCCACGCCCCTCCCCGACCGGACAATGCCACCACCACCTTCCTTGAGGTGGTGGCCGGCGATGGGAGGTCTTGGCCGGCCGGTGGTGGCCGGAAATAGGGGTTTAGACAAGAGGAAAAAGCTCCAAAAAAATGGAGTTTTAGGCTCACACGATCTAGGGCCAATTGGCCTTAAAGCTTGCAAGCAATAGATGTAGATCTATCCACTAGGGTATAGGAGAAGAGCCAGACCTTCTTGGAGCCCGACGACGATGGCGGTGGTGTTCGACCATGGCTTTTCCCTTCTCCGGCGAGCTTGCCCGATCTCTCCATTCTCCACCAAAACTTTCGATCCAATATATGATTTCGACTTCCATCCACCTTTTGAAGCTAATGGTGGAGTTAGATTTGAGAATGGGGGGCTGTATAAGCGGAATTTGAGGGGGGGGGGGGATTTCGGCCATGGCCATTAAGCCTAATTTCGGCCATGGTGAAAACTCCCCATTTCAGCCCCCATGTGGGATGGAAAAACTCCTAAAATTCTTGTAATATCCAGGGGAGATTAATCCCCATCAATTGGGAGAGCCTTTGGCCTCCCCTTGGCCATGAATGTCATTACTTCTCTCTTTCTCTTTATGTGGAAAATGGGATTTTCTCTCTCCTGGCCGAATTCTCTAAAATTGAATGGCAATTTTAGTAATTCCCAACCCCATTAGGTGGTTGACCACCTCAATTGAGTCTAGCCCAAGTGGATTGGGCTTGATTAGGTCAAAATAGGTCATTTTGACCTAAATTTAGGGTGGAGTTGACTTTGGTCAATTTGACCATTTGGGTTGGTCCCAATGGGTGGTTAGTGACCCATTGGCCTCCCCTAAGGGTTAGGAAGGTCTAGGTAGGGTCAATTTGACAAAGTGGGGGTCAATTGACCCACATTATGGCAATTTGACCAAAACAGGGCTAGAGTTGACTTAGGTCAAATTGGCCAAATTGGTGGCCCCATGATGGAGCTTTTTGATCCATTGAGTGCCTAATAACCTTATAAGGGTAGGGGAAAGGTCAATTTGGCATGGTGGAGGCTAATTGACCCTAATTAGGATACTTTGACCAATTTAAGGTTAGGGTTGACTTTGGTCAATTTGGCCTCTTTGGTTGACCTCAATGAGTCCTAAATGCTCTAAGGGACCCTCCAAAGGGTTAGGTGTGCCATGGTGGGGTTAAAGGGTCAAGGTGAGGCCCTAAAGTCCAACCTTAAGCTTGATAACTGGGAATTGTTATTTGCAGACCAAGGTGCTCTTCCCCTTCAAGCCTAAGGCCAAGTGATCTCCTCAAGCTTCCTAGGGTTTTGTCATGACCTAGTCATGACAAAACCACTCTATGGGTCTAGTTGTTTGGGGGATGTTATAGCACCTCACGTGAATTGAGGATCAAATGCGGCTGATGCAGCGCGAGGTCCAGTCGGTCCGCGAGTACCACTACCCAAGAGACCCTCCGCACTCGGGTGTGCGAGGTCGCGGTCGCTGGAAGTGGCTCAACTATTGAACAGTTATCTTTTTATTTGTTGCCCTCTCTTGCTCTCCTCCCCCTTCTAGGGGCCTTGAACAATTTATGAACGTGTAATATGGACATTATTGCGCGCCCGCGAGCTATTATTTTCGCTTTTCATTGCTTTTGCCACTATGCTAACTATGCTCGCATGCTGCTTATTTTATTCTTTCTCATTCCTGTCTCACCTTACGACTCGCGAGCCACTGCCTCGCCTTCGCGGACTTTACTTTTCTCTTTGAAGCTTGACTCGCTAATCGGCGAGTTAGAGGATTTCGCCAGGATGCAAGCCCCCTGGAGCGGATTAGGTCCAAGAAGCTGAAACGTCACCACGCGGTTCCGCTATCCGCACCCCCGACGCTTCACATTCTTCCCTCCCTTTTGAAATCTATACATAGACGTCAGATTTTCTTTTCTAACTACCACATTAATTATCTTCAACCTTTCTTCCCTCTTCCTTGCTCTCTCGCGATTCGCAGCTCGCACTCGCACTTTCTCCAGCTCGCTACCATAAAGAAGCATGGTTGTTGATGGAGACTCCGAGGGGCGGGCCAGGTGTGTCGGGGCCTTCTGCGACCATTCTTTCTTCTGCTCCTCGCTTACCGACGAGGAGTTCCTCGCTACGGTGGACAGATTCGTCCCCTCGGGGTTTGTGGCTCGCCGCCCAGCGATCTCCGCCGCTATCAACAAGCCGTCCGCCGAAGAGCTCGCCATCCCCATTGCTCATTTCGAGAATGAGTTGCGACTCCCACTCTGGCCGGAAGTACGCCAGGTAACTTACTCAACTACTATATCTCTTGATCGCTTAGCCGACAACACGCTAATCCTTCTTTGATGAATTCCCTATGTACTAAAGTACTATAGCGTCCTGCCGAGCCAGCTGACCCCAAGCGCGATCACGATCATCGTCGCTTTCGCATGTTATCTGCGGGAGGAGAGGATGGAGTTCAGCCTGCCCGTCTTCCGCAAAATCTTCTCCTTCCGTGCCTACAAAGATGGGGCCACCCATTTCGCGAGCCATCACGTCACTGTCTGCGAGACAGCGAACAAGACCCACTACTGGCACCAAAAATACGTCCTAGTCAAAGGACCATTCGGCAATATCCCCTTCTCCCCCCTCCAGCGGGATGATGCAACATACCGCCCCCTGCCTCGCTCGGGGGTGAAGACGCGAAGCTCTTCCAGTATATGGAAGGGAAGAACTTTGAGGTCGTCTACCTCCGGCAGAGGGTGGACTCGCTGCTGCCGGTCCCGCAAGGAGAAGGTTTGGCTCGTGCTCGCAAGTTCCCATGACTTTTTCTTATTCTGATCGCTAACTCTTTCATTGCCTTTGCAAAAGAGCGGGATCTTCCACTCCACCCCCCGCATGCGAGGAGTGCAACCCTCTCTTACAGCTCTCTTGTCACCGCGGTCGCCGAAGCATGCCGAGAACCTCTCGGCTCGACTTCTGGTAAGAAGCGTCCGCCACCTCGAGCCCGCTCGCGGCGAAGCCCCCAACAAAGAAAAAGAGCAAGGATACCCCCTCCACAACCAAGGGGAGAGAGGTCGTGGACCTGAGCGAGATGGAGACCCCGCTCATCCCGTCCGCGAGTTAAAAGGCTGCCAAGGAGAGCAGCGAGACTAGGGACGCTCCAGGCGTGCCCAAGCCAGCCGGTCACAAAAACTTTGGCCTTGGCGCGAAGCTCCCCGATGAGATCGGCGAGCCAGTGCTCGCGTGGGATCCTGAACACAATAGGATCTCTTGCTCTTCGCTCCTCCCCTCCTGGGTTGAGAGCGATAAGGTGGGAGGCGAGGCGTGCTTGATACGCGAAAAGTGTATATATACACAAGTGCACGTGTCGGTTCAAATAATAAAGTATGAGTAGAGATCGTTTCCTCGGAGACGTAATTAATCTAAACGCTTGCAATTACTAGCTTAACCTGTTCTTCAAATTCAAGTAGAGTGATTAAGGTAATTTTTGTTGAAAACTAATAAAATTACAACAAATTAGAACAAAGAATACTTAAAAATATTTTTGAACAATTTGGACAAATAGTCTTGTACACTGCTTTCCTTTGCTCTTTGTGATATGTTCTCAAGGTGACTCTTTTATGAATGATTAATCATTTATCTTACAATGATTTGAAAATGGAAAATATGATATCTCGATCTATGAAATCCGTTTACCCCTTATTTCCCTAGTTATCTCTAACTTAGGTAACAATAAAGAATAACATCAAGTACACAAATCAATGTTGCTACCGAGAAGGCGAAATCTCTTTCTCTCTGCTTCAATATATTAAATTTATGATACACTTACGTTACTCCTCTCTCGAATCTCGCAACGTAGTATAAAGACGGAATTTTTGGTGAAATATACTTATGCAACTCCTCTCTCGAATCTCGCCGCACAGAATAAAACATTCATCTAGCCCGACTCCTCTCTCGAATCTTGCCAAGCAAATTTTAAAGATGAAAACTTAACCCAAAATTTCCAAGAACAACTTCATAAATTCAATAAAGATAAAATCTCAAACATTCATAATAAAAATTAAGGTTCAAACATCACAATAAAGCAAAGTACTCGCAACATACAAGACTTAGAAAATTAGTTCATAACGGAAAAAGGAGAACACGCAATTGTCAAGATCTTACTAGACATAATTAAAAAGAAGAAGAAAGATACAAGAGTTTCTTCCCCAAAACGCTGTAGGAAAATCCACCTCCTTCTTCCCTTGGCCGAAAATTTATCTTCTCCCCCTTTCGTGAACAGTAAACTGTATGAATAATGAATAACTCCCCTCTATTCCCTTTTTTGGCGTGGGAGGGATAACTTCCCCCCACTTTTTCTCTCTCCTCTTGTCGCATGATGGTAGTTACCCCATGTTTTCATCTTCTTATTTTCGAAAATCCTCTGAAAAGTCGCAACTTCCCATGTAAAATAACCGCCGCCATCTTTTAAATTCGGAATTAAATAACAGAATTTTCGGACTGCAGATTTGTTGCAACAACTGAAAAAGTTGTTGCAACAACTTTTACTTAGTCAAAAATTAGTCTTTTTCTGGACTTCTTCTCCTCAACTTTTTAGGCATTTCTACAATGAAAATATAACAAGGTGACACATATATCCATTCCAAAATCATTAACAAAGTATTTTAAACTATTTAATACATTTTAACACATTTTTAAGAAATAAATGGGTATTTAATCAATTCAATATACAAAGATAACTCCTTTTCAAGGAGTTATCACACCCTCACACTTAGCACTTTGCTAGTCCCTAGCAAAGATAATCAAATGTAGCAAATTGGATGATCACCAAGGTGATTTGATACAACTTCGAATTGCCCTTACTGATAATATAAATATAATTATCACAAGAGATTTATGTGAGCAATTGAAAGACTTGTCAATCATTAAGATTTTCAATGTCATAAAACAAATCTTGTTTTGATCATGAATAACATTCAATTAGGATTTCTAGTGATGTGTGTGTGTGCTTCTTTTCAAAAAAAAAATATATTATTTCTATATAAGTTTTCATCTTGAACATCTTCACACAAATGATGATGAATAAGAATAGGTTAAATCATGACTCAGTCTCCACATAGGTTTGGTATTTCAAATATAAGAGAATAATAAGGACATGAGATACTTGGTTAGAACTTTATTAATATTTTAATAATAAGATCAAGCGATAAAAATACCTTCATTAATAATCTCAACGAGAGTCTATAATATGGAGTTTAACTATCAAACTTCATACATTCTGCTTAAAACTCATAGTTGGGATCATTCCAAGCACGTGTGAACATGTTTAGGCCGCATATCACTATGAGATATATTTTCTTTAGCATAACCTTTTTTTTAAACACTCATAGTTGGGATCATTCCAAGCACATGTGAACATGCTTAGGCCGCATATCACTATGAGATATATTTTCTTAAGCATGTTGTAATAGATTAAACACCCATAAATAAACATTCATTTCGATGCATTAAGAAGTATTATGAGCTAGATCATGACAAAATATGGTTAATAGGATTTTACCAAAATCATTGTCCTTAATTTCTCTTAACAATCAAATACTATACCCGTATTTCAACTTATATCATTAATCCAATTCTTGCTTAATCATCCACCATTATGTACAGTAATTAATAAGAATGTATAATTTGCATAGAAACAAATTCTTTTGAAAAGAAGCATAGAGTGCATAATTGAAATGCTTAATTGAAGGTTAAAATATCAGAATAAGTTTTAATTTTAGCATTGGAAATCTTAGGTTTGACTAATTATCAATTGCAATTAAATAAGTTGAATAACAAATCTACAAATAACAAGGGCAATCAAAGAAGTATTTACTCTAATTGAATCACCACCCAATTAGTATAGGGTATACCCCCACACTTAGGATTTTGCTAGGCCCTAGCAATAAGTTCATAGAATATGTAATGATAATAAGGAATTTTACAGAAATGCTGGTAATATTATATATAAAGAAGAATAGAATCAAGTACTCCCTTGCAAGTATTCACTTGTATAGTTGTATCTTCATTCCCCTTTTGCATATCATTTGGTCGAATATAATATGCACTTGATAATGATTCCAAAAACAGCAATTGTGCATACATACATATATGCATATATATATTTATCCAAAGGCAGTCAAGTTAGTCAGGGAATATAAGTGAAGTTAAGATATGAAATAGTAGCACCACATTAGTTAAGTTGTAGCCCCAACCAAAATCATGAAGCATATTGTTCAAAATATTTCCAACATCAAACAAAATAGCTAACTGAAAATGTAATAAAATAAATGCAGTTTTTTTCGATCTTAGTCCTCGTCGTCTTCTTCGTTCTCGGCCTCTTCTTCAGTCTCGGCCTCTTCTTCAGTCTCGGCCACTTCTTCGTTCTCTTCATCCTCTTCCATCGCTGCTTGAACTTCAGTTGGGTCAATTCGTTCGCCATCCGCTTTTTCGTTCTCTTCTTCATCCTCTTCTTCGTTCTCTTCATCCTCTTCCATCGCTGCTTGAACTTCAGTTGGGTCAATTCGTTCGCCCTCCGATGTTATTAGATATCCTTCATCGTCAAAGTTTGCTTGTTGCTTGAAAGATGGCTCTTCTATTGGCAACTTTAGCTTCTTAATTATCCTCTGTTGGTCCTTATGCAAGTGCTTGAAACAAGAATCAAAGTACAGATGCTGACAACGTTGATAAGCCTTCATATAGTCAATATTTTCCATTACGTTGTCCAAATCAGCACCGTCGACCAGATCTATATGATCAAAAATTGAGTCGAAAGATGGCTTTGAGGATGAGGGAGTAGTAGATCTTTGAGTTAATGTGGTCTTGTAGGTTTGAAAATTGTCTTCCACTTTAATATTTTTTAGAGATAACTACATCCGTTATATGGTGGCCCACTGTTGTCACCCAAGTCACCATCCTTCGGCTTTACTCTAGCTATACGACATAATTCCGTTATTAATGTGGGAAACCATAACTGGCGGATCTTAGTCTCATGAATTTTTGAACATATTCCATCAGAAATTATCTTGCCAACATTTATCTTGTCTCTACGCAAAATGCTGAAAATTAATGCTACCTTATCCAGGGAAAGGTTATTCAGATGCTTCGTCGGCATGATGTTTGCGTTGATAAATAGATGCCAAACTTTGGCTTCACGTGATAAGGAAATAGCTTGCAGTGTGTGTTTTACTCTATTAGCCCATGCCGGCAGATCAGTGAAGCCATATCATCAGTAGAAACTAAAGCTTTTGAAGTGCTGAAATCGTCAGGATCAAAGTTATCCAAATCAAAGTAATCGTTAATTTTTTTAACTGAATAATTAACATATTCCCCCGAACAAAAACTTTCCGATCCCTAGTGTAGAACTCGTAAACCCATGGAAGGATCGTCTCTGTTCGTAGATGACAAAAAGAATCCCATTTTAAACTTTGAATTTGATTAGCATAGTCTTTCATCCATCCACGCATTTCCGGTTTGAATCCTCGTTCGTAAATGAACGGGAGAGATTCTATCTTTTGAAAGTGTTCTTTAGCTCCATTATTGATAAATTTCAAATTCTTTGTGGCTACCTCTTTGGATTTCCCTCTTTCCTTGCGTTTGGTTGACATCCTCTAAAATGTTGAAAAAGGAAAACATGCTAATCACGCACAGATATTACTCAAGTCCCTCTCAAGAAGTTTCGGAAGTTACCTGAGTGGTGCACAGTAAAGATCACGAAACTTCTCGCAGTCGCGTATGGCACGGGCGATGCTTTCCGCCGGGTGGTTCCGCACTCCAGATGCTCTCGTTAGGAGATACTCTTCCTCGATGTTGTGTAACCTGTAGTCCTTCTCGCTGCTGATCTCCGATCGCTCCCGACCACGCTCGCTCCAGGTTTCGCCCGTGCCCTAACTTAGCGATCTCCAGGGTTTTAGCAAGGGAGGAATGACTTGAACCGGTGCGTAGTTGTTATAATAAGCGGACAGGAGCCGCCGAATAAACCACGAGCCAAACGGTTCAGTTGAACCGGAAATAGCTGTGCTCCTTGCTAATTCCTGCTGTCGTTCATCGATCGCCGGTCGACGCTTGACCCTTCGCCTTCGTCGAAGTAACGAGCCGTTCGTCGATCGCAGTGAGTCATTCGTCGAACACCGCTCGACGCTTCGCAGTTCGTCGATCGCAGTTGGTGCCCGACCCTTCGCCTTCATCGAAATAATGAGCCGTTCGTCGATCGCAGTGAGTCATTCGTCGAACACCGCTCGACGCTTCGAAGTTCGTTGATCGTAGTGAACCATTCATCGATCGCCGCTCGATGCTTCGCAGTTCGTCGATCACCGCTCGACCGTTCGCCGTTCGTCGATCGCCGTCACTGCCCGACCCTTCATCGTTCGACGATCAAAGGTCCGCTGATATGGTGATGAACCGCTCGCACGCTGGTTAAGGAGATTGATAACAAAGGGGCATAGACCGGTAAATATTGAACCGGTGCTCACGCTTAAAGCATTCTTACTCTCAAAATGACCAAACAAAAATTGTTGTAACAACTTTTTTAACCAAAAAAAAAAATTGTTGCGACAATTGTTCCAGGTTTTCTAAAAATGTGCAGGACATTATTTTGGCCAAGTTTTCTGAATGGTGATTACTTTTTCCTTTTACATTAATTTACTGGGAAGTAGAATTAAGTAATTGCAACTAAACTTCTTCATTAAAATCTAAATTAGAACATACGTAAATATAAATATATAAAATAATTTGGGTTGCCTCCCAAAAAGCGCCTAATTTACTAGTCTCGGCAAGACTTCCTGCACTTGATATGTTACGAAAAGTAATGACCGTTGCCTCGCAACGATCGTCGTTTTGAAAATAGTGTTTAAGTCTTTGTCCATTCACTTTGAACTCGGATCCATCCTTTTCATTTCCGATTGTAATAACTCCAAACGGGTGGACTTCCGTCACTCTGAATGGCCCCGACCATCTAGACTTTAATTTTCCCGGGAATAATTTCAGTCTCGAATTATATAAAAGAACGAGTTGACCTACATTAAATTCCCTTTTTTCTACCTTGCGTCGTGCCATTTCTTAGTGCGTTCCTTATATATCTTAGCATTTTCATAAGCATTTAATCTCATTTCCTCGAGTTCGTTTAGTTGGAAAAGTCTATTCTTACTAGCATCCTGAAATTCAAAGTTCAATTTCTTGATGACCCAATATGCCATGTGTTCCAACCCTACAGGAAGATGACAAGTCTTACCATAAACCATTTTATAAGGTGTCAATCCAATGGGTGTCTTAAATGCGGTCCTATACGCCCATAATGCATCGTTCAGTTTCTGTGACCAGTCTTTTCGAGATGCACTTACCGTCTTTTCTAGAATTGATTTAATTTCTCTATTTGAAAGTTCAGCAAGCTCATTGGTTTGTGGGTGATACGCTAAAGCAACTATATGTGTCACTTCATACTTCCGCAAGAGTGTTTTGAATTGTGTATTGCAGAAATGTGCTCCGCCATCACTAATAATGGCCCTAGGTGTACCAAACCTCGTGAAAATATTCAATTTTAAGAATTTTAGCACCACCTTGGCATCATTCTTCTGGGTGGCTATAGCTTCTACCCATTTAGACACATAGTCTACAACTAAGAGAATATATAGATTTCCGTTTGAATTCACAAACGGACCCATGAAATCAATACCCCAAACATCAAACACCTCTACTTCCAAGATGTTGTTCAAAGGCAAGCTAGCTTTACGATATAAATTTCCCATCTTTTGGCACCTATCACATTGTTTTACAAACATGTGTGTATCCTTGAATAGTGTGGGCCAGTAAAATCCAACCTCTAATACTTTAATAGTGGTACGTTCTCCAAATAAAATGTCCTCCATAAGGAGATGCATGATATTTTTCTAGGATACTGTGCACCTCTATTTTCGGAATACACCTACGTATCAATTGATCAGGGCAGAGTTTTAATAAATACGAAGCATCCCAAAAGTATGATTTCACCTGATGGAGAAATCTTTTCCTTTGCTGATAGTCCATGTCTGAAGGAAAAACAGTGCTAACTATGAAGTTAACAAAATCTGCATACCAAGGGACGCCACCATTAGTGATAGCTAATAATTGCTCGTCGGGGAAATTATCTTTAATCATGACTTGAGTATCTTTCTCGCTCACTCGTTCTAATCGTGATAAATGACCAACAATTAGGTTTTCAGCCCCCTTACGGTCTTTGATCTCCAGATCAAATTCCTGTAAGAGGAGAACCCACCTTATTAGTCTAGGCTTTGCATCCCTCTTATCCACTAAATACTGAATTGCCGAGTGATCAGTATAAACTATAACTTTGGAGTTAATTAAATAAGACCGGAACTTATCAAAGGCAAAGACCACCGCTAATAGCTCCTTTTCTGTTGTGGTATAGTTTATCTGAGCATTCATGAGCGTTTTACTAGCATAATATATAGAGTGAAAATTTTTGTCACGCATTTGTCCTAACACAACTCCAACTGCATAATTACTAGCGTCACACATTAAAACAAATGGTGCGGACCAATCAGGTGCAATAATAATAGGGGATGATACTAAACTTTACTTTAACAACTGAAATGCTTTAGAACAATTATCATCAAAAATATAAGGTGTATCTTTCTCAAGTAAACTATATAATGACTTTGAGATTTTTGAGAAATCCTTAATGAAACGTCTATAAAATCTAGCGTGACCCAAAAACTACGAATGCCTTTGACATTCGTTGGTGGAGGAAGTTTATTAATAACCTCAACTTTTGCCCAATCAACTTCCATACCTTTGTTGGAAACTTTGTGTCCCAGCACAATCCCTTCTCGTACCATAAAGTGGCACTTTTCCAAATTCAAGACCAAATTGGTTTGAACACACCTATCCAAAACCTTTTTAAGCACTTCCAAACAACTATTAAATGATTGAGAAAAAATAGAAAAATCATCCATAAATATTTCAATACCTTCATCCATAAGATCAGTAAAAATTGAAATCATACAGCGTTGAAATGTTGCGGGTGCATTACACAACCCAAAGGGCATTTTTCTGAATGCAAAAGTCCCATAAGGACATGTAAATGTAGTCTTTTCTTGATCTTCTAGTGCAACCATAATTTAGTTGTATCCAGAATATCCGTCCAAGAAACAACAATATTCACTACCCGCTAGTCTATCTAATACTTGATCAATGAATGGTAGCGGACAATGATCTTTCCTAGTGGATTTGTTCAATTTCCTATAATCCATGCAAATTCTCCAACCGGTGACAGTTCTAGATGGTTTTAACTCATTATTTTCATTCTTTACAACTATCATGCCTCCCTTCTTTGGTACACATTGCACCGGACTCACCCACTCACTATCAGAGATGGGATAAATAATGCCGGCATCAAGCCATTTGATAATCTCTTTCATTACTACTTATTTCATGGGGGGGACTAAGCCTGCGTTGATGTTCTATAGACCCAATTGCATTCTCTTCCAATAGAATTTTATGCATACAAATGGATGGTCTAATCCCTCTAATGTCAGCAATAGTCCAACCCATAGCCCATTTAAATTCTTGTAAACTTCTAGTAGTTTGTCTTCATTCTCTTGTTCTAATGATGCATCTATAATGACCGGCAATGTGTTATTTTCTCCAAGAAATACATACTTTAAATGTTCAGGTAGAGGCTTCAATTCTAGAGTTGGGGGATCCAGAATAGAGGATTTTATTATTTTAGGTTCACTAGATCGATTTATTATCTCAAATTTCCTAGTAAATGGTAGCCTTTCATGTGAATCAAGAACTTTAACGCATTCTTCTAGTTCTAAATCATCTCCCCATTTTTCATTAGTTAGAATTGTTAAAAGTTGTTGCTCTAGATCATCTTTGTCATGTAATAATTTGGTAGGCTCCTCCATCTCTTCTATGTAAAAGCATTCTTCTTTATCATTTGGAAATTTAAGAGCTTTAAAAATATTAAACGTTACTTCTTCATCATTTACTCTCATCGTCAACTCACCCTTTTGGACATCTATAAGCGTCCTCCCCGTGGCTAAGAATGGTCTCCCTAGGATAATGGGTACATCTTTATCCTCTTCCATATCTAAGACAACAAAGTCGGCCGGAAAAATAAATTTCTCCACTTTAACCAATACATCTTCAACAATTCCCTTAGGAAATGCTAAAGTTCTATCGGCTAGTTGAAGGTAAGAGATGTTGAAGCAATCTCTCCTAAACCTAACTTCTTGTAGATAGATAATGGCATTAAGTTAATACTAGCACCTAAATCACATAAAGCTCTCCCGGAAAATTTAACTCCTATCGAGCATGGTATAGTAAAACTTCCAGGATCTTTTAGTTTAGGTGGTAGTTTCTTTTGAAGAATCGCGCTACACTCTTCCGTTAACGCTACTATTTCTTTATCAATGAATCTTCTTTTCTTAGATAGAATATCTTTCATAAACTTAACATAACTAGGCATTTGTTCCAATGCCTCAACAAATGGAATATTTATAGTTAGTTTTTTAAAGATATCCATGAATTTTTGAAATTGCTTATCTAATTTCGTCTTTGCTAGCCTAGAAGGAAACGGTGGTGGAGGGTAGATAATTTCTTTCTTTTTATTATTTGGTTGTTCTACTTCCGGTTCCTCATTTTCTATTGACTTTTCTTTTTCAGATTCGCTTGCTTCAATGACTTTCTCACGTCCGTCCTCATCTCTCACTCTTTCTAACAACCCATCCTCGCTTGGAATTTCTACACCACTCCTTAAGGCAATGGCCTTACATTGTTTAGGTTGATCCTCTCTTGTAGGATTAGGTGTAGTATTCGAGGGTTATGATCCAACTGGTCTCTGATTTAGTGCATTTGCTAGTTGACCCAATGTGGTTTCCATAGATCTAAGAGATGATTCAATCCCAACCATCCCAGACTCACTCTTTTGGAACATCCCTAAAATGAGATCATTCGTTAATTTTCTAGTGTTCACTTGGTTATTAGGAGGGAGATTTTGTAGTGGGTTAATATTTTGGTTGAATCCCGATGGTTGATTCATTACTTGATTATTTTTCCAAGAGAAGTTAGGATGATTTCGCCACTCGGGATGATAATGATTTGCAAAGCCGGGTGGTACTTGTCTTGGCTGTCCACCAATAAAATTTGCCTCTTCAGTGATTTGATTTAGTTGCTCTACAGTGAGTGGTGCATTTGATGTAGGAGTAGATAAAGCATCTAACCTTTTAATAATTAAATTAAATTTTGATGTCATTTGAGCAGCCAAGGATTTCCCCCTTTCGTGAACAGTAAACTGCATGAATAATGAATAACTCCCCTCTATTCCCTTTTTTGGCGCGGGAGGGATAACTTCCTCCCACTTTTTCTCTCTCCTCTTGTCGCATGATGGTAGTTACCCCATGTTCTCCCCTTCTTATTTTCGAAAATCCTCTGAAAAGTCACAACTTCCCATGTAAAATAACCGCCGCCATTTTTAAATTCGGAATTAAATAGCAGAATTTTCGGACTGCAAATTTGTTGCAACAACTAAAAAAGTTGTTGCAACAACTTTTACTTAGGCAAAAACTGGTTTTTTCTGGACTTCTTCTCCTCAACTTTTTAGGCATTTTCTACAATGAAAATATAACAAGGTGACACATATATCCATTACAAAATCATTAACAAATTATTTTAAACTATTTAATACATTTTACACATTTTTAAGAAATAAAGGGGTATTTAATCAATTCAATATATAAAGATAACTCCTTTTCAAGGAGTTATCAGTGCTCCCTCGCTTTCGGGTTGTATGGTCGCGAGGAAGCAGCCTGTTTCGGCGCCCTGCGATCCCGGCTACTCATTTACGAGGCCATGCGAGCCCACTTTCGGACGATGGAGCTCACTCACATGGTGGGCCGGCGGTACCTTACCGCGGAAAGGGATTCTAAAGAGCTCCAGCGCGAGCTCAAGGAGGCCTCTGACGAGGTCGCGAGCCTCAAGGGGAAAGAGGCCATCTCGGAAGGTCACCTCGCCAGCCTCCAAGGTGGAATGGTAAGTCATTTATATAACTTCTATCTTGCTCGCCACATTTCCCTCTGCTTGACTTAATCTCTTATATTACAGGATGTTGAAATAGCGAGTCAGCTCCTCGCGCGGAACACCGACTTGGAATCGGAGGTCACGTTCCTGAAGGAGCAAGTCTGCGAGCTGACCAGAGCTGTGCTCCCCCCCCCCCCCCCCCCCCCCCCCTCCGCCCCCTCCGCGAATTGGGGCTCGCAACCAGTCGCAAGACGAGCAGGAGGCGACCCGCAAGAACTCAATGGGCGTCGCCAACCTTGTCTTCGACACTCTCAAGGGGGCGAGCCTGCTTTCTCCAGATGCAATGGATCTTAGCACTGAGGACATCGTACTCGACCTGTTCGCGCCGATTCCATAGCCCGAAGATCGCGGGAGCGAGGAGGAGCTGTCCGGCGATCGACCTCAACTTTTTATTCTTCAATGTACATCTTTTATTTTGACTGGCGAGTTCGTCGTTACTTGTAATGCACTTTCGAGAAATGAAACAAGGAATAATTTTTCCTATCTTTAAATTGTCTTTTTTATCTTGCTCGCGCCAATGCCCCTTTTTTCTATGCTCGCGTTAATGTATTTTGTTATGCTCAACGTTTAAACATGCTCGCGCTCGCACGTTTCTTATCTACGATGGTCATAAGGTTCACCATTTTATTGTACTTTCATTTTGTCTAGCTGCAATATTCAGCACACACCCAATAAGGTGCCCGCATAGCTTCCCTCGCGTAGATGCGTCGTTAGACTTTTTGATTACATCTGCACCTCTGGTTCGCCCCGTAGGGGACCTTGCGAGTGGGGTCGACATTGCCCTAGCTCGCTCGCCCAACCTCTGCGTGCGACCAGTATTCTTTATTAATTACCACGCCGGTGGACCCCAGACTCGCTTATTTTAGGTATTGCATAGAAATCCCCTGCACGTTTTGCAAGCCAGGGTCCAACCTGAGGAGCTTTACTGTCGACATATTCAGCCGCCTCGCTGTGACTAGTGGACTTAGGAATTTTTCCCTCCGATGTCGCCTTTGATTTTGCGCGAGCGAGCCACGGGGCTCGCCCAGTCTAGACCTTGCCTTTAAAGAGAGTGTGAACTGAACCCATCAACAAAAAACAACTTACTTACCAGCCTCTCCGCGAGATCAACCTGACCCTCCGGATAGCAAGAGCCCGGCAGCGGTATCGTCCGGGGTATTCCAGCATAAAAACTTGTTACCTTGCCAGCCTCTCCGCGAGATCAACCTGACCTACTGGCTAGTGAGAGCCCGGCAGCGGGATCGTCCGGGGCATTCCAGCATAACAACTTATTACCTTGCCAGCCTCTACGCGAGATCAACCTGACCTACCGGCTAGTGAGAGCCCGACAGCGGGATCGTCCGGGGCATTCCAGCATAAAAACTTGTTACCTTGTCAGCCTCTCCGCGAGATCAACCTAACCTACCGGCTAGTGAGAGCCCAGCAGCGGGATCGTCCGGGGCATTCCAGCATAAAAACTTGTTACCATTCCAACCTCTCCGCGAGATCAACCTGACCTACCAGCCAGTGAGAACCCGGCAGCGGGATCGTCTGGGGCAATCCGGCATAAAAACTTGTTACCTTGTCAGCCTCTCCGCGAGATCAACCCGACCTACCGGCTAGTGAGAGCCCAGCAGCGGGATCGTCCGGGGCATTCCAACATAAAAACTTGTTACCTTGTCAGCCTCTCCGCGAGATCAACCTGACCCACCGGCTAGTGAGAGCCTGACAGCGGGATCGTCCGGGGCATTCCAACATAAAAACTTGTTACTTTGCCAGCCTCTCCGCGAGATCAACCTGGCCCACCGGCTAGTGAGAGCCCGGCAGCGAGATCGTCCAGGGCATTCCAACATAAAAACTTGTTACCTTGTCAGCCTTTCCGCGAGGGATCAACCTGACCCACCAGCTAGTGAGAGCCCGACAGTGGGATTGTCTGAGGCATTCCAGCATGAAGCTTGAGGTCCCATGCCTAGAAGGAACATTGAAAACAACACATGATGAGTCAAATATATAACCAATCAATTACAAAAGATTTTAAGGGTAGAATCGTTTCTGGTCATCCCCGCTCCTGTCTAGGCCGAGTGGTACCCCTTCCACATCTCGGAGGTGGTACCCTCCTGACTTGAGCACCTCATCTACGATATAAGGCCCCTCCCAGTTGGGATTGAGCTTTCCTAACGCGGCTCCTCTCCCGGCCGCGTCAACCTTCTTCAGTACCGGGTCTCTTTTCTCGAAGTGTTTTATTCGGATAAGTTTGTCGAAGTACCGAGCCATCCGTCGTTTGACTTCCTCTTGCTGGATGGTGGCTAAGTCACAGAGCTCTTCCACCAGGTCCAGAGATAGCCTTTGCTCTTCCCCATTCTCCACTAGCCACTCTTTATCCCCTTCGCCCGCGGCGACCACCCTGGGGGATTTCACTTCGAACTCTATTGGGAGGACGGCCTCAGACCAGCCCGTGGCCGTGTTCAGAGTGGTCCTCAGGGCCCAGAGGACCGAGGGTAACTTCTCTACCCAGTTCTCTCTGAGATTCTCGATCTTTTTCTTCAGCAAATTCACAATTATCTTATTTGCCACCTCCACCTGCCCGTTGCTCCTCGGGTGGTGGATTGATGCAAACCAAAGATCTATGCCGAGCTGGGTGCAGAAGCTGACGAACTCATCGTTGGCGAACTGCGGCCCATTGTCTGTCACTATGGCTTGCGGAAGCCCGTGCGTGCAAATTATTTCACCCCATATAAAATTTCTCACTACTTGGGATGCCACCTTGGCCAGCGCCTTCACCACCAACCACTTGGAGAAGTAGTCAATCATCACTAGTAAGAACTTTCTTTGACCACTCGCTTGGGGGAAGGGGCCGACCAGGTCCAACCCCCCTATTGCAAAGGGCCAGGGGGCTGTGATGGTTCTGAGTCTCTGGGCTGGCAGGAGCTGGAGAGGGGCGAACAGCTGACACTTTGAGCACTTCCTTGCGAACTCCGAATCATCCCTGCTGAGGGTAGGCCAAAAGTAACCTTGCCTCAGCACTCTCCCCTCCAAGATTCAGCTCCCGGAATGGCCGCCACACTCTCCTGAGTGGATTTCCTCCAGGACCCTTGGGACCCCCTCCTCCGCTACACATCGGGCTAGGAGCCCTGAAAGCGTCTTCCTGTATAATCCTCCTGCATGCAAGGAGCAGTACGCGATTTATACCTGAACGCCGCTTATTTACATCCCCTTCGGGGAACTTCCCCGATGCTAGGAAGGTGATGAAGGGGTCCATCCATGATGCCCACTGGTCCACCTCCATCAGCTCCCCCTCCTCGATGGATAGTCGGAAGAGGTCCGACACCGTTCCCCTGGCACTGGGACCGAACTAGGCCAGGAGGTCCGCCGCGACACTCTCCTCCCTTGGCACATGATGGATCGAGAAGGTGCGGAATTGCCCTATGAGTCCCTTAACCTTTTCCAAGTATCGTTGAAGAGTTGGCTCCTTCACCTCGAAACCCCCCCTGACTTGTCAAGCCACCACCATGGAGTCTGTCGAGACCTCCACATCTTGTACTGCCAGCTCCCTAGCTAGGCGCAGCCGTGCTATCAAGGCCTCGTACTCGGCCTGATTGTTGGTGAGGGGGAAGTGGATGTTGATCGCCTGCTCTATCCTTGTCCCTTGGGGCTTACCAAAATCACTCCTCCCCCAAAGGAATGCTTCCCTGAGGCCCCATCAACCAACATCCTCCAGGCCACCAAGTCGGGCAACTCAGACTCTTCTACCTCAGTCACATAATCTGCCAAGAAGTCTGCCACCGCTTGTGCTTTTATGGACAACCTGGGAACATACGAGATATCGAACTCACTCAACTCCAATGATCACTTGGCCAGCCTCCCAGAGTGCTCCACCCCTTCCATGATGTTGCGAAGGGGATGGTCAGTCACCACCTTGATCGGATGTGCTTGGAAATAAGGCCGGAGCTTCCGGGCCGACACCACCAAGGCGAAGGCCAACTTCTCTAGGATGGGATATCGGAGCTCCGCCTTCCTCAGTACTCGGCTAACGTAGTAGATTGGGAGTTGCCTTCTGCCTTCTTCCCGGACCCGCACTGAACTCACTGCCTCGGGTCCTACCCCCGGGTATATGGACAAATCTTCTCCCTGTCTCGGCCCTTGCAGCAATGGGGCTTAGGTCAACTGTTCCTTCAGCACTTGAAAAGCCTTTTTTACACTCAGGGGTCCATTCGAACTTTTGATTCCCCCGCAGTACCTTGAAGAAGGGTGCACACTTCTCTCCTGCCCTGGAGAGGAACCTACTAAGTCCAACCAACTTCCCTGTGAGGCGCTGAACCTCCTTTGCATTCCTTGGTGATCCCAACTCTATGATGGCCTTAACTTTGTCAGGGTTAGGCTCCACTCCCGCTGGAGTGATCAAGTGACCTAGAAACTTCCCCCGGCAAGCCTCGAAGACGCATTTATGGGGGTTAAGCTTCATTTTGAACTTCCGCAGAGTCTCAAACGTCTCTTCAAGGTCCCGAAGGTGGGACTCGAGGTCTCGACTCTTTATCATGAGGTCATCAAC
The DNA here is from genome assembly GCA_033032865.1 of Dactylorhiza incarnata. NCBI lineage: Eukaryota > Viridiplantae > Streptophyta > Magnoliopsida > Asparagales > Orchidaceae > Dactylorhiza > Dactylorhiza incarnata. The sequence goes on along the minus strand of JAWHQI010000154.1, from coordinate 3,041,029 downwards.
ATAGACCTCTAGGTTCCCCCCCCCCCTCCTCTGTTCTCGGAAGACCATATCCATCATCCGTTGATATGTCGCCCCTGCATTTTTCAACCCAAAGGACATCATTTTGTAATAATAGTACCCATCCCCCGTGATGAAGGAGACATCCCTGACGTCGGGGGGGGGGGGGGGGGGGGGGGGGGGGGTGCATGCGGATCTGATGATAACCTGAAAAGCATCTAAAAAAGCCATCACAGAGAAACCGACGGCCGAGTCAACCAGCGCGCCGATCTGAGGCAAGGGGTAGCAATCCCTGGGATATGATTTATTAAGTAAAGAAAAGTCAACGCACATTCTCCACTTACCTCCACCCTTCTTTACCATAACCACATTGGAGACCCAGCCTGGGTACTGGATCTCCGATACAAATCCTGCTTGGAGGAGCTTGCCCACCTCCTCTCGGATAGGCCCTTCCAGCTTGTCAACAATGGCTCTCTTCTTTTGTCGGATGGGTCGGGTGCTGGGATCGAGGATGAGGCGATGGCAAGCCACATCTGCATCGATCCCAGGCATCTCTACCGCGCTCCAGGCGAAGACATCCATGTTCTCCTATACGCAGGCCAGGATTTGCTTCTGCTCCTCCGGGCTGAGCTCTCCGCTGATCTTGACTTTTTCTACCACCCCTGCTTGGGTGGTAACCTCGAGCTCCACAACCTCATCCACGGCCTCCAGACTGGACTGCCCCCCCCCCCCCCCCAATCACCCTCCTTCTCCTCGCCGTGAGCTAGTGCTTCAGCCTCCTTCTCCTTTCTCCCTTCTCGAACCTCCATCAGTTCTTCTGCCCCTTCCTCCTGGGCTTGACCTTCTCCTGCCCTTTCCTCCTCTCCTGCCTCTTCGAGCCTCGTCGGCTCCCCCATATCCCGATCCCATTTCTCTGCCTCCGTCATCCAGGAGTGGTGTTCACGGCAGTCATATAACACTGTCTTGCCACCTTCGGATCTCCCCTTATCCGGACCTGGACTCCTCATGCGTTGAACTTGAGGCATTGATGAAAGTTGGAGGGGACACAGCGGAACACACTGATAAGTGGCCGTCCGAAGATGGTTCTGTAGCTGCTGGGGGCATCCACTATAACAAAGCGGTAGTTCCGGGATTGCCCCCCAGGACTACGTGGAATCCCACTCCCCCTTCCACCTCTTTTCTCTCTCCGGGGAACCCAAACAACGGGCCATCTGAGGTCAGCAGCCTCCTAGACTCCACCTTCATCTCGTCAAACGCCTTCTTGAAGATGACGTTGACCGAGCTCTCGTTATCCACGAGGATCCGAGAGACGGTGAAATTCTCGATCGCTGTCCGAATGACCAGCGCATCGCAGAATGGGTCTTCATGACCCGACATATCCTTCTGGGTGAACGAGATCTTCTCTGCTGGGTGCGGGGATTGGGACGTCGAAGCCACACTATGACGATAGATGGTATGGAGGCTTGCCTTCCGGGTCGCCTCGATTCCTACCCCCATGGATCACTCTGATCCCTCCCAGGGTCCCCACGTCGACCCAGTCTTCACACCTCTCGTCTTCCTCCTCCTGAGACTGGACCTCCTCGATCCTCACTAGTCGCTGCTCCCACGACGCCGGCATCCTGGCTCCCTTCATCTCCAATAACTCTAGGCAGGTGGCTGTTGCGTGATCTTCCTCCCCGTGGAAGTCATAATAGGGCAACGCCTCCCCCCCCCCCCCTCTCGGCCTCTGCCCCTCTATTCCTCCTTCTAGGACCGACTCCTCCGGCTCCTGCTCCTTTTACTCCTCTTCCTCTCCCTCGCCCAACCGCCATCGCCTGCTGAGGCGGGTGGAGAGGTGGCCTCACGTCCTGCCTCCACCCTAGCTTATGGGGTCTTCCTTGACTTCCTTGGAAGTTGCCCCCTCCCTGGTGGAAACCCCTTCCCGGGCCTTGCCTCCCCCCTTCTTGCAGCCTCCACCACACCTCCGGGGCCCTCGCCTCTTCTCTTCTCCTTGCTTCCGGTTGCTTGACCTCCGGCTCGCTCAGCCGTGCCAACCTCTTCGTGAACTCGGGGTTGACAGCCTCCCCTTCTATCTCCTCCGTTGCTCTCTCCATCAGCTCCTCAAAAGACAAAGGAGCTCTCCTCTTGAGGTCCATCTTGAAAAACCCCTCCTGTAGCCCTACTATGAAGGCAAGTTGAAGGGTGTACCCCGACACCTCTTGGATGGGAGGACCTCCTCCTGGAACCGATCCACATAATGGGCCAGCGATTCCCCCGGTCTCTGCTTGATGTTGAAGAGCGCCTCGGGGTCCTTCTTCCTCTTCTTCGAGGCCGACAAGCGCAGCAGGAAGCTGCGACGCAGGTCCTCAAAAACATAGATCGACCCGGAGGTAAACTGGTGGAACCAGTCCCTCACTTTTTCTTTCAGGGTGGTGACGAAGTGTCGGCACTTAAAGGCGTCCAACATTGGTCTGATAGAAACCATGTCTTCGAACCACTACAAGTGCTGAGTGGGGTCATCCTTGCCGGTATACAATGTCATGGCCGGCTCACTGAACCCCTTGGGGAGTGGCGCCGAGAGCACTAACTCACAGAAAGGGCTTCCCCCCTTCACACACCTGACTTGCTCCACTCGCCTCGCGAGCTCCCCGGACGAACCGGCACCTCCCGGTCTCGTACTCGCTGAGGGACCACTCGCAGGGATCCCACTGGCCGGGATACCTCCTCCCGAGACGGCGCTCGCTTAGACCCCACCCGCACTCGCCGGGCTAGGGAAAAGCTCCCGCCCCACGAGGTCTCGCTCCGACATTGGGGGCATTGCCTCCTTCCCTGGCCTCTGCCCCGGGGCGCTCTCACCTACTCCAGCTGGAGGGGCCGCCTGGGGCGCAAGGGTTGCGAGACCCCCAAGGGCCGTGGAGAGGGCACACTGGAAAGCCCCGAGCAGGTCCCTCTTGAGGTCGGCCAGCATCTCCACCATTGCTGGCTCGCCGGGTGGTGGCGATTCGCCAAAGCCCGTCTCTCGCTCGTCGTCTCCCGCCATGTCTCTTCCTTAGAGCTTTCTTGAACTAGCTGCTCTCCACGCTCACCGCACCAAAAATGTTGAAACCAGAACTTGGTCTCTTGTGGAGCTCGGGCCCTCAACAGGTTGAGGGGCAGCTGACACTTACTGATTCCTCGGATAGAATAGACCGAAGCTTCAGAACTAGACACAGACCTTTAGTCGCAGTGAGGAGGTCCCACCGCACACCCGAAAGATATTTGAGCGCTTCCCCTCCCAAGCCAAAGCTGAGATTGGGCACCTTGGAGAGCCTGAGAGCTAAGCCAAGAGAACCTAGGGAGGAAGAAGCTCAGAGTACTGAGATTGGAATTCTCTCCAAAGGTGTCCTTCAAGGTCTATATATAGTTTTTTACTTGTGATCTGCTAATAGCGGGATTCCGTCTTACACTTTTACTATGCGCAGCCCAAAATAGTTTGCCAACAGCCAAACTCCGCTATTCGGAGAGGTTAACTGCAGACCACTAGGAGTGTTGAGGTAAAACACTCCTGGACCCTTACTGGGCAAGCCGCCCACAAGGGCCACTCTCGCGAATTGAGAGGCCTGGCTCGCCCGCCTTCCCGCGAGCGGTTGCCGAGGACTCGGCCCGCTTGCCTTCCTGCGAGCCGCTGGCGAGAGCCTGATAGTTTATATAGGTGTAGTCAATAATACCTAGAGGGGGTGAATAGGTTTTACTTATTTTCTTTGTTTAAACCTAATGTTTCTAGCTGCAGAAAACACAATCACAGAAAGCACACAAGGATGTATAGAGGCTCCTCAAGACTGGGTGTCTTGAGTAGTCCTCTTTCCCCCTTCACCTTTCTAACAGTGAGTTAGACAAGGCCACAAACTCCAATCTCGGCTCCTTGAGCTTATACCACAAGTTCCTCAGAACTTCTCAGATCAATAGTGATCCTACCTCAGGCACAGCAGCCCTACACTCAGGCTCAACAGCCCTACACTCAGGCTCAACAGCCCTACCCCTCAGGCACAGCAGACCTACAGCTCAGAGTTATGTAACTGCTACCACTCAGAAATCCCACAGATTTCCTACCTCAGACCTATTAAGAAGTCCTACCACTCAAGCTGTCAACACAGCTTTACACACAGGCTCAACAACCTTTCACTCAGGCAACAATGCCTTACAAAGATAAAATAGAGTTTGAGCTAGATACAAAAGACAAAAGGTTTACTCTTAGGTCTTCTGAATCCTCTCTTCAGATCTGAAAACAACAGCTTCAGATTTGTATCACCTTGATCTTCTCTTTCAGCAAAGCAGAAGATCAACTTGCCCTTCTTGAGTTTGTACAGGAAGAGCTAACTAATCTCCCTTAGAAGATTAACTTCAGCTGCAGAGAACAACTTCAACTAGCTGAAACGTGAATGCTCGATTGCGGCGTGCAGCAAAAGCTTCTCAATCGAACAGTGCTTGTTGTTGTGCCCTAGCTTGTTCTTTTATACCTCCAGAAGGCTTCAACGGCTATATCTATCCTCCTGACACAGTATGGGGCAGATTGGACTAGCTTTTCCCTCTCAATTGTCATTTGCGCCAAAAGCAGATCCCGTCAACACATTTGGATCTGTCTCAGCGGTTGGGCTGAAACAGCTTCTAGTCTCAGCGGCAGCTCCAGTCCCCTTCTCAGCGGTTGCTCCAGTCTCCTTCTCAGTGGATCCGCTGAGACGGCTCCTCGTCTCAGCGGTTCTGACTCATCATCTCAGCGGTTATGCTGAGACAAATCTTCATCTCCTTGTAGATGATTTCTTCTTATCTAAGGCCATGTTTGGCCCTTCCTTTTGAGTCACCTGTGCCTGTATATCCTACACAAGTATAGATTTGTTAAATACAATATGTCCTTAGCATTGAGAGTGATGCCTCTTCAAATCAAGGTAATATTGAGGGCAATATACCCAACAGAGCCGGCTTGCCTGGCTCCATGCGAGCAGTCGGCGAGAGCCCGGTTCGCTCTCCTCCTATTCTCCTTTCCAATTGACCCCTTAGTCTCCGCTCACCTCCTGGCGAATACCGGGGTTGTACACGAATTATATTATCTATATTGGCAAAATTCGTGAATAGTTAAAAAAAACAGACATGTGTGTGAGAGCAAAACAAGTATTCAACCGTTGAAATTCAAACTGGAAATTACAGCCTTATGATCGGCAAAACACAACTGTAATTACCGGTTTTGATTTCATGAACCGTTGGATCCATGATTTTTACGGTCAAATTTGCTCTCGCATACAGAGTTGTGTGTCAGACGCACATTACTCTCGCCGTCCAAAACTGCCGGCTTTTTTTTAATAAAAAAACTGCCAACGCACAGTTTCTCCAACGGGTGCAATAGGCGTCGCTTTCAATGGACGGCAGTTTCCCCTTTTTCGCTAGAACCGGAAACTGCTTGGAAAAGTCTGAATAGTGGCTATGGTTTAGGCATGCACAAAAAGACTGGGCCTGGAAAGCCTACCTGGGCCCGACCTGGCAAAAGCCTGGGCCCGAGCAGGCCTGGTCTAGGCCCAGGCCAGTCCTGGAGGGCCTAAAAAGACCCTCAATGTTATGATTTGCCTGGCCTGATGCCTAGCCCGGGCCAGGCCCAGGCTAAGCCCGGTCCTAATAAGCATTGCCTGGGCCCAGTTCCAGGCCTTGCCCAGGCAGGAAAGCACAATCTCTCTAATTTAATTAGAGACATTGCACAACGTCTCTAATTAAAGTGCAACGTCTCTAATTAAATTAGAGACGTTTGCCAACGTCTTCAACGTCTCTATGAAGAGATGTTGGTGCCACGTCTCTCCAGAGAGCAACGGTTCCATTGGAATGGATCCATTGGGCCTTGGCTTGCGAGCCCAAGGCCCAAAAAGCTCTGTAGAGAGCCATTTTTAATCATTATTTTTTTAAATTACTTTTTTAATAATTTTTTAATCATTATTTAATTTTAATAAATAGTTAAAATATTAAATTTGAAATATTAATTTTATCCATGGCAGCAAGGTGCTTCTGAATGTTTTCACCGAACAACCGTTTTTTATTTGGAGTGTATTATCCTACTAGTCTCTCGTTATCGAAAATTTGTAATTTTAACAAGAATATTTAATCATTTTAAACAAAATATATTGTGGCGCTCGGTAATTGAAATAATGGAAACTAAAATTTTAAAATATTATAGAGAAATGCCTGATATGTTTCCTTGTGATGCAACTTTAAATCCTTTATTAGGTGTAGAAGGCGTCGAAAATCTTTTAGATGACAAATAATAATTTGCACTTAGATTTAAATTCGTCGGATTATGAAGATACTTACGTTTCAAATTTTAATACAAGTTTTACAAATTTTTATAATCATTATAATGAATTATTTGGCTCGCGACCGACAGAAGATATTACACACACTCAAACCACCGATAGTTTTAAAAATGTCATTTTTGAAATCGTGTCTAGAAAAAAATAGCGAACATCTAGCACGTTAAATAAGTTAGGATTATATACTAAAATACATTTTAGAGATTTTATGAGTAATTTTGAAGTTGAAAATTTTAATATATTAGAATGGTGGAAAAATAAAGCGAATACGTATCATATTTTGGCCTTAATGACCCGAGATATTCTAACTCTCCAAGCTAGTACAGTAGCTTCAGAATCTGTTTTTTCTTTAAGTGGCTGGATTTTGAACAAACGTCGGAGTCGACTTAACGAAGAGTCGCTAGAGATTTGCATTTGTTACAAAAACTATTTGGATGCGCAGAACCGAGAACAACACATTGCCTCTATCGAAGATAGCTCATCGGAGGTTGAAGAAGACTTAAGTGCATTGGATTTAAACGACGAAGTTTGATTATTGCTATTTTTCAATGTAATATTTGGAGATTTAAGATTTTTAAAGTTGTAGTATTTTAATTTATTGTTTAGTTTTGGACTTATTAATGCAAGTAAATGTTTTCATGTTTTTAAAATCTTGTACATCAATCTTGATAATATTAATAAAAAAAATCTTTTTCTTTATATTTGGTCAAAATATATTGTAGATGTGTTTTGGTTAAATATATTTTTTTCTTTAAAATTTTAATTTCTTTTAATTTAAAATTTAGTGAAACTTATTATTATTATAATAAAATATTATATTTTAAATAAATAAATAAATTTTTAATAAAAAAACTTAAAAGAAATGGCGAGAAACAAATGCATTTTAAGTTCTAACCAGCACAGGCTTAGGCCTGGCCCGGCTTGAGCCTGGCAGATAGGCCCTTCCAGACCCTCTTTTGCAAGGAGAGTTTGGGACCGGCCTGGGCCTGACAAAAGTCAGGCCCAGGCTTGGGCCTGGACTAATAAAAGCCCGGGCCTGGCGTGGGCCTGCCAGGCCTTATGTGCACGCCTGCTATGGTTTAAGGGACCAGGTGGTTGAGTAGCCCATCTCTGCAACTGCTGTGACAAAAGATAGATACTCCTTCCATAACTCCCTGATAATATGCCTCTTCAAATTCGTCTCAGAAATTGACTCTTCTGGATCCAATGCGATAATCTCTGCACACAGATTCTTCATCTTCATAAAATAAATCGCGATGAAAGCTCTCCTTAATTTGCCTTTGCCAACTCGTTTTCCAGAAACTGCAGTTTTGTCACATTCTTCTTGTTAAACAAACCATCAAGGGCCGCCCAAATATCCGATGCTGATTGTCATCCTATGATGTGGTCGAGCAAGTCAGATGGGATAGTCCTTTTCAGAGTGAACTTCACTTTCACGTTTATCTAATTTTATGTCCTGACTTCCCGAGCATTTGTCTCGGTCGGCACTACCTCTGTTTGTGCATCTCCACCAACAATATCTCACAGATCTTCTCTCAAGAAGTAACTCTCCAAGCTTGACTTCCACTTCTTGAAATGTGTGTGTGTGAGCATATCAATCCCCTAACCACGAGAACAACCACTATCTTCTATTGATGAGAAATCTGAATAATAGCAAAAAAAAAAACTTAGCCCCGCTAAAACTTTCGTACATCTGATACCATGTAGATATTTACATGCCCAAAGACACTTCACGTCTTTGCACAATATCCAATTTCAATGAAAAACAACAATGATAAACCCAAATGAAATAAACTCCACACAATCAACAAATAAATTTGAAAAAAAACTCAATTATGTTTACAAAATGGAGAGTGAGAACTTTCGAGTCGAGAGAAAGAGAATGCTAATCAGAAGAGAGAGAGAGAGAGAGAGCTAGATGAGTTAGTGAAAATACTTTTTTTATGCTGGGCGGACAACACCATTAATAACAACAAATCATACTTTTTCCAAATTACTCGGTGCAAACAAATCTGTTAATGACAAACTGATATTGTTAACATCAAATCAAATTTAAAATTAGAAAATTTGTCATTATTTTCCAACTATCGAGAGAATTTTGACGATAGTTGCTAATCAAAGTGACTCAAAGGAAAAAAGAAAGTAAATAGCGAGTATTGCGTTTATAAAATCATAAAAGATTGTTAACCTAGTTTAGCTTTTTGAATAACTAAAGTCTGATCCAGGAAGGAATACAAATTCTAATTTTAGCATCCATACTTTAACCACAGAAGTTAACTGACAATCTCAATTTATGTATGAGTAAAGTATGATCATTAAATTTTCTACACAATTATTATTTTTATTTTCTAACACTGTAGTCTCAAAAGCCTTTGTTATGTTATATTATCCTTTGAAAATTTCTAAAAGATAAGAAGATGATTATATAATCTTATTGTACTTCTTTGTCAATTAACATTTATTGTGCATACATATACTGAATTGTTGCGGTAATGACGTATCTTTCCTTTCTTGGCCGGGGTCTTTTTTTGGAGACCGCTCAATTCGTGGCTCCTTCTTTTGGAATTCCCCAAATTCCAAAAATTATGGAGGAGCATTGATGACAGAATATTATTCCTTCCCCGCTGATGGAGTAGTAAATTTATCTCTGCCTGCACAGTGGACGTTCCCATTTCAATTTTTCCGGGGAACCACTTTACATCTGGTGTTCTTGATTGCGGTGCTTGCTTTTATTTTTTTCTCTAATTTTTGTGCGTATCGCTCTTCGCAATTTTGGTCGTTAGAAAAATATTTTGGAACAGAAATTTTCATCTGCACTCGGATCCGGTTTTCATAACAAGTGGTATCAGAGGGAGGTTCGATCGACGACCATTTGGATGTTCCGTTTCGAGTTGGGTCAACGATAGGTGACGACATCGGTCCGCTCCCTATCTTCCCAATCTTGATCCATGAATTTATCTGGTCGCCTCGGTCTCAGTGCATATTTCCTCTGTTTGATTTTATATGACATCTTCTACACCCAATTTTTCCCTTTTTGGGGTCATGCTATTTCTATGCTTGTTTTCGTATAACTCTTATTTTTGAGTTATCTTTCCTGGTCAAGAACTTCATTTGTGAATGCAGTTTGGTCATCCTCTATTACCTAAGCTCTTTCATTGTTACTCCTCATTCATGAGCTTAGAGTGTGTCTAATCAATCTTTTTTGATTAGTTCTCATAGGGGTTAATTATTTCCATGATGATGTCAGTTTGTTTTGCATTCTTTGTTGGTGTGTCTGCATTTATCAATTTCTCTCCAGCGCGCACATCAAAGTCCAGAAGTCTTGACAGGTTCAGTTTTGCTATGGGAGACCACCGCTGGAGGTGGAGCAGTTGTTTATTAGCTCTAGGTGGAGCATTTTTTTGGGTCAGCCACGTCAGTCTAGTTGGTGTGCTACTCAGAATCAGAGGAGTTTCTTTCTTATGATCAGTTCTCGGCCGAAGTTCATTCAGTCATTCTGTTTGACTTTCTTTTGGATTTTGGTGACCGTTATGGCATCTTGGAGTTATCTCAGCCAGGTGGAGCATGTCATTGAAGAGGCGTCAAGGTGGAGATTGTTGCGGTAATGACGCATCTTCCCTTTCTTGGCTGGGGTCTGTTTTCGGAGACCGCTCAATTCGTGGCTCCTTCTTTTGGAATTCCCCCAATTCCAACAATTATGGAAGAGCATTGATGACAGAATATTATTCCTTCCCCGCTGATGGAGGAGGATTTCTTGGAAGGGATCTTTGATCTTCCTTCATTTTTGCTGTCAGCCCGTTTTGGAGATGGCTCCAAATTTGTCATCCTCATTATTCCGGTATTGATGGAGGATTTATTTTTTTGAAGGGATTTATCTACTTCCATTATCGAGTCGGCCCATCCTCCTTACGCTCTTAGGGTTTCCTCCTCCTTAAATAGGTGTGGTCGGCCATCCTTAGGAGAGTGCAGTGCAACAGAGTTTCTTCGGTGGTTCAGCAGATTTCGGCTGACATTCGGCCATCGCCTAGCCGGCTTCCTCTTTGGAGTTCTTCTTCCAGTCGGCTTCTTCTCTCGCCGTCGAAACTATTTTCTCGTCGCATCGTGTACGACCGGACCTTGGAGAATTCGAAATTTCCATCATTTTTCTCGGTCTATTCTTCTACTCCATTTTTAGTCGTATTGTATGTTTGAGAAATTAAATAGTAAATTTATCTATGCCTGCACAGTGGACGTACCTATTTCAATTTTTTCGGGGAACTACTTTACATTTAGTGTTCTTAATTGCGGTGCTTGCTTTTATTTTTTTCTCTAGTTTTTGTGCGTATTGCTCTTCGCAATTTTGGTCGTTAGAAAAATATTTTGGAACAGAATTTTGCATCTGCACTCGGACCCGTTTTCATAACACTGAATAAACAAATCATTATATAATGCGAGAATGTTTCGACTCAGCGCGAGATGAAATCGGGGTGGGTTTTCGGTGCTGGCATGCGGCTTTTGATTTGCCCGTAGAAAATTTATGAACTAATTTTAGATGAGAATTTTAAGTTATGTTGATGTGCAGATAACAATTTTAAAGATTATCTTAAAAAATCATAACTATTTTAAAGTGGGAATTTTAAATTATGTCGGTCTGCCGATACCATTTATTGATTTGTCTTTCACAATGCCCGCAAAAAAATTGCTTTCCAAAACTGCCAGCTTTTTTAATAAGAAAACTGTCAACCTATAGTTTCTCCTCTTCTCCAATTGGTGCAATAGGCGTCCCTTTCAATGCACAGCAATTTACCCTTTTGGCTTGAAACCTTGAACCGAAAACTTCATGGAAAATATCTCATACTATAATGCACGTAAATTCATCCGTTGACGTGGATCACTGTAAAAGAAGGCAATTGTAAAAGAAGGCAATTGTTAACCGCACTTCAGTTTTGGCTATCCGCAACCCTTTTATATGAAGTATTACGCATTTTTTTTGAAATACGTCTTGTACAAGCATTTTTAGGAAAAGTGTTCAACACGAAAGTTGTAGATATCGTCGAGATCTACAACTTTAGTGTTGAAGACTTTTGCTAAAAATGCACGAACAAGACGTATTGCCGCTCGAATTGAAACATGAGCTTAATTATAACGAATTTTTGGAAAATACGCATTGTGCATGCATTTTTAGAAAAAATGTTCAACATGAAAGTTGTAGATCTCGATGATATATACAACTTTCGTGCTGAACACTTTTCCTAAAAAGGCTTGTAGAAGGCGTATTTACAAAAAAATGTGTAATACTTCATATAAAAGGGTTGCGGATAGCCAAAACTGGGGTGCGGTTAACAATTGCCTAAAAGAAACATTATGTAAAGTGTTAAATAGCTGGGAGGTTGAATTGTATATATTCGACGGAGTCACGATTGGCCGGCCGCCGTCGCCGCTCGTGCTGATTTGATCAATAATCACACCGACGGTTGAATGGTTTGAAAAGTTTGACTAAATTGCTTGGGACCCACCAATTTGCTTCCTTCCAGTCAAATTTTTTGGTTGTTTCGCCTCCGACTCCCGACTCCGTTCCGTTCCCTCCCTGTTCTAGTCATAGGCCACCCAAAGTTTAGTCCGGCATCATCGTTATTTAGAGATTCTTCCATCCGAGGAAAACCACCTCCGGTGTCGAAGGCTCCACACCCTCCCCTTCCGCAGCCAAAGCCGGACGATAGGCGTCAACCTGATCCTCGACTGCTTCCAAGGGTATGAGTTTTCAGCCATTTTTGTGTTGAACATCTCTTTTATAGTTGTTTACCTTCACTATTTGGTATTCACTGGTGGATTAGTACTTCACTTTTTTTTTGGAACAGACATCGTCGAAAATATGTGGTCATTGCTATATAGTTATATTTTTGAGCTGTTTTATAGTCTGATATCTGCTGGTTCCTTTATAATTATTTTTTTGAGCAGTTTTACCGTCGGATATATGTTCGTACTTATACAGTTCTTTATTTGAGCAGTTTTAGAGTCGGATTTCTGCTGATTCTTATACAGTTCCTTTTTTGAGCAGTTTTACCGTCGGATTTCTTCTAATTCTTATAAGGTTTTTTGGGGCAGTTTTACAGTCCAAATTCTGCCGATTTTTATGCAGTCTGATTTCAGTTTTTTCCTGTTTCTACCGAAGTTTTAGGCAGTGAACATCCACGCAGAAGAGATTTCAGAGGTCGGAGAGGGTGGAGCTTTAGCGGGAGTTGTTCTTGCTGGTTCCAGAGATCGAGGTTTTCGATTCGAGCCTGAGGGATGGAGCCGAGGAATAGACAAGTAGAAGCAGAGGCTGTGGAGCTTCCCAGCTTGGCAATGGCGAGGGAGAACAGCTGCAGCTTGGCAATGGCGAGGGAGAACAACTACAGCTTGGCAATGGCGAGGGAGAACAACTACAGCATGGCAATGACGAGAGTTTTTCTTTTCAGCTGACGCGAACTGAAGTCAGAAAGAGCGAAAAAATGGAAGGAAGCAAAATGGTGGGCCACAGACTATTTATTCACGTATGAAATTTCTGTGCGTTATACATATGAAAAATTTTCGCTGGTTTGAGAGGGCACTGAACTGGGACTAAATTTTCGTGTGTTACTCGACCGACAATGTTCACACGTGCGGGTGAACATCCAATCTTCCAAATACACTTCAAAAATCGCACAGGTGATTGATGTGTATTTGAAAAGCTGAAATTTCACCCGCACGTGAACAGTGCTATGCGAATAACGTACCTAAATATCTCTCTGGTTGGCGAGAGACGAAAACTGTGATGCGGGCTGATTTTTTGTTGTTGTGACTCTTTGATAAGGCGCGACTCTTTGATAAGGTGCAATTATCCAGATCATGCGGACTGATTTTTTGTGTTTTGGAACACAAAAAAAATCACTTAATGGAACAAATAAAATACCAAATTTAAAAGAATAAATTTTTCGTCTTGAATTTTATTACTTTTGCGATCGGAAAAAGTGCGTATTATATTTCACGCGTCTCCCCTTTCGTTCCCGAAAAAGTTGTGAGGTTGCGCCGATCACAGGAGAAGATGGAAGCAGCAAGTGCCGATCCGTGAGCCGTCGGAGCTCATCCTTCGACACGTTGCACAACAACTCCGCCCGATCTTCTTCGACGCCGTGCAACTCCGCCCGATCCCCTTCCTTCCATTCACCACCGGTCAAGAGGATCTTCCTCCAACCCTGCCGATCCAAAGGTTCTTCCTTCAAGGTCGCTCTTTCCTCCGTCAACCTGCCCGCTTCCGAGGTTCTTCCTTCTGCGGCCTCCAAGTGCGGGTACAATTTCGCTAATTACTTTGTATGATTTCTGTAGATGCATGGTTTATATGATATCTGTAATTTGTTTTTTCAAGCTTGTTATTAGCCTTATATTTGTCCATTTCTACTTTTCATTTGAGGGGAAGGAACAACTATTTAGAGAGAGAGTCGGATATGAGTGATCAAGGAGGGCTTTCAGTTTCAATTTGTTGGGAAATTGACTTCAACTGCCAACACAATTTCATACCACCAAACATATAAAGTTGTGTTCACGTTCTTGATAGTATCAAAAATACGGTTTCATCAAACGGCGCAACTATGTTCGTAACCGCAGTTTCCACGACATAACGACATTTCCGACGCTCGTTGACTCCCCAAGCGCACAATTGTAGTCCCTTTGCACGACTGCCATCCGGAGGCTTAATATAACGGATGTCGGGTGAGCAAAATATAAACTCTTCAACTAATTAATGATAAGAGTCACTGCATTGAAAGTGGTATCGAATGTTCAATAATACACATGTACAAAAATTGAATTAGAGTCCACCCTCAGCAACCTCAGCTATAATGATCTTTGTTTTTTTATTGTAAATTTTTCTTATACTTGTAGTGTCCACTGAATTTCTTTTTTTTAATGTCTTAAGTATTTTTCGAGATTTTACTATTACATTGCACGTACCCTCAATTATATTCCGCTTTCTTATGTTTAATCTTCTCGCATATGCATGTGTTTCTAGGTGAACTATTTCATGGTTATGAATCCCGCACATTACCTCAAGTTTTCATCCATTTAGTTCTTATCCGCGGCCTCTTAAGGTAAACTTGCGATCACATTTCTTAGAACTTGATTTCCTTAGGTTCTTCTTAATGAGTTTTTTCGGAGTTTGACTCATCCGCGCAATTCCATTTCTATCACAACCAAGAGTTGACAGGGTTCCCCTAAATTAACCCGAGTTTAGCCGGTTGAGACTATAACTGCGACGCCAAAATAGGCTGAGGCAGCCGAGCGAAAACGCATCCAAGCGAAAGACCCAAAGACAAGTGCGACCGGAGGTCGCACGCGCGCGCACAGTGTACTCGCTCGCACGCGACCACCGGGCGCACCTGCGCGCACCAAGCGTTTGTGAGCGCCCTCCCTGCGCGCATGATCCCTCCCTGCGTGCGCGCCTGCCATACGCCCTCCGCGCGGGCGCGCCCGCCATACGCCCTCCGCACACATGCCGACCTTCCTCTGCGCGCCACCGTTCACCGGTGCCGCCCGCTGCCACCGCCGGCTACCATCGTCGTCGACGAACCTTCTCGGGCCGCTTGGGGGGCATTCACGTCGTTTTCCCGGAAATTGGTGATCCAGGTGACTAGGATCGTGCAACCTCCTTCGTCGGTTCAAATATCAAGATAGTGTGATTACCAATGCGCCCCTCAGAAAAACTATAAAATGCATATAGACCTTCATCTGAAGACAAGCAACCAAGAGGCAGGGAGAGAGCTCTGAAGTTTTCCAGCAAGAAACCTCTCAGAGATCTCTTTTGGAGTTTAAAGACCTCCTTCAATTCAACTCTCAAGTCCTCCTTCAAGAGTGACTTGGAGATCCCCATCGGAGTACGAGCTTCTCAAGTGATTTTCTCAATTGTCTTCTCAAATACCTTCTCAAGTGCCTTCTTAAGTGTCTTCTCAAGTGTCTTCTCCAGTGTCTGCTCTCGAAGCTGCTCCAGCGAGCGCTAAAGAAGACATCACATCTTTTTACATTCAAGTATGTTAGGTTATTTAGTTTATTATGTCCACGCGTGTCAGGACCGACTCAGAACGACCCATCGGGTTTCGTGTCTCTAGGGTTAAGGGCTCTACACAAGAGATACTATATAAGACCATTCCACACTGATGAGTCTTAGTAGAATATCTTGAGCCTTGAGCAAACCCTAGCCGCCTCTACATTCTCAAGATAGACGATTTTTTCTGGTCTAGGTTTTTTGCTCTCCCATCGCTCCCGTTTTCTCTTTGTGTGCCGCTCCCGATCGCAATTCTAGGAGTCGTTCCCACCGCCGATCGCAAGATTGATGTTCGTTCCCGTCGCAGATCTTCGGCAGATCGAAGGATCGATGTTCTCCCAGTGTTCGTTGATCCCAAAAGCATCTTTTATGGAGTAAAAACTCATTGTGGGTTCTGTGAACCCCTCAGGAACAGGGGCGGTCAGTACCAACTCACAGAAGGGACTGGGCGGCACGAGTGGCGAGTCGAGCGAATACGGTCGTGCTCGCCCTCGGAGTGGGAGTTTTGGTCGAACTCATGAAAAGTACTCACGCACGAAGCGATTGGTTACCGTCCTCTGGGAATCCCTGCTTGTCGGGGCGTCGACTCGGTCCCGCCTCGGCGGGCGAGGCGGGCGCGACTGTGGAAGGCTCCGCCACCGCCTCGACGCGAGGCGCGAGCAACCCCCGGATGGTGTCCTCCATCGACCTCCTGAACTCCGCGAAATCGCTCTTGGTCACGAACTCGCCCATAGGCGGCGAGCTCCCCTGGCCGGTCCCCGGCTCGCCATGTTCAGCCATGGGATCGTCAGATGAGATTTTCTTCTCTTGCTACAGTCCACGCTCACCGCACCAAAAATGTTGGAACCCGGATACCGGTCCAACTATGTTCGAGACTTGGGGAGTAGCTTGAGTTACTTCTCTCTTCGTCAGATCCCTAGGTCTAAGTATTTCGAGCTGAGAACTGACCCTCACCGAGTGGTAGGTAGTTACCTAAGAATGGACCCCTGGTTGCAGCGAGGAGGTCCCACCACTAACCCGGAAATCCTACTTGATTTCCCCTCCAAAAAACCAAAGGTTGAGCCTGTCTCAGGTAGCACAAGGATGTAATGAAGAAAGCTCAGGCTCTCTTGGGGGGTGGATCCGTGCTGACCTGAGATATAATGGTCCTATTTTATTTATAGGTAAATTCTTCTAAGGGCAAAATAGTCCTGATGGCCTGCGGATAGCTCGCTCCGCCTTAACCAAATTGCTATATGCAGACCAAAATGGTTTGTGAACTGCTACTTGCATCTTTTCGTAAATACTAAACGCAGCCCTCACTGGTTTGCAGATAGTGAGGGAGGACTGAGGAGTCGGGTTGACCCGAACTCGCCTCGCTCCCTCCTTGAGCGAGTGTGGCTGGGGGACTTGGCCAAATCCTACTCGCCGGGGGGGGGGGGGGGGGGTGAGCTCTCTTGAAGCGAGCTCGCCCGAGGCCAGGTCAAACTCGCCTCGCCCTGGGCGAGAAGGGGTTTTGTCGTCGGGACAGACTGTTCATATCGCCTAGACGAATCACACTCATAACGTCGAGAATAGGTACCATGTCGTCGAGAAGAGGGACCATGTCGTCGAGAAGAGGCATGTCGTCGATAAGGGCAAGGGAGGGACATACTTGCCTCATCCTACCCTGGACGAGTAAAAGCGCTACTGGATCTATTCGCCGAACGTGGTCGGTCTACTCGCCGAGCACAGGGTGGTCTACTCGCCGAATACGGGTTGTACAGCCGGAGAGGATGAAGAAAGAGCACAATTGGCTCGATTAGGCCGGCCAATGTGATGCTCGGTCGAAACTGAGCAGTTAGCTTCACTATGGGAGAAGAGGAAGAAACCCTTGCCGACGAGGAGCTGTGGTTGACGGAGAGGAGCATCTTGACGAATGCCAGAGTGGAAGCCTTGGATGATCTCGCCGGAGAGGAGAAGTGTGCAGGTCGCGAATGAGCACGAGATTTCTCCAGTCGAGCGCTCCCCAAAACGACCAAAAGTGGTTGATTTTGGGGTAAGTTTGAATTCCAATTCCAACTCCAAATATGAACATACGAATAACGGAATTGGAATTGGGATACCCAATTCCAATTCTCTTGTCCCAATTCTAGGCAAAGGAACCCTAAAGAAAAAATGAAGGAAAAACCCTAACATCAATACGGCTGTATTATTTCTCCCACCTAAAATTAGGTGAAAAACACACCTAAATTTTTTTCCTCAATCACACAAAATCAAAATTTCAAGCTACACGGTTACACAAGCATACACTGTTCACCACACAATTTTCCTATAAAATAGGGTAGGTTGATAACAGAAGGTTTGTTGCATGTTGCATGGAAGTTCAACAATTCTATCATATACTACACGACTGAGTTTTAAAATTTTGGCCTAAACTTACTCCCCAATGAGTAAAACAGAAATAACACTTTTTTCAAAAGGAAACTTCACCCTCAATATCTAAAGTCCAATGTTAACAACAATCGAGTTTTGGACCATCCTCAACCCTTTGTTAATTACAAACCTCAGATTTTAAAATATTTTCCGCAAAAAATTAAATTTATTAACCACACAATTTTTTTAAATGTGATCGATATATGCACATACATATGCCAAAAACAGGCAACATGCGTGGTTACAGATTAATACAACAATTGAACATGATTATATGACTGTGTTGGCTTCGGTGGTGGTATTTTGAAGCGTTGTAAATGAGAGCGGTGAGAATGGAGGTTCTTAGCAGCTTTGACGTCGAAGACCAAAAAATCAAACGAATTTTTCAGTATTTTCATTTTTTTCTCCACCGCCAATGAAGAAAAAATGCCGAAACAAACAAAGCCATATGTCAAACACTATTTCTTCTAGGAAACCTCAGTAAAAATCACCAACTTTTAAAGTATAAGATTAATAATTAGTCATCATGAATAATATTAGAAAGTCGTGCACAGAACTCAGAAACTAAAAAGTAAAATAAAACAAAGATAACATTTTCCTAGATCAATTGGAAAGCACAAATGTAAAAACAGGAATAAATCAGGCAAGAAGAAGGGGCGCTGCATGGGCGGTACCTGCCGGCGCTCCGACTGCTGCATGCTTGGGAACCTGCCAGCGTTTGGGTCGTGGTTTGCGACTAAGGCTTCGTTTGGTTCGGCTTATTTGCTCCGGTGAGTTTGGACAAAAACGTCATTGCCCTACCAAACATTTTATGCTTATAACTAGTTTCTTTTCTTGATAAAGATAGTAACATTTGTCATACCAAACATACATTCTATGACAATGACAATTTTGTCCAAACTCATCGGAGCAAATAAACCGAACCAAATGAACCCTAAAGAATCATTTTTTAGAATTATAAGAAGTTTTGTTTTGGAATTTGGAGTGCGGCTAGCTAAAATTGGGTTAGATTAACATTTAGCTATCTAATGCTCCGTTTGGCGGGGCGTTTTTGCTCTGATGAGTTTAGACAAAAACGCCACCATCATAAACGACGGTTCATAACCACTGCTTTCACAACAAACAGAGCCTAAGCTGTATCTCTGCTGTACCTTCAGCACCAAGCTCTAAGACAACACAATAATGCATGATTGAAATATGCACACACAAAAAAAAAACATTAAGAAAAAGCATTTATAAAAAACACACATTGTTTATATGTAATAATAGTTCAAAAAAGTGAAAAACAGAGCACAAGTAAATTACTCTTACATAAGCTTAAGCATTTGCATTGGCCCATCATGATTTCCTTCACATCAGATTCCGTTCATCATAACCCGGCGCCGGCGGCAAGCCGCCTTCAACGGCGTAGCCATTGGCACGGAGAGCCCAGTCCCTTCCGTTAGATCCACCTCCCCTCCGAAACCATCAACATCCCCCCACTCAAAACACTGCACCAGCAAACCCAACGCCAGCCCCACAACCCGTAGGGCCATCCCTTCCCCAGGGCACTTCCTCCTCCCCATCCCGAAGAACAGCACACTCCCCTGTTTTCTTCTCAGCCCTTCGTCTTCCTCCTCCTCCCATCTCTCCGGCATAAATGACTCCGGCGCCGCCCACAACGCCGGGTCTCTATGTATCGCCCACGCGTTCACAAGGAGAATCGCGCCCTTGGGGACGTGGAATCCCCCGACGATGCAGTCGGCGGAGGACTCGTGCGCCGGGATGAGCGGCGCCACCGGGTGGAGGCGCAACGTCTCTTTGATGACCGACCGGAGGTAGGGGAGGTTTTGGAGATCGGATTCATTCATCGGGCGATTATTGCCGACGTGGCGGTCGATCTCGGCGCGGACTTTTGTGAGGGACGCCGGGTTGCAGAGTAGCAGCGCCAGCGACCATTCCGCCGTCAATGCCGACGTGTCTGTGCCGGCGGACAACAAAACCTGATGACAATTACATCCATAAAAAACCAATTTAACATATAACGTTACAGGCTCAAATAATATATATATATTATAAAGAAAGACTAATAATAATTTAGTCTCACCTAAGGAACTCCATCCGCTTTTATATTCAAATTTTTTTTTTTTTATTGGTAGTGTTCGTTAGGTGGGAGTACGGCACGACCCGGCCGCAAAAACCGCGTGTTTGGTGGAGCTGCGGCCGGGTGGTGGGGATTCTCCTTGCCGCTAAAATTCTGTGAAACCGTGCGGATTTCATCCGCGCCGCGGGAACCACGATCGCACGTAGCGGATCAATGAAAACCACGCCGCCCCACCTCTGCGCCAAAAGAGCTAGTCCCTAGGTTGTCGTCGTAATTCACAACAAATCTACAGATTTGCCGCGTGAGACAGTCGCATCCGCAGCCCCTGCAAAACAGGCGGCGGTTGCGACAGTGCGGTTCACATATCCGAACCGCGACAAATGTGTCGCCACTCTCCATTATCGCAGGCGAACTCATCAGAAGTGCCTTGATTTTCTCTTTATAATCCTTCCATCGCCGCATTTCCCAAAACCCTTGCCGCGAAATCGCTCCATCTTCCTCCTACCTCACAGATTTTCATGAGGTATACATAAATTTCTGGTATGCTCTCAGATTGCATGTATTTCTTAGATTTTTCTTAGATGATATCTTGGAATCAAATTTATGAAATCTTAAAGCAAACTCACTTGATCTAATGGTGGAGAATTTTTTTTAAAAATTAAAATATTGCCTACTTATCCTGTCCAATCTAAGAAAAATTAATAAGATTACGCAATATTTTAATTTCGAACAAGATAATTTTGGAGTCAAATTAAAGGGAAAAAAATCGCTCACTTATTACAAAAATATGCTCCTGACTTTTTGTGGTGTACGCAATATGCATGTGGGACTAAATTGGAAGAATTATTACTCACCACCACGATTCCTTTAATGATTTCATCGGTGTACTGGTCGGGGTTGCTTCTCTGAAGCGACAATAGCTCATCAATGAGGCATCTCCTCCGGCCGTCTTCCCCACCAACTCCTTCAATATTCTCCGGCGAGCCGAGCTCTCCCCGGCGATCATCCACCAGCTCCTGCAAGAACTCATCTCTTTTCCCCTGCAGCCTGATCAGCCGCCTCTCCAGCCCTTTATAATCAAACAAACGCAGTGCCGGGATGAAGTCGGCCAAGTTCGTCGACCCGCTCACTTCAAACGTCTCTCTGATGATCTCCCGGAGCTCCTCCTCCGCCCGCCGCGTCGGCCTCTTCCCCGCAACCAACTTCAGAATCAAATTCAGGCTGAGCTCAAAGAGCCTCGGCCGCAGCTCCACGACCCTGGCGGCGCCGGTCGCGGCGGCGTCCACCGCCTTGACCATGGCGGCGGCTTCTTGATTCATGAGGGATGAGAAGGAGTCGAGGCGGGAAGAGGAGAAGAACTCGAGGGCGAGGATGCGGCGGAGGTTGCGCCAGTGGGGGCCGTAGGGGGCCCAGACCAGAGTGCTGTAGTCATACCCGAGGTGCTTTCCGGCGAGAAAGCGGGGGCGGTTGCCGAAGGCGGCGTCGTTCTTGGAGAAGCACTCTTCGGCGGCGGAGGCGGAGGCGACGTGGAGGACGGGCCGGGAGCCGAAGCGGAGGGAGAGGATGGGGCCGTGGACGGCGGAGAGTCCGGCGAGAGATCGGTGCAGGGGTTTTTTGAGGAGGTGGAGGTGTCCGAGGAGAGGGAGGGCCAGGGGGCTCGGCGGGGGATTGCAGCCAGGACGGCGGTGACGGCGGCGGCGGAGGGCGTAGAGGGGGAGGAGGAAGAAGAGAAGGGAAAGGGCAAGAGCTATGCTTATGATTTCCATGGTCTGAGGGTAATTAATTAAGTTGTATGATTTTCCTTTATTTATTTATAGAGAAACGAGCTTCTTTTTGCACGGCAAATGCTCGGCCTGCACTGCATGAACTCCCCCGCTGTTGTAAGTTTGGGAGCGGGATTCTCTCCATTTCTGACGATATGTAAGTTTGAGGGGTGCGAGCGGCCAACATAAGCTTCGTATAGGTGAAATTTGCCTCGATGTAGGTGAAGCCGGCCCGAGAGCTTCAAGCATGGGCTAAGATGTTATGCTTCAAGCCGGCCCGATGGATGTCGGTGGAGCGCTATTAGAACACGTGTTTCACATCTTTTGGTTTGAGAATATAACAAATCCTAACTAGTATTTGATCTAACTTTTTTATTTATTTATAGTGTGCAGGTTTTACATTTATAATAGCGACAAGTAAAAAGAAATTCGTTCTGTGACTATCAAAGTAGAAGAAGGATTAAATGATCACTACAGCACTGTGGTAGCAACTACCGCTGGCGATAGCAGTCGTTCTAGATGGACAGTTAGCTAAGGACGTTTTAAAAGAGATACGATGGGAGATGAAAGCTCATAAAGGAAACCACTATTGCACGATGATAGGACTTATCGTGTGGCGGTAGTTTTATGCAACCTCGCCAATCATCTGCTGATTGAAATCCAAATAGAGAAGGAGATCAATGTATGACGGGAGCACAAAACTTATTTGATAAAGCCTTACCGCGTAGCGATAGGACCTAGCGCAGGCGGTAACTATTAGGCAATCTCAATCAATCACAACATAATTAAGGAGTCAAAAGGAGCATGTATTCTCATTTTGAGGGCAATGATTTTTCATACTACCACGGGACAATATTAATTTTCAAAGATTAGAGAGACAATATTGCTATGAAATTGAGCAAATAAAGCAAAAAATTGAAGACATGATGTTACCACCGCACAATGGCGCTACCGCCCCACGGTAGATCCCTGCACATGAATTCTCTATTTAAAACAGCCTGAGCTTGTCTTTCCGGAAGGCATTCTAACAAAGACCTATGCGAATAAAATCGCTATGAACACAGTTAATCAATTCCTACGCAATGGTGTAATCAAAATTAAATTTTTATCACTTAATTATTTTTGCCAACACTAGATATAATGAAATGTAGGTAATGAAGAAACAAATTAAAATGAAGTACGCTGTAAAAAAAGAACTCGGAAAATAAAATGTGTACCATTTTTGGATTCGGCTTCGTGTCGCATGGTTGCCGATATCATCAAGAAAGTGCTAGTATTTCTCTGAATAAAGGTCGTCGCATGGTTGCCTACATCATCAACAAAGTGCTAGTATTTCTCTAAATAAAGGTCGCCACGCTTACGGAAGAATCGGACATATACACCTCAACTTAGAATAAATTGAGTTGATTTCCTCCAATAGATATGATCATTGTTCTTGCTTGTGTGGCAGACATAAACTAAGGCTTCGTTTGGTGGCTTATATGCTCCGATGAGTTTGGACAAAAACACAATTATCATAGAATGTATGTTTGGCATGACAAAGGTTATGACCACTAACAAGAAAATAAACTAGTTTTGAGCATAAAATGTATGGAATTTTTTAAGTGAGGTCGAGCGTTCTCGAACTACGGTTGATGATCACCACGTTCACGACCGCCACCACCGCACCAAACGAAGCCTAAATTACTCGATTTTTTTAAACTAAATTACTCTAATTTGATGCTCACTGTTTTAGAGAACTAAAATAGATATTGTCTTGATTTCCAAGGCAAAAGCAATAATTAATAATTGCTGAAAATTCTTTATTTATGACTGGAACAGAGAGGCAGAAAACACCAAAAGGGTTGAAAATTCCCACATAGTTCACACCCACTTTTCAAGTTTACTTTGTTTTCAACAAAACTAAATGAAGTAATCATCTCATCAAATTTCAGATATCATTATCTTGATGCTTGCTTTAAACCATATAAAGATTTATTGAGCTTGCACGCAGTTGGTCAGAACGATCAGACTGAATCTCTCGGGCTGCACCATATAGACTTTTTCATCAAGGACGTCATTCGAGAATGCAATTTTAACATTCATCTGGTGTAGCTCTAAATCATAATGAGCTACACGTGTCATAATGACTATAAATGAGTCTTTAGAAGAAATGGGAGAGAAAGTTACGTGGTAACCAATCTCTTCTCTTTGAGTGAATCTGTTTGCAACCAGTCTAGCCTTAAACCGACCGACCTTTCCTTTAAAGCCTTTCTTAATCTTAAATACTCATCTAGAACCAATTAGTCTACAACAATTAGGCAACTCAACTAATTCTCAAACTTTATTATGCCTTATAAACTCAATTTCATCTCTCATCGCATCCCACCACAAATCAGCCTGAGGTCCAGAAACAGCTTCAGTAAACGTCACTTGGTCAACCACGTGATCAATGTCAAAATTGTTCTCACCCAAATAAACTTTATAGTTATAAGAAATTGTAGACCTCCTTTCCCTAATCGAACTTCTAGGATGTGCCTGAACAACATCGATCTACTGAGGAAACTGCATGGGAGGCGGCTATAAAGCTGGCTCCATATCCTTTGCAGGCTCTACTATAGGTTCATGTACTTATAGTCTTTCAATAGTAGTTATAATGTAATTAATATGTTTAATTTCATCGACTTTTTCAGTGGTATGAGAGAAATTAGATTGCTCATCAAAATCAAACTCTATGAACTTGGTTGTTTGTGACTCAACAATTATGGGACCTCCAGAAGAGCATTAGTACTTAAAACCCTTTGAATGATCATGATAGCCTATGAAGTAGCAACGAGAAGACCTAACGACAATCTCACTTTTTGATGGGTTATATAAATGAACTTCCACATGACAACCCCAAACACGTAATTAATTTAGGGTAAGTAGATAAGAGAATCTATGCACACCCCCCATTTTATTCCTAAAAATATTCTCATCATAAAGCCTTTACATATGATAAATCAGAAAGAAAATACATTCAATAAGAGAGAGAAAGAGAGAGAGGGAGAGAGAGAGAGGAGAGAGAGAATGACAACATTACTAAATAATTTTCATAATCATCCTCTTCCCAGTCTCTATATTTACCAAAAATCCAAGAATGTTCTGATATAGTTTTTTGGTCAACATGCTGATATATTTAGTAAATTTTCCTGAATGTCAATCATGATATTCTGCTGTTATCTTCAGAAGTGATTGTTTCAGTCAATAATCATCAAGAGCAGAAGGATATACTTCACAAAGTGAATATCCTCCTCTTTGAATTTCATGGTGCCTTCTTTTAACAATATCAATAGATACATTCTCATCGGCAATTTGCTTTCCTTTAACAAGTTGATCACTAGCTTTTTTTTGAAAAAAATGTAGATCTCTTGGGTACTTTATATATAGACATATCAACAAGAGGAACAAGTGGAGTGCTCCTTAGGTGTATTTATGAAACTGCTTAAGACATTATATCTATTACAACTTTGAATATTTTTCTCAAAGGAAAATATTCTTAATATGTACTTGGATCTCAATATTTATTTAAGTTATCTGTCTTGGCATATGAAACCACTAATTTTTTAGGCCAAGTATAAGGAAACTTCTTGAAAGGTGCTGCATAAACCATCTCCCCCTGTGATAAAGAGATGACTGCTGCATAAACTTCCAATATGTTTCAAAGAGTGCTCGCTTTGAGGATTTTGTTTGGGAAAGGGGTATGCCAACATGAACCAAAAAAGGCATGCCAAGATTCGTCCTGTGAATTTTTCGAGATCGATGGAACACTGAGACAAGCACGTCAAGAATGAACAAAAACACCTTTTTATTGCTTGGCAAATAGTTACAACAATTACAAGAGAATACTGAATACAAGTTACATACAACTTGATTTACAACAACTGAATAAAGAAAAACAACTGGTCGCAAAAAGATGTCCGCTTCTCCACCTCTTCACTAGCGTCGGCGGTATCGCTAGCGCCCGCGCTAGCTCGCGGTCTCACGAGCTCGCTGCTCGCACACTCCACAGACGAGAACGCCAGTTGCAGACCGCAAGTTGTAGACCGCCAGTTGCAGACCGCCAGTTACAGACCACCAGTTGCAGATCGCCAGACCGCTTCTCCACTACCGCATGCGCTACCTCCTAGTTCCCGCGCTAGCTCGCGGTCTCCCACACTCAAGAAACCTGCTCTAGGTCACTTGTCGAACTCACTATGAGTTCGCTCTAATTAAGACTGCCAAATTAAGACCGCTCAAGTCTCTAGTTCTCTCTGATATTCTCTGCAAGGGGATTGACCCCCTATTTATAGATCTGGGAGGCGCCACTTGGAAGTTGAGCTAGCGTCGGCGCTAGCGCTAGCTCACTTCACAAATTGAACACTCCCCCCTTGAAGTGAGTTCCGTCAACAACTCCGAGCAGCGATCAAAGCTTCCTGAACGTTCATGTAGACAGGGGCTTTGTGAATATATCCGTGATGTTGTCTTCGCTCCACACATGCTCCACCGCGATCAAGCTACCCAACACCTTCTCTCTGATGAAGTAATGTTCGATCTCAATATGCTTTGTTCTTGCGTGACACACTTGGTTGGTTACCAGTTTCAAGGCGCTCTCATTATCACCGCGAAGAACAGTAGGTCAATTGACCTTCTCGTCCACATCTTCCACCAGCCTCCTCAGCCAGACACACTCTTGGGCTGCTAAGCACAACGTCTTGTACTCAGCTTCAGTAGTGGAAAGGGAAATAGAATCCCACTTCTTGCTACACCACGAGATAGCAGCAGCTCCACATAAAAACATGTAACGTGATGTCGACTTGCGATCATCAGCATCTCCTCCGTAGTCTGCATTTGTGTAGCTGTGCACCTTGAAGTCAGCCTTCTCTTCATAGGTCAACCCCATCTCAAGGGTCCCCTTCACGTACTTCAGAATCCATTTAGCTGCCTCCAGATGAGGCTTTCGTGGCTCCGGCATATACCGACTTACTCGGCCGACGGAAAAGGCAATGTCTGGCCTCGTGATAGTCATGTAGATAAGACTCCCCATCAATGTCCGGAAGACCTTCGGATCAGGAAGAATCCTCCCTTCTTCTTTCCGAAGTTTCAGCCCAACCTCCAAGGGAATGGAGCTGCTCTTCCCCTCCTTCATGCCGAATCTCTCGACGATCTTCTCTGCATAAGTTCTCTGAGAGACTAACAGTCCGCCACTTCTCTTCTCTACTTGAAGTCTAAGAAAATGGTGCAGTTCACCAAGATCCTTCATCTCAAAATGAATGGATAACTGCTGCCTCAATGCCGCGACCTCCTCATTGTTGTTACCTATCACAATCATGTCATCGACATACAGCAACACCAGTACATGAAGATCTCCACTCTTCTTCACAAACATGCTGGAGTCTGAGCCTGAGGCATCATAACCACAAAACTGCAGATACTCTGTAATCTTCCCATACCAGGATCTCGGCACATGTTTCGACCAGTGGAGGGTCTTCTTCAACTTGCACACATGATGCGGCTGAGACTTGGACACGTATCTAGGTGGTTGCACCATGAATATATCATTGTCAATCTCTCCATACAAGAACGCATTCTTCACATCAAGTTGTCACAACTTCCACCCTCAGCACGCTGCCAGAGCAATGACCGTCCTCACCGACGTCATCTTTGCCACAAGACTAAACGTCTCCTCGTAGTCCTCTCCATAGGTTTGTGAGAAACCTCGAGCGACAAGCCTAGCCTTGTACCGCTCTACTCCTCCACCAACTTTCTTCTTAACCTTGTACACTCACTTGCAGGTGACAGGTTTGATGCCCTCCTCCATGGGAACAAGGTCACATGTCTCATTCTTCTCTAAGTCCTCCATCTCCTCATCCATAGTCATGTCCCACTCATTAGTGCCAACAACATCTTCAAAGTGTGCAGGTTCCCTCTCGTCGAGTGGTCCTGTGAAGAAGCAAGAGACCAAGCTTACGAAGTTCCCCTTCTTATAGCAATCATGTGGGACGATGGTCCGCTTCGACCTCCTCAAGGCTTGGCTACTCTGTACCACTCCGGTAGACTCCTCCTCTACAGCTCTTCTTCCAACATCTTTTGGAGCACTACTCCCCCTGCTTCTCGAACTTGAAGCTCCTCCTGAGTTGGATGGCGATGGAGCACTTGGAGATAGCTCCAACTCCACAGTAGAGTCCTCAGTGACTCTCTTCATTCCTGCTTGAATCTCACTCTCCGGCAACACCACAGAAGAGACTCTCTGATACGAGATCAGTTTGTCAAACACTAAGTTGCACGAGATGACAAACTTGTGAGTCTACAGATACATGCACTTCCAACCCTTCTTCCGTTCATCATAGCCGATAAAGACACACTTCCGTGCTTTCGGCTCCAGCTTGGTTCTCTGAGCATCCAGAACGTGCACGAAGTAGGCAGAGCCAAAAACTCTCATGTGACCCACATTTGGCTTCTCCCCGAATATGAGCTGGTATGGAGACACCATCCTGTTAGGACTCAGAGGTAGACGGTTGATCACGTGAGTTGCACACGACATTCTCTCCGCCCACAAGACCTTGGGAAGCCCTTTGGCATGTAGACAACTCTTGGTAGTCTCCACCAGATGGCGGATCTTCCTCTCTACGACCCCATTTTGCTGAGGGGTATGAGCACAAGAGAGCTCTTACCGAATGCCGAATTTCTTGCAGAAAGAAGCAAACTCGTTAGAGGTAAACTCCCCCCCCCCCATTATCACTTCTCAGCTTCTTCACCCTCAGGTTCAGCCTCCCCTCCACTAGTTCCCTCCACTCCTGGACCTTCACAAACACTTCTGACTTCTCCTTCAGAAAGTATACACACGTGTAGGAGGTGTAGTCAGCCACTCGAACCAACGCATACATATTGCCTCCATAAGTAAGGGTGGCGCACGACCCCATCACATCAGCATGTACGCACTCGAGAGGTGCCTTACACCTGGTCTCAGACTTGTCAAATGGAAGTCGCTGTGACTTTCTATATTGACAGTCCTCGCACACATGGTCGTCGCTGCAGGAAGAGAGATTAGGCAGGCCATTCACCAGGCCCTTTGCAGCCATCATCTTCAACTTGTCCATCCCCACATGACCTATAGACTCTCATGCCAGATCACAGCGCTGTCATTTATCTTCAGCTTGTCCACATAGGCATTTGCAGATAGAACATACAAATTTTTCACCCATCTCCCGGTGAGCGTGATATCAGCATCAACAGAAGACATGTTCTTCAGAAACTTCACCTCCTTCGGTCCAAACAACACGTGGTATCTCGCATCCACTATATTTGCAATCGAGAACAAATTCTTCTTCATGCCCGACACATGACACACACTCTTCAGTGTCACAAGCTTCTCTTCACTTCCAAGTGATACCATCCATTCTTTCTCAATTGGATGCACCGTATCATCAGCAGTGATGATCGCATTCGTCCCTCAATATGCCTTCAGAGAGGCAAACTTAGACACATCTCCAGTGAGATGGTGCCCGCAACCAGAATCCACAATCCAATCATTCTCAAAATTGATGGAGGCTAAGACATTGACATGCGTGGTCGTCATCTCAGCCAGGAAGTAGTTGTCTCCGCCTTCACCGCCATGATGACCTCCACCTCTCGCTCCACCTTTCCAATGGTCTCCTTCCATCTCAGCAATGTGACCAGCCTTCAGATTGGACCGACAACCCTTTGTCATGTGCCCGTACTTCTTACAGGCATAAGAAAGAGATCTCCCCCTCTCATCGCGAGCAGGGAGGAACTTCCCTCTATCTCCTTGAGAGGACGTTAAGGGTCCATCTCTGGAGTTCTTCTTCTTCTTGTCCCAGGACTTCTTCTTTCCTGAGAACAACGCTTCGTTATCTCCCCCTGAGACAGACATTCTTGCCATCTGCTTCGCCAATCTCTCCTATGACGACAACAGATTCTTTAACTCCTATAAGGAGGGCTGGGTAGCCCATCCTTTCACTGAGGTGATAAATGGAACATACTCATTCTGCAGGCCTCAGAGTATGTGTCTCTCCAGCTTTGCCTCAGAGATTAGCTCATCAGGATCCAAGGCCAAGATTTCTACACACAGATTCTTCACCTTCAAGAAGAGGGTGGATATCGATAACTCTCCTTGAGTGGACCTCGCTAACTTATTCTCCAGAAACTGTAGTCGAGCTACATTATTCTTGTTGAATAGCCCATCGAGGGCCCTCCAGATCTCAGAAGCTGACTTGCAACCCATGATGTGGTCGAACAAGTCAGGTGAGATAGCTCTCTTCAAAGTGAACTCTGCTTTGGCATTTGTCTTCCTCAAAGCTCTCACCTCTTGAGCATTACCATCAGGAGCTAGAACTTTCTAACCGATGACCTCCCACAGGTCATCTCCAAGAAGGTAGCTCTCCATACATGACTTCCACTTCTTGAAGTTTGTTTGAGTCAGTAACTCAATGCCAAGACCTCTCGCATAGCCTCCTCCTCCGTCAATCTTGGTTGCTCAGAGCTTATAACTCAGTGTTTGTTCCAACCTTCCTCTGATACCATGTGAATTTTTCGAGATTGATGGAACACTGAGACAAGCACACCAAGAATGAACAAAAACACTTCTTTATTGCTTGACAAATTGTTACAATAATTACAAGAGAAGACTGAATACAAGTTGCATACAATTTTATTTACAACAACCGAATAAAGAAAAACAACTAGTCGCGAACAATTGTCCGCTTCTCCACCTCTTCACTAGCGCCGCCAGTATCGCTAGCTCCCGCACTAGCTCGCGGTCTCACGAGCTCGTTGCTCGGACACTCCATCACAAGCCTCTAGTTCTCTCTGATATTCTCTCCAGGGGGATTGACCCTCTATTTATAGATCCGGGAGGCGCCACCTGGAAGTTGAGCTAGCGCCGGCGCTAGCGCTAGCGCTTGCACTAGCTCACTTCATAAATTTAACACGTCCCACACTGCCTACCCAGACGGTCTACTCGTGCTTATAATGTAAGTGTATATTTGGGTAAATAATAGGTTCGGAGACTTAACGGGTCTTGTACGGATACTGGGATATCCGTTACCCGTTCCAACCCTAGGGTTTCTCTATAAAACCCAAGCTAGGGGCAATGGGGAGGGAGTTCTACTTTGACCATCACTCGGGATGCTTCGAGCAATCATCACAACCTAGAAGTTGTCATAGGTTGCTCTTGCTCCCCTCTCCCATATGCACGCCGCCCAAGGAAAATCGCCCTGTCGCGAAGCTCTCGCCGTCGCTCTCGCTCGTGCGCTCGCGCCACTGCCGTGAAGGGCTCGCCGGACGTTGTCGCTGCCCCCTCTCGCAGCCGCCAGTGCGACGCCGCAACCGCCGGTCTCCTCTCCTGCGTGCGTCTCCTCTTGTCGGATCGCGATTTCTCACCACCGCTCCCACTCGCGCCCACTCGTCGCCGCTGCCATAGGGCTCGCTGTCGACGAAGTCGCAGTGAGCCGGATCCCGCCTGGCCGCCGCTGCCATCGCTCGAAGGGACTCTCACCTTCCTCTCCCATGCGCCGCTGAAGGGCTCACCACCCGGACGAAGCCACCGACGTCGTCGCCCGATCCCAGATCCAGCGCCTTCGCGTCTCCTCCATCCCAGATCCCTCCCAACCACCCCTGTCTGGCATCCCTCCGCAGCCGCTGTCCCAAATCATCGAGTGCTGCCCTATTCCCGCTCCACCAACGCTATCCACTACCGTCGTACGCTAGTGGCTGCAACCCGTTACCGCCCTGGCTATCGCCATGGCAACCGCCGGCGCTAGCGACAGAGATCTTTCTTTCTCTGTTTTGTGGTCGGATCTCTGTTGCTGGGCGCACGATGATGAAGAGGAACAATCTTTCGTCCCCCATTCCGATGATCAAGCTGGAGAAGTTCACGAAGACTGAATTCAACGATTGGAAATTGAATACTCAGTTCGGGATGAAGTATCTGAACGTGTTTTACACAGTTCAGTCTAATCGTGTTGGGGTCGTCGGGACTGATGACGAAGCTCAAAGGGTTGCTGATGAGGACTTCTATCGCGACTACTTGCTGAACTGTCTTTCCTCCAGTCTGGCAAAGTCCTACCTGAAGAAAATCCTGATTCAGCACCGAGCACCTCCTATTCAGTTCCCGTAGACAACTCTGACCTAGAGTCTAGGAGATCTTATGTGAGAGAGAGAGAGAACTACCAAAATATTTGGTAGTAACTTTGTCACTTGCCATATTGAGGCTGATTCATCCACCTATAAGGAAGCGATGAGATCCAGGGACTCACTACTCTGGAAAAAAACAATTGATGAAGAGATGAACTCTCTACTTCAAAATAACACCTGGACGTTAGTTGATAAGCAAAAAGGGCTAAAACCGTAGGGTGTAAGTGGATTCTGAAAAAGAAATTGAATCATGATGGTAGCGTAGCTAAGTATAAAGCACGCCTAGTGACTAAATGTTTCACTCAAGTAAGCGGAGTAGACTACTTTGATGTCTATTTACCCGTGTGTCACATATCAACCATTATGACCCTCTTTGCCATTGCGTCTATTGAGAACTTTATTGTTCATCAAATGGATGTTAAGACTGCGTTCCTGAACGGAGATCTGACCAAAGAAAAATACATGAGCCAACCTGAAGACTTCATAGTACAAGGTCACGAAAGTAAAGTCTGTAAGTTAATCAAGTCACCATACAGACTAAAATAAGCACCGAAATTATGGCATGTGAAGTTTGACTATAGTGTAAAGAACATGAGATTCATGTCGAGTCTCTCGGATAAATGTCTTTACATATATCATAGATCAAATAAAGTCGTCGTAATATGCTTGTATGTAGATGCTATGCTTATTCTAGGGTCTGATCAATCCGAATTGGATGACTTTAAGTCAGACTTAATAAAAGAATTCAGCATTAAAGACCTAGGTGTAGCTAACACAATACTAGACATGCAAGTGAGCTTTGGGAAGAATGACATCTCCCTAAGTCAAAGCTACTACATAAAATCCATGTTGGATACACGAGGATTCAGTGACAGTAGAGCTTTTGAGACACCATACAATTACAATAACCGATTAAAGCCCAATGAAGGAGCTACGGTTAGAAAGTTAGATTACTCTAAACTGATTGGTAGTCTCATGTATGTTATGGTCTGCACTAGACCTGACAAAGCCTTTACGGTCGGCATGTTATGCAGATTCACTAGTAATCCTGGCCAAGACCATTGGAACACCTTGGATAGGCTAATGAGATACTTAAAGCACGCCCAAAAATATGCTTTAAATTATACTGGTCATCTTTCGGTTCTTGAAGGATATTCTGACGCATCATGGTGCTCGGAATTAAACGAGAGCAAGTCCACTAGTGGGTTTGTATTCATACTAGGAGGAGAAGTTGTAGCCTGGAAGTCCAAGAGGCAATCATGTATTGCTCTCTCTTCTATGGAATCCGAACTATACGCTCTAACTTCAGCAGGAGAAGAAGCAGAGTGGTTAAGAGATCTGGTGATGGACATTCCACTGACGAGCCTGAAACTGAGTTCTGTTGCAGTTTACTATGACAATCAGGCTACTAAAACGATTGCTACGAACACTTTGTTCAACGACAAAAGAAGGCAACTAAGGATGAAACAATCCTGGTTGACCTCACTCACAAGTCAATAGATTATGACCCTGATTGATGTGAGATCAAAAGATAATGTTGCAGACGCTTTGACAAGAGGCCTGAATAGAGCTCTCACAATAAAAATATCGGAGGAGATGAGACTAAAGTTCATAGAAATATGAAACTTTCCTCCGTTGTTTATGTTTTGATAGTGAGAACTTATAGTCGAAACATTCAAGCATCTAAATAACAGGCTGAAAACCCCAAATAATTTCTTGATGAAAACTCAAGATGACTAGATGTCAGTTATTTCACATCTGATAACTAAACATCTTTCTCATTGTAAGTTGATTCGAGAATTATTCAACTGGTAATAGAAAGTCGTTTGTAAAAGGTTAATTTAACATTAATGATCATATCACATTATTCCACACCTGATAATGTTGCAAATGTTGTAGTGTCAAATCATTCAATATCTGATGATGAGGTACATAATGACCACTAATGAGTAAGATAACAATATTTGATTTACAAAATCAACATTTGACTGGTACTCGTTAGACTAGATAGAGATGCTGACAGTGTTACTTCACTACTGCTACAAGTGCTACGCTCATTAAGGCAGAACAACTTAAACTTAAAACGTCACTGCATATGTTTTATGAATTCATAGAGTTTTAACTCATGAAATTCCTTGTAGGCTATGGTGGAGTTGAAGGAAAGAAAGTAGCCTATTTCATGAATGCCGATGATCTACTAGATGAGTAGAATTGTTATATCTTTTATCCATTACTACAATGTCTTTCAGACTTTTATCCTTGGTTTACACACTATGTTTCGATGTTTGTTTTTCTGTTTAATGCAAAACTCTTATATTTTAAAGTATGTTCTCTTTCTGAGGAAATGTGTTAAGTCTGAATTTTGGTAGTTACTGCTTTCTTGCACTCTGAAATGTGTACGTTATTTATCACAAATATAGGAGGAGATTGTAAGTGTATATTTGGGTAAATAACGGGTTAAGAGACTTAACGGTTCTTGTACGGATACTGAGATATCCGTTACCCGTTCCAACCCTAGGGTTTCTCTATAAAACCCAAGCTAGGGGCAACGGGAAGAGAGTTCCACTTTGACCACCACCCGGGATACTTCGAGCAACCATCACATATAATAGGCCCACCTCTCCTATCTTTGACCCGGGTTTTGGAATTAAAAATGACTGCGGTGGTTTAACACGATGGTTATGGGAGGAGAATCGCGATCACCGGAGGTGGTGACTTTGGCTTCGTTTGGCGCAACTTATTTGCTCTGGTGAGTTGGGTCAAAAACGTCATTATCATAGATTGTATGCTTGGCAAGACAAATGTTATGACCGTTATCAAGAAAATAAACTAACTTTGAGCATAAAATGCATGAATATTTTTTGGTGAGGTCGGGTGTTCACGAACTACGGTTCATGACCATTACGTTCATGACCGCCATCATCACGCCAAACGAAGCCTTCGTCCGCGGAAGATCGCGATAATAAAAAACACGTAAGCTGGATTTCCGAGCAACGAGATGTAGGCAAAAAGCCAAAAACACAGAAATTAGCATTTTGTGTTTTTCAAAGACTCCTTCCAAACCAAATAAAAGCACAGCGGTGGTGTTTTTAAAATAAACACCGCCTCTGCAAAAAGAAAAGGAGCATTTGGAGTCTCCCAGGTCTGATTCCACTCAACACGTAACCCTGTTGTCACATCAAGTGGGTCCTACGATACATATCACTACAAGAAATTTTTCGATGATTTTATTAAAGAGCGATGTTAAACATGCCAGTTTTGACTATAAGTAAGCCATAGTTTTTTTAAAAAGAGCGATGTTAAATGTAGATCGGTTTTGGCTATATGCATATCACAAATTTTTTTTACAAAAATATCATTTTTTCTTTTCAACCTGTAGGCCATAGAACTAGACATATACGCACCGCCATCGCCCACGACCCGTGCAGCCGCCG
Organism: Dactylorhiza incarnata; assembly: GCA_033032865.1. NCBI lineage: Eukaryota > Viridiplantae > Streptophyta > Magnoliopsida > Asparagales > Orchidaceae > Dactylorhiza > Dactylorhiza incarnata. The sequence goes on along the minus strand of JAWHQI010000154.1, from coordinate 3,005,867 downwards.
GACGAGATCGAGCTTCCTCTCTGATCTCCTCTCCCTCCTCCGGCGACTCCGGCCGGTGATCCTCTCCGGCCGACCACCTCCTTCCCTTTTGCGACCGGCGAGCTTCTCTCTCTTCCATTATAACTTATTTTTCTATTTTCGAAAAATCTCCATCTATCCAAAATGCTATAAATCGTGCTATGCATCTGAATTTAATTAAACGTAGTTTTTTTGTGCATAAATAAAGCCCGGTATTTTTGTGATTTTACACGCCTTTTATTGATTGAAGCCTTAAAAAGGGTGGTCACAAACATATTTTTTGTGATATATAAAATCAAAATGATTATAATTTATTTTGTTGGACTATTACTGTGGGTCAAATGGACTGCAAAAATATATTTATTTGGCTTTTATGAATGCTATATTTTGTTTAGTGATTAATTTAAGAAAATATTAATTTGATTTTTGAATATGCCATGTAAATATAAAATTTGGCCTGCATGAATAATTTTTTGGCTTGCATATATCCGCGGCATGCATACAGTCAAAAGTAAACTGTATATAACATTGCTCTTATTAAATAATAAACTAAATAATTGGTTATTTTATCAAAATCAAAAGGCAAAATATCCAAATCAGTCCCTTATATTTATGGCTCATTTCAATTTGGTCCCTTAAGTTTACTTTGGTTCAAATAGATCCCTTAACTTTAATTCCTATTTCAAATAAGTCCCTGAACCTATTTTCTTACTCTTTTAGACCGCACGTTATTTCCTCCGTCAAAATTCGGCGCCGTAAATCTGCCCTAATTAACCCAGCCTGTCCTTGGCGTCTTCTTCATCGCGCTATTTTTCATCGCTCCCGAGCAACCCGTCTAGGGCTCCAGCGGTAGGTAAAATCCGGCTCCTTGTCCTCCCGACGGATTTTACCGCTCCTTCTCCGCCATTAATGATTGTGGACAGCTTGTTCTGTGTCTTCTTCATCCCGTTGCTTCTTCCTCCCTCCCGAACAACCCGTCGAGGACTCCAGCGGCATAGAGCATAGCAGGTAAAATCCAGCTCCTTCTCCTTCCGACGGATTTTACCGCTCCTTCTCCGCCATTAATGAGTAATATTTAGCCGTGCCCCACTCCATTGCATTTCCTCTTATTGTTTTAAAATCACGCAGCATCTCCCCCAAATTGTTTTAAAAATCCACAACTAGCATTTCTGGTTTTCTATTCAAAGCTCCTCTCACTGCTAGCCGTGCCTCCCACTCCAAAATCAGCAAATCCTTAAACTATTAGCCGTGCCTCCCACTCCTCTCACTACTATAGCAAACTCCCCTCATGCAAAGCTCCTCTCACTGCCAACTAATAGACCAAATTTCTGGCCAAAATTAGCACACGGAGATTCTACCGCGAAGGATGGATGCTAATGATGACGGAAGTCAAACAAAGATGAGTCGTAAGCATGGAGTAATGAAATGCTCAAAGTGCGGAGTTTCGGGCCATAACAAAAGAAGTTGCCAGTAAGTACAATATTTGTTACTTTAATACTTCATCTAGCTAGTAATTACTAATCTATTTTTCTCTAAATAGAAATTCTACAACACGAAGGTGAAGTCGAGATTGAATATTGTTGCGTTTTGTTAGTGTGTCAACAATATGACAACAATATGAAGGCGAAGTCGAGAAATTCTACAACATGAAGGCGAAGGATGATATGATGAATGAATATTATGTTACGTTTTGTTAGTGCGTCAACAATATGTATGACAGCAATATCAAAAAGTAATAATAAAGATAGTTAATAAGAGACCAATTTGAATCATATTCAATTTGAAGGACTTATTTGAAATGAAACATAAACATAAGTGACCTATTTGGATACTTTGCAAATGTATGCCGTTACATGTCTAACGGAAAAGAAAAAAAGGACTTACATGAAATAGGAATGATAGTTGAGGGACCAATTTGAATAAAACTAAACTTAAGGGACCAATTTGAAATGAGCTCTAAACTTAAGGAACTGATTTGGGTATTTTGCCAAATCAAAACTAACGGTTAGCTTACATTTAAGCAAAACCTTTGTTCTAATAAAATGACAGTGGTGGTGAAAATGAGAAGAAGAAAATAAAAACAGAGGATTTGGGATGACTACGAGTTATTTTAACAAAGAGGGAAAGTATTGATTCAAATAAGCATAACAATAAGATCATTCTTACGATAATTAAAGAACTTCCAATCATCACTATTGTGTGAGTACTTCCTAACGATATGTCGGCTCCCACGACATTTTCAGTGGTAGAACTACAGGCTTGCGCCCGGTCAACATGTTTAGTAACCCTAAATCTCTCGTTGTACTTTTTTTTTTCTATTATAGGAAAGCTTTGAGATATTAATCAGGTAGTGAGTAAGCAAATCTCGCTAGTCTCTGTGATGATTGTATGTAAAAGGTGTTGAATTTTTTTTGGGTCTGCTATCGATCAAGAGAACCAACGATGGACAAGAAGGTTTTATATTTCTCAACTAGGCAATCAATTACAAATACACACGGCTGAATACAAGTTGCATCCAACTTGAATTACAACAGCCTAAGGAAAGAAAGACTTTGGTCACGGACAAGGTCCGCTTCTCCTCCCGAGCACACCAGGATGGTGATACTCGCTCCAATACTCGCTCCTCGCCACAGAAGCTCGCTTCTCGCTGTCGCCGGCGATATTGACTGTCGTCTGGGCGATAGCTCGGATCCTCGCAAGCTCGCTGCTCGCACTCCAGATACTCGCAAGCTCACTGCTCGCACTCCAGGATACTCGCACGCTCGACGCACGCGCTTCCTCTCCTTCTCGCTGTCGCCTGTGCGATATTCACTGTCGCCGGCGATATCTCCTCTACTCGCTACTCGCTCAAGGGAGCTCGCCGAACTCGCTCCAAGTCCGATGCTCGCCTGCCGAACTTACTCCAAGTCCGATGCTCGCCGGGTAGCACTCTGGTATCTCTAACTCGCTCAGAGTTGATGATACTCGCCACTTCTGATGGCTATACTCGTCACTCTCAGAGTATATACTCGTCACTGTCAGAAGGTGTGTGTTCTTTAGGGGGGGGGGTACCCCTCTATTTATAGGCAAACTCAAGGGGGGCGAGTAGGAATAACCGCCGGGCGAGATCGCCGATACTCGCACGCTGTCGCCGATACTCGCACGTTGTCGCCAATACTCGCACGCTGTCGCCGGCGATAGCCACTGTCGCCGGGCGACAGCTCACTTCAAAAATCTAACACTCCCCCTTGAAGTGAGCTCCGGGAACAACTCCAAGCAATGAGCGAAGCCTCCGGAACGGCCCCGCAGATAGGGGCTTCGTGAATATATCCGCCAGGTTCTCTTCACTCCGCACATGCTCCACAGCGATCAAGCCACCCAGCACCTTCTCTCTGATGAAGTGATGCTCGATCTCAATGTGCTTGGTCCTCGCATGACACACTGGATTGGTTACCAGTTTCAATGCACTCTCATTGTCCCCGCGAAGCACAGTAGGTCCGCTGACCTCCTCATCCACATCCTCCACTAGTCTCCTTAGCCAGACACACTCCTGAGCTGCTAAGGACGACGCCTTGTACTCAGCCTCCGTGGTAGAAAGGGAAATAGAGTCATGCTTCTTGCTACACCACGAGATAGCAGCAGCTCCACACAAGAACACGTAACCTGATGTCGACTTGCGATTATCAGCGTCACCTCCGTAGTCTGCATCCGTGTACCCGTGCAGCTTGAAGTCAGACTTCTCTTCATAGGACAATCCCATCTCAAGGGTGCCCTTCACATACTTCAGAATCCCCTTGGCTGCCTCCAGATGAGGCTTCCGCGGCTCCTGCATATACCGACTAACTCGGCCGACAGCAAAGGCGATGTCCGGCCTTGTGATAGTTAAATATATAAGACTCCCTACCAGTGCCCGAAAGATCTTCGGATCAGGAAGAATCCTCCCTTCTTCCTTCCGAAGCTTTAGCCCCGCCTCCAGAGGAACGGAACTGCTCTTCCCCTCCTTCATGCCGAATCTTTCGACGATCCTCTCGGCATATGCCCTCTGGGAAACATCCAGTCCGCCTCTTCTCTTCTCTACTTGGAGACCAAGGAAATGGTGCAGTTCACCAAGATCCTTCATCTCGAAGCGTATGGAAAGCTGCTCTCTCAGCGCCGCGACCTCCTCAGGGTTGTTCCCTGTCACGATCATGTCGTCGACGTATAGCAGCACTAGCACGTGAAGACCTCCATCCTTCTTCACGAACATGCTGGAGTCCGAGTCTGAGACATCGTAGCCGCAGAACTGCAAGTACTCCGCAATCTTCCCATACCAGGCTCTCGGCGCCTGTTTCAGACCATATAGGGCCTTCTTCAGCTTGCAGACGTGACGCGGATGGGACTTGGACACGTATCCAGGTGGTTGCACCATGAATATGTCTTTGTCGATCTCTCCATATAAGAACGCGTTCTTCACGTCCAGCTGCCATAGCTTCCAACCTCGGCACGCTGCCAAAGCAATGATCGTCCTCACCGACGTCATCTTCGCTACAGGACTGAAGGTCTCCTCGTAGTCCTCTCCGTAGGTCTGTGAGAAGCCTCGAGCGACAAGCCTCGCCTTGTACCGCTCCACTTCTCCATCAGCCCTCTTCTTCACCTTGTACACCCACTTGCAAGTGACAGGTTTGATGCCCTCCACCATGGGAACCAGGTCCCATGTCTCGTTCTTCTTCAGGGCCTCCATCTCTTCCTCCATGGCCTCGTCCCACTCCTTGATGCCAGCTGCATCCTCAAAGCAGGCAGGTTCCCTCTCATCGAGTGGTCCTGCGAAGAAGCAGGAAACCAGACTCACGAAGTTCCCCTCCTTATAGCGAGCAGGCGGGACGATGGTCCTCTTCGACCTCCTCAAGGCTTGGCCACTATCTACCACTCCGGTAGACTCCTCTGCTTGAGCTCCTCTCTGAGCTCCTCTCAGAACTCCTCCTGTAGCGGTGCTCTCCTTGCTACTTGAGTTCGTAGCTCCCCCTGAGCCAGAAGCTCCTCCTGAGCCAGATGGCAATGGAGCACTTGGAGATAACTCCAACTCCACAGTAGGGTCCTCAACGACCCACTCCTCTTCCCTGCTAGCTTCTCCACTCTCCGGCAGCTCCACAGAAGAGACTCCCTGCTATGAGACCAGTTCGTCAAACACAACGTCGCGCGAGACGACGAACCTGTGAGTCTGCGGATCCATGCACTTCCACCCCTTCTTCCGCTCATCGTAGACGATGAAGATACACTTTCTCGCCTTCGGCTCCAACTTTGTTCTCTGAGCGTCCGGGACGTGCACGAAGCAGGTAGAACCGAACACCTTCATGTGACCCACATTGGGCTTCTCCCCGAACATGAGCTGGTGTGGAGACACCATCCTGTTAGGACTCAGAGGCAGCCTGTTGATCACATGAGTGACACACGCCATTCCCTCTGCCCATAAGGCCTTGGGAATGCTCTTGGCATGTAGCCAACTCCTGGTAGTCTCCACCAGATGGCGGATCTTCCTCTCTGCCACCCCATTCTGCTGAGGGGTGTGAGCGCAGGAGAGCTCCCGCCGAATGCCGAACCTTTTGCAGAGGGAAGCAAACTCATTGGAGGTAAACTCCCCTCCATTGTCGCTTCTCAGCTTCTTCACTCTGCGGTCCAGCCTCCCCTCCACAAGTTCCTTCCACTCTTGGAACTTCTTGAATACTTCTGACTTCTCTCTCAGAAAGTATACCCACGTATAGCGGGTGTAGTCATCCACATGAACCAGCGCATACTTATTGCCTCCATAAGTAAGGGTGGCGCACGGCCCCATAACATCAGCATGTATGCACTCAAGAGGTGCCCTACACCTGGTCTCCGACTTGTCAAATGGAAGTCGATGTGACTTTCCATATTGACATCCGTCGCACATATGGCCGTCGCCGTAGGAAGAGAGATGAGGTAGGCCACTCACTAGGCCCTTTGCCGCCATCATCTTCAACTTATCCATCCCCACATGACCCAGCCTCTCATGCCAGATCACAACGCTGTCGTTTGTCTTCAGCTTGTCCACGTAGGCACTTGCAGACAGAACATACAAGTCCTTCACCCTTCTCCCGGTGAGCGTGACGTCAGCATCGACAGACGATAGGTTCTTCAAGAACTTCACCTCCTTTGGTCCAAACAGCACGTGGTATCCAGCATCCACGACGTTCGCAACCGAGAAGAGGTTCTTCTTCATGCCAGGCACATGATAGACACTCTTCAGTGTCACTGGCTTCTCTATACTCCCAAGGGACACCTTCCCTTCTCGCTCCACTGGATGCACCGTATCATCCGCAGTGATGATAGCATCCGATCCTTCATATGCTGCCGAGGAGGCAAACTTCGACATATCTCCTGTGAGATGATGCCCGCAACCGGAATCCACTATACAGTCGTCCTCGAGGTTGATGGAGGCTAAGACATCGACTGACGTTGCCGTCATCTCTGCCAGGAAACAATTGTCCCCCCTCTCACCGCCCTGGTGACCTCCACCTCTTCCTTCACCTCTTCGACGGTCTCCACCTCTCTGATGGTCTCCACCTTTCTCAGCAACATGACCGGCCTGGAGATTAGACCGACAATCCTTTGCCATATGCCCGTACTTCTTACAGGCAAAGCAAAGGTATCTCCCCTTCTCGTCACGGGCAGGAAGGAACTTCCCCCCATCTCCCTGAGAGGACGTTGAAGGTCCCTCTCGGGGGTTCTTCTTCCTCTTGTCCCAGGATCTCCTCTTTCCTGAGAACAAGGCCTCGCCATCTCCTCCTGAGATGGATACTCCCGCCATCTGCTTCGCCAAGCTCTCCTGTGACGATAGCAGGTTCTCTAGCTCCAGAAGGGAGGGCTGAATAGCCCATCCTTGCACGGAAGTAACGAAGGGGACATACTCCCTCCTCAAGCCTCGGAGTATGTGCCGCTTCAACTTCGCCTCTGAGATTGGCTCTTCAGGATCCAAGGCCGAGATCTCCCCACATAGGTTCTTCACCTTCAGGAAGAAGGTGGATATCGCCATCTCGCCTTGAGTCGACTTCGCCAACTCATTCTCCAGGAATTGTAGCCGCGCCACATTCTTCTTGTTGAATAACCCATCGAGGGCTATCCAGATCGCAGACGCTGACTTGCAACCAATGATGTGGTCGAACAAGTCAGGTGATATGGCTCTCTTCAAGGTGAACTCCGCCTTGGCGTTGGTCTTCCTCCACGCTCTCACAGCTGGACCATTATCGCCGGCAGCTACAACTTCCTCTTGCTCCCCACCACCAACAACCTCCCAGAGATCCTCTCCAAGAAGGTAGCTCTCCATACAAGACATCCACTTCTTGTAGTTGGTTTGAGTAAGCAGCTCAATGCCTAGTCCTCTCGCAAAACCTCCTCCACCGTCCATCTTGGATGACAACCTTGAACTACGATAGCAGGCGCTGCTTCAGCAACCTCCCTCTGATACCATGTTGAATTTTTTTTGGGTCTGCTATCGATCAAGAGAACCAACGATGGACAAGAAGGTTTTATATTTCTCAACTAGGCAATCAATTACAAATACACACGGCTGAATACAAGTTGCATCCAACTTGAATCACAACAGCCTAAGGAAAGAAAGACTTTGGTCACGGACAAGGTCCGCTTCTCCTCCCGAGCACACCAGGATGGTGATACTCGCTCCAATACTCGCTCCTCGCCACAGAAGCTCGCTTCTCGCTGTCGCCGGCGATATTGACTGTCGCCTGGGCGATAGCTCGGATCCTCGCAAGCTCGCTGCTCGCACTCCAGATACTCGCAAGCTCACTGCTCGCACTCCAGGATACTCGCACGCTCGACGCGCGCGCTTCCTCTCCTTCTCGCTGTCGCCTGGGCGATATTCACTGTCGCCGGCGATATCTCCTCTACTCGCTACTCACTCAAGGGAGCTCGCCGAACTCGCTCCAAGTCCGATGCTCGCCTGCCGAACTTACTCCAAGTCCGATGCTCGCCGGGTAGCACTCTGGTATCTCTAACTCGCTCAGAATTGATGATACTCGCCACTTCTGATGACTATACTCGTCACTCTCAGAGTATATACTCGTCACTGTCAGAAGGTGCGTGTTCTTTAGGGGGGGGGGTACCCCTCTATTTATAGGCAAACTCAAGGGGGGCGAGTAGGAATAACCGCCGGGCGAGATCGCCGATACTCGCACGCTGTCGCCGATACTCGCACGTTGTCGCCAATACTCGCACGCTGTCGCCGGCGATAGCCACTGTCGCCGGGCGACAGCTCACTTCAAAAATCTAACAAAAGGTGCTTCATAGTATTGGCCGATAGAGAATATTTAGTTTGATGAAATTTAAGAGCAGCTTTATTATATGCTTTTACAAAGGCTAGCATGTGGTATGCAGAAATGAATCACTAGATGTATTAATTTTTTTTTGAAGTTCATTATGGACGTTGGCTTAATTGTCGAGCTTTTTCCAATTGTTTGGAAGGTATCTAGTATTACATATGAATATTATTATTACAAAAATTTTAATTTAATATTACATATGTCTTGAAACCGGTAATTGGTCTTTTGAGTTCAGACTCACTGGGGTGTGTAGCCTACATCTACTTGCCCCTCACTTGCACTCTTGACTGTGGATGAAAAATTTGGAACAGACCCTAAGCTGTAGCGAGGAGGTCCCGTCACACACCTGAAAGATCTTAGAGAGCTTCCCCTCCCAAACCAATGCTCATCCGGGCACCTTGGAGGGCACTAACAACCAACCCAAGACTAGCCTGAAGGAGAGAGCTCAAAAGATCGGATCTCCTCCAAGGTGCCCTTAAGAGTCTATTTATAGATTTTCTAGTCTGATCTGCAAATTGCATAAATCCGCCTTTTAGTTTTACTAAACGCACCTCAAATTGGTTTGCTAACAACCTAACTCCACTGTTCTGAAGGGCTATTGGCAGCCCACGAAGGGTATCTAAAGTCATTTCCCCCCTAAAGTCTTCTGGGCGAGTGGTTCGTGAAGGCACCACTCGTCAGGCTTCTCGCACACTGGATTCCACCGGGCGAGTGGTTTGTGAGGGCACCACTCGCCTGAAACCTGGCTCGCTTGGCGAGTGGGGTTCCGCCCTCACTCGTCTGGCCTCTCGCGCACTCGCCCTCCTAAGCGAGCGAACGCCTTCCGATGGGGCTCGCACTCGCCCGGAGGCTCCCTTACCTCCCCTGACCGGGTGCCCTTCTTGACCTTTATCTTGCCTCTTGACCCTTTAGGACATGGGGACCCACTCGGCGAATATGAGGTTGTACAAAATTCCCGCTCTTTGCGAGCGAGCCCTACGCTCGGAAAGAAAAGTCCAACCCCCAATATTCAGTGAGTGCTTTGCTGACCTGAAGGGAATCTTTTTGGTGGGCCCCTCCCTTCTGCTATAAATATACCCCAGGTCGTTGCCTTGAGAGCGCCTGTCCTCCAGTTACTGTTTCTCTTTTTCACCTCTGAGCTCTCGTTGTTTAAATGACGTTCATGAGGCCGACGCCGAGACCGCTCTCGCAAGGATTGATGGATCGTCTTGATGCCGCACAAGGGGAGAATACTTCCAGGTCCACTCGATACGCCCCTGGCTCTCGTCACAGAGGGATCCTTCCAAGCCTTATCAGCTAAAGAAGGCCAGGGTTGTCCGACGAGACCTAACGGTGAGGGAGTCTGTGTCAGAGACTCCTCCCCTCTCCAACATCCCTCCCGACAACACCGTCGAAGTATTATAATCCATCTCACTTTAAAGCTAACCACGGTGACACGATACCTTAATAATTTCAACCACTCGCAGAACCTGTAGGTGACGGAGGGCGGTCCTGGGATCAACCAGGCGAATGCCTTCCCGCCCCCACCTGCCCTCAGAGGTGTTCCACCAGCCCAGGTGCCCTCCCTTCTAGCTACTCCTGGCGGAAACGTGCCCGAGCTTGGTGAGCTTTTTATTATCTTCTATCTTTCGCCAACTTATCTATCACGCTTCCTTCCTACAGCCTCCACCTTCGGGACTACAGGGCTTTCCACGACACCGCGTGATCCTCCCCTGACACCGCGAGATTCTCCTCCGACTCCGCACGTCTCTCCCGCTCCCGAGACTACCACCCTCGTGCTCGAGCTGGAGCGCCCGGACGAGAGGGTTACTGGCCACAACCTCCGGGTACTAACCACGCCACCACCTCTGCCGCCAACCAGGCAACACTCTCCTCGCGAGGGCAGGGAGACGAGACCGGGGTCGATGTCCTTGGAGGATTTCGTCGCGATATTGTACCCACTGTGCGCCGCACTGGAGGTCGCGACCGCATCAACCAGCTTTTGCCCGACGCTCTCGTCATCCCCCTGGATCATTTCGAGGTGGGGCTCCGGCTCCCCCTCTGGCCCGAACTACGCCAGGCGTTCCGCTACTTCGGCGTAGTTCCCGCTCAGCTGAATCCTAATTCAATCGCGATGCAGGTAGCATTCGCCTGTTACTTGTGGGAGGAGGGGATCGAATTATCCCCCTCCATCTTCCGCAAGCTCTTCAACTTCCGGGCGAACAACGGGGGACCATCTTCTCCGGCCAGATCCCGCTCAAGGTCACCGGTACCGCCAACAAAGTCCACGACTGGACTCAACGGTTCGTCTTCATGATCGGTAACTTCGGCAACACTCTCCTCGCGCCGGTGCCGGAGGACGAGTCGATCTTCCGGCCTCCAACGCTGGGAGGTTACCGGGCCAAACTCCATGCATCACTACAAGAAAAAGAGTTTTGGCCAGGGCAAATTGTCTTGGCTAAAAGTCCAAAATCGTGGCTAAAGAGTTTTTAGCCACGGTCTAGCCACGGGAAAAATTCGTGGATAAAGGTCGCGTGGAGAAAGGTTTTTAGCCACGGATTAGCCGTGGCAAATAGTATTAGCCACAAAAAAGTTTTGCCGTGGCTAATACCTGGACTTTTAGCCACAACTTTCCCCTAGCGAAAGTTTCTCAGTTACTTTAAATAGACTACTTGCCACGGCTTTTGACCGTGGCAAATAATCTGACTATTTGCCACGGTTTGAATCCCTGGCTAATAGTAATTTCGATATTTTTAAAAAATCTACTTGCCACGATTTTAAACCATGGCAAATAGTAAATTATTGTTTTAAAAAAAAACATAAATTATGCTAATTCATATTGGCATATCACATATTCAATCTAGGTATAGGAATCGACAATTTCATAAGAGCTATAGGAATCGACAATACAATTTAAATTATGTTAATAGGAGCTGTAGGAATCGACAATTTCATATAAAAAAATACCTAGGTAACATTCCCCCAAAAAAATAAAAAAAAAACACAAAAAAACACTGACATTGATCTACTTAGGTATTTATCCCTACAAATATTGAACAACCTCGTTCTGGTGTTCCCCATATACCTAAAAAAAGAAGAAGACATGACAGTAAGACTTGCCACATGTAACACTTTATTATACTCAAACCAAAAGTTCCAAGTACATAGTTTCAATTGTAGACTTGGTTTTAACTAAATAAAATACATCAAACAAAATAGAACAGTATATATATATATGCATGAGTGACGGTGCATGAGAGTCTCCGGTGGAGCACAACAGTACCTCCATCGACAAACGGGTTCCGCCCGTCCATGGGTTTAATGAAATCGGTAGGTATTGCGGCCCCTCTATGCACCGCGACAGTACCTCCGCCGGCAAATGGACTCTGTCTATCTGTGGGTTCAATTAAATTCAGTAAGTGTTCACCGTTACAACACATATATACAAGGTGCATGAACCTTATAGAAAAATATCTATGATATCAAAATGCTATTTTGTGTATTTGTCTATTCAACAAGCTAAGGGTTCATTTGGCGCGGCGTTTTGGCCGCGCGTTTGGGGCAAACGCCGTCGGACGGCGGATAAACAAACGCCCTCCGACAGCGTTTGCTCCGGCTGGACCCACCGCGCCCTGAAAAATGGGGCAAAAAGCCCCGTTTCGATCCCCCCTTCCGCCCTCCGGTTTGAATGCTGCGGGTGGACTGCCGCTTGCTCCCGCCACCGCCGAATCAAACGAAGCCTAAGATGCTCACCTGGAAATTGCTTGGACATCATTCTCAAGTAATATTTGAGACATAATGCGATGAAGGTAACTCACTTCCTGAGAAAAACAAAAAACAAATTAGTAGGTAAAAGTTTGTATCATTTGATAAATTTACAGGCTTCATATATTAGTGGGTAACATTTGTCAGAAAAAACCAAAAGAAAGGCTTACCTTGGTTACTTCTTCAACAAACTGACTGGGCTGAGGATCACTATCCTTCGGAGCATTCCAGTGCTCAACAATTTGTGGCAACTTCAGAAGATTAATCAACAATCTTTCGCGCATTATCTGAACCAATTTTGAATGAATTTCATCCCGATGAACTTTGAAGTCCTGTAATTTCAGTGAAGACTTAGCAAAATAACATTGCAATAGCCCTGAAATTCCTGAAAATATATATATAAACCTGTCAAAATATGGTTGTGCAACCATACCTCTTTAATTATACCTGCACACAATAAGGAATAAGAATATGAGCATGCGAACCACAGTAAAATGGGTCAACTCAATTCTCACAGATAAATACAATTACTTGAAAAAATGACAAAAAGTACTTTGGTTCTAATTCTATACTCGCCAATCAGAGACACACAAAATAAGTAGTGTTCATGTTCTCAAGTGGGACACACACCATGTATAGTACTATGACTAAAAGAAGATTAATGAGCTTATTCAAATTATCACTGATAGGAACTTATATAACTAAAAAGAAGTTGTGTTCATGTTCTCAAGTGTTCATATTTTCGTACAACTACAATGTGCAAGCAAGTATAAATAAGTATGAGATGCAGTATCCAATGCACAGTTCTCCCAAAAGGGACCACTGAAGAGAGTAATCTTTCATTGTGGAAACAAAAAATACTCATAACTTCATTAGCTTAAAGTGCAACACTTCCGAATCTATTTTGGTTGTTTTAGGTGGTGAAGCATTTGAATAATCAATGGTCAATAGGTGGTATGACATATGTAAGATATTCATGCTTATATTCTCATTTCAGGCATCTTCTTTTGCTCAGTCATAGGTGGTATGACATATGTAAGAAAGTACTAATGCTAAAACTTTTCTGCAGATGATGCATCATTTGTGCTTCCAATATAAGCTCAAGTGCCAATGGAAATCCATTGCCAGAATTTGGTTTTGCATACTGTAATTATCCAAGAAGAATACATAATTCTAGTATCATATTCTGTTATAAAACCACACAAACGGCAGCCAATATAGCGCCAAACTGTAATCCCTCACCTTATCAAGATATATTTGATCAATGAAGGTAACATAAGTTTTGATATGTAAATGTAGATAAAGAAAAAATAGTTGAGATCATAAGATAATGATCTTACCTGCCCAAGGAACTTATGTTTAATTTCAGAACCATTCATTCCATTAGTAATGGGGAGATCTCTATTGATGTTAATCCCGGAATCTGTATCCTGATAGTTCTAGATAGTCAAACAAAGAATAAGAAAACATCATATAGTAAACCTACTCTATAACGTAACATAGATCAGAAATGCAATACATAATATATGCGTCAAAAATTACATAAAGTAAATCGGGTTAGAAAGGGTCTAAGTGCACATCACCATATTACATTAAAATTTATTCTATAAATAACAACCAGCTCAATATGCAGAATGATTAGTTGCTGGAAAGGAAAATAAATCAATTAAATTCTAGGTTCTATCAATCAAACTCACCCGAGCCATCCTCCCACTTAAACCAAATGATCCCCCATAATGATAATTAGGTGTCTTAAGAGAAACATTTGATTTCAGATTTCTTTGAAGGAGGCATAAAAGGGCAGAAGCATTTGATAGCCAATATAGCAAGATATCAACATTTTCCCTTTCTTCCTGCAGTTTATATGAAAAAAATGAGAGGACCTTGACTGTTACAGCAATGAAATTATAAATTAAGAGAATTTAAAGTATATAATAGGAAAGAAGCCGGATAAATATGACCTTAAGAACATTGTCGATTGCATCGATTATGCTATAAAAAATAGTAGTCGTTTCAGCCTCACAAAACATCAATACAGAACAAAAGCCACAATAGGTTTACTGATACCTTCCCGGTATCGTCGGACGACAGAGGGGGCGCTGTTAGAATTGAAGTGAGCTAGCGCCAGCGCTATCTCAAACTCGCCACGCCCCTTGCTTTGCCTATAAATAGAGGGGTACCCCCCCTAAAGAGTATCGATTCTGAAAGTGGTGAGTATCCTCAACTTTGAGCGAGTTAGAGATACCAGAGCGCCACCAGGCGAGCATCGAACTTGGAGTAAGTTCGACAGACGAGTTACCTACTCGGGAGATAGCGCCGGCGATAGCGGATAGCGCCTGCGTTAGCGAGTAGAGAAGGAAGGAGCGAGTTACCTACTTCGGAGATAGCGCCCGACGCTAGTAGCTAGCGCACGCGGTAGCGAGAAGTGGAGGAAGCGAAACGTGGCGAGCATGCGAGTAGCTTGGAGTGCGAGCAACAAGCTTGCGAGTAGCAGAGCTAACGCCCGTCGCTAGTGATACCGCCGCCGGTAGCGAGGAGCGAGTATCGGAGCGAGTATCACCTGCGCGGTGTGCTCCGGAGGAGAAGCGGACCTTGTCCGTGACCAAGTTCTTACCTACTATTGGCTGTTGTGATTCAAGTTGTAACATCCCGATTCGAGCTAGGCCCCTTGTGCGCATTTTTGAGTCACGCGAGTTGACTCGGGCTCGGGGTGTACTGAGGGCCAGACTTGCACCTGAGCCGGGGAAATGCACTTGACAAACGCGGCGAATACCATTTCTATTCCTTGTCTCGATGTTTGCTGTATCGGGATCCGAGCTGTCCGGAGAGTATAATTTGAGCAATAAAACTCGAAGGAGGCGTACCGCCTTGAAGGAATTATCGTACGTTAGCTCAAATGATGTGTTCTGCGAATAACATATTTATCCAAAAGGCGATATGCAGCAGACGGTCTCGGTATTCACCCCAGTCAGTTTTGTTAGACTCGTGAAGCCTATACGAGTTCAACAAAATTGTCCGCGCTCGATTCTGATGAGAATCAGCGAATTTATTAATGTGGCCTGCGAATAGCATGTAAGACCCCATTTTTTTGTTTTGCAAAAACCACCGGGTCTTAGGCCCAGAACCGCCGTTTTGCGGTGACACCATCGCTCGGGAAGGTCGCCACTACAAAACGCCGATCCTGCCGGCCAATTCGATCACAAAGAAAAGTAAGGTTTAATTGAATAAACAAACTAAGTCCACGTCACATATAAATAAATCATCAAAGAGATGTCCACATACATAACTGAACAAAAAGATAACCAGGGCTTCTGCTCGATACAGAAAAACCTCACTACATAAGATCACTCGCGGAAGCAAATCAACTAAAATAATCACTCACGGATCCTGTCATCTGAATTCCTGAGCTAGACTGCACCACCTCCATTTGCACCGGCCTCTGGTGCTGCCCCGTCGCCGCGGTCTCCTAAAATGATAAGGTCCACCGACCGTCAGTCAAAAATGACTCAGCCAATTCCCCACCCCTTCCCCCAAGGCTCCTAGGCACCGGATGGGGAGGAGGAAGCGGAGGACAAACAATGGGTAATACAAAAGCAGATGACAAGGTGAATTCTACACTACACAGGTATATATATATAAATGAAGCAGGAAATAGAAAGCAGCATAGTAAAAGAATATAATGAACAGTAAGCAGTAAGTGTAGTGACAAGTAAATATCATAAAAATAACCTTTGATTTATAGGAATGCCCATACAAACCTATAGACCAAGGGGTCGTTTAGCAGGGCATATCGTATAAAAAGTCCCATACCAATTTATACGATAGGTGGCAGGGGTTGAATGATATGTTTATGCCATGACATGCAGAGTATGTTATTATGCAATGGTCATACAGGTGCAACTCACTCACTACGATTCTATGCGCATAGACCTTTAGTTCCCCCTTTTTGGAGCTAGCAAGACTCCCAGGATACCCCCGTAATGGCAAACGGAAGCGGTGGATTGGGCCTCGCCCACCTCTAGATTGGTATATGCACTACCTAACCTAGACCTATCGTACGCCTCCGCAAAACCCGCGGAGCGCCTGCGTACTCTTACTGACTGGACCGCCAGACTTTTATGGCTAAGTGTAAATACCACACTTGCCGAGCCCAAGTATCAACGTCGGTGCAACGATCGCCAACACAAAGGACCCACCACCTTATGCACATGCATCTTAACTTCCAACAACTCCGAGCTACAAGTCCCCGGGGCTAACCCGCCCGTCACCAATAAACATTTCAGAATCACAAGTTCACCGGACTAAACCGGCTAGACTCCAATAAGTACCTTCATAATACCTTACCCAAATTAAACCTAGGTGCTCTAGGACACTAACGGGAAAAGACGATCTTTCGTCAATCCAAGACGACCTTCCGCAAGGGTGGCTCCCCACCATCCTATGACTCACCAAACCCTAATTACACCAGGGATCTTCACATAATTACATGACTACCAATTAACCCTCACATCTCCAATTCAGTGCCCACTAATTTGACTCTTAACCCCAAAGTTGCTAAACTACTAAACGCAGACCACCCTTAACGTTTCGGTGCTCATGAAGGGAAGTACACTAAATACACAATCCTATGACTCAACAATTTTATTGGAGGTCCATACTACATATTTAAGACCAAATCCAGAGTTTCATAGTTTTCCCAATAATATTAATATTTAAATCATTTTTCCCAAAATACCACTTCCTAAGATTTGAACTACAAGTATGCTTTTCTGACTTCCAATGCCTGCCACAATTTTTACATAAATCAAGGGTGCCTAGAAAACAGTAGAAATAAAATTTTAGGAAAATCCAGCAAAATTTACTACATTTAAAAATTCCAAAACCCATTTATTTCCAATAAGTTCCAAAGGAGGTACCCTCACATGAACTCCAAACATTACAAAAATTTATACAGAGTTGATTTATACTAAAATATTCATCCTTACAAAATTTGACTATATTCCATAATGGTTACATTTGTAATTTCCTCAAAGGATATATTTGCAATTATTTCCAAATTGAACTAGAGGTACCACAAATATTAATCCATAAATTATGAGAAAAATACTGTGGGTTCAAAATGGTATGAAATGTCATCCAGCAAGGTTTCATGCAATTATAGAAAGTCATCACCCTAAAAGTAACCATCCCAAAAATTGCCAATAATATGAATAATTACAATTTGGACCTCCAAAAGTTTTCTAATGGTTCTAATAGAATCTCCAGAGATTAATAACATTAAAACTAAGTTGGTGACAGAAGATGGTTGATCATAAAGTATTATTTCTTCCTAAATCCCTAAATCCTAAATATTTACAAAACTACCCAAGGATTTATTACCTAGGTTTGGCAACTCCAAACCCCACCAATTTCTCACAATAGGACCATCTGGTCACCAAGATCATCTCCCCAAAATTTCAACTCAAACCATTAAGGTTTAACCCCTCTTCCTTCATTGGCCTCTAATTGCACCCCTTTAGGGTTTAACCTACGGTTGGGGTCAAAACTTCTCCAAATCCACCCAAACTTCTCGTGAGGGTATTATAAGACTCATAGAGCTCAGAGGAGTCCATTACACACCTCTCCAAGGACAAACACTCGCAAGTCCTTCACAAGTCCTAAAGAGCACCCTAAGGCTAACCATTAGGGTTCAAGGGCACACTAAGCCCTAAATCCTCCAAAATTGCTCCTTGGGGTGTCCCATACATCCCAAGTCAGTGACCAAGGTCACCCCTTTCAATCAGTGGGAGGGAGCCCCTCCACACTCCAAAATTAGCTTAAGTTCACTTTTGCCCTAATATAACCCTTAAGCAAACAAAGGTCCAAGGGAAACTCCCTACTTTTCCCAAGTCCAAACTACTCACTATACTGGCCAGGGGTCAGTGAATGACCACCCAAGATCCTACCAACACTTGGTGAGGAGTGGGGTTCTATTGGGTACCTAATTGGGGTGCAAATAGCATTTAGCCCCTTTTTGATTTACTAGGGCACACCTCCTCCAATGGCCACCAAATTTGGACCAAAGGTTGGCATGGGGGAGGGTGATGTGCACCCCAAATATGAAGCCAATTGGCTTTGTGGAAGAGTGGGGGCACTCACCCAAAGTTTTGCCTAAACCTAGGGGACCTAAGGTTGTATTGATGAATCACCCCACCAAAACAACTCCATAAATTATGAGATTTTAACCAGGGACCCTACTTACTCTCTAGGGCCACCCATCCAAGTTTGGAAGGGTTTTGAGGTGTTTAGGGCACCTAATTATGTCCCACAAGGATTATTGAACTTTTCCAAAAACTATGGGGAAAAGTTCTCCAATCAATCTGATTTTTGGACATGTGCCACATATATATAAGAGTAGTCTACCCTCCAAATTTCAAGTCATTTGGAGTTCTAGATTGGTGTGGGCATCCAAAACAAGTTCTGGTTATACCTATAGACAGACCTCACCACAATGAGTGTTGTGCCCTAACCATGGCTCCAAATCAAGTGATCTCAATTTTGGATTAAACTAGACATCAGGGGCTCCAACTTTGATGTTGGACAAATTTTCCCTAGAGGTCTCTAAGTATTTTTAGCAGAATTAATTAGGTGATGCAGTTTAATCACAGAAAATAAAATATAAAGCTAAGGGGCGCACGAATCTTGACGCAGATCTAACAGCGCCTGTTCATCGTCCCCGATAGCCAACGGCTAGGATCTGCCGCGCCTGGGCCGCCTTAATTGACGATTTCCCGGCCACCTGAGCGCCGCCCCGGCCGACCAACGCCACCACCACGTCCGTTGAGGTGGTGGCCGGCGATGAGCGGTGTTTGCTCGGCCGGAGGTGGCCGGAATCACGATTTGGAAGAGGAAGCCCAACCCGATCGACGGGAGGCTTGGCTGGCTTGATTCCTGGCCAATTGGCCACGAAACGAGCCGCCGGCGATTGGGATCTAATCCTCAGGAGTCAGGGAAGGGAATCGGACCTGTTGATGGGCTTGCCGTCGTGTTGTCCTGGTGTACACCATGGGAGCTCGGGGTGGTTGTGTTGCCATGCCGATTCAAGCCTCCTGAACACGATTCCTTGTGAAAACTTGGGGGTTTCTCTCCTCTCCGGCCTCTGAAGGTGATGGGGGGGGGGGGGGGGGGGGGGGGGGGTCGAATGAAGGTAATGGTGGCTTTAACCACCAATGCCATTAATGGCCCCTTCGAATTCCTCCCAAGGCCGGCCCCCATTCATTCCCCGTGCCTTAATCCCCCTTGGAAACTGCTGGAAACTCCTTGTAATCGGCAGAGGAGATGAATGGAAGAGTCAATGGGGGGAGGCCAAGGGGTGAATCTCCTTAATGGCCATGAATGGCCTCTTTCTCTCACCTCAAAAATGGGGAAACCTCCATTTTCTCTCTCCTAATCACCATGGCCGGTTTCTCTACTCTCTCCTGAGTTTAATGGTAGTCTACTTGGGCTGGTTGACCAACAAATGAGTTAGCCCAATAGGATTGGGTTAGGTTTGAGAGATTTGACCTAAATTGGGCAATTTTGACTTTTGGTCAAATTGGCCAATTGGGGGACCCTAGGATGGGGCTTTTGGGTCCATTGGGTTCCAAAATAAGTTTAGAAACTATTGGTGGGGTCAATTTGGTCATATGAGTCTTAGTTGGCCCAATCTAAGCTGATTTTACCAAAATAGGCTAAATTGACTTTGGTCAAATTGAGCCCTAGGGTTGACCCAGTCATGGGGCTTTTTGGTCCACTGGGTCCCCTATGACATGATAACACTATGGGCAAGGTCAATTTAATATGGTGATGGTCAATTAGGGCACTTTGTGAAGAATTGCCATTTTGACCTAAAAAGGGCATTTTGGTCAATTTGCACCCCTGGGGGTCCCATGATGGGGCTTTTAGGTCTACTAGGCCTCTTATGGTATTCTAGACCTAGATGTGTGATCAATTTGACATGGTGAATGTTGATTGGCTCTAAATAGGCTACTTTGACCAATTTGGGGGTTTGGGTTGACTTTGGTCAATTTGGCCTCTTAGGTTGACCCCAATGGGCCCTTGGTGCCCTAAGGGGGGCCCTAAAGGGTTAGGGATACTATGGTGGGGTCAAAAGGTCAAGTTGAGGCCCTAAAGTCCAACCCTAAGCTTGGTAGATGGAAAATTGCTATTTGCAGACCAATGAGGTTTCCTCCTTCTTTCCTAAGCTTTCAAGGTCAAATGGCTCTTCCTATGGTTTTGTCATGACCTAGTCATGACAAAACCAACTTAGGGGTCTAGCAGTTTGGGGGATGTTACAAATCCCAATACATAAAAAAAAAATTTCGTCCTCGAAATTCAGACAAGCCTGTGGGGTTTCTACTAGAAGAAAAAGTAACATCCCAGAAAAAGTAAATTGTACCTGCCGTAAAAAGCTGCGGATATTTTTGCTGCATCAAGTCCAGTGGCTCCCAAGTGTGCTCTTCCTGTCCATGATTCCTCCACAGGACCTTGACCAGCGGAACCTTCTTGCGCCGCAAGACTCGTAGCTCTGTGTCGTCTATCCGAACCGGCTCCAGGTGAATCGATCGATCTGTAGCTACTGGCCCCTCTGAAGTAGACACCTGCTGCTCAGGCCGAAGTAAAGACTTCCTAAGTGAGGAGACGTGGAATACGTCATGCAGTCCCTCCAAATCCGGAGGTAGCTCCAGTCTGTAAGCCAAGGGGCCGATCCGCTCCAGGATCCTATAGGGCTCGGACTGAGCTTCTTCCGCCTGCGAACCCTCGAGACTCCGTGCATCAGACGTATCTTCAAGAAAACCCGGTCTCCACCTAGAACTCCACCATACGATGACGCGCATCGTAATACTTGGCCTGCCTGCTCTGGGCCTCCAGCATCCTATCTCGAATCAACCACACCTGGGCCTCTGTGTCCTCCACGAACTCTGAGCCAAGAGCCTTGGGATCCTCATCCTGAATCCAAGACAATGGTGTCCTGCACCTCCGTCCATATAATGCCTCGTATGGTGCTCTGCCTATACTAGCCTGGTGACTGTTGTTGTACGAGAACTCGACTAACGGCAACAGTCTCTCCCATGGCTCCCCGCGGTCTAGAATGCAAAGGCGCAAAAGATCCTCCAGGGTCCGATTGGTGTGCTCCGTTTGCCCGTCCGTCTGGGGGTGAAAAGCTGTACTGAAGGTCAACCGGGTGCCTAGATAGGCCTGCACCGCTCTCCACTCCCTCGACGTAAAACGTCCATCTCGGTCAGATACGATCGTCCTTGGCACACCGTGATATCGGACAAACTGTTCCACAAACTTCCGTACCAAAACCCTAACCGAATCATCCTTCCTGATCGGAATGAACCTGGCCACCTTCGTCAATCTATCGACGATCACCCAAATTGAGTCATTTCCCGCACGAGATCGGGGAAGACCGTGAATAAAATCCATCGCTATATCGTCAAACTTCCATTCCGGCACCGGAAGTGGTTGCAACAATCATGCTGGGTTCCGGCACTCCGCCTTCACAAGTTGGCAAGTCTCGCAGTGGGTCACAAAGTAAACGATGTCTCTCTTCATACCTGGCCAGTACATGGTCTTCTTCAAGTCCGCCGTCATCTTGGTAATGCCCGGGTGCACTGAATACCTACTGCAGTGAGCCTCTGTCATAATATCCTCCCGAATCTGATCTCCTGCCGGTATATACACTCGACCCCTAAAGCTCAACAGGTCGTCCTTCAACGAATAATCTCCGGCTGAGCCTGCCTCCAAGGCTCTGAATATCGGCTCCAGCTTGGTATCCTGCCTCTGCCCTTCCCTGATGCGGTCTCGAATGTCGTAAGTAGCACCAGTCGCCGCTAAGTATTCCTCGTACAGCCCCAGATCATCCTCAGATACTAGGGAGATCTGCATATTCTCGAACATCTGCACCAACTCCATGACCATCAACGTAGGCTCCGCTCCTGACGTAGTAGCTCTCCTGCTCAACGCGTCTGCTACTATGTTCGCCTTCCCTGGGTGGTAATGCATTGTGTACTGGTAGTCTGATAAGAATTCCACCCACCGCCTCTGCCGGATATTCAGCTCTTTCTGCGTATCTACATACTTCAGATTTTTGTGATCTGAGAATATGTCGCAGTGGATACCATAAAGGTAGTGCCGCCAGATCTTGAGAGCGAATACTACCGCTCCCATCTCCAAGTCATGCACTGGGTAATTCCGCTCGTGGTTCTTCAACTGGCGGGAGGCGTAAGCTATCACATGCCCGTTCTGCATCAGAACGGCACCCATCCCCTGATATGACGCATCCGTATACACTTGAAATCCTTCCTTCCCCGACGGAAGGGCAAGGATGGGAGCCGAAGTAAGCCGACCCTTCAGCTCCTGGAAAGCTAACTCACACTGCGGCGTCCAGGTAAAAACAGCATCCTTCCTTGTCAGGGAAGTAAGCAGGAGGGCTAGCTGAGAAAACCCCTGAACGAACTTCCGGTAGTAGCCGGCAAGTCCCAAGAAACTCCTCACGTCGGTGGCCGTCTTCAGCGGCGGCCAATCCCGTACTGCCTGAATCTTTGCTGGATCCACTGCTAAGCCTGCTCCACTGATGATATGACCCAGGAAGGCCACCTCCTTCAACCAGAACTGGCATTTGCTGAACTTCGCATACAACTGATGCTCCCGAAGCTTCTCCAAGGTTAGTGCCAAATGCCGTGCATGCTCCTCCTCCGTCCTCGAGTAGATGAGGATGTCATCGATGAACACAATGACAAAGATGTCGAGGTAAGGCTCAAACACCCGGTTCATCAGGCTCATAAATGCTGATGGTGCATTTGTGAGCCCGAACGGCATCACAGTGAACTCGTACAATCTGTATCGGCTGCTGAAAGCCGTCTTTGGGATGTCCTCCTCCTGGATCCTCAGCTGATAATACCCCGACCTCAAATCCAGCTTCGAGAAGCAGTGGGCTCCCTCTAGCTGGTCGAAGAGCTCGTCTATCCTTGGCAGAGGGTACGTGTTCCGCACCGTCAGCCTATTCAATGCTCTGTAGTCGATGCACAATCTGAGCGTCCCGTCCTTCTTCTTCACGAATAACACCGGAGCTCCCCAAGGTGAGGAACTCGGCCTAACGAACCCAGCTTCCACCAGCTCCTGCAGCTGGCTCCGAAATTCTACCAACTCCTTCGGGGCCATCCGATAAGGAGCTTTGGACACCGGCTTTGCCCCTGGCACTAGCTGAATCTGAAAATCCTTCTCGCGATGCAGTGGCAGCCCAGGGAGCTTCTCCGGAAAAACATCAGCGAAATCTCGTACCACCGGGATACTTGATACTGAGTCCTTGACTTCAGTCGCCTCAAAGAGTACCTGATAAACCTCGTCTCCCTGCAGGTGGGCCTTGACGGCCTGAATAGACGATAAGAAGAGACGAGGGGTGGGTTGAGTACCTTCGAATGTCACATCACCGTCTCTATGCTCTAGCACGATCCGCCTTGACGGGCAATCAATCCTTGCCTGTTCTCATACAACCAACTCATGCCCAAGATCAGGTCGTAGTCTCTCATCTTCAGCACAGTTGCCGGGGCCTCGAACAGTCTTCCTCCAATCTCCAGAATCATAATGCACGTTGTGTTTGTTAGAACCTCCGATCCGTCCGGAAATCGCACCCTCCTATAATCGCTCTTGAAGTGCTGGACTTGGTCCAGATCCTCGATAAACTTAGCCGAGACGAACGAGTGCGAGGCACCCGTATCGAACAAGGTAAAAGCAGGTTTGCCAAAAACGGATACTAAACCTGAAGGTTTTGATGTTTGATTCAATGCTAAGGTAAGGCTAAAACTTAAAAAGGCATTAACATTTAAATGAAAAATACATCAAAGTACCTGTGATGACCCTTGCTGGGTCCCGGGGCCTGGCCAAGTCTAGGGCATAAGCCTGCTCCCTGTACTGTCTCCGATCGTCGCCCTGAAATCCACGACCTCGACCACGTCCTCGGCCCCTGAGATGCTGACCCCGTGGTGCTTCCTGAAGTGCTGGAGGGGCATTCCTCTGGGGGCAGTTCCTCTTGATGTGGCCGACCTGCTGGCAGTGAAAGCACTCCGGAGGTGGCCCACCTCCTCCAATCCTTGGCATCTCCCTCGTCTGCAGAGGCTGAGGAGCCAGCACTACCGGCTCCCCTTGCACCTGCCTCACCTCCTAACGGGGTCGGACCTCCGTCCTTCCTTCTCCAGCGTCTCGGCCTCTCGGCTGATCCCTTCTGCTACTTCTTCCCTGATCCTCCATTGGTCTCTTTCTCCCACGAACAACTTGCTGGTCTCCCTCCAGCTTCTTGGCCATCTCCAGGATCTTCGTCATGCTGCCGTCGGAGACGAAGAGGAGGGCCTGCCTCATCTCATCACGAAGGCCCTTATAGAACCTCTTTGCATAACCCGTATCATCCAGCTGGTAAGATACCGCAAACCGGGACAGGTGGGTAAACTCCTGGTGGTACTCCAGCACTGACCTACTCCCCTGCCGCAACTGCAGAAACCTATCCTCCAGATCATCTCTTGCCGACTGCGGCACAAAATGCTCTAGCAGCGCCGCCTTGAAATCCTCCCACAAAATGTCTGCTGCCTCCAGTCCCGGATAAGCTGTAGCCAGGAACCTCTTCCACCACCTCTTGGCATGAGACTCTAAGCAAGAAACCACCAGTGGCACCTCCATGTCTGCCGGGCACTGGATTCCTGTCAACATCTCCTCCATGATGTCTACCCATTCTTCGGTCCTCACAACGGTCTCCGTCCCGATGAATGCTGGTGGGGAGAGACCCCGAAAGATGCTCAGCCAGTTGGCCCCGGGATTTTGCTGGGGAGCTGGTGCCTGCTGTGCCCTGAAAGTCTCTAGAATGGCCGTCAGTGTCTGTCCCAACTCCGTCTGCTGGAATGGGGTAGGAGCCGGTGGTGGTGGGACGACGTTCGGAGTCGGTGGGACTCCATGCTGCGGTGTAGGTTCCGTCGCCGGCTACATAAGAAAATTTACACTTGTAAAGGACTTTGCTAAGGAACATTCAGTTATAAGTGAAACTTTTCATGTGATTTCCCTTATGGGCACATCATTGCTTCCGCTGCTAGTTTGTCCTCAAACTAAGCTCGCGCGGGGTGGCCCAAGGTTTGTAGACTTCTTTTCTTCGGATCGAGGTTCGCTTTGATACCACTTGTAAGACCCCATTTTTTTGTTTTGCAAAAACCACCGGGTCTTAGGCCCAGAACCGCCGTTTTGCGGTGACACCCTCGCTCGGGAAGGTCGCCACTACAAAACGCTGATCCTGCCGGCCAATTCGATCACAAAGAAAAGTAAGGTTTAATTGAATAAACAAACTAATTCCACGTCACATATAAATAAATCATCAAAGAGATGTCCACATACATAACTGAACAAAAAGATAACCAGGGCTTCTGCCCGATACAGAAAAACCTCACTACATAAGATCACTCGCGGAAGCAAATCAACTAAAATAATCACTCACGGATCCTGTCATCTGAATTCCTGAGCTAGACTGCCCCACCTCCATTTGCACCGGCCTCTGGTGCTGCCCCGTCGCCGCGGTCTCCTAAAATGATAAGGTCCACCGACCGTCAGTCAAAAATGACTCAGCCAATTCCCCACCCCTTCCCCCAAGGCTCCTAGGCACCGGATGGGGAGGAGGAAGCGGAGGACAAACAAGCGGTAATACAAAAGCAGATGACAAGGTGAATTCTACACTACACAGGTATATATATATATATATATATATATATATATGAAGCAGGAAATAGAAAGCAGCATAGTAAAAGAATATAATGAACAGTAAGCAGTAAGTGTAGTGACAAGTAAATATCATAAAAATAACCTTTGATTTATAGGAATGCCCATACAAACCTATAGACAAAGTGGTCGTTTAGCAGGGCCTATCGTATAAAAAGTCCCATACCAATTTATACGATAGGTGGCAGGGGTTGAATGATATGTTTATGCCATGACATGCAGAGTATGTTATTATGCAATGGTCATACAGGTGCAACTCACTCACTACGACTCTATGCGCATTGACCTTTAGTTTCCCCTTTTTGGAGCTAGCAAGACTCCCAGGATACCCCCGTAGTGGCAAACGGAAGCGGTGGGTTGGGCCTCGCCCACCTCTAGGTTGGTATATGCACTATCTAACCTAGACCTATCGTACGCCTCCGCAAAACCCGCGGAGCGCCTGCGTACTCTTACTGACTGGACCGCCAGACTTTTATGGCTAAGTGTAAATACCACACTTGCCGAGCCCAAGTATCAACGTCGGTGCAACGATCGCCAACACAAAGGACCCACCACCTTATGCACATGCATCTTAACTTCCAATAAATCACAAGTTCACCGGACTAAACCGGCTAGAATCCTATAAGTACCTTCATAATACCTTACCCAAATTAAACCTAGGTGCTCTAGGACGCTAACGGGAAAAGACGATCTTTCGTCAATCCAGGACGACCTTCCGCAAGGGTGGCTCCCCACCATCCTATGACTCACCAAACCCTAATTACACCAGGGATCTTCACATAATTACATGACTACCAATTAACCCTCACATCTCCAATTCAGTGCCCACTAATTTGACTCTTAACCCCAAAGTTGCTAAACTACTAAACGCATACCACCCTTAACGTTTCGGTGCTCATGAAGGGAAGTACACTAAATACACAATCCTATGACTCAACAATTTTATTGGAGGTCCATACTACATATTTAAGACCAAATCCAGAGTTTCATAATTTTCCCAATAATATTAATATTTAAATCATTTTTCCCAAAATACCACTTCCTAAGATTTGAACTACAAGTATGCTTTTCTGACTTCCAATGCCTGCCACAATTTTTAAATAAATCAAGGGTGCCTAGAAAACAGTAGACATAAAATTTTAGGAAAATCCAGCAAAATTTACTACATTTAAAAATTCCAAAACCCATTTATTTCCAATAAGTTCCAAAGGAGGTACCCTCACATGAACTCCAAACATTATGAAAATTTATACAGAGTTGATTTATACTAAAATATTCATCATTACAAAATTTGACTATATTCCATAAAGGGTACATTTGTAATTTCCTCAAAGTATATATTTGCAATTATTTCCAAATTGAACTAGAGGTACCAAACATATTAATCCATAAATTATGAGAAAAATACTGTGGGTTCACAATGGTATGAAATGTCATCCAGCAAGGTTTCTTGCAATTACAGAAAGTCATCACCCTAAAATTAACCATCCCAAAAATTGCCAATAATATGAATAATTACAATTTGGACCTCCAAAAGTTTTCTAATGGTTCTAATAGAATCTCCATAGATTAATAACATTAAAACTAAGTTGGTGACAGAAGATGGTTGATCATCAAGTATTATTTCTTCCTAAATCCCAAAACCCTAAATATTTACAAAACTACCCAAGGATTTATTACCTAGGTTTGGCAACTCCAAACCCCACCAATTTCTCACAATAGGACCCTATGGTCACCAAGATCATCTCCCCAAAATTTCAAGTCCAACCATTAAGGTTTGACCCCTCTTCCTTCATTGGCCTCTAATTGCACCCCTTTAGGGTTTAACCTAGGGTAGGGGTCAAAACTTCTCCAAATCCACCCAAACTTCTCGTGAGGGTATTATAAGACTCATAGAGCTCAGAGGAGTCCATTACACACCTCTCCAAGGACAAACACTCCCAAGTCCTTCACAAGTCCTAAAGAGCACCCTAAGGCTAACCATTAGGGTTCAAGGGCACACTAAGCCCAAAATCCTGCAAAATTGCTCCTTGGGGTGTCCCATACATCCCAAGTCAGTGACCAAGGTCACCCCTTTCAATCAGTGGGAGGGAGCCCCTCCACACTCCAAAATTAGCTTAAGTTCACTTTTGCCCTAATATAACCCTTAAGCAAACAAAGGTCCAAGGGAAACTCCCTACTTTTCCTAAGTCCAAACTACTCACTATACTGGCCAGGGGTCAGTGAATGACCACCCAAGATCCTACCAACACTTGGTGAGGAGTGGGGTTCTATTGGGTACCTAATTGGGGTGCAAATAGCATTTAGCCCCTTTTTGATTTACTAGGGCATACCTCCTCCAATGGCCACCAAATTTGGACCAAAGGTTGGAATGGGGGAGGGTGATGTGCACCCCAAATATGAAGCCAATTGGCTTTGTGGAAGAGTGGGGGCACTCACCCAAATTTTTGCCTAAACCTAGGGGGCCTAAGGTTGTATTGGTGAATTAACCCACCAAAACAACTCCATAAATTATGATATTTTAACCAGGGACCCTACTTACTCTCTAGGGCCACCCATCCATGTTTGGAAGTGTTTTGAGGTGTTTAGGGCACCTAATTAGGTCCCACAAGGATTATTGAACTTTTCCAAAAACTATGGGGACAAGTTCTCCAATCAATCTGATTTTTGGACATGTGCCACATATATATAAGAGTAGTCTACCCTCCAAATTTCAAGTCATTTGGAGTTCTAGATTGGTGTGGGCATCCAAAACAAGTTCTGGTTATACCTATAGACAGACCTCACCAAAATGAGTGTTGTGCCCTAACCAGGGCTCCAAATCAAGTGATCTCAATTTTGGATTAAACTAGACATCAGGGGCTCCAACTTTGATGTTGGACAAATTTTCCCTAGAGGTCTCTAAGTATTTTTAGCAGAATTAATTATGTGCTGCAGTTTAATCACAGAAAATAAAATATAAAGCTAAGGGGCGCACGAATCTTGACGCAGATCTAACAACGCCTGTTCATCATCCCCGATAGCCAACGGCTAGGATCTGCCGCGCCTGGGCTGCCTTAATTGACGATTTCCCGACCACCTGAGCGCCGCCCCGGCCGACCAACGCCACCACCACCTCCGTTGAGGTGGTGGCCGGCGATGAGCGGTGTTTGCTCGGCCGGAGGTGGCCGGAATCACGATTTGGAAGAGGAAGCCCAACCTGATCGACGGGAGGCTTGGCTGGCTTGATTCCCGGCCAATTGGCCACGAAACGAGCCGCCGGCGATTGGGATCTAATCCTCAGGAGTCAGGGAAGGGAATCAGACCTGTTGATGGGCTTGCCGTCGTGTTGTCCTGGTGTACACCATGGGAGCTCGGGGTGGTTGTGGTGCCATGCCGATTCAAGCCTCCTGAACACGATTCCTTCTGAAAACTTGGGGGTTTCTCTCCTCTCCGGCCTCTGAAGGTGATGGGGGGGGGGGGGGGGGGGGGGGGTCGAATGAAGGTAATGGTGGCTTTAACCACCAATGCCATTAATGGCCCCTTCGAATTCCTCCCAAGGCCGGCCCCCATTCATTCCCCCTGCCTTAATCCCCCTTGGAAACTGCTGGAAACTCCTTGTAATCGGCAGAGGAGATGAATGGAAGAGTCAATGGGGGGGGGGGGGGGAGGCCAAGGGGTGAATCTCCTTAATGGCCATGAATGACCTCTTTCTCTCACCTCAAAAATGGGGAAACCTCCATTTTCTCTCTCCTAATCACCATGGCCGGTTTCTCTACTCTCTCCTGAGTTTAATGGTAGTCTACTTGGGCTGGTTGACCAACCAAATGAGTTATCCCAATAGGATTGGGTTAGGTTTGAGAGATTTGACCTAAATTGGGCAATTTTGACTTTTGGTCAAATTGGCCAATTGGGGGACCCTAGGATGGGGCTTTTGGGTCCATTGGGTTCCAAAATAAGTTTAGAAACTATTGGTGGGGTCAATTTGGTTATATGAGTCTTAGTTGGCCCAATCTAAGCTGATTTGACCAAAACATGCTAAATTGACTTTGGTCAAATTTGGCCCTAGGGTTGACTTTGGTCAATTTGGCCTCTTAGGTTGACCCCAATGGGCCCTTGGTGCCCTAAGGGGGGCCCTAAAGGGTTAGGGATACTATGGTGGGGTCAAAAGGTCAAGTTGAGGCCCTAAAGTTCAACCCTAAGCTTGGTAGATGGAAAATTGCTATTTGCAGACCAAGGAGGTTTCCTCCTTCTTTCCTAAGCTTTCAAGGTCAAATGGCTCTTCCTATGGTTTTTTCATGACCTAGTCATGACAAAACCAACTTAGGGGTCTAGCAGTTTGGGAGATGTTACATAACATATTTATTCAAAATGGTGAAATTGACCAAACGACCTCACAATTGACCCCAGTCGGTCTTGTTAGACTCGTAACAATAGTACAAGTTCAACGAATTTATCCGTTTGCGATTCCGACGTCGTTTGAAGGAGTTTTGACGTTTAAGTCAAATTATGCCGCAAACGCTCCAGGGAGCGTAAAATAGGCAAACGAACTCGGATTTGATCGTGGACTGTTCCGACGGATGCGTATCGGCGAGACGGTCGTAACGAGCCTGTTCAGGACAAATTTTGAGTCCTCTACGGCATTGTGCGAGCGTTTTAGTCAATAATAATAATATCTTTACTATTATTATTATTATCATAATATTAATATATAATATATATATACATAAGATTAGGTTAGGAAGTTTACCTCCCGAGCTCCTCCCTGCTACGACCTGACGGCGGAAACGAAAGCCAAATCTTCCCCCTTCTGGCGATCTCCTCCATCTCCGGCGAAGCCAAGCTCCGACGAGCTCTCCTTTCGGCGTCTCCTCTCCGTGGATCGAGCTCGCCCCTCTCCTCTACATCTCCGACGATGTTCCCTCCGGCGCATCCTCCTCCAACGAGCTCCGACAACTTCTCCGGCAACTCCCTCTCCCGTGAAGCTCCTCCACCTCTAACTCTCTCGGATCCACATATCTTTCTCCTCTTCTTCCCCACCAAATCGATCATTTCTTTCTATCAAAGGGCACTTTTATTTCTGATGTTAAGGTTGCGGTTGGCAAAGCTTGGGTTTGAGCTGCGTATTGTGGAGTTATTGTTGACAGGCTGGATCGGTGATTTGGATATCACTGTAAGCTTTTCTTCTTCCTTTGCCCCTCTGAACTCCTATTTTCTGGGGATTTATTTCAGTTCTATAGTACTGTTGGTCGGCTGGTTAAAGCTCCTGTTAAGAGTTTGAGTTATTAAGTACAGTAATCTGGCGATCAAATCTTCCAGGTCTTAATAAGGCAGTATCTAGTACATCTGGCCTATTAGTAGCAGCAATAATTATTACTCCTTCATTATCTTCAAATCCGTCCATTTCCACTAGCATTTGGTTTAAAGTTTGTTCCCGTTCATCATTACCTCCTCACATACCAATACCTCTATGGCGTCCTACTGCATCTATTTCATCAATAAAAATTATACAGGGAGCATTTCGCTTACCTTGCTCAAACATGTCTCTTACCCGGCTTGCTCGGGTTTTACTCTTACCGTCTGCTGCTTTGCTTCAGAATTTCTGTCCCTTTTATTTTGATGGTGGTTGTCGTGATTCCTCCTGGAGAGGGCGATTTCTGTTTCTAGTATGGTTTGTTCTCAGTTCTATTTTCATAGGCTATGATTCGGTTGCTAATATGTGAGGGTTACTTGGTTACGCATCTGCTCCTCTTATATTGGTTTTCAAAATGGGAAATTACGGCTTTTTCCTTATAGGGCCGGATGCTATTTATTTGGTTATGTTGGTTGATTTCTGCAGTTCCAGTTAACTGTTTTGCTCAATTCTTGTTGGCCGGCTGCTTGTTCTCTTGTCCTATAGGCTATTTTGACTAAATCAGCACTTTAGTTGTTGCTGTTTATTTGAAATTCTGCAGTCCCTTAAGGGAGGGCTGTTTGGCTGCCCTTATGCAGTCCATATTTTCTTTGTGTTATTTCCCTTTTTAGTTTGGGTAATGCTGACTGATTACATGTTGTATATTTTTGTGGATCAGGACCCTTTAATCAGTCTTGGCCAACTGCCGCCATGCCGCGGAGGAGACAACCGCGAACGTCGGCCGGAAATCAGGTGACTTCCTCCCCTCTCCCTTGGTGCTAGATCTTTAGATCTGAATATTAGGAGAGACATTGAACTCAAAAGAGTTTGATCCAGTGAGTTTCTTGAAGTTTTGTAGGAAGAGACCACACTAGAACTTTCGTTCTAGGGCGCCGTTCGCCATGCTATTATCTTCAATCAACTCCTCTCTTCAATACGAAGATTTAGAGTTTGATTTCGTAAAGACTGGTGGTCTGTTGAGGGTGTATGTGAGTAGAGAAGGTGAAATGTTATTGGTATGTGCTGGAGGAAGAAGATGAACAGATGTTGTTCATCTGTCTTGAGTTTCGAGCTTCCTCCACTCTCCCTTGGTGCTAGTTTCTTAGATCAAACTAGGCGAGATGTCAAACTCAATTGAATTGATGTGAGAGCAAGCCATGGAGGGATGGCTGAAATCTGTGTTCTGTTTATTTATTCCGGTCACCTCTGGTCACTGATTCGCCGCCCGTCGATGCAACTCATATACGAGAAAGGGGGCGGTGGTATTGGATGGTCGGACGGGAAGTAAGGTGGCTGATGTGGGAGATTTTATAGACTCCAGGTCGGGCAATTCAAAGACCCAGGCTGGAGGTAGAAGATGACCAGACATTGTTCGGTCGACACTTAGATCCGTGTAGTTTATATTAGTTATTGGTAAACAATATGTTTAGCGCGCGGCGAGGTAGGCATACAGATTCATATTAACTTGGTGATTTACCTTGTTTTGTTTATCGGAAGATGTTTGGAATTGGTAGATAAATGATTGAGGACAATGTGGACATCCCTCTTAAAGTTCATAATTTTCGGATATAGGCTTGCTATGATTTGTCAATATTAGGTTATAAAATTATTGTGCTGTAAGTAGCTATCATGATTATTCCGAATGAGCTGGGATACGGTGTAAACACTCAAGATGCTAACACTGACGTGTAGTAGAAGTTTTAGAAGTCTTTGGTTTGATACAGCCATTTGATTGATCACTTGTTTGATGACGCTCTAGGACAATAAATATGTGCATGAAACTTTAGGCAAGTTGTGATTTGAATGGTGCTCCTAATTGCATTATATGTAAAGGTTATTATTATGATTCTAAATATTGGGGCAAATTATGTAATGAACCTAAAACTTGCTAGTTGGAGGTCGTTTGTACATGTTCTCATGATGGTAAGACATGACTTGACTGTACTCGTAGAAATAGGATACTTAACCGTCTACTTCATGGTTGATTTTTCAATGATATGAGACTTGTAAATATCAGTGTTTATGATCAGCTTTTTATACACTCCTACCAGTCAACTAATGTTAACTATAAGACATGCGAGTTACCACTAATGTGGAGGATTATATTTAAATGACGTCGGGGTATGCACCTGAGGATCATGCTGGTCGAGATGTGTCGTTAGATGAATAACTACATTGTAACACCACTCTTTTTTTTACCCAAGTGTTCGGATGTGATGAACGATTGATGGCGTAGTATGTATTAACATTTAAATATATATGTGTTGAATCTAACAGGGTTGGATGAGAAACAACCCTTGAGTAAAAGCCGAGCTTAGTTTTATAATATCATGATAGTCTTCTGGTAATAATCTTCAGTCAATTAGATGAATATTTGCAGTACCTTCCCTTATGTGGTTCATATAACTCATTTGGTCTGCGAATAGTACAACGGTAGAATGGAGATAACTTGTAGACCA
This sequence comes from Dactylorhiza incarnata, assembly GCA_033032865.1. Classification (NCBI taxonomy): domain Eukaryota; kingdom Viridiplantae; phylum Streptophyta; class Magnoliopsida; order Asparagales; family Orchidaceae; genus Dactylorhiza; species Dactylorhiza incarnata. The sequence continues at coordinate 2,972,190 of JAWHQI010000154.1, read as the reverse complement.
TTAGGCGGGAATGGGAGGTAGTTGGTGTACATGATTTGGATGAAGAGGTTGAGGACACCAAAAAGGAGCTTAGGTGATGAGAGAGTGCTTGGTGAGCTATGGGTAAGGCTGTGCTCGGGAGTGACGAAAGATCGTCTTCCCCTTAGAGGGTCATAAAGCACTGAGGTTTAATCCAAGTGAGATGATAAGAGGGTAATCCTATGGGTGGATACCAATAATACTAAGTTCCTTGAGAAAGGGAACTTTGGGGGTGTCATCCCATTGTAGTTCCTAGTACCGTAGCGAGCCCCTTACAGGGTAACCCTCGGGAAGTCCAAGATTAACCCTAAATTGCAATAACATTTAAAGTAGGCAAGAGTAGCCATAGTAGGGTAAGATTGGATTTATGTATCTCCTCCCAGTTGCGGGAGTGGCAGGATTGTGGTGCTCGGTTAGACGAGCGGGAACCTCGAGGGGATGATTATCCCGGTAACCTTCTCAGAAATGTGGCAGGTCTTCGGTACTAGGCGGGTGTGTAGGGGTCTAAGGGGCCAGCTTGGCTGCGTGTCGGGACGACAGTTCCCCGAAGACACCTCTCACTTGGCTCACAGTCTGGTGGACTCCAGCAAAGAGTACGCAGAGCTCCGCGGTTGTTTAGCGTTGAGGCGTACCAGCGGTCTAGGCCTGGTAGAGTGTATACCCGCCTAGGAGTGGACAGCCCGATCCGCTACCACCGTGTGTCACAGCGGTTGGTACCCGAGAGGTTGGCTTCCTCTCAAATAGAGGGAACTACAAAGGTCTGTGTGCACAGAGTCGTGTGTGTGAGTTCATTGCATAATCATTCATAGCATAAGCATAACAAACGCACTTGCAGATCCTCATCATATAAATTAGTATGGGCTCTTTTATATTATGAGTTATATGTACAACCCGTATTCGCCGAGTGGGCCCCTCAAGCCAAGGTCAGCCAGATCATTCGCCCCGGCTAGGAGGTGGAAGTACCCCCGGGTCGGTGGGGGTAAGCTGTGGAAGAGAAGGAGCTAGGCGAGTGGTGCCCTAACGGACCACTCGCCCGGAAGCGTGGGCATTCGCCCAGCTAAGCGGGTGCCCAGCGAATGGTGCCCTCACGGACCACTCGCCCAAAAGGATTTGAGTGGGAAATGACCCTAATACCCCTGGTGGGCTGCAAATAGCCCTTCGGAACAGCGGAGTTAGGCTGTTAGCAGACCAATTTGGGGTGCTGTTAGTAAAATTAAAAGGCGGATTCATGTTATTTGCAGACCAGCCTAAAAAAATCTATAAATAGACCCTTAAGGGCACCTTGGAGGAGATCCGATTTTAGAGAATCCTCTCCTCCAGGCTAGTTTTTGGTCGGCTGCTAGTGCCCTCCAAGGTGCCCGGTTGAGCTCTGGTTTGGGAGGGGAAGCTCTCTAAGATCTTCCGGGTGTGCGACGGGACCTCCTCGCTTCAGCCTTGGGTCTATTCATATTCTCACATCCACCGTCCAGAGAGTCTAGTGAGGGAGAAGTAAGCATCGGCTACACCCCCAATGGGTCCGAACTCAAGAGACCTGTTGCAGGTTTCAACATTTTTGGTGCGGTGAGCGTGGACCGTAGCCGGTGAAGGAAAATCTTGAATTAGGTTCGATGACAGGAGATGGGGGGAATGGTTCTGACTCAGGTCACTCGCAGCCACCCGCGACAAGAGAGTGGCTGGAGATGTTTGAGAGGTTCAAGCGAGAAGTCCTGCAGACAGTTCTCGCAGCAAGGAGCGAGTGCGAGACCCCGGCAGTCCCCGTGGTTCCACCCCTGCAGATCGGCGAGAACGCACCGGGGCAGCGGCCGGGGAAGGAGGTGCCAGCAGAAGGAAGTGCGCGAGATCTTCCGGGGCGGCAGCTGTTCAGCAGTCCGGCGAGTGCTGAGGTGTGCGAGTTGGGTCCACGCGAGAAGACCATTCGCCGAGCAGGGGAAGGGAGCCCCTTTTGCGAGATGATCCTCTCAGCCCCAGTGCCAGAGGGGTTTCGTGGGCCGGAGATGTCCTACTACACCGGCAAGGAGGATCCAGTCGTGCACCTGCAGTGGTTTGAGGACATGACATCAATCCTTCCCATGTCGGATGCTTTTCAATGCCGACTCTTCGCAACCACCCTGAAGGAGAAAGCAAGGGACTGGTTCCACCAGCTTTCCGCGGGTTCCATCTACACGTTTGATGATCTGCGCCGAGGCTTTCGGCTGCGCTTCTCGACGTCAAAAAAGAGGAAGAAGGATGTGGAGGCTCTCTTCAAGATCAGGCAGAGGGAGGGAGAGTCCCTGGCACATTACGTGGATAGGTTCCAGGAGGAGATACACCTCGTGCAGGAGGTGCCGGGATTCGCCCTCCAGATGGCGTTCATCGTAGGGTTGCGAGATGGGTTCTTCAAGATGGACCTGAAAAGAAGGCCTCCTTCATCCTTTGAAGAATTGATGGAGCGAGCAGCAGAAGAGATTGAAGGGGAGGCGGCCAACCCAGAGTTCTACAGGAAGTTGGCAAAAATGAGCGAGCCCGAGGTGAGGCAGCAAGAAGGAAGAAGGCGAGATGAACCCAGGGGTCAAGGGTTCGAAAGACCGCCTCGGAATTGGAGGAATCAGGAGCCCAACAACAGGTTGGGCTGGCGGCACCAGGAAGGACCGGCGAGAGGTCAGGAAGAGGGGTACCAAGGAAGAGAAGCGGGAGGAATGAATCCGGGGTGGAGGCAGGGTCCCAGACCCCCTCACCCCCCAAGGGAACAAGCTATGGCAGTAGGCCGAGGAAGAGGAGGCAGAGGAGCAAGAGGAGGTAGAGGAAGAGCAGGAAGAGGGGGCAGGGTGGCGTTGCCTTATTGTGACTTTCACCAGGAAGAAGGTCACGCGACCGCCACCTGCCCAGAATTCTTGGAGATGAGAGAGAGAGGTCAGCCACGGCGGCAGCAGGCCAGGATCGAGGAAATGCTCCCGGAGGCGGAAGAAGACCAATGCGAGGACAGGGCGGATACAGGAACCAGGGGTGGAATCGGGGTGATTTATGGAGGGGTTGGGATAGAGGCCTCTCGCAAGAGGAGCTTCCAGGCGATGTTCCGTAGGGACGTCGCGTCGACTTCCCAGACCCCACCCCCCTCGGAGAAGCTCACCTTCTCCTCGGAAGACATGCCAGATTATGAGGATCCGTTCTGCGACGCTCTGGTGATTCAGACGGCGATTGAAAATTTCACGGTCTCCCGGATCCTGGTGGATAACGGGAGCTCAGTGAACGTGATCTTCAAGAAGGCCTTCGACGCAATGGAGGTGGAAAAGAAGAGGGTGCAGGCCTCCGATGGACCGCTGTTTGGTTTCTCAGGAGAGCGGAAGGAGGTCGAGGGAGGTGTTGGTCTCCAGGTGACGCTAGGAGGAGTCCCAAGAAACTGCCGGTTCGTCATTGTGGACGCTCCAAGCAGCTATAACGCCATTTTCGGACGCCCCCTCATCAGCGCCTTCCGGTGCGTGCCCTCATCGTACCATCAGTGCTTAAAGCTCCATAGTGGAGGAGTCCAGGTCCGCGTCCGAGGAGATGCTAAGGTGGCGAGGCAGTGCTATGTGACTGCCGTCAACACCATCTCTTGGATGGCGGATGCTAAGAAGATGGATGAGGAGATGGCGAGGCCGGAGGGGCCAGGAGAAGAAGTGGGGAAGAGAGAGGTAGGGGGAGAGGGCGATGCCCGAGAGGAGAATATGGAGGTCGCTCAGGAGGAGCAGGAGGTCGAGCCGGTGGAGGCGGAAGGAGTCGCAGAGGAAGAGGCCCGGGTAGAAGGGCAAAAAGCAAAGGGCCAATGGGAAGATCCAGCCCGGCTCGAGGCGGCAGAAGAGGTGGTGGAGATGGAGGTCCTCACCCAGGAGGGGAGGGTGAAAGAGGTGCGGATCAGCGGGGGCCTCGGCCCGGAGGACAGGGTGAAGATGCTGGAGTGCATCCAGAGGAACGTGGATGTCTTCGCATGGAGCGCAGCTGATATGCCAGGCATCGAGGTGGACGTGGCTTGCCATCGTCTCAACCTCGATCCAGAAGCCCATCCCATCCGGCAAAAGAGAAGGACCTTCGCCAGCAAGCTCGAAGGACCCATCCGCGAGGAGGTGGCAAAACTCCTCGAAGCAGGTTTTGTATCGGAGATCCAGTACCCAGGCTGGGTCTCCAACGTCGTAATGGTAAAAAAGGCCGATGGCCGCTGGCGTATGTGTGTGGATTTTTCATTGTTAAATAAGGCCTGCCCTAAGGATTGCTATCCCTTGCCTCGGATCGACGCGCTGGTTGACTCAGCCGTCGGTTTTTCTGTGATTAGTTTTTTGGATGCTTTTTCAGGTTATCACCAGATCAGGATGCACCCCCTAGACGTCAAAGACGTCTCGTTCATCACCAGGGAGGGATGCTACTGCTATAAGATGATGCCCTTCAGGTTGAAAAATGCAGGAGCAACCTACTAGAAGATGATGGACCGGGTATTTAGGAAGCAAAGGGGAAGGAACCTGGAGGTCTACGTGGATGACCTTATGGTGAAGAGCAAGTGCGTGAACTCTCACATCCAGGACCTCGAGGAGACCTTCGCCACCCTACGCAAGTACAAGATGCGCCTGAACCCCCTGAAGTGTGTGTTCGGGGCCAGTAAGGGGAAATTCCTGGGGCATCTTCTCACCCCTTGGGGGGTAGAACCTAACCCGGACAAGGTTAAGGCCATAATGGAGCTGGGGTCTCCACGGAACGCCAAGGAAGTTCAGCGCTTGACCGGGAGACTCGCGGGGCTGAGCAGATTTCTCTCCCGAGCCGGGGAGAAATGCTCCCCCTTTTTTAGAACATTGCGAGGTAACCAGAAGTTTGAATGGACAAAAGAATGCGAGGAGGCCTTCCAGGCCTTGAAGAGCCAACTCACCAAGGCTCCACTGCTCCAAGGTCCCAAAGAGGGGGAGGATCTATATCTATATCTCGGGGTCGGGACAGAGGCCGTAAGCTCCGTCCTGGTTCGGGAGGAAGGCAAGAAGCAGCTGCCCGTCTACTACGTGAGCAGGGTCCTGAGGGAAGCAGAGCTCAGATACCCGATTTTGGAGAAGTTGGTCTTTGCTCTGGTCGTCGCAGCAAGGAAGCTCAGGCCATACTTCCAGGCCCATTCAATTCAAGTAGTGACGGACCACCCTCTCCGCCAGATCTTCGAAGGAGTGAAGCATTCAGGAAGGCTCGCAAAATGGTCGATAGAGCTAAGTGAATTCAACATTACCTTCGTCCCCCGACTATCCATGAAGACGCAGGTGGTGGCTGATTTCATGACAGATTACGTGGCCGAGATGAAGGAAGATGGAGCCCCTCGTCACGTTCCGTGGAAGCTGCTGGTGGACGGGGCTTCGGGGAAGAAATCACTCGGAGGAGGGGTGGTGCTAGAGAGTCCCCAAGGAGCAAAGATCGAGCAGACACTAGTGATACACTTCCCAATCACCAACAACCAGGCGGAGTATGAGGCGGTGATCGCCGGTCTACGGTTGGCCCAGGAGCTCGGAGTCCATGACGTGGAGGTCCTCACTGACTCAATGGTAATAGCCTCTCAGATCAGGGGAGAGTTCGAGACGAGGGAGCCGGCGCTCATAAGGTACTTGGCCAAAGTGAGAGGTCTCATGGGAACGTTCAAAACTTTCTCCATCCGGCACGTCCCTCGGGAGGAGAGCACCCCGGCGGATCGGTTGGCCAAATCCGGTCCTCGAGCCGGGGGGACCCTGACGGACCTATTCCGCCCTTCGATTGAGGAGGGAGAACTCATGGAAGTAGAGAAGAGGCCCTCCTGGAAGGATCCCTTCGTCACCTTCCTTGCGACAGGAAAGTTTCCGGAGGAGGTTCCGGACCAGAGGCGCTTCCGATATAAGTCCGCCTACTACGTGCTCCACGAGGGGGACTTGTATCGGAAGACCCTCTCGGGCCTCCTGGCCCGATGCATTTCAGAGGAGGAGGTCCCAAGGATCTTGGAAGAAGTCCACTCCGGCGAGTGCGGCAGCCACTCGGGGAGCAGGATGTTGGAGGCAAGAATAATGAGGCAGGGGTACTTCTGGCCAACCCTAAGTAAAGACGCGGCAGCCTTCGCCAAGAGGTGCCAGAAGTGCCAAATGTTCGCCCCGCTTCAGCTCATGCCAGCTCAGAGGCTAAAGAGTATCACGACGCTCATTGATCTTGTAAGTATCATACCAAATCCCATCAATCGAATCATTTTTTCGAGAAATACGAGCTGGCCATTCGCCATATGGGGGATGGATCTGGTAGGACCCTTCCCCCAGGCTAGTGGGCAGAGGAGGTTTCTCCTAGTAATGATTGACTACTTCTCAAAGTGGTTGAAGGTCAAGGCGTTGGCTAAGGTCACCTCCCAGGTAATCCGCAACTTCGTATGGGGGGAGATCATTTGTCGACATGGGCTTCCACAGGCCATAGTCACGGATAATGGTCCGCAGTTCGCAAGTGAGGAATTCATCAGCTTCTGTGGCCAGCTGGGGATAGACCTCAGGTTTGCATCCGTTCACCATCCCAGGAGCAACGGGCAGGTGGAGGCTGCAAACAAGGTCATTGTGAACCTGCTCAAGAAGAAGGTGGAAAATCTGAAGGGCAATTGGGTGGAACAGCTTCCATCGGTCTTGTGGGCCCTAAGAACTACCCCCAACACCGCCACGGGAGAGACCCCTTTCAAGCTCTCTCACGGCTGCGAGGCCGTCATCCCCATAGAGTTCGAAGTTATGACACCACGGGTAAAGGCCGCCGCAAGCGGAGAGGAAGATTGGAGAGCCGAAAACGAGGTGGAGTTGCGGCTCTCCCTCGACCTCATCGAAGAAGCCCGAGACCTGGCAGCCATTCGCCAAGAAGAGGTCAAGCGGCGGATGGCCAAGTATTTCGATAAGCACGTCAGGGTCAAGCAGTTCGAGAAGGGAGATCTGGTGCTCAAGAAGGTCGACGCGGCCGGAAGATCCGCCGCGGTGGGAAAACTCAACCCCAACTAGGAAGGCCCCTATGTCGTGGAAGAGGCATTAAAGTCTGGGGGGGTATCGCCTTCAGAATGTGGAGGGCCAACCTCTCAGCCACACATGGAGTGATGACGATCTTAAACGTTTCTATCCCTGAAATTATGTAATAAAAATGTTTTGTTTAATATGTTTGAGATTGATACTGCAGCTTGTAGGAAAAACCCCGAACGCTCCAAAAGTGGCCCCGAGCAGACCCACTGTCCAGGCTCTCATCTAGCTGGCAGGTCCGAAGGCTCACTCGGAGGCAGGTTCTATGTGAAAGAAAAGAAGGCCCCGAGCAGACCCGCTGTCCAGTCTCTCATCTAGCTGGCAGGTCCGAAGGCTCACTCGGAGGCAGGTTCTATGTGAAAGAAAAGAAGGCCCCGAGCAGACCCGCTGTCCAGGCTCTCACCTAGCTGGAAGGTCCGAAGGCTCACTCGGAGGCAGGTTCTATGTGAAAGAAAAGAAGGCCCCGAGCAGACCCGCTGTCCAGGCTCTCATCTAGCTGGCAGGTCCGAAGGCTCACTCGGAGGCAGGTTCTATGTGAAAGAAAAGAAGGCCCCGAGCAGACCCGCTGTCTAGGCTCTCATCTAGCTGGCAGGTCCGAAGGCTCACTCGGAGGCAGGTTCTATGTGAAAGAAAAGAAGGCCCCGAGCAGACCCGCTGTCCAGGCGCTCATCTAGCTGGCAGGTCCGAAGGCTCACTCGGAGGCAGGTTCTATGTGAAAGAAAAGAAGGCCCCGAGCAGACCCGCTGTCCAGGCTCTCACCTAGCTGGCAGCTCCGAAGGCTCACTCGGAGGCAGGTTCTATGTGAAAGAAAAGAAGGCCCCGAGCAGACCCGCTGTCCAGGCTCTCATCTAGCTGGCAGGTCCGAAGGCTCACTCGGAGGCAGGTTCTATGTGAAAGAAAAGAAGGCCCCGAGCAGACCCGGTGTCCAGGCTCTCACCTAGCTGGCAGGTCCGAAGGCTCACTCAGAGGCAGGTTCTATGTGAAAGAAAAGAAGGCCCCGAGCAGACCCGCTGTCCAGGCTCTCATCTAGCTGGCAGGTCCGAAGGCTTACTCGGAGGCAGGTTCTATGTGAAAGAAAAGAAGGCCTCGAGCAGACCCGCTGTCCAGGCTCTCATCTAGCTGGCAGGTCCGAAGGCTCACTCGGAGGCAGGTTCTATGTGAAAGAAAAGAAGGCCCCGAGCAGACCCGCTGTCCAGGCTCTCACCTAGCTGGCAGGTCCGAAGGCTCACTGATAACTTCCCAAAAAGAAATTATCTAACTCTTTATTTTGACTTATTATGTTATTATAAATGAGAAAAAAAGATTAAAATGTATATAAAATATAAATAAATTCATGTTTATTTCAATTATGGATTATTTGATTGAAATTATATGTTTTCTTATTAGAAATGCCGAAGAAATCGAGTTGGAGAAGAAAAGCTGGATTTAAATATTTTGTCTGGTTAAAGTTGTTATAACATCCAGTTTTGGATGTTATAACAAATCTGTGCAGAATTAAAAATTTGAAGTCCGAATTTTGAACAAAAAAATCAATTATGGAGGGATGTGTCTCTTGGGGGCTGCTCGTTTTTAAAGAGGGAAATAACCACCATCAGCATACACGAAATTGGAGAGGAAAAAGTGGAGAGCAAGGAGAAAAGAAGAACTAGGGTTTGCGAAAATCCTAGTGGAGAAGAAAAAATCCGGGCTAGATCTTCAACGGACCGTGCGCATCTTGGAGTGAAATTTCCTGCATCTTTTGATTCTATTAAGCATGTCTAGTAAGATCTTTCTTATTTGGTTTCATCCCTCTATCATGAACTAATCTCATAGATCTTGTGTGTTGTTAGTACTTTGTTTGTAGTGATGGTTTGTTTCTAATTTTCTTATGAATGTTTGGATATTATCTTTATTGAATTCATGATTTTACTCTTGGAAAGTTTGGCTTAAGTTCATCTTTAATTTGCTTGGCAAGATTCGAGAGAGGAGTCAGGCTAGATGATTGCTTTATATTATGCGGCAAGATTCTAGAGAGGAGTCGCGTAAATCTTTAACCAAATTTCCGTTTTTATACTACACTGCGAGATTCGAGAGAGGAGCGGTGAAAGTGTGTCATGCATTTCAATATAGTATAAAGGTAGAAAGAGATTTCATCTTTTGCTAGCAACTATGATTTGTGAATTTATTTTAATCTCTTCCATCTAAGTTAGAGATAACTAGGTGATTTAGAGTAAAGGATTTCAGAGATCGAGAGATAATGAAATTCACTTTTAAATTGTTGCAAGATAATTAATCAAGCATTTCATAAAATTCCATCATAGAAAACATCACCATGAGCAAAGGAAAACAATACACAAGATTATTTCTCCAACTGAACTTTCTCCAAGTAGTTTGAATAGAATCCTTTTAAGTAAGCTTTTTAGTTTTATTATTAGTATTAAGTGATAATCATTATAAACTCAATCTTATTACTCAACTTGAATTTAAAGAAAAGGTGGAGCTAGTATTTGCGAGCACTAAATTAATCATTTCTCCGAGGGAACGATCTTTTCTCACTTTATATTACTTGATTCGACACGTGCACTTGCGTTAAAACGTAAATCTATTTTGGGCGTATTAAGTTTTTGGCGCCGTTGCCGGGGAAGTGCAACAATTTAGTGATTCTTTTCTTGCAATATTAGTAAACCCTAAGTATTTAGAGCTCAAGTTTTTTTTGTTTTTTTTGAGAAATTAATTGTGAAGTTTTCTTTATAATTCTCTTTTCATTGTTAGTTTAAATTTTCTAAGCGGGTCTCCATAGTGATTTTGTATTTGTACGGCTAGTTTATGCATAATTTTAATTTGTGAATCCACACATGCATCATCATGTTTTCTTACTCTCAATGTCGATGGTGCGGGTCTTATAATCATAATGGTGATGATTGTTATATAGGAGACCATGATTATACGTCATATGACTCACCTTACGAAGCACCAATATCATATGATATGTCATGTGGCGAGTCTAGTTTTTATAATTATGCACCTCCACAACAAGTATCATTCCCTTATTTCAGCACGACCCCTCAAAGGTTGCAAAGAAGTAGGGAACAATGCATATTTTGTCATAGCACCGACCACATATTAAAAGAGTGCGCTGCATTTCAACGTAAAAGGGAGGAAGAGAATGAACGGTATATTGAAATTAGTCTATCTGCTTATCCACCTTGTCTACGAGGGGCTATTGCGGGTTCTCTCCGTACACATGACGTTCCTTCTACCTCTGATGATCCATACACAATACCGTATATTGAGATTAGTCTATCTGCTTATCCACCTTGTCTACGAGGTGCTATCGCGGATTCTCTCTGTACGCATGACGTTCCTTCTACTTCTGATGATCTATGCACAGTACCACCTTGTCTACGAGGGAGTATTACGGATTTTCCTTCTGATGATTTGTGCAATGACATGGTTGTGCCTCCTTTACACATGCAATCATCATCTCTTTCGGATTTACCCCACGAGGAACCAATCCACATGTTCTCTGATATTGCGGTTGACGCAGTTTCTCCTTTGCATAAACTTTCTACACTTATTTCCACCGATCCTGTTTTAGCCATCCAGCAGAGCGAGGTTATAGAGATTGTAGTCGAGTCGCAAAAGTTTGACGAGGACATCTCACTAGTTGAGGAAGTATCCACTTCTTTGGTTATTGATGATTCCCATGTTGCTTGCATGACTCCTATACCCTTTGATATCTCTTGCCCCACCTTGGATATTGATAACGATGAACAAGATTTGGAGCCTGTTGAGAGTGAGACCGGGACCATTCTCCCACATTTTAATTATTTATGTCTTTCTTCTTGTTTATTTCCTGAACCTTTTTCTCCATCTAAGCATATGCATGTTGATGAGATGAGTGAGGAGCAGATGTCCTGCTCCTCTTACTTTCTATTTCCCTTACCTATGAAGTTCATGTATTATTATTTAGGAGAGGGAGTAACTGTGTTATCTCCGTATCGGTACCCGTTACCGCAACGGATATTAAGGCAGTTACCTGTTCACTTTATCTTTCACAGGCCAATAATCTGAAATATTTTTAAGACTTGAATAAGTCATGCTGGAGAGACAATAAACCCAGTAGTTATCTTATTTATCCTGCAATTTTATTTTTCCAAGTCTAGTTTAATTAGTTTAATTTTTTTTATTTGTCTATTTTGCTTGGTTGGAGGCAACCCATCTAACATGAAATAATTAAAATTTATATGCTTGTAACTTAGTGAAAGATATGTGAGTGAGTGAGGGAAAACACAAGATGTTGATCAACAAGGAACAGAAGAAAAGGCAAAAATTCGGCTAAAAAAGGGAATAAATGAAAGTAGGCTGAAAATTTTTTCTAAGTAAAATTCGTCTAAGGCAATTGTTACAACAACGAAATTTAATTGTTACAACAATTTCACTGCTGCACATAATTGTTACAACAACTGAACATAATTGTTACAACAATTTCACTGCTGCACATATCTGTTACAGCAACTGAAAATAATTGTTACAACATTTTCACTGTTGCACGTAAATGTTAACTTTTCTTCATGAATTCCGCAACTCGGCGGTTTAGCCCCAGTTCAAATGAACCGGCACTTATGCATCCTTGTTATAATATCGTCTTTGATGTTAGTCGTAATGCATCCTTGTGGCGTTGGTTCTATTCTAACTTGCACTACACTATCTTATTCTACTCTTTATTATTAGATGTTTATTAGTGCTTGGTGCAATTTGGTGAATCTTGAGGATAGATTATTATGGTTAATGATTATTGATATTTATTTGGATGATATTTAGTATGAGTTGTTGATTAATGATTCATGATAAAATGTGATTATGATTGATGATATTTGAGTTCAATATTGATGAGCTATAATATATTTTATGCTTACATATCTATGCACTCTAGACATTTTGAGTATGCAGGCCCTATTGTTATGATTAAGTGTGAAGGTGGGAGTCACATGGGAGCATACATATAAAGTCTTGAACATCCTTTCCATCAAATTCAATTCAGGGGAGCTTCCTATTTCAATTTTTGATTTCTCCTTATAATTGTGTTTTGCTTCATTCCAAAATTTGCATGATATAGTCTCTTTGCTAGGGACTAGCAAAGGATCTAAGTGTGGAGGTGGGGGTATGATAACCCCTACCACTTGAGTGAAGATTAAATTAACCGAGCATGAATTTCATGATCTTAATTTTTGTTTTTATTGATCAATGAGTTACTGTAGTATTCACTGATAATTAACTGGTATGGCTAAACAATCGTAAGAGTTCAATTCATGAATTTGAAGTTAGTAAGATTTTTTTTGATAATGCTCATTTAGGCAATTATTTTATGCACAAAATTTTTGTTTACGACCAAGGCAATTTTTTTATATTGACTTCTGCAAATAACAGGGAGGGGTGAGCAAGAACTGAGTTAACGATGTAAGTCAAGATACGAGTTTAGGAAGTTAATCCATTTCGAGCATCCACTAAATACTTTGAGCCTTATCCTTACCACTTTGATCTACATTATTCCATGCTTAATTAGATTCCCTATATTCCTACTAGTTGTATCTTATTAAGTTAATCATTTATGGGTGTTTAATTTTAAAAAAAATGAAAATGGTTAAATTTCATAGTGATATGTGGCCTAGGTATTTGTATACATACTTGGAATGATCCCAACTGTGATATATATTTAAAAAAAGAAAAAAAAACATCATAGTGATATGCGGCCTAGGTATGTACACTTTTACTTGGAATGATCCCTACTATGAAAAGAAAAAAAAATTATAAATGTTGATAAACCCCATAATATGGTAAACTTATTAAGATCACTAACAAGGGAATGTCATTCTACTATCAAAGTTATCCAAAAATGTCAAACCAAACCAAAGTCATTCTGATTTTCAATTGAACTACTAACTCGTATGGAGACTAAAATCAATAGCTTAGCATATTTTTATCCTTTCCAATAAATGCAGAGGTTCAATAAGAAATATTGCATGGAAGTAAATTCATTTTCAGCACTCATCGCACTAAAATTCTTATTTGAGCTTATCTTTTATCAAACTAATGGATTTGTGAATGATTGAACTCTTGTTGATTGTAGGCTTATCAATTGAGTAAAGCGAATTTCTATAGTACGCTTTGATTAATTTTTTTTTACAAGGATGAGAGATCATTTGAATTTATGTTTTGTTATTAGTTCTTCATTCAAGTCAGTAATTTGAATGATCTTTGCTAGGGACTAGCAAATGTTTAAGTGTGGAGGTGTGATAACTTCCCAAAAGGAAATTATCTAACTCTTTATTTTGACTTATTATGTTATTATAAATGAGAAAAAAGATTAAAATGTATATAAAATATAAATAAATTCATGTTTATTTCAATTATGGATTATTTGATTGAAATTATATGTTTTCTTATTAGAAATGCCGAAGAAATCGAGTTGGAGAAGAAAAGCTGGATTTAAATATTTTGGCTGGTTAAAGTTGTTATAACATCCAGTTTTGGATGTTATAACAAATCTGTGCAGAATTAAAAATTTGAAGTCCGAATTTTGAACAAAAAAATCAATTATGGAGGGATGTGTCTCTTGGGGGCTGCTCGTTTTTAAAGAGGGAAATAACCACCATCAGCATACACGAAATTGGAGAGGAAAAAGTGGAGAGCAAGGAGAAAAGAAGAACTAGGGTTTGCGAAAATCCTAGTGGAGAAGAAGAAATCCGGGCTAGATCTTCAACGGACCGTGCGCATCTTGGAGTGAAATTTCCTGCATCTTTTGATTCTATTAAGCATGTCTAGTAAGATCTTTCTTATTTGGTTTCATCCCTCTATCATGAACTAATCTCATAGATCTTGTGTGTTGTTAGTACTTTGTTTGTAGTGATGGTTTGTTTCTAATTTTCTTATGAATGTTTGGATATTATCTTTATTGAATTCATGATTTTACTCTTGGAAAGTTTGGCTTAAGTTCATCTTTAATTTGCTTGGCAAGATTCGAGAGAGGAGTCAGGCTAGATGATTGATTTATATTATGCGGCAAGATTCGAGAGAGGAGTCGCGTAAATCTTTAACCAAATTTCCGTTTTTATACTACACTGCGAGATTCGAGAGAGGAGCGGTGAAAGTGTGTCATGCATTTCAATATAGTATAAAGGTAGAAAGAGATTTCATCTTTTGCTAGCAACTATGATTTGTGAATTTATTTTAATCTCTTCCATCTAAGTTAGAGATAACTAGGTGATTTAGAGTAAAGGATTTCAGAGATCGAGAGATAATGAAATTCACTTTTAAATTGTTGCAAGATAATTAATCAAGCATTTCATAAAATTCCATCATAGAAAACATCACCATGAGCAAAGGAAAACAATACACAAGATTATTTCTCCAACTGAACTTTCTCCAAGTAGTTTGAATAGAATCCTTTTAAGTAAGCTTTTTAGTTTTATTATTAGTATTAAGTGATAATCATTATAAACTCAATCTTATTACTCAACTTGAATTTAAAGAAAAGGTGGAGCTAGTATTTGCGAGCACTAAATTAATCATTTCTCCGAGGGAACGATCTTTTCTCACTTTATATTACTTGATTCGACACGTGCACTTGCGTTAAAATGTAAATCTATTTTGGGCGTATCACTCACTCGGAGGCAGGTTCTATGTGAAAGAAAAGAAGGCCCCGAGCAGACCCACTGTCCAGATCTCATCTAGCTGGCAGGTCCGAAGGCTCACTCGGAGGCAGGTTCTATGTGAAAGAAAAGAAGGCCCCGAGCAGACCCGTTGTCCAGGCTCTCACCTAGCTGGCAGGTCCGAAGGCTCACTCGGAGGCAGGTTCTATGTGAAAGAAAAGAAGGCCCCGAGCAGACCCGCTGTCTAGGCTCTCATCTAGCTGGCAGGTCCGAAGGCTCACTCGGAGGCAGGTTCTATGTGAAAGAAAAGAAGGCCCCGAGCAGACCCGCTGTCCAGGCTCTCATCTAGCTGGCAGGTCCGAAGGCTCACTCGGAGGCAGGTTCTATGTGAAAGAAAAGAAGGCCCCGAGCAGACCCGCTGTCCAGGCTCTCACCTAGCTGGCAGGTCCGAAGGCTCACTCGGAGGCAGGTTCTATGTGAAAGAAAAGAAGGCCCCGAGCAGACCCGCTGTCCAAGCTCTCATCTAGCTGGCAGGTCCGAAGGCTCACTCGGAGGCATGTTCTATGTGAAAGAAAAGAAGGCCCCGAGCAGACCCGCTGTCCAGGCTCTCATCTAGCTGGCAGGTCCGAAGGCTCACTCGGAGGCAGGTTCTATGTGAAAGAAAAGAAGGCCACGAGCAGACCCGCTGTCCAGGCTCTCATCTAGCTGGCAGGTCCGAAGGCTCACTCGGTGGCAGGTTCAAAATTCTCAAAGGGTGACCTCAAGAGCACTCGCATTGACCACGCGCAGGAGAGATGACCACACTTCACTTTCATGACTACCTAAGCGAGACCCAGGTTTGGGCGAATGGTAAGAAGGTGCGAGTGGGGCAGGCCGCAGGAAGGCGAAGAGGGGTGACACGCCTAGGTCATCCTCGAGCATTCGCTAGGTGGCTGGGACAGTCACACTACAACTTAAACGTCCTAATGAGCCTAGCGAGATATAACGGCGAATGAGAAAGAATTAACGTCCTAGCGAGCCTAGCGAGACATAACAGCAAATGAGAAAAAAGTGGAGATAGCACAAAAATGGAGAGCACAAAAATCGTGATCAATATACATATCTTTCAAGAGCACTCGCATTGACCACGCGCAGGAGAGATGACCTCACTTCACTTTCATGACTACCTAAGCGAGACCCAGGTTTGGGCGAATGGTAAGAAGGTGCGAGTGGGGAAGGCCGCGGGAAGGCGAAGAGGGGTGACACGCCTAGGTCATCCTCGAGCATTCGCTAGGTGGCCGGGACAGTCGCACTACAGCTTAAACGTCCTAATGAGCCTAGCGAGATATAGCGGCGAATGAGAAAGAATTAACGTCCTAGCGAGCCTAGCGAGACATAACAGCAAATGAGAAAAAAGTGGAGATAGCACAAAAATGGAGAGCACAAAAATCGTGATCAATATACATATCTTTCAAGGGCACTCGCCCCGTTCATGATTACATTCAAAAGATTTTAAGTAAAAGACGGCAAAAAACACAGGGCCCATCTCAGGGGTCGGCAGGCTTCCCGCCAGAAGATCTATCGCTCTCGCCTGAATCCGGTAGGAGGGCGTCTTCTCGCGGCTCGCCATCCTCATCTTCCGGGAAGGGGATCGGAATGAAGAGCTTGGGGACGACCTGTCGGGCAGAGAGGCATTCGGCCTCTTCCTTCAGGTACCCAGCCTGCCGCAACACCTGCAGCGCGTGCTTCACGGCGCTCTGGGCGTTCTCCTGCATCAATTGCTCCAGCTCGTGGTGGGGGTAGAAGTGCCCCCCACTCCCCAAGGCGAGTGCCGAGACCTCGGCTTCTCGCGACCGCTGGTCCTCGGCCTTAACCAGCCGGACTTCGTCTTCAAGGCCAGCCACCCGAACACGAAGCATCTCGGCAACTGTGGTATCCTAAAAATAATAATAAAGGTGGTCAGAAGAAGGTGCACCAATCGGCAGCAGGTCACTCGCGGGGAGGGAGAAAATATATACCTCTGCAACAGGACGGCTGGCGAGAAGAGCTTCTGCAGCTGCCAACTTCGTCCTGAGTTCCTGCGCCTCAGCAGAGACGACGGTCCTGGACTCCTCAACCTCCGCCAAGCTCCGCGCCAGTTTGATGCTCCGGCGCGAAGACATATGTGCGAGCTCGAGCGCCCGCAGCATGGCCCTGGCGGTCTCATGGGCGAGAACCTGAGTCGTCTCGGCATCATAGACTTCAGCATCCTCCCGGCCGTAGAGGGCATACGCGATGGCATAGGCCTCACCACTGGCGAGGTCGCTCTCTATCCACGATGGGTGAAGAGTGGAGAGCGAGACCCTGTTGACATTCCTGTCCCACTTTACCAGGGGAGCCCCTGAGGGGTCCACGTACTTCTCGCCGCTGGGGAAGTTCTGGTGGTCCCTGGGCAATGGAGGCGGCGGCAACGACGATCCCGCGCGAAGGGTGGTCTCGCCTGGCGCACCCACCCCCGGGTCTGAGTCTGAGCACTCGCCCCTAGGGTCTCGTCCAAGACCCCCTTCCCCTTGGCGGAGGGGGGATTCTTTGATTTCTTGGAGGAAGAGGAGGTTAGCGCCCCAGGTTTTCGCTTCTTTCCGCTAGGCTTGGAGGAGGAGGGTTCCTCCCGACAGGCATCCGCTGTGTAACACCCCCATCCGTTAAGAAGTATATAGCAGATGGTCCGGTCGGGGCCCAACGCCATATACTACAAAACAAATGGGAACGTCACTATTGAATATACAACGACACTATACCACGAAGCCTAACTCAGAGCATTCTATGCGGAAGTAAAAGAGAGAGAGACAGAATTATAAACCACAAGACCCAAACTCGGGTATGTCCACTTCTATTAACTTGGAATAAAATGTTTTACAACACAAAGGAGGCACGACGGCCTTACAGTTTACCAACATCGGCGCGCAGGCCGACCATACATGAAAAACAGAAGGAACATCAAAGGCCTTCAAGGGCTGCAGCAGCGCAGGGGCTTCAGCCCGCCAAGTTCCCGCTCGGGCCAGCACCTGTACAACAAGCCCACCAAAAACGGTGGCAAAACAGGGCAACGGTCAGCTAAAGCTGACCAATTTATAACGACCCCACCCCTTCGAGGGGGTGGCAGTGCTAACCGTCCCTGCAAAACAGTCTCAACAGCATATACGTATCTAAGAGTGCGACTAGACGAGCCCACAACATTTCATACATATGCAACAACACAAACGTGGGAATGGCCTCCACGTCTCGTGCACTCAGGCATTCTTTGGTGTACTACGCCTTCCACCACCATCCACTCTTGATGGTTTTGCCCTTCGAGGCTAAAGTCGGCGGCCCGAATACCAGGGCTCCCCCGTGCTTTAATTGTGAACTTACGCAGTCCGAAGACTCTTCCCCATCGCCTCCCGACATGCTATTCGAGCCTTACTAATCAGGTGCTGCAATGGTTCGGGTGTAGGTACGCCAAATGCCCGTTGTTCACACACTCGTTGTACGACACGAAATGCAGGTATGGCGTCCCCTCAGCCCAGGTATTCTCAATTAGCTGGCTCCACGGGCCGCTAAGTCATCCACCAGGTCACCCTTACGGGTCGGGCATGCCGACCACAGGTCCCTTCAACAGGTGGGCACAACAAACATCACCAGATCCATGTCTGGGAGCTGTCGCCTGGGCGACAGTCACTGTCGCCTAGCGACAGTGGACAACATTCCACTTTTAGTTTCCAGCTGTGGGTGCTTCCCGGGGCACACCCCCAGGCGTTGCTGCGCATGCAGTAGCACTTCCACTGCCTCAGAACACCAAACAGTCACCAGAACCAATTCCGGGAGCTGTCGCCGGGGCGACAGTCACTGTCGCCTGGCGACAGTGAGCAGAACTCATTTTCTGCATCCAACTTCGGGTGCTTCCCGGGGCACACCCCCAGGCGTTGCTGCGCATGCAGTAGCACTCTCTAGTCCTACGAAGCAGGATAACAACGCGGGATTTTTCCCGAGCACGCACAATACCACAAGGCATCACCAATCCGGACGAACCGTCTCGGATGGGCTTCACACAGCGCGCCTATGTCCGTATTACGCACAGACTCTATATGTATGCAAGCTTTGACGGGGATAGCACAAATCGACCCGTCGGAGGCCACGACCTCTCCCTTTTGGGTAGGTGCCTCAACGATGCATGGGAAAGGACTAGAACATGTCCAAAAGGGGTTAGAAGAGTTCGTTACCCTTAAACGCCGCTTTGAGCCCATGGCTCGACTTTTGGCACGGATGGAAAGGAGCGCCTTGCCCTCCTCTACGCGTAGCCACCAACGATGAAGGGATTGGATGAGTGTAGCTCCTCCAAACCCAAGCTCCAAGCTAGGGTTCACTATTCCTTCTTCTTCTCCAAGCTCTCCCTCTCTCTCTCTTTCTCTCTCCTCCTTAAACACTTAAGGAAATAATGAGAAAGAAGGGGGATTTCGGCCTTCTATGTTGCCACTGAGCCCCCCAAGCCAAAACCAGCCCCCAAAGTCAAAGTGCAATCAATGCCCTTGATTTCGGCCACAAAGTCCAACTTTGAGCTGTCGCCGGGCGACAGCCACTGTCGCCTGGGCGACAGCGTTAAGAACCGACTTTGACCAGTCAGCCACACTGCTGCATGACCCCGGTCACCTTCTCGCCAGTGTTAGCCGCCACCCGACAACGCTATCGCCGGGCGACAGCCACTGTCGCCTGGGCGACAACGCTAAGAACTGCAGAAATTTACCTGCCCGAAATGGGGTCTTACACGCTGCAGCCTGTGCGAAGGACACGGAAGCCCCAGAGGGACGCGGCGGATGAAGGGGGAGGCTACGCATGCCTGCATAATATTGCGAATGATTTAGCTAATGGTATAAGAGTCACAAGACCGAAACGAACTAAGTCCCAAAAACTTACCCTCGCCCTGTGGAATGAGCGGAAGCGAGTTGACGTTTCGCCGGAGATAGACGAGGTCCATCCCGTGCTCCAAGATGTATTGGTGGAGTTTGGCCTCGTGCCCCCCTAGGGTCGGGGGGCGGAAGGTTGACTCCTCCTGCACTGGGGCGAGAAGTGTGTTTCCCAGGTTCCCGCTGACGAAGAGGAAGCGCCGAACCCAGTCGTGGTTCTTATTCGGGAGCCCGTAATGCTTGAGCGGGTTCAGTCCTGAGAAGAATGAGATGCCGTTGGTACAGCGAAAGGTGTAGAGCTTGCGGAAGACGGGCAGCGAGAACTCGATCCCCTCTTCTCACAGGTAGCTCGCGTACCTGACCAGCATGGCGATGGAGTTGGGGTTGAGCTGACCGGGCACGACTCCATAATACCTGAAGGTCTGGCGGAGTTCCAGCCAGATGGGAAGACGAAACCCCACCTCGAAGTGCTCTAGCGGGATCGCGAGAGCACAGAGCGAGATGGAGTTTAGGCGCTCGTCCGGCCTGGGCTTTCGCGCCTCGAACCCGGGCGGGATGTAATCCGCGACCGCAGTCAAGTAAGCCTCGTCGGAGAGGTCGCATGAATCGAAGGTGTGGTTGACGAACGCGCTGGCGCACCTGGCCCTGCCTTCCGCATCACCACCCATGTCGCGAATGACGAAGGATAAGGAAGCAGCAGAGAAGAGAGAAGGAGCGGATGGTAAGGTATTTAATACGGTGGTTGAAAGGCCTATTTATAGAGGGGCTAAACGACGTTTGGGCTTTCGAGGTAACGGGTGTGCGGATAGCAGTCGCGCCTTCCCGACGCCTCGGAACCCGGGCCGACCCCTCTCGCCCATTAGTGACGAATGCCCTGTGGCTATTCACTCATCGACTACGCGAAAGAGGTTAAGAAAGCATTCGGCAATACCCAAGCAAGATATAGGAAATAAAGGACAAAGAATAGAGCATTCGCAAAACACAGGGCATAAGATTATTACAAACAGAAATAAAAGTTCAGCATCCGCGGTACAAAAAACAGACGAATTACAAGAAGGGCGAATGAAGACTAGCTCAATACTCCTCCCAGACCCACCGACCTCGCTTTCGCGATCCAGCTTCCAGAGGCATTCGCGGGCGGTAATATGCGAGCATGTTGTTGATCTCATGGGAAGCCAGTTGGAGTTGGTCCCGGGCTCGCGCGGCGTGTCTTTCGGGAGACAACTCCCCTCCTTCACCCCCGGGCGCTCCACCGTCGCAAGAATGCGCGAGTAGTCCCGTTGGAGGTCCTTTAACTCACGCGCGACTCTCAGCCGCACGTCGTCCACCTGGCCGGCGACATTTCGCTGGATGTGGATGAGCTTCCCCAAGACCTCCGTGATCCGCTCCTTCAGGGTCGCGTGATCTGAGGAGTCGCCCAGAAAGTCAGCGAGATCCCCAGGGGAAGGGAGAGGCGAGAGCATCCCCTCTTCCCCCTCATTGTAGGAATCAAAGGGGGAGGCTTCCCGATAGCCTGCGAAATCACAACTAGGTCGGTAGCGGTAAAATATGCGAGTACGATAGGGACAGGTGAGTGAACTGACCTGGGGTGGGGTCCTTATGACCTGAAGGGCGAGATGAATGGGGGAGGACCCCAGACAAGCCTGCGGAAGGTGGTAGGACCTTCCCTTTCCCGGGGCGGTAAAGCGGAGGAGGAGGAGCCGGAGCATTCGCACGATCATCAGCACGGAGGTGCTGACCCAGTTCCCGCTCAGGAGAGACCCTCCGTTCATTCGCGTTAACAGAGGGGTTCTGCTGGGCAGGAGAACTTTGAAGAATGGAGTCCCGCAGCGGGACGTCAGGGTTGAGGGCTGCGAAAAGGTAATGGTCAGTCACAAGCAACATGAAAGGAAAATCGAGAGGGTTCACAACTTACATGATTGAAGTATAGTCTCTCCCGAAGGGGGTGGAGGAGCGAGGTCCAGATCTGGAGGCCTCTCATCCGGGGGAGGTGGCACCGCGACACTGCTCGAGACGGCCCCGTGGCCGGTCTCGGGCATCGAAATCCCCTGCGAATGGTCAGAGCAGAGGCAAGGTAAGGGGAGGAACTAAACAGAGGGACGAGAGGAATCCTCATACCTGCATCCCGGGGTCCGGAGGATTCCTCGCCGGAAGAGTATCCGCCGGCGGAGTGTTCGCCGGTGGAGTACCCGCAGGAGATTCCGAGGCAGTCTCGCCTCTTTGACGATTCAGTCGAATCGCCTTGGCTCGACGCGAGACGTAGGGGGCACTCGGATCCCGCTTAGACAAAAGCCAGGGAGCAAATTTGGCTGCCTTGGGGGCAGTTACAGCTTGGGCCGCGGCCAGACGCTCGATCATCTCCCGCGAGAGGGGTCTCGCGGAAGGCTTGTGAGAAGACATTGATGTCGGTGAAGGACTAGGAGAGGGAAGAAGCTCCGAATTAAAGGTTGTCAGCGCTCCAGGAAGTTCTGACATGAAGAGATATATATAGGGCAACGGTGGGACCCATAGAATCTTGTGAGTCCAGTCAGCAAGCACTCACCGAATACAGGGTTGGACTGTTCTTTCCGAGCGTAGTAACCGCTCGCAAAGAGCGGGGATTGTGTACAACCCGTATTCGCCGAGTGGGCCCCTCAAGCTAAGGTCAGCCAGATCATTCACCCCGGCTAGGAGGTGGAAGTACCCCCGGGTCGGTGGGGGTAAGCTGCGGAAGAGAAGGAGCTAGGCGAGTGGTGCCCTCACGGACCACTCGCACGGAAGTGTGGGCATTCGCCCAGCTAAGCGGGTGCCCAGCGAATGGTGCCCTCACGGACCACTCGCCCAAAAGGATTTGAGGGGGAAATGACCCTAATACCCCTGGTGGGCTGCAAATAGCCCTTCGGAACAGCGGAGTTAGGCTGTTAGCAGACCAATTTGGGGTGCTGTTAGTAAAATTAACAGGCAGATTCATGTTATTTGCAGACCAGCCTAAAAAAATCTATAAATAGACCCTTAAGGGCACCTTGGAGGAGATCCGATTTTAGAGAATCCTCTCCTCCAGGCTAGTTTTTGGTCAGCTGCTAGTGCCCTCCAAGGTGCCCGGTTGAGCTCTGGTTTGGGAGGGGAAGCTCTCTAAGATCTTCCGGGTGTGTGGCGGGACCTCCTCGCTTCAGCCTTGGGTCTATTCATATTCTCACATCCACCGTCCAGAGAGTCTAGTGAGGGAGAAGTAAGGATCGGCTACACCCCCAGTGGGTCCGAACTCAAGAGACCTGTTGCAGGTTTCAACATTATAATTCCTGGAAATCCTAACTTATAAGTTTGTATGAGCATTCATATAAGTTAGGGTACGAGATTGATTACTTGTCGCTACTGTTCTTACTGCCTTGCTTTACCTGCTTTACTTATTGTTTATTTACTACTGTACACCTTTATTATACTCCTGCTTATACATGATTAGATTAGCCCCTTTTACACTTGTGTAGCTTAAAATTGTGTATATACTAGTTTATCTTCCCTGTCACCTGCTTTGTATATTACTGTTATATTGCAGCTTTTCTTCCTTTCCTTCCGCCCGGTGCCTTGGAGTCGCCGGGGGAGCGGATGGGAAGCCACTTAGTCTTTATGACTAACGGTTGCTATGTCCTTCTTTTTAGGAGCACATTCAGTGGTATATCAGCGTTCAACACCGGAGGCCAGCCAGGTCAGGTGTGCAGGGTTGGGGTTTATGGTACCTTAGTTGTCGTCAGTGACAGAGGCGGGTGAGTGTTTTGAGATGTAGCCCTTGGGGCATTTAGCTGGTTACTCTGATGATTTGCAAGAGCTCGTGTAGCTTTCTGCTTTTCTTATACTTTGATTTGGACATTCTTACTTATTGTGAATCTTTGGCTTTTAATGCTTTCGATTATTGATGGGTTGGCGCTGTTTAGTTGGTTTGGCTGGCAGGATATGCGTCTTGTGGGGGAGGCCAGCTCGTGTGCTGGCGCTTCCGTAAGGCGGCTGTCCTGGGCATAAGACTCCCCTCGGCCGTGTTGTGTGTCCCGGCAGGGGGATCTTACAAATGGTATCAGAGGGAGGCTACCCCTGCTAGCTAGATCAGTTTGAGGACAAACTGATGCAGCGGAAGCAGTGGTGTGCCCATGTGTAATTCACAATAAGTACGTCCGCTTTTTCCTATAGAAAGTGCCAACCTAAGCCAAACTCGTACCCTTACGTATAGATGCTGGCTCATTCCGAGACAGTATTTATTTTCCCATTCCAACAGTCAGAGTTGGTTTGGCATATGATACCATTTTGGTCGACTTAGCAGGATAGGTCATGACGTATCCTAGCCTTATACGGATCTTGGGGATGATTGAGCCAAGCAATAAGTGACCTTGAGTGACTAAGGGAAGAGTTTAACGTGAGTGTAGATGCTATAGACTCACACCCTGAGAATTCTATCCCAGATATGGAGTAATATTATCACCTTACCCAAAAATTTTAGGGCAAACTCAATGAGATTGGTGCTTGTAGTCTATTACCAGCTTAGTGAGAGACCACCAAGCATGTCTTTTATACTGTATGTCGATACCTCTCACTTCTTTTTATGTAGAAGGTTTCATACGGAGAAGATATGATAAGAATTCGGATCCAGAGAAGGCTCATTTTAGGACGAATGCGTTATATTGGTGGTAGAAGAAACTCGGTTAAAGAGATATGAGGGCTTATCTCTTCGTTTATTGGTCTAGTTATGTACCATCTTGGATCCCTTGAGGAGTTAGAATCTTTGTAATTTTTGACATTGGAAGTTTTGATCCTTGAGAAGTTAGTTTACCTTAAGCAAAGCAGACTGCTAAGGCCATGTTTGGGTTGATATGAATTTTATTAGCGGAATAAGAGAGGAAAAGCATTTCTGAAGATGATCATTTTCTCTATATTGTTCTAAGATTATATGGATAGGTAATGAGGAGAGTAGTAAATCTACACTTTGGGGATATGCAGCTATGTTGTGATAACATTATAACTGAGAAGTTATCGAACCTTTGTGCATGCATTGCTGGTATGATGATAAACTACCCCTGAGTTTGGAAATTTTTGGTGAACATTCCCTTAGTGTTGTAACTACTTGGCATTGGAAATTAATAAGTGTTCGGCGATGGAGTCGACAAGATTAATATGACTTGTTTGATGATCTAAAATCATAAAAGTTTTTATAAAATAAACATGCATGCCATGGATGATTGTTGGCAGGGTTGGTAGGGCGCTTGTAGTGGATTTTATTTTGTTTATCATACGTGAAGTATGCCCTACTTTTGGTAGTCTGCATAACTCGTGTCGAAGGGAAAATCATCCCGAGCCTTGCACCTTGGTTCATGTTAAGTTCAAGCATATATAAATGTACCGGGTGATTGGATGTTCTTTGTGCATGCTCTCGTTGCAATGAGATGCAGTTTGGTCGTCGCCGTAAAAAAAAATTTAAACTTCTACATCCCGGTTGATTTATGAGTGCGTCGTTGCGAGGATCTATAGGGTAAGAACTCTAGTCGAGGAAGGTATGCCCCTGAGGTTTGTGCCAATACGTGAGAAGAATGTACCATATGGGCGGTGGAAGAAATTTAGTCCAAAAAGGTACGAGGGCTTGTCCCTTCGTTTATTGGCCTATTTTCGTGCCGACTTCGTTTTCCCTTAGATCATGTTTATTTAAGTGGTACGCGATCGATGATGATTGGATTCGTGATAACCTCTCAGTACGGGTGAGAGCGTCAAGGGTGTTGAGACGCGCCGTGATTTGAACACATGAATTGAATATTGAGGATAAATTGCATTTACTTATTTAATAAGGTATGAATATGTCTCTACGGACATGCAGGTGTACGTGTGATTGTATTACCTCGACAAGGCAGTCCTCTAAAGGCTCTGTACCGAAACCCAACCATTGGATAAGGTTTATGTTCACGGTCTAGGAGCCCTTAAATGAAATGATGTAAATCCCGAGATAAAAGTAACACCTGACTAAGAGGTAGTGTGTTGTATGAAGAATTGCCTACGTGTTTTAGTATTTAGAATTAGGTACACCTTGATGAATGAGTCATTTTAATCAAGGTGGATGGTTAAACACCAAGTTTTGGATTACGTTGAGTCCCCTACCAGAATGACAGATGTGTGTACCTAAAGGATGGTTATGTCTTTGCTCTGATCGAAGGTTATGCGGAGAAGTAGACCAAGGAGAAAGGTGATCTAAAACCTTTTGGGATATACACCGAGCTTGTCGAGTTTTCATACATGAACTCCTGGATAAATCATATAGCTGGGTAATTGAGGATATGAATACATCCTGATGTGTGCCAATTAGGACCTTTGTGGGTGACGTTGAGTAAAATTTAGCATGGTTTTAGATGGATGTCAATACTATGTGAAGGATGCGATGATATCCTGATGTGATGGTAATGACTTGAGTTGGCAGTCCTCGAGTGCTGCTATGCACTAGTCGGATCTTGGCAAGTGCTTGGATGACTTAAGGACTTGGTGGTAGTCCTTAGGTTCTGATAGCATGAGTTCCATCATTAGAATCTCATGGGTGTAGTTATGTAAAATTTTGAATCCTCTTGATAGTGTTGTAGTGCCTCTTAGTGATCAATGGTCGGTCCGACGACCGCGCGACAAATTTTGGGGGACGCCTTGAAATTTGTTGAGTTGGAGTTGTATTTGATTGTTGATCAAAGAGGTGTGTTTAAAAGTGACATATTTAGGATAAGCGGTTTAAATCATAGCACTCTTAGTGCCAAGGTTTTACAATGTGGTTGTTAAGTTTACAAATTCACAACAATGGTGTCTATGCATTGGTTTACGTACATATGTAATGATATTGTAAATTAAATAAAATTACCGAGGATTTGTGTTGGAGACTCATGGCAGACAGGTATGATATTGATGCAAGACAACTGTTGATGACACCTGCTATAGAGATATAGTGTTTTGAGATCTAGTCCTGCAAAGTGTAAACAAGCTGGTGGCTCGACAGTCTTGTTGGTTCATACAACCTGGATGGCGATATAGATGTTGGTAGTGGTAGCCGGTTGCATCGTGGTTTTATAAACGAGTAGCATGCTTGATGTCATTCATACCAAGTCCTTGCTAAACGTTCCCTTGTATGTTGTGCGCTTGGGATTAAATCACAACATAATCAGTTAGACTGATGTAGCGATTATTAAAATAGTGTGTCATTATTAGTTCGTATGACTTCACAAGGCAAGAGTGCGCATGCAATCTAGTTTCTATGTATAAATCGCAAGAATTGAGAGTGCATACATACGCTTGAAATTATTATGGCTGAAGTGCCCATGAATGAATATGATGAGTATATTTTACTCTCATCCAGAAAATCCCCATAACCTCAACCTAATATTTCGGGGACGAAATTATTTCTTCGTTTATTGGATTTGTAACATCCCGATTCGAGCTAGACCCCTTGTGCGCATTTTTGAGTTACGCGAGTTGACTCGGGCTCGGGGTGTACCGAGGGCCAGGCTTGCACCTGAGCGGGGGAAATGCACTTGACAAACGCGGCGAATACCATTTCTATTCCTTGTCTCGATGTTTGCTGTATCGGGATCCGAGCTGTCCGGAGAGTATAATTTGAGCAATAAAACTCGAAGGAGGCGTACCGCCTTCAAGGAATTATTGTACGTTAGCTCAAATGATGTGGTCTGCGAATAACATATTTATCCAAAAGGCGATATGCAGCAGACGGTCTCGGTATTCACCCCAGTCAGTTTTGTTAGACTCGTGAAGCCTATATGAGTTCAACAAAACTGTCCGCGCTCGATTCTGATGAGAATCGGCGAATTTATTAATGTGGCATGCGAATAGCATATTTATCCAAAATGGTGAAATTGACCAAACGACCTCACAATTGACCCCAGTCGGTCTTGTTAGACTCATAACAATAGTACAAGTTCAACGAATTTATCCGTTTGCGATTCCGACGTCGTTTGAAGGAGTTTTGACGTTTAAGTCAAATTATGCCGCAAACGCTCCGGGGAGCGTAAAATAGGCAAACGAACTCGGATTTGATCGTGGACTGTTCCGACGGATGCGTATCGGCGAGACGGTCGTAACGAGCCTGTTCGGGACAAATTTCGAGTCCTCTACGGCATTGTGCGAGCGTTTTAGTCAATAATAATAATATCTTTACTATTATTATTATTATTATTATTATTATTATCATAATATTAATATATAATATATATATACATAAGATTAGGTTAGGAAGTTTACCTCCCGAGCTCCCCCCTGCTACGACCTGACGGCGGAAACGAAAGCCAAATCTTCCCCCTTCTGGCGATCTCCTCCATCTCCGGCGAAGCCAAGCTCCGACGAGCTCTCCTTTCAGCATCTCCTCTCCGTGGATCGAGCTCGCCCCTCTCCTCTACATCTCCGACGATGTTCCCTCCGGCGCATCCTCCTCCAACGAGCTCCGACAACTTCTCCGACAACTCCCTCTCCCGTGAAGCTCCTCCACCTCTAACTCTCTCGGATCCACATATCTTTCTCCTCTTCTTCCCCACCAAATCGATCATTTCTTTCTATCAAAGGGCACTTTTATTTCTGCTGTTAAGGTTGCGTTGGCAAAGCTTGGGTTTGAGCTGCGTATTGTGGAGTTATTGTTGACAGGCTGGATCGGTGATTTGGATATCACTGTAAGCTTTTCTTCTTCCTTCCCCCTCTGAACTCCTATTTTCTGGGGATTTATTTCAGTTCTATAGTACTGTTGGTCGGCTGGTTAAAGCTCCTGTTAAGAGTTTGAGTTATTAAGTACAGTAATCTGGCGATCAAATCTTCCAGGTCTTAATAAGGCAGTATCTAGTACATCTGGCCTATTAGTAGCAACAATAATTATTACTCCTTCATTATCTTCAAATCCGTCCATTTCCACTAGCATTTGGTTTAAAGTTTGTTCCCGTTCATCATTACCTCCTCCCATACCAATACCTCTATGGCGTCCTACTGCATCTATTTCATCAATAAAAATTATACAGGGAGCATTTCGCTTACCTTGCTCAAACATGTCTCTTACCCGGCTTGCTCGGGTTTTACTCTTACCGTCTGCTGCTATGCTTCAGAATTTCTGTCCCTTTTATTTTGATGGTGGTTGTCGTGATTCCTCCTGGAGAGGGTGATTTCTGTTTCTAGTATGGTTTGTTCTCAGTTCTATTTTCATAGGCTATGATTCGGTTGCTAATATGTGAGGGTTACTTGGTTACGCATCTGCTCCTCTTATATTGGTTTTCAAAGTGGGAAATTACGGCTTTTTCCTTATAGGGCCGGATGCTATTTATTTGGTTATGTTGGCTGATTTCTGCAGTTCCAGTTAACTGTTTTGCTCAATTCTTGTTGGCCGGCTGCTTGTTCTCTTGTCCTATAGGCTATTTTGACTAAATCAACACTTTAGTTGTTGCTGTTTATTTGAAATTCTGCAGTCCTTTAAGGGAGGGCTGTTTGGCTGCCCTTATGCAGTCCAGATTTTCTTTGTGTTATTTCCCTTTTTAGTTTGGGTAATGCTGACTGATTACATGTTTTATATTTTTATGGATTAGGACCCTTTAATCAGTCTTGGCCAACTGCCGCCATGCCGCGGAGGAGACAACCGCGAACGTCGGCCAGAAATCAGGTGACTTCCTCCCCTCTCCCTTGGTGCTAGATCTTTAGATCTGAATATTAGGAGAGACATTGAACTCAAAAGAGTTTGATCCAGTGAGTTTCTTGAAGTTTCGTAGGAAGAGACCACGCTAGAACTTTCGTTCTAGGGCGCCGTTCGCCATGCTATTATCTTCAATCAACTCCTCTCTTCAATACGAAGATTTAGAGTTTGATTTCGTGAAGACTAGTAGTTTGTTGAGGGTGTATGGGAGTAGAGAAGGTGAAATGTTATTGGTATGTGTTGGAGGAAGAAGATGAACAGATGTTGTTCATCTGTCTTGAGTTTCGAGCTTCCTCCCCTCTCCCTTGGTGCTAGTTTCTTAGATCAAACTAGGCGAGATGTCAAACTCAATTGAATTGATGTGAGAGCAAGCCATGGAGGGATGGCTGAAATCTGTGTTCTGTTTATTTATTCCGGTCACCTCCGGTCACTGATTCGCCGCCCGTCGATGCACCTCATATACGAGAAAGGGGGCGGTGGTATTGGATGGTCGGACGGGAAGTAAGGTGGCTGATGTGGGAGATTTTATAGACTCCAGGTCGGGCAATTCAAAGCCCCAGGCTGGAGGTAGAAGATGACCGGACATTGTTCGGTCGACACTTAGATCCGTGTAGTTTATATTAGTTATTGGTAAACAATATGTTTAGCGCGCGGCGATGTAGGCATACAGATTCATATTAACTTGGTGATTTACCTTGTTTTGTTTATCGGAAGATGTTTGGAATTGGTAGATAAATGATTGAGGACAATGTGGACATCCCTCTTAAAGTTCATAATTTTCGGATATAGGCTTGCTATGATTTGTCAATATTAGGTTATAAAATTATTGTGTCGTAAGTAGCTATCATGATTATTCCGAATGAGCTGGGATATGGTGTAAACACTCAAGATGCTAACCCTGACGTGTAGTAGAAGTTTTAGAATCTTTGGTTTGATACAGCCATTTGATTGATCACTTGTTTGATGACGCTCTAGGACAATAAATATGTGCATGAAACTTTAGGCAAGTTGTGATTTGAATAGTGCTCCTAATTGCATTATATGTAAAGGTTATTATTATGATTCTAAATATTGGGGCAAATTATGTAATGAACCTAAAACTTGCTAGTTGGAGGTCGTTTGTACATGTTCTCATGATGGTAAGACATGACTTGACTGTACTCGTAGAAATAGGATACTTAACCGTCTACTTCATGGTTGATTTTTCAATGATATGAGACTTGTAAATATCAGTGTTTATGATCAGCTTTTTATACACTCCTACCAGTCAACTAATGTTAACTATAAGACATGCGAGTTACCACTAATGTGGAGGATTATATTTAAATGACGTCGGGGTATGCACCTGAGGATCATGCTGTTCGAGATGTGTCGTTAAATGAATAACTACATTGTAACACCACTCTTTGTTTTACCCAAGTATTCAGATGTGATGAACGATTGATGACGTAGTATGTATTAACATTTAAATATATATGTGTTGAATCTAACAGGGTTGGATGAGAAACAACCTTTGATTAAAAGTCGAGCTTAGTTTTATAATATCATGATAGTCTTCTGGTAATAATCTTGAGTCAATTAGATGAATATTTGCAGTACCTTCCCTTATGTGGTTCATATAACTCATTTGGTCTGCGAATAGTACAACGGTAGAATGGAGATAACTTGTAGACCATTAGGCGGGAATGGGAGGTAGTTGGTGTACATGATTTGGATGAAGAGGTTGAGGACACTAAAAATGAGCTTAGGTGATGAGAGAGTGCTTGGTGAGCTATGGGTAAGGCTGTGCTCGGGAGTGACGAAAGATCGTCTTCCCCTTAGAGGGTCATAAAGCACTGAGGTTTAATCCAAGTGAGATGATATGAGGGTAATCCTATGGGTGGATACCAATAATACTAAGTGCCTTGAGAAAGGGAACTTTGGGGCTGTCATCCCATTGTAGTTCCTAGTACCGTAGCGAGCCCCTTACAGGGTAACCCTCGGGAAGTCCAAGATTAACCCTAAATTGCAATAACATTTAAAGTAGGCAAGAGTAGTCATAGTAGGGTAAGATTGGATTTATGTATCTCCTCCCAGTTGCGGGAGTGGCAGGGTTGTGGTGCTCGGTTAGACGAGCGGGAACCTCGAGGGGATGATTATCCCGGTAACCTTCTCAGAAATGTGGCAGGTCTTCGGTACTAGGCAGGTCGTCACTCCGACCGCGGTACGTTGACTTAGCTGGTGTGTAGGGGTCTAAGGGGCCAGCTTGGCTGCGTGTCGGGACGACAGTTCCCCGAAGACACCTCTCACTTGGCTCACAATCTGGTGGACTCCAGCAAAGAGTACGCAGAGCTCCGCGGTTGTTTAGCGTCGAGGCGTACGAGCGGTCTAGGCCTGGTAGAGTGTATACCCGCCTAGGAGTGGACAGCCCGGTCCGCTACCACCGTGTGTCACAGCGGTTGGTACCCGAGAGGTTGGCTTCCTCTCAAATAGAGGGAACTACAAAGGTCTGTGTGCACAGAGTTGTATGTGTGAGTTCATTGCATAATCATTCATAGCATAAGCATAGCATACGCACTTGCAGATCCTCATCATATAAATTAGTATGGGCTCTTTTATATGATGAGTTATAATTCCTGGAAATACTAACTTATAAGTTTGTATGGACATTCATATAAGTTAGGGTACGAGATTGATTACTTGTCGCTACTGTTCTTACTGCCTTGCTTTACCTGCTTTACTTACTGTTTATTTACTACTGTGTACCTTTATTATACTCCTGCTTATACATGATTAGATTAGCCCCTTTTACACTTGTGTAGCTTAGAATTGTGTATATACTAGTTTATCTTCCCCGTCATCTGCTTTGTATATTACTGTTATATTGCAGCTTTTCTTCCTTTCCTTCCGCCCGGTGCCTTGGAGTCGCCGGGGGAGCGGATGGGAAGCCACTTAGTCTTTATGACTAACGGTTGCTACGTCCTTCTTTTTAGGAGCACATTCAGTGATATAGCAGCGTTCAACACCGGAGGCCAGCCAGGTCAGGTGTGCAGGGTTGGGGTTTATGGTACCTTAGTTGCCGTCAGTGACAGAGGCGGGTGAGTGTTTTGAGATGTAGCCCTTGGGGCATTTAGCTGGTTACTCTGATGATTTGCAAGAGCTCGTGTAGCTTTCTACTTTTCTTATACTTTGATTTGGACATTCTTACTTATTATGAATCTTTGGCTTTTAATGCTTTCGATTATTGATGGGTTGGCGCTGTTTAGTTGGTTTGGCCGGCAGGATAGGCGTCTTGTGGGGGAGGCCAGCTCGTGTGCTGGCGCTTCCGCAAGGCGGCTGTCCTGGGCATAAGACTCCCCTCGGCCGTGTTGTGTGTCCTGGGAGGGGGATCTTACACAAGTTGGATGCAACTTGTATTCAGCCTTGTTCAGTTGTAACTAGCTACCAGAGTTATTATTGTGAAAGATTGTGTTCATCTATTTGGTGTCCTTATTCTCATGTTGGTTGACGTGTTCTTCCGACTACAAATTATTTCACATGGTATCAGAGGGAGGTTGGGAACAAGGACTGAGCAACCAAGATAGACGATGGAGGAGGGTATGCTAGAGGACTTGGAATCGAGCTGTTCACCCAGACCAACTACAAGAAGTGGAAGTCTTGCTTGGAGAGCAACCTGCTTGGAGAGGACCTATGGGAGGTCGTTGGAGGAGAAGAGCAGGCAGAAGTCTTTCCACTCGAAGACAATGGTCAAGCTGTGAGAGCTTGGAGGAAGACCAACGCCAAGGCGGAGTTCACCTTGAAGAGAGCCATTTCACCTGACTTGTTCGACCACATCATTGGTTGCAAGTCAGCGTCTGAGATCTGGATAGCCCTCGATGGGTTATTCAACAAGAAGAATGTAGTGCGGCTACAATTCCTGGAGAATGAGTTGGCTAAGTCGACTCAAGGCGAGATGGCGATATCCACCTTCTTCCTGAAGGTGAAGAACCTGTGTGGGGAGATCTCGGCCTTGGATCCTGAAGAGCCAATCTCATAGGCGAAGCTGAAGCGGCACATACTCCGAGGCTTGAGGAAGGAGTATGTCCCCTTCGTTACTTCCGTGCAAGGATGGGCTACTCAGCCCTCCCTTCTGGAGCTAGAGAACCTGTTGTCGTCACAGGAGAGCATGGCGAAGCAAATGGCGGGAGTATCCATCTCAGGAGGAGATGACGAGGCCTTGTTCTCAGGAAAGATGAGATTCTGGGACAAGAGAAAGAAGAACTCCGGAGATGAACCTTCAACGTCATCTCAAGGAGATGGGAGGAAGTTCCTCCCTGCGCGCGATGAGAAGGGGATATCCCTTTGCTTTGCTTGTAAGGAGTACGGGCACATG
The DNA here is from genome assembly GCA_033032865.1 of Dactylorhiza incarnata. NCBI lineage: Eukaryota > Viridiplantae > Streptophyta > Magnoliopsida > Asparagales > Orchidaceae > Dactylorhiza > Dactylorhiza incarnata. The sequence continues at coordinate 2,938,654 of JAWHQI010000154.1, read as the reverse complement.
GCAAAGGACTGCCGGTCAAATCTGAAGGCCGGTCATGCTGCTAACAAGGAGGGAGATCACCAGAGAGGTGGAGGAAGAGGTGGAGGTCACCAGGGCGGTGAGAGGGGGGACAATTGTTTCCTGGCAGAGATAACGGCAACGTCAGTCGATGTCTTAGCCTCCATCAACCTCGAGAACGACTGGATAGTGGATTCCGGTTGCGGGCATCATCTCACCGGAGATATGTCCAATTTTGACTCCTTGGAAGCGTATGAAGGAACAAATGCGATCATCACTGCGGATGATACGGTACATCCCGTGGAGCGAGAAGGGAAGGTGTCCCTTGGGAGTAGAGAGAAGCCAGTGACACTGAAGAGTGTGTATCACGTGTCTGGCATGAAGAAGAACCTCTTCTCGGTGGCTAACGAAGTGGATGCTGGATACCACGTGTTGTTTGGACCGAAGTAGGTGAAGTTCCTGAAGAACCTTTCATCTGTCAATGCTGACGTCACGCTCACCGGGAGAAGGGTGAAGGATTCGTATGTTCTGTCTGCAAATGCTTACGTGGACAAGCTGAAGACAAACGACAGCGCTGTGATCTGGCATGAGAGGCTGGGTCATGTGGGGATGGACAAGCTGAAGATGATGGCGGCAAAGGGCCTAGTGAGTGGCCTGCCTCATCTCTCTTCCTACGGCGACGGCCATGTATGCGACGGATGCCAATATGGAAAGTCACATCGACTTCCATTTGACAAGTCGGAGACCAGGTGTAAGGCACCTCTTGAGTGCGTACATGCTGATGTAATGGGACCGTGCGCCACCCTTACTTATGGAGGCAATAAGTATGCACTGGTTCTGGTGGATGACTACACCCGCTATACATGGGTATACTTTCTGAGAGAGAAGTCAGAAGTATTCAACAAGTTCTTCGAGTGGAAGGAGCTTGTGGAGGGGAGGCTGAACCGCAGAGTGAAGAAGCTGAGAAGCGACAATGGAGGGGAGTTTACCTCCAATGAGTTTGCTTCTTTCTGCAGGAGGTTCGGCATTCGGCGGGAGCTCTCCTGCGCTCACACCCCTCAGCAGAATGGGGTGGCAGAGAGGAAGATCCGCCATCTGGTGGAGACTACCAGGAGTTGGCTACATGCCAAGAGCATTCCCAAGGCCTTATGGGCGGAGGGAATGGCGTGTGCTACTCATGTGATCAACATGCTACCTCTGAGTCCTAACAGGATGGTGTCACCACACCAGCTCATGTTCGAGGAGAAGCCCAATGTGGGTCACATGAAGGTGTTCGGTTCTACCTGCTTCGTGCACGTCCCGGTCGCTCAGAGAACCAAGTTGGAGCCGAAAGCGAGGAAGTGTATCTTCATCGGCTACGATGAGCGGAAGAAGGGGTGGAAGTGCATGGATCCGCAGACCCACAAGTTCGTCGTCTCGCGCGACGTAGTGTTTGACAAACTGGTCTCATACCAGGGAGTCTCTTCAGTGGAGCTGCCAGAGAGTGGAGAATCGAGCAGGGAAGAAGAGTGGGTCACTGAGGACCCTACTGTGGAGTTGGAGCTTTCTCCCAGTGCTCCATCGCCATCTGGCTCAGGAGGAGCATCTGGCTCAGGAGGAGCTTCTGGCTCATGGGGAGCTACAAACTCAAGAAGCAGGGAGAGCACCGCTTCAGGAGGAGTTCAGAGAGGAGTTCAGAGAGGAGCTCAAGCAGAGGAGTCTACCGGAGTGGTAGATAGTGGCCAAGCCTTGAGGAGGTCGAAGAGGACGATCGTCCCGCCTGCTCGCTATAAGGAGGGGAACTTCGTGAGTTTGGTTTCCTGCTTCTTCGCAGGACCACTCGATGAGAGGGAACCTGCCTGCTTTGAGGATGCAGCTGGCATCAAGGAGTGGGACGCGGCCAAGATCGAGGAGATGGAGGCCCTAGAGAAGAATGAGACATGGGACCTGGTTCCCATGGTAGAGGACATCAAACCTGTCACCTGTAAATGGGTGTACAAGGTTAAAAAGAGAGCGAATGGAGAAGTGGAGCGGTACAATGCGAGGCTTGTCGCTCGAGGCTTCTCACAAACCTACGGAGAGGGCTACGAAGAGACATTTAGTCCTGTCGCGAAGATGACGTCGGTGAGGACGGTCATCGCTCTGGCGGCGTGCCGAGGTTGGAAGTTGTGGCAGCTTGATGTGAAGAACGCATTCCTATACGGAGAGATAGACAAGGACATATTCATGGTGCAACCACCTGGATATGTGTCCAAGTCTCATCCACGTCATGTCTGCAAGCTGAAGAAGGCCCTCTACGGGTTGAAACAGGCGCCGAGAGCCTGGTATGGGAAGATTGTGGAGTACTTGCAGTTCTGCGGCTACGATGCCTCAGACTCAGACTCCAGCATGTTCGTGAAGAAGAGTGGAGGTCTTCACGTGCTGGTGCTGCTATACGTCGATGACATGATCGTGACAGGGAACAACCCTGAGGAGGTCGCGGCGCTGAGACAGCAGCTTTCCATACGTTTCGAGATGAAGGATCTTGGTGAGCTGCACCATTTCCTTGGCCTCCAAGTTAAGAAGAGGAGAGGCGGACTGTATGTTTCCCAGAGGGCGTATGCCGAGAGGATCGTCGAAAGATTCGGCATGAAGGAGGGGAAGAGCAGTTCCGTTCCTCTGGAGGCTGGGCTGAAGCTTCGGAAGGAAGAAGGGAGGATTCTTCCTGATCCGAAGATCTTTCGGGCACTGATGGGGAGTCTTATCTACTTGACTATCACGAGGCCGGACATCGCCTTTGCTGTCGGCCGAGTTAGTCGGTATATACAGGAGCCGCGGAAGCCTCATCTGGAGGCAGCCAAAGGGATACTGAAGTACGTGAAGGGAGCCCTTGAGATGGGGTTGTCCTATGAAGAGAAGTCTGACTTCAAGCTGCATGGGTACACGGATGCAGACTACGGAGGTGACGCTGATGATCGCAAGTCGACATCAGGTTACGTGTTCTTGTGTGGAGCAGCTACTATCTCGTGGTGTAGCAAGAAGCAGGACTCTATTTCCCTTTCTACCACGGATGCCGAGTACAAGGCGTCGTCCTTAGCAGCTCAGGAGTGTGTCTGGCTAAGGAGACTAGTGGAGGATGTGGACGAGGAGGTCAGCGGACCTACTATGCTTTGCGGGGACAATGCGAGTGCATTGAAACTGGTAACCAATCCAGTATGTCATGCAAGGACCAAGCACATTGAGATCGAGCATCACTTCATCAGAGAGAAGGTGCTGGGTGGCTTGATCGCTGTGGAGCATGTGCGGAGTGAAGACAACCTTGGAGATATATTCACAAAGCCCCTATCTGCGGGGCCATTCCGGAGGCTTCGCTCGTTGCTTGGAGTTGTTCCCGGAGCTCACTTCAAGGGGGAGTTTTAGAATTGAAGTGAGCTAGCGCCAGCGCTAGCGCTAGCTCATACTCGCCAGCCACCTTATTTTGCCTATAAATAGAGGGGTACCCCCTAAAGAGTATCGATTCTGAAAGTGGCGAGTATCCTCAACTTTGAGCGACTTAGAGATACCAGAGCGCCACCAGGCGAGCATCGAACTTGGAGTAAGTTCGACAGGCGAGTTACCAACTCGGGAGATAGCGCCGACGATTGCGGATAGCGCCCGCGTTAGCGAATAGAGAAGGAAGGAGCGAGTTACCTACTTCGGAGATAGCGCCCGGCGCTAGTAGCTAGCGCACGCGGTAGCGAGAAGTGGAGGAAGCGAAGCGTGGCGAGCATGCGAGTAGCTTGGAGTGTGAGCAACGAGCTTGCGAGCAACGAGCTTGCGAGTAGCAGAGCTAACGCCCGGCGCTAGTGATACCGCTGGCGGTAACGAGGAGCGAGTATCAGAGCGAGTATCACCTGCGCGGTGTGCTCCGGAGGAGAAGCGGACCTTGTCCGTGACCAAGTTCTTACCTACTATTGGCTGTTGTGATTCAAGTTGGATGCAACTTGTATTCAGCCTTGTTCAGTTGTAACTAGCTACCAGAGTTATTATTGTGAAAGATTGTGTTCATCTATTTGGTGTCCTTATTCTACCGTTGGTTGACGTGTTCTTCCGACTACAAATTATTTCACAGGCGCGGTAGCGACGCTGGCGGGTTTCCGTCGGCGTTGTCGGCGGACGGTAGAGATCAAGGGAAGAGATAGGGAGGGAGGGAGAAGGAAAAGTTAGGGTTGAGAGAAAGAGGGAGCAGCCCCCAATAACTAGATTGATCCAAAGATGATAAAAAACATACAAGAGTTCTCCTCATATAGTGAGGGCCAAAACAAACCCATAATTAAAATAAAGCTGAACCATAATTAAAATAAAGCCGGACTTGATAACCGCACACCGCTATTACTTAAACTGTTGGTCCGGTTCCTCTCGCCTCGGCCGGCTCGTCCGCCTCCTGCGTATCGCGTCCCCTTCGCGTGTATACCTGCCATGGTGGGTCCTCCGCCCTGATATCGGTAACAATACCGCCATCTGGGAAATTGGCCTTGTCCTCAAGGCAATAGTCAGGAAACTGTCGACGAAAGTCATCCCGCAGAAGCCACGTGGTTGCGGTGGACGGCCGGTTGCGCCAAGCTACCTGAATCTCCTCTTGAGTTGTGTCGCCCGGGCGGTGGTGACGTCGGCCGAGAATAGCTTCGGGATATAACGGCTCAGAGCCGGAGTAGTCGAGGTCGGCCAGAATGTGGTCCACGACTGGGTGGTCGCCGACGACCCGCCGGAGCTGTGAAACATGAAATACCGAGTGAATGCGGCTATTGATAGGCAGACGGAGCCGGTACGCCACGGCCCCAATGCGGCTGATAATCTCGAACGGCCCATAGAAGCGGGGTGCCAGCTTCGGACATGGCCTACGTGCGACGGTCAACTGGCGATAGGGGTGCAGTTTGAGGAAGACCTTTTCGCCTACTTGGAACGACAAGTCCCGACGTTTTCGATTCGCAAATGATAACATTTTTGCCTGGGCGCGGCGGAGATGGTGCTTCAAGCTGTCGAGTATAATATCCTGGTCGTGGAGATGGTCGGCCAAACTCGCCACGGGGCACTCGCCCGGAAGGTGGCGGATCACTGACGGAGGCGGTCGGTCGTAAACCGTTTCGAACGGAGACGTGTTTGCCGCATGATGATAGGCCGTGTTGTAGGAGTATTCCGCCCAACAGAGCCATTTGGCCCACGTGCCCGGCCACTCGCCGATGAAACAACGTAGGTACGTCTCGAGGCATCGGTTCAGCACTTCCGATTGGCCGTCCGACTGAGGATGATAAGCTGTACTCATACGGAGGCGTGTCCCTTGCAGTCAAAACAGTGATGTCCAAAAGCTACTGAGAAACAGGGGGTCGCGGTCACTGACAATGGAATGTGGAAAGCAATGCAATCGGACGATGTCGGAGATGAAGCTGTCGGCTACTGTCGCCGTAGTATATGGGTGTCGGAGAGGGACGAAGTGTGCGTACTTCGTGAGGCGGTCCACGACCACCAATACGCAGTCAAAACCATTAGAACGGGGCAGCCGCGTGATGAAATCCATAGCAATATCCTCCCAGATTCGCTCCGGAATCGGAAGGGGCTGCAGCAGGCCGCTCGGGAACATGGCCTCGTATTTAGCTTTTTGACAGGGCAAGCAGGCCGACACGTAGGCTTTCACCTGTTGTAGCATATGCGGATAGTAGAGAGAGGCCGCCAGGCGCCGGTACGTACGAAAAGCACCCGAATGACACCCGGAGGGGGTAGAATGAAACTCATCCAAGAGGCGCAGTATGCAGGTGGAGGTGGTAGAAATCACAAGGCGTCCCCGATGAAACAGGCGGCCGCCGAGAATGGAGTATGAGGGATGGGCGGCCGGGTTGGCGAGGAGGGCCGTCCGAATGGCCGCCAGGTGCGGGTCCTGTTCCACCTCCCGCTGAATGGTGGCGGCGTCGTCCCACACTGGTCATGAAAGGGCCGTGAGTTCGGGTGCCTGGGGGTTGCGGGATAGGGCGTCCGCCGCCCGATTTGTCTTGCCGGGGCGGAATTCGATGGTGAAATCATAACCCAGTAACTTGGCCACCCATAGTTGCTGCGCCGGTGTCGCTATCTTTTGCTGCAGTAAATAGCGAAGGATGTGATGGTCCGTCCGAACCACAAAGTGCCGACCCAAGAGGTACGGCCGCCAGTGCTGGACTGCTAGGACCAACGCCATAAGTTCGTTCTCGTAGGCCGATCGGCTCCGAACCGTGGCAGAGAAGGCGCGGCTGTAGTAGGGAATCAGCCGTCCCGTCTGCATCAGGACTGCCCCCACGCCCGTCCCGGAGGCGTCACATTCCACCACAAATGGCTTCTGGAAATCCGGCATTGCCAAAACCAGGCCATGAACGAGGGCCGCCTGGAGAGCGGCGAACGCGGCCATGGCCGCTGGCGGCCACGAGAAGGGACCCTCCTCAGATAGCTTCAAAAATTGGGTGAGAGGGCACGCCAATCCTCCGTAGTTCTGTATGAACCTCCGGTAGTAGCCGGTCAAGCCCAGAAATTTGCGGACGTCCCGGAGGGACGAGGGCGTGGGCCAGTTGAGAACCGCTTGGACTTTATCTTCCTCCATGGCCACGCCGTCGGCCGATATTGTATGGTCGAGGTAGCTCACCTTGGTGGCGCCGAAGGAGCATTTTTTTTTGGTTGACCACGAGACTGTGTCGACGGGGGGTCAGGAACGCCTCTCGGAGGTGTCGTAGATGATCCTGCCAAGAACGACTGAATACCAAAATATCATCATAAAAACGAGAACATGCTTACGGAGGACCGGTCGGAAGATATCGTTCATGGTGGCTTGAAATGTGGCCGGCGCATTGGTGAGGCCGAACGGCATGCCGAGAAATTCAAAGTGCCTGTCGTGTGTCCGAAATGCCGTCTTCGGGACGTCCTCGGGACGGACCCGGATTTGGTGGTAGCCGGCCCTGAGATCCAGTTTAGTGAAGTAGGTAGTGCCGTGAAGCTCATCGAGGAGTTCTTGAATCACTGGGATGGGATATTTATCCGGAATGGTGACTTTGTTGAGCTCCATGTAATTCACGCAGAATCGCCAACTTCCGTCCTTCTTGCGAACGAGGAGGACCAGGCTGGAAAAGGGGCTGGCACTTGGGCGAATTAGGCCGCCTAATAACATCTCCCGTACCAATCTCTCCATCTCATCTTTCTGCGCATGTCCGTAACGATACGGTCGAACCGAGACCGCGACCGCTCCCGGCTGAAGTACGATAGCGTGGTCGGTCGGTCTTGCTGGCGGAAGGCCTTGTGGCGGTGCGAAGATGTCCGCAAACTCGTCCAGGAGGAGTTGAACGGCGGGCTTTACGGGAGAGTGGTCCGGTGGGGTTGGCTCCACCGCCCATAGCCACGCGGAAAAGTCCACGTCCATGACGCGGTTGAGGGCTCGACATGAAATCGGTGAGCGAAGGAGGGTCGAGTCGCCCACTAAGCGGCAGGGTTGGCCCTGATGCCGAAACACCATCGTGCGGTTGGCCCAATTCACGCGGACGTCCCCCAACGTCTGGAGCCACGCGACGCCCAAGATTGCGTCAATGCCATCGAGGTCAAACATATAGAAGTCCGCCGTGAAGGTACCCGAGCCCACAGAAAGAGAGACGTCCGGACATTGACCCAGCGTTGGCCGACGGCGGCCATCTCCCAAACACACCGAGAAGGTGGGCGAGGGAGTAACTAGGAGGTCGAGGTCGCGTGCCACTGTGGCCGAAATGAAGTTATGACTTGCTCCACTATCAATCATGATGATGACAGTGCGGCCCCGAATGTCCCCGGCGAGTTTCATCGTTTGGGGGCCGGTGAGTCCCCCAACGGAGTAGAAGGGAAGATCCAGTACATTGAGAGGCGCCTCCTCCGCCTCTACCGGAGCAGTATCCGTCCGGATGTCGAAGTCGTCGCCCCCGATCTCGGGGCTGTCGGAGTCGCCATCCCCAATAATCGCGTGAAATTCTTTGACGGTACAAACGTGCTGAGGTGAGTACGGCTGGCGACAGCGGAAACATAGGCCTTTGCGGCGGAGGTCGTTGTAATCATTGTTGGAGAGGCGGTGAGGGTTGTCCGTGCGTGGAGGACGGTGGCCGCCTGCCGGTGGCGATCGAGGGTGCACTTCCCGATGAGCAGGTGGGCGAGTAATAGGGTGGCCGCCGACAGGCCATGGACGGTTGCCCAGGTCCGCTTCAACCGCACGAGCCAATTCCAAGGCTTCAGAGACCGTCTGAGGGTGATGTGTCCGAATCCGGGACCGAATGTTGGGCAGGAGGCCTTGAAGAAAGAACCCCAAATAATGGTCGGGTGGAAGGCCCGGGACCCGTGTGACGAGGGCAATAAATTCATCAATGTATCTGTCGACGGAAGACGTTTGGCGGGTAGTGCAAAGGCGCTCCACCGCGGAGCCGGTGTAACGGGAGTCGTAGCGACTGACCATTTCTTGCTTGAACTCGTTCCAGGAAATGAGGGGCTGAACTTGGCGGATCCAACGCGCCCAATGCAGCGCGGAGCCGTCCAACCCGACCACGGCAGTGCTCACTTTGTTAGTCGGGGGTGTGGCGTTGAGGTCGAAAAATTGCTCCGCTCGGGCAATCCAGCCCAACGGATCCACCCCCGAGAAGGAGGGAATATCGAGAGCGAGGTGTGGGCGGCCGCCGGGGGTTACAGCGACAGGAGGGGTGGTGGTGTAGAGCGGCGGCGGCATCCCTAGGATGGAGGCGGTGTCGTTGGAGGTCGCCGATCCCGACGACACGGAGGAGTGCGGCAGCGGCAAGAGGGCGTCTAGGCGACTGAGGATGAGGGCCTGCCCTGCGGCAAGGGCGTCGATGGTGGATTTGAATGCATCCAGACGGTCGTCCTGGCGGTCGAGGCGACTGCGGGTGGCGTCGGTGTCGTCGAGGTTTTCCTGGGCGTTCTGGCGGGTGTTGGGAGCCATGTCGGCTGACCGCGAACGGCGCGGAAGACCGGCGGCACTAGGGCGGGCAGAACGGCAAGGTCAGACCAAATTGATACCTTCCCGGTATCGTCGGACGACAGGGGGGCGCGGTAGCGACGCTGGCGGGTTTCCGTCGGCGTTGTCGGCGGACGATAGAGAGCAAGGGAAGAGATATGGAGGGAGGGAGAAGGAAAAGTTAGGGTTGAGAGAGAGGGAGCAGCCCCCAATAACTAGATTGATCCAAAGATGATAAAAAAACATATAAGAGTTATCCTCATATAGTGAGGGCCAAAACAAACCCATAATTAAAATAAAGCTGAACCATAATTAAAATAAAGCCGGACTTGATAACCGCACACCACTATTACTTAAACCGTTGGTCCGGTTCCTCTCGCCTCGGCCGGCTCGTCCGCCTCCTGCGTGCCGCGTCCCCTTCGCGTGTATACCTGCCATGGTGGGTCCTCCGCCCTGATATCAGTAACATTTACCATCTTTAAAACCCAAAGTTCCGTTGATGCTTACAAGATGCACTTCATGGTGTTCCTGTATAAATAATCAAAAATACATCCAACAAAATTTTGACTGATTTATAGTCAATCTCAAACTTCATGTTCGTGAAAATATTATAAATGAAATCATGTGAATATTATAAATGAAAACATGTTAATATTATAAATGAAAACATGTGAATATTATAAATGAAAACATGGATGGGAAAATAGTAAAGACAATTAGAAAGCTTGATCTTATAAATATTATAATGCTTATCCAGTTCAGAGAAATTAGTTTGCAGTGTTGACTGCTTCAAAAACATTAGTTTCATTGTTAAATCATAAATAATTTAGATAAATCTTATTTTGATAATGTCACACGGCAAATAAAAAACTAACAACTGGATAATAGTTTTGAAATGTCATCCTCTACATGATTTCGATTTCTCAAGTAACTTGGAAGTGTACCAGTCAAACAATGATCATAAAATTTTAACAAGCTCGCCATCTCATACCCCTCAAAAACAATGATCATAAAATATATAAGACAAAAGATGAGATGCAATGAAATGAAAAAAAAAAGTAAAATAAACAAATAAAAGTGATATAGGCAAGTAATAAAAGATTATTTATCTAAGAAATTGAAAACTAACAAGAGGGTGATCTTGAAGCCATCAATCACCAAGAGACCTCATCAATTCAAAAAATTTAGCTAGATACCTTTGCATCCTTAACATGAGTGATTAACTGCAATCATGAACAGCAATAGCAAACTCATCACCTCTTTCTAGAGTCTTAGAGGGTGAAAATACACCTATCAATGAAGCTCATAAATCATACCTACATGTATATATCACACTTTTAATCAGAAAAGTGCATCCCTAGAGCTACAAAAAATGAGAGAGGGGGCACGAGCATAAAAGGAACGAGAGAGGGTGAGAGAGAGAGATAGAGAAAAAAGAGAGAGAGAGAGAGAGAGATTTATAATAATACTTTTCATAATGTCAAACAAAACCTACCCCCACCCTATAACCTAGTCCAAGTTCTCAAATACAAATTAAGTGCAGGTACAAAAAATAAAAAGTAGCATGACTGCACCCCTTGCGCGATGTAATGCAGCGTTTGTACGTGATCCCCTGTCATTGGTCCGTAACAAAGTATAAGTCTCTTTCATACATCTAAAAGAGGACTTTACCTGCAAAGAACTAAAATAACAATTTTCAAAAGTGCATAACAAGTTATTGTGCTCGAAACCATGAAATGATATATATGGAACTGTTGAATTTTTTGGTTTGCTACCAATCAAGAGTATCAACGATGAACAAAGAAGGCTATATTCCAACTAGGCAACCAAATTACAAATAAACACGGCTGAATACAAGTTGCATCCAACTTGAATCACAACAGCCAATAGAAGGTAAGACAAGGTCACGGACAAGGTCCGCTTCTCCTCCGGAGCACACCGCGCTGGTGATACTCGCTCCTCGCTATAGAAGCTCGCTCCTCGCTACCGCCGGCGGTATCGCTAGCGCCAGGCGTTAGCTCTCCAACTCGCAAGCTCGCTGCTCGCACTCCAAGCTTCTCGCACACTCGCCGTGCGTCGCTTCCTCCAATACTCGCTAGCTCGAGCGCTATCACTAGCGTCGGGCGCTATCTCCCGAGTAGGTACTCGCACTCCCAGCTACTCGCAAGCTCATTGCTCGCCGCTTCGCCTCTTGTCGCTACCGCGCGCGCTAGCACTAGCGCCGGCGGTATCTCCACTACTCGCTACTCGCTCAAGGGAGCTGGCCGAACTTACTCCAAGTCCGATGCTCACCTGCCGAACTTACTCCAAGTTCGATGCTCGCCTGGTGGTGCTCTGGTATCTCTAACTCGCTCAAAGTTGATGATACTCGCCAGATCCAGAATCAATACTCTTTTGAGGGGGTACCCCTCTATTTATAGGCAAAACACGGGGGGGGGGGGGGGGGGGGGGGGGGGGGTGAGTAGGAGCTAGCGCTGGCGCTAGCTCACTTCAATTCTAACACTCCCCCTTGAAGTGAGCTCCAGGAACAACTCCAAGCAATGAGCGAAGCCTCCGAAACGGCCCCGCAGATAGGGGCTTCGTGAATATATCCGCTAGGTTCTCTTCACTCCGTACATGCTCCACATCGATCAAGCCACCCAACACCTTCTCTCTAATGAAGTGATGTTCGATCTCTATGTGCTTGGTCCTTGCATGACACACTGGATTGGTTACCAGTTTCAATGCACTCTCATTGTCCCCGCGTAGCACAGTAGGACCGCTGACCTCCTCGTCCACATCCTCCACTAGTCTCCTTAGTCAGACACACTCCTGAGCTGCTAAGGACGGCGCCTTGTACTCGGCCTCCGTGGTAGAAAGGGAAATGGAGTCCTGCTTCTTGCTACACCACGAGATAGCAGCTGCTCCACACAAGAACACATACCCTGATGTCGACTTGCGATCATCAGCGTCACCTCCATAGTCTGCATCTGTGTACCCGTGCAGCTTGAAGTCAGACTTCTCCTCATAGGACAACCCCATCTCAAGGGTGCCCTTCACATACTTCAGAATCCCCTTGGCTGCCTCCAGATGAGGCTTCCGCGGCTCCTGCATATACCGACTAACTCGGCCGACAGCAAAGGCGATGTCCGGCCTTGTGATAGTCAAGTATATAAGACTCCCCACCAGTGCCCGAAAAATCTTTGGATCAGGAAGAATCCTCCCTTCTTCCTTCCGAAGCTTCAACCCCGTCTCCAGAGGAACGGAACTGCTCTTCCCCTCCTTCATGCCGAATCTTTCGACGATCCTCTCGGCATACGCCCTCTGAGAAACATCCAGTCCGCTGTACAACCCTCATTCTCTGAGGGTGGGCCCACTCAAGGCCACGTAGACAGAAGTCAAAGGTCAAAGGGTCAACACAGAGACCAGCAGTCCAAGGCAGAAGCAGAAGAGACCCTGGCTAGTATACATGTGATAGTCGCCAGATAGGCGAGTAACGGCCAGAGGAACTCGTCGCGCGCAGGAAGCAGCAGAAGCCCTGGGCGAGTATTGGCCCGGCGTGTGCGAGCAGCACCCAATACTCGCCAGATGGGCGACTATGGCATGATACTCGCCGAGTAACCCATAGTCGCCGGGTTGGGGGCTGGGCTATAAAAAGCCCCCCTACTCTTTGGTTTTCCTATAAATAGGACCCAGGGTTATTTGGATTGGCACCTGGACTTGAGCTTTTGGATCCCGATTCCCGAACTCTCGAGCCCGTCACCCTTACTTTCAGCCAAGTCGGTGCCTTCCCTGTACCCAGCTCGGCCACTTTGGTTTCGGAGGGGAAGACTCTCTTGAGCTTCTGGGTACGTGGTGGGACCTCCCTGCCGCAGCACCTGGGGTCCGGTTCGTTGCTCTTCTAGCTTCTTCGTCGTTGCCAGCCAAGCCATCTCGTTGGACTGCTGGGCGAGTAGCCTCCGGCTTCATCGGTCTGAATCTTGAGGTCAGGATTTTCCTGGCGTCAACACTTTGGTGCGGTGAGCGTGGATTTTCCAGCCTCAGAATGCTTCAATAAAGGCAGGGGTGAGGGCCTTACCCAGAACGGAGGCGAGCGCAGGTCTGTAGCCAGGTCCAGACTCGGCAATCAACGTCCCTCCTGGGCTCCTCTGACCCAGTAAGCCGAATCCAGGAGTTGGGATAGTCTGATTCGACATGATGGGCGAGTTCGCCGGAGGAGGAACTTGATCCTCTGGGGCCGCGAGAGAGGACACTGCATGAAAAAGTAAGCACGATTTAGCGAGTCAAGGAACGTGAGGGAAAACGAGGCAAGCCGCTCACCTCTTTGCGAAGACGAGTCCTGTCGACCAACGACCCTTGTATCCGCAAGAAGAGCGTCACCCCCACCCGTAGAGGGGAGATGGATCTCCGTGTTTGGCCTTCCCGATTCGCTCTCGTCCGGAGGATCATTCTGCGAACATGATAAATAAGGACGAAAAGGAAGAACATCAAATAAGTGAGCTTGGCGATAACACCTGCGAGGCGCGCCCGTCGTCCGGAGAGTGCGGCGAAGAGGAAGACCCTCCCCCACCAGCCGCGCGCCGAACGGCCTTTGCCGTCCTTAGGGAAGGAGGAGGCGGAGAGCGTCGCGGAGAATTCCAGGAGGCGATGACAGCGGTCTTCCCCTTCTGGGCCGCTTGCAAAGCCTTTAGGCGGGCCAACATCTCGTCCTTTTTCGACATCGCGTTGGGGCCCGCAGCGAGTAAGAAAAGATAGAGAAAAATGAAAAGTTCGAATGACGGCCAGGGAGAGTGGTATTTATAGTGGTGGGCATGGGACCCACCGAAAGATTCTCGCCACGTCACCGAGGGGCCGGCAAATATCAAGGGTTGGATGATTCTTCGCGAGCCTAGATAGCCTCGCGAAGAGCGGGGATTGTGTACAACCCCGATATTCGCCTAGGGAATGGGCAAACAAAAGCGAAGCGAGCCAGGTTGCTCGCAAGAAGGCGAGCAAGACAAGAGTACGAGTGGGGCAGGGGTACAGACGAGGTCTTCGCAGGCCGTTCGTCCAAAGGGGGGAAGCGGACCAGATCTGTCAAAGGTCGCCCGCGGGAAGAGGCGCGAGTCCAGTTCCCCCGAGACAGAGCCTCAAGGCCAACTGACAAGGAGGCGAGCGAGCCAGAGGCCCGCCGAATACTCGCAAGGAGGCGAGCGAGCCAGAAACTCGTCGAAGGGTCGCGAGAAGACTGGCGAGCCAGATTCTTCCCAGAGTCGTCGGGATCGACCAAATTACCTTTTTACCCTCGTTGGCCTGTCATTAGCCGGCCCAAACAGCGGAGTTCCGCTGTTAGCAGACCCATTTGGGGTGCGGATAGTAAAATCAAAATGCGGAATCCTGCTATTCGCAGGCCGGACCAGAAAATCTATAAATAGGACCGTAAGGCACCTTTGGGGAGGACTTCACTTCAGCTTCCCTCTCCTTAGGCTTTCTTTGGTTAGCATTTCCAGAGCTCTCCAAGGTGCCCGAGTCTCAGCTTTGGCTTGGGAGGGGAAGCGCTCAACGATCTTCCGGGTTAGTGGAGGGACCTCCTCGCTGCGACTAAGGCCTTAGTCATTTTCTTAGTTTTCCGTCTGTCTTCTCCGATGGATCAGTAAGGGCTAGCTGCCCCTCATTTCGGTGGGGGCCCCGAGCTCCACAAGAGACCGAGAAATCGGTTTCAATAATTGGAGAGAGAGAGGGAGAGAGGGCACCGTGGGAGAGAGAGAGAGTGGAGAAATATATAGCGGAGAGAGAGTAATATTTATATTAATATAAACATTTCTCTTTATATTCATAAAATTAACAATATTAATCTTCATAAAATTAATAAAATTTTGTGAGCGACGGGCGCGGCGTGGGTTTGTTAGCAGCGGTAGTGGCGTCGCGCCGGGCAATGTCGTGGTCGAAGTACTGCGCTTCGGAGGCGTGGCCCCTATGCACTGTCGCGATTAAGATACTGTCGTGGTTGGTCGTAGGTAGGGCTGTAACGGTTTGGTTTGGTTCGGTTTTTGATCAAAACTGCTAACCGAACCACCCACATGTGGTTCCAACAATCTGAAACCGCGTTGAACCGCACATACCTTTGAAACCGAACCGAACTGAACCGTATGGTATGGTTCAGTTCGATTCGGTTTGAGTGGTTTAATAATAAAAATAAAGATATTTTTACATTAATAATTAGTCATTTAACCAAGTGCTGACAAGTGATAATTAAAAAAAAACTTATATGATTCATGCAATAAATAATTCTAACAGCAATTGAAAAATAAATTATACATTGAAATTGTATTTTTTTTATATTTGCATACTACAAAGAATCTTATATGATTCATACTCTGGTTTGGTTCGACTCGGTTTGGTTTGACATTCTGAACCGTGAACCGAACCGAACCACATGGTTTTTCAAAAAATGAAACCGTGACCGAACCGCGGACTACTAAAACCGAACCAAACCGTGCGGTTTGGTTTGGTTCGATTCGGTTATGCGGTTCGGTTGGTTCCGGCTTACACCCCTAGTCGTAGGGGCGAAGCCCCGTGCCTATCACTCGCGCGTGTGTGTATATATATACTTTAAAATAAAATAATGTAAAAAAAGGTTATGGCAACATGCTCATGGTGTGATAATGTATAGAAAATTTTCCCCTTTTTATGGCGCCGAAGACGATCATGAATTGAGTTGTTGGTCATTAACTTAGTTGTTGAAAACTATGGTCATAAACACAATTGCTCTATTTGGAGAATATTCTGTGTTCCCAATGTCACCATTAACGAGTGACATCAATTTTATTTATTTGGTGGCATAGAACTGCAGTTGTTGATTACATTGAAGGATGTAAATATCAAATGTTGGCGGCATATTGAATGAATTTTTTAATATTGGATATCGAAAGTTGGAGAAATGTCGAAAATATTATAAAATATCAAATTTTAATATTTTATAAATTAAATTTTATTTGTACGTATAATAACGATAATTAGGAAAGATTTAATAAAAATAAAAAAAATTTATTTTCACAATATTACACGTGCTCTTTTTCTAAATTAAAAGTTTAAATAAGAGTGGTGTTAAGGACACATCACTTTTGGCTATGGACACACCAATTTTTAAGAATTATTATGCGTCTTTTGAAAATATTCCTTACCCATGCATTTTTAGGAAAAGTGTTTAACATGAAAGTTGTAGACCTCGAGGAGATCTACAACTTTCGTGTTGAACATTTTTCCTAAAAATGCATGCACAAGACGTATTGCCTCCCTGATTGAAACATGCGCGTAATTATTGGAAGTACGTCTTGTGCTTCCATTTTTAGGAAAAGTGTTCAACACGAAAGTTGTAGATCTCGTCGAGGTCTACAACTTTCATGTTGAACACGTTTCCTAAAAATGCATGGATAAGAAGTATTTTCAAAAGGCGCATAATAATTCTTAGAAATTGGTGTGTCCATAGCCAAAAGTGGTGTGTCCTTAACACCACTCTTAAATAAGTGTGCAATGTTTAATGATGTTCGACATTATTTTTATAATAACTATTCGAAAGTACCGTTCTACCAAAAAATGCTTTGATTAGAGTTTAGGTATTCAATATTTATCTCTTTCCACATTTTTATGAAAAAATTATCATTTATAATTAATTATAAATCTAATTACACCACTAGATTCTTTGTTTTACAATCAATCATTCATAAAACTCCCGACAATCTGAAATGTCTTATTTTCAATCGTCGTCCTCTCAGATTCTTATTTGATGATAATTTGATTTGATGTCAAGTTTAAAAAAGATCTTAGGCCCCGTTCATTTCGTCGGAATTGGCGGGTCGGAATTGGCATTCATTTGCCAATTCCAATTTCTGCTGTTCGGCATGCCCGAAATGCTGTGGGAATCGGCATTCAATCCAATTCCAATGGAATTCCATTTAGCCTAATTTTTTCCTCCCCCAAAGTCCGACCTCAAGAGGTCGGACTTCCCGATTCTCGCTCCTGTCTTTGTCGCTCTCTTCTTCCGCGACTAACCGCAACCTCCTCGACATTTTTCCTCCATGCGAATTGGAAGGAAGGTTGTAGATCTGGTTCCATCCTCCATCTTCTCAGGCAACGGCGGCGTGCCCTAGATTCGCAACGGCGGTGTGCCCTAGATCGCAGCGGCACTGCTCCTCTTAACGCGGCGTGTCCTGGCGCTCCGCTTAACGCGCCGACGTGCTGACGGCTTCACGATGGTTGCGGTGGTGGATCCCCTGCAGTGTTCTCACCGACGCCGATCTGGTTCCATTTTTCTTCCGTCCCGAGTTCACTACAGGCGAGTTCGACAAAGCAGACTGAATTTTTCTTCAGATTTTTGGATTTTCCTCTGATTTTTGATTTTTTCTTTGTTGATTGCTTGTTTGAATGAATTTTGACTTGGCTATTGATCACTTGCATTCAACCTAGTCACAAATTGCTAAAGCTTTACTGCGCCACCTGCATTTTACTGTTGCTGCTTTGAAATTAGCCTTACATACTGATTTTTTGATTTTTTTTCTTTGTTGATTGCTTGTTTGTATGTTGAAATTTATACAGACACGCTCATTCTATACCTGTGTATGTTGCAATTTATACAAACACACTCATAAGAGAATATATATAGTTAGCATATTAGTGAATGTGTTTTTATGTGTTCCATCTACTGAATTATAACATCAAATCGAACACCGGAATTATTAATTCAAATTCTTATGATAGAATACATGTGTTTAGCCGAACAACAGAATTGGAATTGTTGGAATTGGAATCGGGTCAATTCCAATTCCTACATCCCAATTCCCACCAAACGAACGGAGTCTTAGAATGTTTGAAAGCATACAATTATTGATGCTCATTATTTTTGACATTAACACCAATTCAAGCAATTACACACAAATTCCACTTCCCATTTCAACTATAATAATACTCAAAAACAATGAACTGAGTTTCAAAATGAGTAACATAATAAACGCATGCAGTTTTGTGTTAGGGAAAAACGACGCCTACGGAAACCACAAGAATCACAGAAAAAAAACGCAGACAAAAACACAAGAATTTTAACGTGGAAAAAACCCCAAATCCGGGGAAAAAAACCACAACCACGTCCGCGCCCAGAAAATCCACTATGAAAGGATCAAAGAAGAAATTACACCACACTTCTTCCGCCGCTCCGCCTTCAGTTTTTCAAGTACTCCCAACACAGTCAGGCTCCACAATCCAACATTTTGGTGGTCTGCTATTTTGAAAATTTTCAGATTCAAAATGAGTAACATAATAGGACTCAATTTGTGATAGTCGTGACGTCTGAACACTAAGCTAGGGTGAGAAACTATAGTAGTGAATGAATACAGTGCTGATGGTTTACCTGCACTTGAAATTTCCATGATAGCTTTTCTGACCAAAATTTTACTTTTTGGGTTTGGCCGTTCATGACCGTCAAAGCTTGACCGCATGCATATGCATGACTATAATGGCATACAGACATAAAATGTCATTTTGAAAAATAACGTACATTACCTAACTCATATAAATATCATCTGCATTTTTCATAATCACGTTCACAACTGTCACCCTACTACAACTCTTATTTGAACAACACACATTAATACACTCAATAAATGATTTAAAGTTCGAACAATGGAACCACTGACTTCAACTTTCACGCAGGAGTCGATTGAACATAGAAACAATTTAAAGTTGAGTTAGCATGGGAATCATGGATTGAAGCGGACGGCATAAGGCTTGGAGAGGATGTTCTCTGGGCATGGTGAGGCCGGAGCCTTCCTTCATGTCTACGTCTTCCGAATCAACTCTTCTCCACTCGAAACACTGAACCAGAGTTCCCAATACCAACCCCACCTCCCTCATGGCAAGCGCTTCCCCCGGACACCTCCTCCTCCCCATTCCGAATGGGAAAATCTTGCCCCTTTCTAGTTTAGAATCCTCCGTGAATCTTTCAGGGAGAAATGTCGTCGGCTCCGACCATATCTCAGGGTCCCTCTGAATCGCATAAGCGTTCACCAATGCCATCGTCCCTCCGGGTATGGTGTAGCCCCCCACCTTGCACTCTTCCATGGATTCATGAGGCACTAGAAGAGGGCCGACAGGATACATTCGAAGTGTTTCGTTGATGACACTGTTGAGGTATGGGAGTATGGGGAGATCTGATTCCTCGAGCAGACGGCCGCTGTCCACTTTGTCGTCAATCTCGTGCTTAAGTTTCTCTAGTTTTTCAGGGTTGTTGAGTAGGAGTGAGATTGCCCATTCAATGGTGTTTGATGAAGTGTCTGTCCCTGCTGATAATAAACTCTACAAGAGGGATGGATTAATGTTTTCTAATGATGCAACCGCGACATTAATCTATAATAGTATATATAAATGATGCAACCGCAACATTAATCTATAATATTATATATAAATGATGCAACCGTGACATTAATCTATAATATTATATGTATAATGAAATTACCGAAACAAGGGACTTGATGAAGAGGTCGGTGTACTGCTGAGGCTGACTTTTCTGCAGCAAGAGTAATGACTCTATAAGGGTTTTATTGTCTTTCCCCATGCACCGCAGAATGCCCTGCTTCTTCTACTTCCGATGCTCTGTTCGTCTTCCTTTGCTCGTAGATCAGAGTCTGCACGAGTCCATCTTTGTAATTGTGGATTCGAGCAAGCTTTGTTTTGACTCCTATCCGGGCGACCCACCCGAGCGGCAAAGGAAGGAAGTCGGCGACGTTGGAAGCGCCGGCAAGGGCAAAGCCCTCCTCCACCATCTCCTCGAACCGTCGGGACTCCCCGTCGTCCGACTCTTCTCCGTAGTACCGCTTTCCGACCATCATCATCATAATCACGTTCATGGCCAGACCGAAAAGTCGCGACCTCAGCTGCACCGTTTTGAAGTCATGGTCAGGGGACGATGTGTCGTGGAAGAGACGGCGAGCAAGCGCATGTGCTTTCCGCCTCCCGGACTTCGGTGAAGAATGAAATGTTGAATTTTTGAGTTTGCTACCAATCAAGTGTACCAACGATGAACAAAGAAGGCTATATTCCAACTAGGCAACCAATTACAAATAAACACGGCTGAATACAAGTTGCATCCAACTTGAATCACAACAGCCAAATAGAAGGTAAGACAAGGTCACGGACAAGGTCCGCTTCTTCTCCCGAGCACACCAGGCTGGTGATACTCGCTCCTCGCTGTCGCCGGGGCGATATCGGCTGTCGCCGGGGCGATATCGGTTGTCGCCGGGGCGATATCTCTGATCCTCGCAAGCTCGCTGCTCGCACTCCAGATACTCGCAAGCTCGCTGCTCGCACTCCAGGATACTCGCACGCTCGCCGCGCGCGCTTCCTCTCCTTCTTGCTGTCGCCTGGGCGATATCCACTGTCGCCGGGCGGTATCTCCACTACTCGCTACTCGCTCAAGGGAGCTCGTCGAACTCGCTCCAAGTTCGATGCTCGTCAGGCAGCGCTCTGGTATCTCTAACTCGCTCAGAGTTGATGATACTCGCCACTTCTGATGACTATGCTCGCCACTTTCAGAATTGGTTAATCTTTAGGGGGGGTACCCCTCTATTTATAGGCAAAAGCCTACTCGGCGGCGAGTAGGATACTCGTCAGCTGTCGCCGGGGCGACAGCCACTGTCGCCGGGCGACAGCTCACTTCAAAAATCTAACACTCCCCCTTGAAGTGAGCTCCGGGAACAACTCCAAGCAATGAGCGAAGCCTCCGGAACGGCCCCGCAGATAGGAGCTTTGTGAATATGTCCGCAAGGTTGTCTTCACTCCGCACATGCTCCACAGTGATCAAGCCACTCAGCACCTTCTCTCTGATGAAGTGATGCTCGATCTAAATGTGCTTGGTCCTTGCATGACACACTGGATTGGTTACCAGTTTCAATGCACTCTCATTGTCACCGCGTAGCACAGTAGGTCCGCTGACCTCCTCGTCCACATCCTTCACTAGTCTCCTTAGCCAGACACACTCCTGAGCTGCTAAGGACGACGCCTTGTACTCGGCCTCCGTGGTAGAAAGGGAAATGGAGTCCTACTTCTTGCTACACCACGAGATAGCAGCTGCTCCACACAAGAACACGTAACCTGATGTCGATTTGCGATCATCAGCGTCACCTCCGTAGTCTGCATCCGTGTACCCGTGCAGCTTGAAGTCAGACTTCTCCTCATAGGACAATCCCATCTCAAGGGTGCCCTTCACATACTTCAGAATCCCCTTGGCTGCCTCCAGATGAGGCTTCCGCGGCTCCTGCATATACCGACTAACTCGGCCGACAGCAAAGGCTATGTCCGGCCTTGTGATAGTCAAGTATATAAGACTCCCCACCAGTGCCCGAAAGATCTTCGGATCAGGAAGAATCCTCCCTTCTTCCTTCCGAAGCTTCAGCCCAGCCTCCAGAGGAACGGAACTGCTCTTCCCTTCTTTCATGCCGAATCTTTCGACGATCCTCTCGGCATACGCTCTCTGGGAAACATCCAGCCCGCCTCTTCTCTTCTCTACTTGGAGGCCAAGGAAATGGTGCAGTTCACCAAGATCCTTCATCTCGAAGCGTATGGAAAGATGCTCTCTCAGCGCCGCGACCTCCTCAGGGTTGTTCCCTGTCACGATCATGTCGTCGACGTATAGCAGCACTAGCACGTGAAAACCTCCATCCTTCTTCACGAACATGCTGGAGTCTGAATCTGAGGCATCGTAGCCGCAGAACTGTAGGTACTCCGCAATCATTCCATACCAGGCTCTCGGCGCCTGTTTCAACCCATAGAGGGCCTTCTTCAGCTTGCAGACGTGACGCGGCTGGGACTTGGACACGTATCCAGGTGGTTGCACCATGAATATGTCTTTGTCGATCTCTCTGTATAGGAACGCGTTCTTCACGTCCAGCTGCCATAGCTTCCATCCTCTGCACGCTGCTAGGGCAATGATCATCCTCACCGACGTCATCTTCGCTACGGGACTGAAGGTCTCCTCGTAGTCCTCTCCATAGGTCTGTGAGAAGCCTCGAGCGACAAGCCTCGCCTTGTACCGCTCCACTTCTCCATCAGCCCTCTTCTTCACCTTGTACACCCACTTGCAGGTGACAGGTTTGATGCCCTCCACCATGGGAACCAGGTCCCATGTCTCGTTCTTCTTTAGGGCCTCCATCTCCTCGATCATGGCCTCGTCCCACTCCTTGATGCCAGCTGCATCCTCAAAGCAGGCAGGTTCCCTCTCATCGAGTGGTCCTGCGAAGAAGCAGGAAACCAGACTCACGAAGTTCCCCTCCTTATAACGAGCAGGCGGGACGATCGTCCTCTTCGACCTCCTCAAGGCTTGACCACTATCTACCACTCCGGTAGACTCCTCTATTTGAGCTCCTCTCTGAGCTCCTCTCTGAGCTCCTCCTGAAGCGGTGCTCTCCCTGCTTCTTGAGTTCGTAGCTCCCCCTGAGCCAGAAGCTCCTCCTGAGCCAGATGCTCCTCCTGAGGCAGATGGCAATGGAGCACTTGGAGATAACTCCAACTCCACAGTAGGGCCCTCAGTGACCCACTCCTCTTCTCTGCTAGGTTCTCCACTCTCCGGCAGCTCCACAGAAGAGACTCCCTGGTATAAGACCAGTTCGTCAAACACAACGTCGCGCGAGACGACGAACCTGTGAGTATGCGGATCCATGCACTTCCACCCCTTCTTCCGCTCATCGTAGCCGATGAAGATACACTTCCTCGCATTCGGCTCCAACTTTGTTCTCTGAGCGTCCGGGACGTGCACGAAGCAGGTAGAACCGAACACCTTCATGTGACCCACATTGGGCTTCTACCCGAGCATGAGCTGGTGTGGAGACACCATCCTGTTAGGACTCAGAGGCAGCCTGTTGATCACATGAGTAGCACACGCCATTCCCTCCCCCCATAAGGCCTTGGGAATGCTCTTGGCATGTAGCCAACTCCTGGTAGTCTCCACCAGATGGCGGATCTTCCTCTCTGCCACCCCATTCTGCTGAGGGGTGTGAGCGCAGGAAAGCTCCCGCCGAATGCCGAACCTTCTGCAGAAGGAAGCAAACTCATTGGAGGTAAGCTCCCCTCCATTGTCGCTTCTCAGCTTCTTCACTCTGCGGTCCAGCCTCCCCTCCACAAGCTCCTTCCACTCGAGGAACTTTTTGAAGACTTCTGATTTCTCTCTCAGAAAGTATACCCACGTATAGCGGGTGAAGTCATCCACCAGAACCAGCGCATACTTATTGCCTCCATAAGTACGGGTGACGTACGGCCCCATAACATCAGCATGTACGCACTCAAGAGGTGCCTTACACCTGGTCTCCGACTTGTCAAATGGAAGTCGATGTGACTTTCCATATTGGCAACCTTCGCATACATGGCCGTCGCCGTAGGATGAGAGATGAGGTAGGCCACTCACTAGGCCCTTTGCTGCCATCATCTTCAGCTTGTCCATCCTCACATGACCCAGCCTCTCATGCCAGATCACAGCGCTGTCGTTCGTCTTCAGCTTGTCCATGTAGGCACTTGCAGACAGAACATACAAGTCCTTCACCCTTCTCCCGGTGAGCGTGACGTCAGCATCGACAGACGAAAGGTTCTTCAGGAACTTCACTTCCTTCGGTCCAAACAGCACGTGGTATCCTGCATCCACTGCATTCGCAACCGAGAAGATGTTCTTCTTCATGCCAGGCACGTGATACACACTCTTCAGTTTCACTGGCTTCTCTCTACTCCCAAGGGACACCTTCCCTTCTCGCTCCACGGGATGTACCGTATCATCCGCAGTGATGATAGCATCCGTTCCTTCATATGCTGCCGAGGAGGCAAACTTTGACATATCTCCTGTGAGATGATGCCCGCAACCGGAATCCACTATCCAGTCGTCCTCGAGGTTGATGGAGGCTAAGACATCGACTGACGTTGCCGTCATCTCTGCCAGGAAACAATTGTCCCCCCTCTCACCGCCCTGGTGACCTCCACCTCTTCCTCCACCTCTCTGGTGATCTCCCTCCTTGTTAGCAGCATGACCGGCCCTCAGATTGGACCGGCAATCCTTTGCCATGTGCCCGTACTTCTTACAGGCAAAGCAAAGGTATCTCCCCTTCTCGTCGTGGGCAGGAAGGAACTTCCCCCCATCTCCCTGAGAGGACGTTGAAGGTCCCTCTCCGGAGTTCTTCTTTCTCTTGTCCCAGGATCTCTTCTTTCCTGAGAACAACGCCTCGCCATCTCCTCCTGAGATGGATACTCCCGCCATCTGCTTCGCCAAGCTCTCCTGCGACGATAGCAGGTTCTCTAGCTCCAGAAGGGAGGGCTGAATAGCCCATCCTTGCACGGAAGTAACGAAGGGGACATACTCCTTCCTCAAGCCTCAGAGTATGTGCCGCTTCAACTTCTCCTCTGAGATTGGCTCTTCAGGATCCAAGGCCGAGATCTCCCCGCATAGGTTCTTCACCTTCAGGAAGAAGGTGGATATTGCCATCTCGCCTTGAGTCGACTTCGCCAACTCATTCTCCAGGAATTGTAGCCGCGCCACATTTTTCTTGTTGAATAACCCATCGAGGGCTATCCAGATCGCAGACGCTGACTTGCAACCTATGATGTGGTCGAACAAGTCAGGTGATATGGCTCTCTTCAAGGTGAACTCTGCCTTGGCGTTGGTCTTCCTCCAAGCTCTCACAGCTGGACCATTATCGCCGGCAGCTACAACTTCCTCTTGCTCCCCACCACCAACAACCTCCCAGAGATACTTTCCAAGAAGGTAGCTCTTCATACAAGACATCCACTTCTTGTAGTTGGTTTGAGTAAGCAGCTCGATTCCTAGTCCTCTCGCATAACCTCCTCCTCCGTCCATCTTGGAAGACAACCTTGAACTTTGATAGCACGCGCTGCTTCAGCAACCTAGCTCTGATACCATGTTGAATTTTTGAGTTTGCTACCAATCAAGTGTACCAACGATGAACAAAGAAGGCTATATTCCAACTAGGCAACCAATTACAAATAAACACGGCTGAATACAAGTTGCATCCAACTTGAATCACAACAGCCAAATAGAAGGTAAGACAAGGTCACGGACAAGGTCCGCTTCTTCTCCCGAGCACACCAGGCTGGTGATACTCGCTCCTCGCTGTCGCCGGGGCGATATCGGCTGTCGCCGGGGCGATATCGGTTGTCGCCGGGGCGATATCTCTGATCCTCGCAAGCTCGCTGCTCGCACTCCAGATACTCGCAAGCTCGCTGCTCGCACTACAGGATACTCGCACGCTCGCCGCGCGCGCTTCCTCTCCTTCTTGCTGTCGCCTGGGCGATATCCACTGTCGCCGGGCGATATCTCCACTACTCGCTACCCGCTCAAGGGAGCTCGTCGAACTCGCTCCAAGTCCGATGCTCGCCAGGTAGCGCTCTGGTATCTCTAACTCGCTCAGAGTTGATGATACTCACCACTTCTGATGACTATGCTCGCCACTTTCAGAATTGGTTAATCTTTAGGGGGGGTACCTCTCTATTTATAGGCAAAAGCTTACTCGGCGGCGAGTAGGATACTCGCCAGCTGTCGCCGGGGCGACAGCCACTGTCGCCGGGCGACAGCTCACTTCAAAAATCTAACAGGAAAGACGGTGTCCGGAGAGGACTTCGACGGTGGAGACGCGGCGCATCTCGCGCCACCCTGGCCCCGTAGGCGGCGGTGTCCATGGTGGTGTAGTTGTAAGATGCGGTGCGGGAGGAGGGAAATTTAGGGCGGCTCGCGAGGGCGAGATCATTGGTGGTGAAGCACTCGTCGGCGAGGGAAGCGGAGGAGATGACGAGGACGGGGCGGTAGCCGAAGCGGAGGTGGAAGAGAGGGCCGTGGAGGGCGGCGATGGCGGAGAGGGATTGGTGGAGGGGTTTGCTGAGGAGGTGCAGATGGCCGAAGAAGGGAAGGGAAGGTGGGCTTGGCAGGAGCTTCTTCTTCTCCTTTCTCTTTTCGTTGTAGGATATGAAGAGTTTGATGAGGTGGGCAAGTGAGAGGAGGAGAATTAAGCCAGTGAAAATGCTGACGGCGTCCATCGCAGCCGCTGAACGGAAAAGTTGGGTAGGACTGTGGTTTGTTAAGTTGGAGCGAAATGTGATGTTATTCCTCAGCATGGATGCATATTTATACATGCATGAAGCAGCCATAAAGTAAATCAATATTTATTTAGAGCTATGTTAAAGGCAAGCCGATTTTGGCAGGCCAAAAAAATATTCATGCAGGCCAAATTTTATATTTACAGACTATATTCAAAAATTAAATTAATATTTTCTTAAAAAAATCACCAAACAAAATATAGTTTTTGTAGTTAAATACTAAAAATAAAATGTGATTTATATTAGCAGCTTAAAATTATGTTTGTGGCATGACGGAAACACCATTCACAATATTTTGATTTTATTTATCACAAAATACTATAATCATTTACAGCATTTTCATCAAAATAATTATAGGCCACATTTTTTAAAAATAAAATGATTATAGAATATATTTGTGGCGATAATTTTTTTAAAATAAAATGATTATAGGTCACAGTTTTTTTAAAATGATTATATGCCACAGTTTTAAAATAAAATGAGATTTAAAAAAAAAACTTATTTTGATCCTATAGAATCAAAATGGTTACTGGAAAAGGAAAAGGAAAAATGATACTTTTTTTAAAAACCGTGGCCTGCATATATCCAACACCGGCCTGCATTTAACATCGTTTGGCCTGCATATAGCCAAAATTGGCCTGAGTTTAACATCGCTCTTTATTTATTCTTTGATAACTTCACAGGAAACAAGCACGGGAAAATAATAGCATTCGGAAGCCTGCTGAATGAGATAAACGAAGATATCGGAATCCACAAATTTAGGCTTCGTTTGGTTCAGCGTTTTGCTCCGGCGGCGGGAGGATAAGGCGGGCTGTTGGAACCGGAGGGGGGAGGCCGCGGTTCGAATAGTGGCGTTTTCCTCTATTTCCCATGGCGCGGCGGGTGCAGACACGGCAAACGTCACTGCCGGGCGTTTGGTTACCCGCCTTGCGGCCTGGAGTTTTAAACGTGCGAAAAAAGTACAATCTGCCCTGAGTGCCCCTTCCCATCCGAATGCAATATTAACGTACTTGTGCTTTTTGAAAAAATTGCGCTTCCGATGCCGACGTGAACATAAAAGCAATTTTATCTATTTATTATTCGATGGGGTATGATGAGGTTAATTCTCGCTATTCGCACCCCAAAAATTGTAAAAATCATAATTATATTTGCAGTCCAATTCTCGCTAATCGCATTCCCATCGAATAACCTCCTCATCTCCATCTCTCTCCCGTTGCCTAAACCCTAACCGTAGTTCTATCGGTCGCGTCGTCTTCCCCCCTCTTAGACTCATCTTCAAAAAAGAAGGAAATTATCCAGCGAAAATCTCAACAAAGTAGTTAGTTTTCTGGTTAAAGGAAGGTTTGCATGCCATGTTTAGAGTTAATTCCTCTATGCATGTCATTTAACTTGTTTTCCTACTAGATTTTTAAAAAATTTAAGTCTTTAAGATGTTTTTTCTAGGCTTCTAGTACTTAATAAATCAACAAAGTGTTTCGCTTATTTGAGATGAGAGTGGGGTGCAAATATAATTTTGGACTACAAATAGCGTGGACTGCGAATAGCCATTTCTTGACTGCTAATATCAACTCTCTTTTTATAAATATCACAATAAATTCTCTGGTTTCATGAGCACAAGCATGAAGATGATAAAATATCAATTCTCAACTTTTTAGAAGGGGAGTCTTGGCGCACTGATTGAGGTGTTGTCGCGTGACGTTGAGGTCACAGGTTCGAGCCCTAGATGCAACCTCTTGCATAAATGGAAGTTAAGATTTGCCTACATTTCACCCTTGTGGTGAGACTCTACCCCGGACCCTCGCTCCTCGGGGATGCTTTCTGCATCGGACTGCCTTTTTTTCATTTTTAGATACGAAAAAAGGACCAAATATATCTAAATATAAAAAAGGGAATCGAAAAGAGAGACTGAGGATATGATCCATCAACAAGAGTGAGTGCAGGATATTTCAATAAACTTGCATTCTTTGAGCCTGCAACTTCTGTAGGGGTTTTAGTAATCAAAATACCTCCTATTCGATCTACATCTACAACAAACTTCGAAAGTTGAAACCCCGAAGCAAAAGTAACGAAACGACGGGGTTACAACAACACAGTAACAAAAATAAAATAAAACTACATTAACATCAATCAATTACAGAACATGGTCAGAGAAAAACGATCTACGGTGAGAACTGATGCTAGGAACACGAGGGTTACGGGAGGAGAATCGCGATCAGGAGGGGGCTTTGTTCGCGGAAGAAATCGCGATAATAAAAAAACTCATAAGCTGGTTTTCAGAGTGATCACGTATGTAGGCAACAACGACAAACAACGGTCAAGCCTTTATCCCACCATAGTGAGGTCGGCTATATGGATCCTTTGTCGCCATTGCGCCCTATCTTTAAATCAATATTCATAAGGGTAACAAAATTTTACGCTGGTCGTTTACCTAACACAACCCTCACCAATTTTTATCCGAGCTTGAGACCGGCATCAGCTGTTTTCGATCACTTCTGTAGGCAAAAACACAAAAATTAGCGTTTCCTATTTTTCAAACGCACCTTCCAAACGAATTAAAAACAGCGGTGAAGTTTATAAAAAAAACACGGCCCCTCCAAAAAACAGGGCCTTAGACATTGGAGTTCTTAGCTGCCACCAGTTAAAACTGCACACCCAAACAAGGCCTAAACCATAATCCGAAAAGCTTTTCAATATGCCAAACTCTTACTTGAACAACAAACATTAACACACTCAATAAAGATTAAACTTGGAAGTTCGAACAAGGCTTGGAATTGATCGAACGTAGAAAATATTTATAGTTGAGCGAGCATCGGAATCATAGATTGACGCGGCCGGCATAAGGCTTGGAGAGGATATTCTCTGGGCATGGTGAGGCCGGAACCTTCCTTCATGTCCACGTCTTCCGAATCAACTCTACTCCACTCGAAACACTGAACCAGAGTTCCCAACACCAACCCCACCTCCCTCATGGCAAGCGCTTCCCCCGGACACCTCCTCCTCCCCATTCCGAAAGGAAAAATCTTGCCCCTTTCGAGTTTGGAATCCTCCGTGAATCTTTCGGGGAGAAATTTCGTCGGCTCCGGCCACATCTCAGGGTCCCTCTGAATCGCATAAGCGTTCACCAATACCATCGTCCCTTCGGGTATGGTGTAGCCCCCCACCTTGCACTCTTCCATGGATTCATGGGGCACCAGAAGAGGGCCGACGGGATACATTCGGAGTGTTTCGCTGATGACACTGTTGAGGTATGAGAGTTTGGCGAGATCTGATTCCTCGAGGAGGCGGCCGCTCCCCACTTTGTCGTCAATCTCGTGCACAAGTTTCTCTAGTTTTTCAGGGTTGTTGAGTAGGAGTGAGATTGCCCATTCAATGGCATTTGAAGAAGTGTCTGTCCCTGCTGTTAATAAACTCTGCAAGAGGGATGAATTAATGTTTTCGAATGGTATGAGAACGACTCAAAAATTACTATCCTAAGGTTCGCTGACCGCAAACAAATACCTTCTTCTTTCTCTCCAATGCTGCATATGTATCCTACCTACTCTCACTCTCCTTTCAGCTCTTCATCCCCTCATCTACCTTCCAATCATTCGACCAACAACGCTATCAGCGGGTATCTCCGCCCTCTCCACCTCCTTTCTCTCTTCTTTTCCTCTTCAACAATCTAATGATGCAACCGTGACATTAATCTATAATACTTTATGTAAAATGAAATTACCGAAATAAGGGATTTGATGAAGAGGTCGGTGTATTGCTCCGGCTGAGTTTTCTGCAGCGAGAGTAATGACTCTATAACGGTTTTATTGTTTCTTTCGTCGTGCACCATCAAATGTCCTTCTTCTTCTTCTTCTTCGGATGCTCTTGTCATCTTCCTTCGCTCGTTGATCAGAGTCTGCAAGAGGCGATCTTTGTAATTGTGGATTCGAGCAAGCTTTGTCTTGACTCCTATCCGTGCGAACCACCCGAGCGGCCAAGGAAGGAAGTCGCCGACGTTGGAAGCGCCGGCAAGGGTAAAGCCCTCCTCCACCATCTCCTCGAACCGTTGGGACTCCCCGTCGTCCAACTCTTCGCCGTAGTACCGCTTTCCAACCATCATCATCATAATCACGTTCATGGCCAGGCCGAAAATCCGCGACCTGAGCTGCACCGTTTTGAAATCATGGTCAGGGGATGACGCGTCGTGGAAGAGCCGGCGGGCAAGGGCACATGCTTCGGCCGCCCGGACGTCGGCGAAGAAGGAAAGGCGGTGGCCGGAGAGAACTTCGACGGTGGCAACGCGGCGCATCTCGCGCCACCCTGGCCCGTAGGCGGCGGAGCCCATGGTGGTGTAGTCGTAAGATGCGGTGCGGGTGGAGGGAAATTTAGGGCGGTTCGCGAGGGCGAGATCGTTGGTGGTGAAGCACTCGTCGGCGAGTGGGGCGGAGGAGATGACGAGGACGGTGCGGAAGCCGAAGCGGAGGAGGAGGAGAGGGCCGTGGAGGGAGGCGACGGCGGAGAGGGATTGGTGGAGGGGTTTGTGGAGGAGGTGTAGATGGCCGAGGAAGGGAAGGGAAGGCGGGCTTGGCGGGAGGTTCTTCTTCTTCTTCTTCTTCTTCTTCTCGTTGTAGGAGATGAAGAGTTTGATCAGATAGGCGAGGAAGAGGAGAGCTAAGCCGGTGAAAATACTGATGGTGTCCATTGCCGCCGCTGAACGGAAGAGTTTGGTGGTACTGTAATTTGAAGTGAACTCATTTTATTTCTTAGCGTGGTTGCATATTTATACCTGCTAATATCATAAATGAACTCAAGTTTGAGGGCAAAAGTGGGGAAACTAGTCGGTGGGATAAAAAAAAAGGGTAATTATATTTGCAGGCCCTATATGGATATTTGCAGCCCACCGATATTTGCAGGCCTCATATCGATATTTGCAGCCCACAAAAAAAAAGTCATATTTTTTCATTGTGCAATAAAATAGTAGAGTATTAAATATACAGAATTTAGTTCTAAAGGCAGAAATATAAGTTAATGTCCAAAAATTTATCGTTCAAACAAACTACAAAGTATCAATTGCACATATTCTAGTAATAAATAAAGCTGACGATCCTTTGCCCCAAAATGATCACCACCCTGCATGAAACAATGAACAAAATCCCAAATTAGTTGTCCGAAATTTATTTTATTCCATGCATCATGATAGGTAGATGTAGAAGACAATGAAAAACTTACAAAATTCTTGCACGCTGCGATAGATTTTTGCGCCTGATAGAATCCAAAAACAACAATGACATGTTGACAGCTACAAAAAATATTTAAACAAAAATTAGATAACATATACACCTACTCATAATATTTTTTAAAGTATATTAAATATACATACCATTCGTCAATCACGAATATTTGTTATATAGGGAATGCCCCACTGCTCTGTCATCTCCTCGTGATATCTCGTCCATACTGGAAACACATCTGGTAACGGACAATCCTCATGCATTTTTAGTAGAACAAAGTGATTGCCATCTACAAATTCAATGTAGATTTGTCTTCTAACTGCTGGTGGCGCTGAATGCAACGGAAGGAATGTGAATGACTGCTCCCTTGAGAAATGAATAAATTGCACGTTGTAAAACGATGCAACTACTAGACCCAAATCTGGCATCGACATCCATTTATCTACCGGGGCGGGAACGATGTGGCAATCTAGTGAGTTTAGTAACTCATTTCTTCTTGTAATTCCAAAGACATTGTTGTATAAATCTTCATACTGATTTAATTCATGAGATAGATCACGTCTGACTTGCAACCAATCACTGCCCATTTGCATAGCTATGCTAATGACTCTAAACCCGCAATGTCCATCACCCATCACGTCAATGACATCAACAATATGTGTTGAAATATTTGATGGCATTTGTGATCGCACACGATCAGGCAAATTACTCCTTGTGCCAACCACTCTTCTTGCAGCTTTCTTCATATTTATTTTGGTAGGTGCTTTTTCGTAGGAAGGTGCTCTAACATCAACACATGTTCGAAATGAGATGGCTCTCTTTTAGTTGATTTGTAATCATCTAACATTTTTTTCTGACTCCCTTTCGGTCGTCCCTTTAATTTTCTTGGCACTTTTGGTTCTTGAGTTTGACTTATAGTTGGATTTACTATTTCTCGGAGCTTTCTTTTCAATTCCTATTTTTGAATATCATTACATTTCTTGTACCTTTCCATTAACTCTTCAATATCATCATCAAGATCTTCTTGTGTATCATCCACTTTACTCGGTGGAGTATGTTGAGTCTCATTTAATGATAATTGCCTCCAATGTTTGTGTATCATCCAAAGTGGAAATGCATCACACGTATTGATATATGGGAACAGTTCATGTGCACAAGGTAATCCAAGCGTGTATCTTATTGTATGCATGCATTTTTCAGGTACTACATAACATGTTTTAATAGAAAGTTCCTCCTTCTTAATAATCTCCAAAGCACAAATAGAAATATTGCCAACCAACTCGGAATATAGCATGCTTTTAAAACCCGTGCTAACTTGTAGCTTGCTCTGTCCAAACATTTTTCTAATTTCCGTGTGTTGCAAAACAAGTAACTGATCGAATGTCTTCCATACGGTCGTAAGATTTCCAATAGAAACTTCTAGGAATTTTTTTAGCTGACTATGCCCACCCTCTACACGGTTGGTACTAGTGTTACCCAAATGCAAATACTTATCAATCCATGCTGAAATGAAATGTTCTTTGAAAGGCTCTAGCCAAGTTGTTGTGACATATGAGATCACATTAGGATATTTCAATGCATACTCATTTATCATTTCATTAAAGCGTAGGTTATACTCATTTTCAGTCTTAGCTTCGACGAGATGTTGCCATAGCCCTAAAAAAGTGTCACAATCTTTTCCCGCCGTGAAATATTTCTTACAGTGAGCCAAAATATTTCTACTTATATGCACGCGACAAAGTAGATTTTTGGATTGAGGGAAAACATGTTTGATGGCATTCATTAATGCTAACTCTCGGTCCGTAACAAAACAAATTGGCAACATATTTTCATTAAAAAAACTCTTAAAGCAATCCAATGCCCATCTATAACTCGCCTCTGTTTCATCTGCCAAGAATGCAAAACTAGAGAAGAAGGTCTGCCTCGTAGAAGTAATACCAACAATGCAAAACAGTAGTAGACGAAAACGGTTTGTCTTGTACGTGCAATCCATCAAAAAAGTGTTTTAGAACATGTTGCTCAATGTAACTGAAGTAGGGTGAGCAAAAAATAAACTCTTGAGTTGATTAGTACTTTCGCTCACCACATTGAAACTGGTATATTCACATTCATCTATACACTTGTACAAGAATTGTATCGGAGTGCTCCCAGCCAATTCATCTCTAAAAAACTTTGCTTTCACGTTGTAAATAGTCCTCATGCTTGTAGTATTTGATGAACTTCTTTTTTTAAGAGTCGTGAGTATTTTGCGCGGCTTAACTCCAGCATTGCACATATCTTCAACTATTTTCTGCTCGATTTTGTTTAACCTTCCGGCATATGGATGTGCTTCTAAGTGAACCATCTCATGATTATGAACTCCATTTATCGCCTCTAATTTCCATTCATCAATGTCTTCCCTACGTCCTCTTAAGGAAAACTTGCAATCACAACGCTTAGAACTTGATTTCCTTAGATTCTTCTTAATAAAGTTTTTTGGATTTTGGCTCTTCCTTGCCACACCATATCTATCACAACCTAGAGTTATTCTAGGTTTCGCTCTTTTATCCAGTTTGTCGACCCTTAAAATGATCACAACAAACCCCAAGCCTCTACCAACATTTCTACCCCATTTTATCAATTCTTCCTTGGTAGGAAAACTCATATCTGTACGAAAATGGGACCCAACATCTACAACTGTATCTTGAGGAAAATCTCCATATGTCAATAGCTTTTGCTCTTCACCACTCATTTTGAACTACATGGAATAAATAATTACAATGAATTAGGGAGGGTCGTGACAAGTGCACGCTAACGCTAACGGGAAAAAAACATCACAGAACATGAAAATAACAAGGAGGGCTCCGACCAAAAGCGAACGAAAAGGGGTCGGTTGGCTCCCAAAAATCCGGGACTCGATACAACGTCCTTAGGACCTACCTCTCCAACAAGCACACAACTCGCCGTAAGCCGGACTCGATACAACGTCCTTAAGACCTACCTCTCCAACAAGCACACAACTCACCGCACCTACACAAGCATCTATAATATCAACTTGACAATTTCCATCCGGCGTAAAAAATCCTAAATGGATGGAAAACCTAAACATTAGAGTTAAAAAATACTCACATTGGGGATAATAGGGCTTCAGGCAACTGCAGATATAGGGCTCCTGCAAATTCCGATTAAAGCTTCAAGCCGGCTGTGAGTTTCCGATTAGAGCTTCAGATTTAGGGCTTCTGCAACTTCCGATTGGAGCTTCCGATTAGAGCTTCTGCCACTTCCGATTTACGGCTATGCTGGGGCGATCGATTGGAGCTTTCGAGACTCGACCAGGTTGAAGGAGGCGGCGAGGGGGCGTCCTCGAGGCTCGGGAGAGATGAAGCCGGCGGTGCCGGGACTTTCGACCCTCGGAAAGGAAGAAGCAGGCAGCGCCGGGGTTTCGAGGACAGGGCGAACTGGAGCAGGCGGCACCGGCAACCGGGGAGGCGACCGCCGGTGGGAATCCAGGCGGAGGGTTTTACCTGGGCGCAGTAGCTAGGTCGATCGGGAGTAAAAAATGGGGGGGGCGGCAAATAGAGAGTTAATTTAGGTTAAAAGTAAAAATTTGGGATTGTTTTGTGGGCTGCAAATATCCGTATATGGCCTGCAAATATAAGCTGTTGTTCGCAGATCATAAATGTCTATCCGATAAAACATTTTTTTCTCATTTTATTTGAGTTCACAAATTATTATCCGCAGACCAATTTTGGATTTGAGCAGTTGTCATCTTTGTTCTCCTGAGCACGGCCCGGCAACGAAGGAACATCTCTGACGACCTTTTGAGCACTTCAATGTGTGCACGGATCGTGATTCATAAAATAAATGCGCGGATAGAGATCGAGTTGAGGAAGAAAGATGATTCTTCGTTGCTCATGCGATTTCGGTTTGTTTGGGAAGATTTAGATAGCTAGGGTTTGTTTGGAAAGATTTAGATAGTTAGGGTTACTTTCTCCCTGTGGTAAGGAAGGCGAAGAGGACGATCATTTTTTTAATTGACTTCATTACCTCTGCTGATAACAAAAATATTTGCAAATAGACAAAATCTGTGAATAAACAAACGTGATTTACGAATAACAACAGCCTAAAAAAATGTTGTTTCTGTTACACATATATACATATTTAATTACAACTTGGACTGACATAATGAGCTGGTTTTCTTTCCCATACTTTATCTGATTATCTTAGGTGCTACATTTTATTGTGGAATTGTCGCTGCGCGCAGCGACCTCCTCACTCAACATAATATTGGCTTAATTGGCTTGTTTGAAATCAAAATTGAGCTCTTTGCCCGCAGAGATGTTGATGTTCTTGCGGGTCGTCAATGAGATTTCTTTCTCAAGCCGGTCGTGGGCAAACCTTGTGGTATTGTGATTATTTGGCGGCGGGATGTTATGACCTTCGCCCATTTTGGCTCTATGACCCAGTGCATCATTGGATTGTCTCCCTTCCCCGATCAATGGCAGTGGCTGGTGGGTTGTGTTTGTGCCAATAAAGAGTATCAACTTCGGCGTCCCCTGTGGTGTAAGATCCCCCTCCCGGAACACACAACACGGTCGAGGGGAATCTTATGCCCAGGACAGCCGCCTTGCGGAAGCGCTAGCACACGAGCTAGCCTCCCCCACAAGACGCCTATCCTGCCGGCTAAACCAACTACACAGCGTCAACCCATCAATGAAAGAAAGTATTAAAAACCAAAGATTCACAATAAGTAATAATGTCCAAATCAGAGTATAAGAAAGACAGAAAGCTACACAAGCTCCTGCAAATCATCAGAGTAATCAGCTAAATGCCCCAAGGGCTACATCTCAAAACACTCACCTGCCTCTGTCACTAACGGCAGCTAAGGTACCATAAACCCCAGTCCTGCACACCTGACCCGGCTGGCCTCCGGTGCTGAACGCTGCTACACATCTGAATGTGCTCCTAAAAAGAGGGAGGTAGCAACTGTTAGTTATAAAGACTAAGTGGCTTCCCATCCGCTCCCCCGGCGACTCCAAGGCACCGGGCGGAAGGAAAGGAAGAAAAGCTGCAATATAACAGTAATATATACAAAGCAGGTGACGGAGAAAGTAAACTAGTATATACACAAATTCTAAGCTACACAAGTGTAAAGGGGCTAATCTAATCATGTATAAGCAGGAGTATAAGCAGGAGTATAAGCGGGAGTATAATAAAGGTGCACAACAGTAATTAAACAGTAAGTAAAGCAGGTAAAGCAAGGCAGTAAGAACAGTAGCGACAAGTAATCAATCTCGTACCCTAACTTATATGAATGCCCATACAAACTTATAAGTTAGGATTTCCAGGAATTATAACTCATCATATAAAAGAGCCCATACTAATTTATATGATGAGGATCTGCAAGTGCGTATGCTATGCTTATGCTATGAATGCTTTATGCAATGGACTCACACACACGACTCTATGCGCATAGACCTTTGTAGTTCCCTCTGTTTGAAAGGAAGCCAACCTCTCGGGTACCAACCGCTGTGACACACGGTGGTAGCGGACCGGGCTGTCCACTCCTAGGCGGGTATACACTCTACCAGGCCTAGACCGCACGTACGCCTCGACGCTAAACAACCGCGGAGCTCTGCGTACTCTTTGCTGGATTCCACCAGACTGTGAGCCAAGTGAGAGGTGTCTTCGGGGAACTGTCGTCCCGACACGCGGCCAAGCTGGCCCCTTAGACCCCTACACACCCGCTAAGTCAACGTACCGCGGTCGGAGTGACGACCTGCCTAGTACCGAAGACCTGCCACATTTATCCAAGAACTAACGGGGCTATCCTCCCCTCGAGCCTCCAGCTCGTCCAACCCAGTATACCACACACCTGTCACTCCCACACTGGGAGGAGATACATAAATCCAATCTTACCCTACTATTGCTTCCCTTGCCTACTTTAAATGTTATTGCAATTTAGGGTTAATCTTGGACTTCCCGAGGGTTACCCTGTAAGGGGCTCGCTACGGTACTAGGAACTACAATGGGATGACACCCCAAAGTTCCCTTTCTCAAGACACTTAGTATTATTGGTATCTACCCATAAGATTACCCTCTTATCATTTCGCTTGAATTAAACCTCAGTGCTTTATGACCCTCTAAGGGGAAAGACGATCTTTCGTCAATCCCGAGCATAGCCTTACCCACAGCTCACAAAGAACTCTCATCTTCTAAACTCCTAATTAGACTACTCTTGTTTAGTTATTATCCTACTTGGAAGTTTAAGGTGGATCCTGGACTTCCCGAGGGCTACCCGGTGAAGGGTTCGCAAGGTACTAGGGTATATGCTGGGATGATGCCCAACCCCTTTCCAAGACATTTAACAATCTTGGCGGCTACCCTGACCTAACCTTCCATCCTCTCATTACTATTTATAACCTACGCCTTATGTTTCACCCCGCTCCTATGCAAGCAATCTTTTGGACTCAACTCTAATAACTCTTAGTCCTCCAAGTTGTCTAAACTCATCTCTTATTTTAATCCAATTCTCCCCGATTTCCTTATGATTATATTGACCTATTCATCCTAATGAGTTTTTACTATCCGCAGACCACGATATACAGCTAACTTAGATTCCTAAGGTGGAACCTTGATCAAATTACTTCCAAATGACTTCTAATTATTATCATAGGTTCATAATGGACAAAAATGAGGAATAATCAAAATCCAAACATGTTTCATATAATTTTGCCCTCTAAAAATATTTATTAATTACTAACCTGAATCTAAAGTGTGAAGGAGGTATCATGCTAATGAATTCAAACTTGTTACATATCCTTCCAGAGATGAAGTGGGACATGATAACAAGATTTCCAAGTTTTCATATTTTTCCAGCAATCAAATAACCATAATCCCTAATTTTTAATGAATGAATGAAAAAATAATTTTACACATCAAGTACAAGATTTTGGCTTCCTAAAATTCTGGAAAAATTACAGTAGCTTCATATGAACATAAAATCACTATTTCCAGAAGATCATATTACTTGTTATATCACATTTGAGTACGATGCCTACTCGTTTAAGGAACTCATAACCTCAACTCCGCACATGACTGCTTGTGCATTCATCCTAATCTCACACATGATTCCGAGGATCTTGCACGTGATCCCTTCGATATACTACAATCATTACCGACGTCTTCTTATTCAATTACGGATGATAAATCACCTTAAATCCGTACGAGAATACCCACTAAATTTATTGTAATCATAAACAAACATCATTAGTGACAAATACCTTCAATGATTATCACAGCATCGGTTCAACTATATTTCTTGCGATCCTAAGGATTAAGCATTTATAACAATACTTTAATTTGTTATCGCATCATCGAGGTGCACATTCGATCATCATCCGCGAAGTGTTAAATATATGATCTGTCCGCTAACATTTTATTAATAAATCACAATTTCAGAATGATGTACCCAAACAGGACAGCCCTCGAGAATTGGATTTCGGGGAGCTACACTCCTCCGAAAATATCGTGTCGCCCTATTTTGGAAAGGTCTCTCCGATAGCTACAACTTTTATGTTCGCTCCAAGAACTGAGAAACCGGCCACTAGTAATCCCACCGTATGCAACCATGAACATCAACTCACCCAAGCAATACCATGTAATTACCTTGTGCTATCAAGCACCCTTGGACATCAACTTAGTCCCTTCTTATCATGCTTCGCAAAACATCTCAAGGCATCCCTGGCCTTAGCATAAACATTTCAAAGCACCACCGGCCTGCACATAACGTTCAACAACGTTCCAACAAGAGTAGGGCGATAGCGTGTTCATACATGGTAATTCTCTATCATGATTCTACGGGACTACTAGTGCGCATTTCCAATCATACACATTCCCTTAAGAATTTATCCCAACATCAATATCTCTAAAATCACTGTCACCGTGCCTCATCATCTATAACATGATTCGTATATGACTTTAATTTATCCGAGCTTCCGACTTAGCATTTACACAACCGTTAAGACATTCAACGGAAGATTAATAACTTTAAAACGACGCACCCAAAAATTACAAAACTTCACAAGGATGATTATAATCTTGATAATAATCACTCCACCAATTTTCATGAGCGTCGAAGCAATATTTTGGGAGATATTCATAAATTACCGTAAACGAGTGTGATACGACACTGTTCAGTAAAACAGAAATTCAGAAAGCTCTACTCAACCAAAAATTATGATTAACCCCAATCTGGAAAGCTAAGAAGAAGAGCTACAACTTTTATGTTTACCTCAAAACCCAGAACTTAGTGTTTCATACCCAAAATCCTCATTGAAGTCAACAGCCCAAATCTGGACAGAAAACAGAGCACAAAATCCTGATTTAATTCTCTGGACAGTCCACTCGACTGGACATCTAGAGAGCTACAGGTCACCTTAGAAAACGTGTAACCTATCGTTGGAAAGCTATCTCCGAGGGCTACAACTTTCATGTTGAGCCCGAAGTCTAATTCCAGCGGGGTCAAGCCTAAAAATTGGCTTGAACCCGGCTGCGCACAATTCTCCTTAATAACCAAGTGCAAGTTATGAATACATTTATCACATATAATTATCAATCCTAATGACAGAGAATTATTCATCACATTTATGCAAGTTATAATTAACAAATCCTATAACAGGAGGCTATTCCTCAATTCTCAAGCCTTTAATGATCATATATATATGTATATATATATTGAATTCCCATAACAAGAACTATTCCTCCATTCTCAAGTCTTTAATGATCATATATATATGTATATATATATTGAATTCCCATAACAAGAACTATTCCTCCATTCTCAAGCATCATTTATATATATGTATATATATATATATATATATATATATATATATATTGAATTTCCCCCTGACAGGGGACTTAAAATTGAAATCCATATATATATATATATATGTATAATTAATTGAAATCCAAGCCTTAAAGGACCATATATATATGTATATATATATTGAAATCCATAACAGGGGAACTAATGTTGAATTCCCCTAATCCATAACAGGGGTCATATGTATATGTGTATATATATTGAATTCCCCCTGACAGAGAACTAAGATTGAAATCCCATAAGGAATTTAGGCAGCCACCTTTCTCCTCCCATGCACCCTCACGAGGCCACCGCGTCTCACGAAACCAACGTCCCACGTTCGTATTGAAGCGGGGAGTTGAATGAGGGCGTTTTCGCGGCGATCGACGCCCTACAACGAAAAACCCTAACGCGGCCTCAACCTATGGAACTTCATTTCGCTCCCAAATCGACTCAATTAAGTCGATGCCTCGCCTAATGGATCTAAGAAAACTAGCACCAAGGGAGAGGGGAGGAAGTCACCTCAATAGTCGTGAATCTTGTCCTTCGCGGCGGCATCGTGGTGGCCGGCCATGGATCCGTAAGGAGAGAAAGCTGCTCGACTTGGAAGAATAGCTCGCGGCCATGGCGGAGGAGATCACCGGAGTAGAAGTGGTCGGAGCTGCGAGGAGTTGCGCCGGAGCCCTGAGGAAAAGGAGCTACGGAGGGGGTTCGTTTTCTTCCGCCGTCGGGTAGCTGGGAGGAGCGCCAGAGTGGGAGGAGCTTGAGGCGAGCGGTCGCTGGAACGAGGGGGGGGGGGGGGGGGGGGGGGGGGGGGGAGAGCAGCGGGGTGTGGGGTGTTTCCGCCGTCAAGAGCAGGGAGAGGGGGGAGAAGGATCGGCCTGGCTTCATTCTAACCTAATAATTAACATATATATACACACACACACACACACGTAACTCAGATATATATATAAATATAATGTTAATAATGCTATAATAATCATGGTAAGGTTATTAATATTGGCTAAAACACTCGCACCATGCCGTAGAGGACGCGGAATTTGTCCCGGACTGGCTTGTTACGACCGTCTCGCCGATACGCACCCACCGGAACGATCCAATGTCGATTCCAAGTTCGTTTGCCCAAGTTATGCTCGTCGGAGCGTTCGGAGCCTAATTTTTATGTCGCACTAAAAACTCATCGAACGACGTCGGAATTTTAAACCGATGACTCTGCTGGACTCATATCAGTATTACGAGTCTAACAAAATTGACAGACATGAATTCTGAGGCTGTTTGCTCGATTTCACTATCGTGGATAAAAACGCTATTCGCAGACCATATTAATAATTTCGCCGATTCTCATCAGAATCGAGCGCGGACAGTTTTGTTGAACTCTTAAAGGCTTCACGAGTCTAACAAAACTGATTGAGGTGGATTCCGAAGCAGTTTACTCGATATCACATTTTTGGATAATTTCGTTACTTAAAGTCGCGTCGACACGACAGATTCTCCGATACTCATCGCAATTGAGTGCGGTCGACTCCGTTGGACTTGTATCGGCTTTACGAGTCTAACAAAACAAACTAAGGCCGATTATGAGGTCATTTGCACAATAATCATATTTGAGGCGTCGCGTAGCTCGAGGCGACTGTTTTTGGCCAACTTCATATATACGCTATTTGAACACCATGTCATTTGAGCTAAGGAACGCACTATAATTCCTTCAAGGCGGCACGCCTCCTTCGAGTTTTATCGCTCACGTTATGCTCTTCGGATGGCTCGGATCCCGATACAGCAAGCATCAGGACAAAGAATAGAAATGGTACTCGCCGCATTCGTCGAGTGCACTTCACCGGCTCAGGTGCAAGCCTGGCCCTCAGTACACCCCGAGCTCGAGTCACCTCGCTCGACTCAAAAACGCGCACAAGGGGTCTAGCTCGAATCGGGATGTTACATGTGGGACCTA
The DNA here is from genome assembly GCA_033032865.1 of Dactylorhiza incarnata. Classification (NCBI taxonomy): domain Eukaryota; kingdom Viridiplantae; phylum Streptophyta; class Magnoliopsida; order Asparagales; family Orchidaceae; genus Dactylorhiza; species Dactylorhiza incarnata. Next base: position 2,896,634 of record JAWHQI010000154.1, on the reverse strand, counting down.
CTTTCAACTCACATTTCTCGTGGCACCCTGACCATTATTGGTGGAGATTTTAATGGTCTTCTCCGTCGGGAGGATAAGAAGGGTCCCACCCCTTTCAAATATTCGGTAGGCATGCGGGAAATGGACGAATGGCTTACTTTCATTGACCTTCATGAAATCAGGTTTACTGGGCCTGTAAGAATTTTCGAGGTCCAAGGAACACTCAACCAGCCAAGAAATAAACCACTAACGATGAAAATGGAGAGGAAACAATAACTTGTATCAACCCAACTTTAATTACAATGGCGAGGTATACAGTCGCGAGACATGATTTCACGTTGTATTGGACAAGAGAAAAAACAAGACAACCCAAAAGAAACAACAGTGATCGCTCGGACACTCTCATGACTGCAAAGGTCGCTCATTGATCACTTGTTGAACTGATGGAACTGACAAGAGACAGAATCGAGGAGCTGGTCGCTTAACAGCTACCGCCGACGTTATCGATACCGTCGCGCGTTAGTTCCTGACCGCCAAATGACTTCCTGCAACGACCCGGTTGCCCCTCCTTCGGCATGGGCTCGAAAGGGGCCGGTCACCCACAGTGATGTGCAAGGGCTTGAGGACATTGAGCCTGATGGATCATCGGTTGCTATGATTGAAGAGGTTACCGCCCGAACGATGGCGCATTTCTCCTACTTGGTCGTTGGCAAAAGTTTTGGGCTGGAGACTACCTTCTCATGTTATTGAAAGCGAGCTGCGCAAACGCTGGGAGCAATTTGGGGACTTTCGGTTCCTCCAGTTACGGGCAGATTGTTTTTTATGTATTTTCAAATCTGACGAGGCTTGCACCAGTGTGCTCTAAGGGGGACCATGGTTCATCAATGGGTTCATCGTAGGACTGGATGTTTCGACACCCGAGTTTGATCCTGCGTCATTCAAAGGATTGTCCTCGCCTATTTGGATTCGTTTGCCCAATCTTCCTCTCTTATTTTGGGATAAGGCCAACATAGCCCGCATTGCGGCCCGGGTTGGGAAGCCAATCTGGATCGACTCGACCACTCATGATTGGGGTCGGATGGAGTATGCCCGGGAATGCGTGCGGGTGAATCTCTCAAGACCGCTTTGCGTCGGCGTTCCAGTCACCAGTTCCAAAAAATGTGTGAAGAAGCTGGAATATGCAGGGAACTCACAACCCCCTATTCTGCCCAGCAGAATGAGGTTGTTGAAAGACGAAATAGGACTGTAGTAGAAATGGCCAGAACCATGATGTTACATTCATCATGTCCTGAAAATTTCTGGGGGGAAGCCACAACCACTGCCATTTATATCCTCAACAGAGCACCCGCCAAAGCCTTGCACAACTCCACACCCTATGAAGCTATGTTCAAACAAAAACCCACAATATCTCACTTAAGAGTATTTGGATGTATTGCATATGCTCATAACAACAAAGTGGGATGGGACAAACTTGATGCGAGTGGACAAAAATGTGTTTTCCTGGGCTACAGTGATGAAAGCAAGGGGTATAGGTCACTTGAACCAAACAACAACAAAATTATGATCTCAAGAGATGTTATTTTCCATGAAGAAAGCCAGTGGCCTTGGGCATCAGATTCAAATCATCAACAAACTCCAGTGCTGTCGGTTGAGCTAGAGGTCCCCTCAAGCTCCATCCAAAACAACCTGGACAGTTCTGCATCCATTCAAGAGGATTTTGACGCAGAATCATCATTGCCCATTAAAACCAGGTCACTTGCAGATATCTACCAAGCCACAGAGACATCATTTCTTATCACGACACCAAGTACCTACCAAGAAGCTGTAAGAGAAGAAGAGTGGAGAAAAGCAATGTAGAAGGAACTAAATGCAATAGAAAAGAATGACACTTGGTCCCTGGAAGACAAGCCTCTAGATCGGAGTGTCATTGGCCTCAAATGGATATTCAAAATAAAACAGAATGAAGATGGAAGTCTACATAAGTATAAAGCACGACTCGTTGCAAAAGGTTTCTCCCAGAAACCTGGAACAGATTACGACGAAACCTTTGCTCCCGTTGCCAGAATGACAACAATTCGTCTACTCTTTGCCATGGCTGTCAGCCACCCTGAACGGAGAACAGACAAAAGATGTGTATGTCTGTCAGCCACCCGTTTCGAAATTGAAGGGAAGGAAAACAAAATCTACAAACTCCGCATGGCCCTCTAAGGGCTAAAGCAAGCCCCACGAGCATGACACCACAACATTAATCAATACTTCCTATCTGAAGGCTTCTTCCCTTCTCCAATTGAACCAACCTTATATATAAAACATGCAAAATCAGGAAGCCTCTATGTAAATCTTTATGTGGACGATCTCCTGGTCATCGACACAAGTTTGGATCTGATTGAAGATTTTAGAGAGAAGATGAAGAGAAATTATGAAATGACAGATCTCGGTACCCTAAAATTCTTTCTGGGACTGCAGATTAAACACCTTACAGGAGGAATTTTTGTAACTTAGAACTCTACACCAAATCATTACTCAAAAAGTTTCAGATGAAAGAATGCAACCCGACAGTTACACCTATGGCAACAACTGAGAAATTCACCGTGAGAAAAGAAGAAGAAAGCTAACAGTGACTAATATAGGAGCTTGATTGGCACTAGTCCCATTTCCTGGAACTCAAGGAAGCAGCAAACCGTGGCCCTCTCTACTACTGAGACCGAGTTCATGGCCCTCAACTCAGCGGCATGTGAAGCAATTTGGCTAGACCGACTGAAGAAGGAAATAAACTGCAAAGAAGTTAAAGAAGAAAATGAGGCAGAAAAAGGAGTAAAACTCCTCCGCGACAACACATCGGCCATAGCCCTAGCAAAAAATCCAGTGTTCCATACCAGAAGCAACCATATTGATATACTCTTTCACTTCATCAGAGAAGTCGTCGAGAAGAAGAATATCGAGCTGGAATACTGCCCCACAGGAGATCAACTGTCTGATATCATGACAAAGCCCTTACCAAGTGTAACATCCCGGTTCGAGCTAGACCCCTTGTGAGCGTTTTGAGTCAAGCGAGTGACTCGAGCTCGGGGTGTACTGAGGGCCAGGCTTGCACCTGAGCTGGAGAAGTGCACTCGACGAATATGGCGAGTACCATTTCTATTCTTTGTCCCGATGTTTGCTGTATCGGGATCCGAGCCGTCCGGAGAGCATAATTTGAGCAATAAAACTTGAAGGAAGCGTGCCGCCTTGAAGGAATTATAATGCGTACGTTAGCTCAAATGACATGGTTTTCAAATAGCGTATTTATTCAAAAAGGTGATATGCAGCAAGCGACCTTGGAATTCACCTCAGTCAGTTTTGTTAGACTCGCGGCGCCTATACGAGTTCAACAAAATTGCTCGCGCTCGATTTTGATGAGAATTGGCGAAATCATAATATGGTTTGCAAATAGCGTATTTGCCCAAAAAGTGGAAATTGAGCAAACAGATTCGAAATTGACCCCAGTCTATTTCGTTGGACTCGTAATAATAATACGAGTCCAATATTGTCATCAGTTTAAAATTCCGACGTCGTTCGACGAGTTTTGATGCGGCGCAAAAATTAGGCCGTAAACGTTCCGACAAGCATAAAATGAGCAAATCAACTCGGAATTGACCTCAGATCATTTCGATGGGTGTGTATCGACGGGGCGGTCGTAACGAGCCCTTCTGGGACAACTTTCGTGTCCTCTAGAGCGAGTTACTGGCGTCTGAATATAATAAATAAAAGTTTTAATAATAATAATAGTAATTATTATTATTATTATGTATATATATGTACACGTAAAGTTTTAGGTTAGAAAAACAAACCTTGCCGATCCTCCTCCTCCTTGCGCCGTCAGCTCTTCCCTCTTCCATGGCGACACAGAACACCTCTCCCCTGAGCCGCTGTCCACCTCCTTGCTACTCGCCGGCCACCAACAGCAAGAAACTCAAGCCATCCCCCTCTCTCTCTAGCTCTCTCTCTAACCTCCATTCAATGGCCGAAATCTACCATGGCCGACCCAAGCTCCGCCCCTCCCCTCTCCATGGCCATTCCAAACCGAGCGGCCATCTACATCAGCCCCAACTTCGGAGATCTCCTCAGACAGAACCTATCTCCGGCGAGATCTCTCCACTTTCGCGGCAAGCTCTCCTCCGGCAAGCCTTTACTCCGGCGAAGCTCTTCCATCTCTCCTCTCTCTCTTTCTCTCTCTCATTTTCTGCCAAGAGCAGATCTCTCTATCTCTCTACCTCCTAGATCCACTCTCTCTCTATTTCTCTTCCTACAGCAAAACCAGTCCGATCTCTTCTCTAAGCAGCCCACTTCAAGATCTTTCTTAAGGCCTTGATTTGTTCTTGAAGCAACTCAGATGATAGCATTGGAGATGAAAAATTTGAAGGAGATAATTGGACTGATCATTGGAGCTTCCAAGATTTGGATGAGATGTTGAGTCATTCGTTTTCTAAAGGAGTTTCAATACTTCAGGCAGTTGATCCAAGGACAAGTGAAAGAGACCACGACCGGGAGCAACGGACAAATGCCGCATATGCGGCTATTGGGTCGCATGCATGGACACTCGGTGAGCTTCCTCCCCTCTCCCTTGGTGCTAGTTTCTTAGATCAAATTAGGCGAGATGTCAAACTCAATTGAGTTGATTTGAGAGCAAGTCATGGAGGGATGGCTGAAATCTGTGTTGTAATTATTTATTCCGGCCACCTCCGGTCACCGATTCGCCGCCCGTCGATGCACCTCATATACGAGAAAGGGGCGGAGGTGTTGGTTGGTCGGATGGGAAATAAGGTGGCTGATGTGGGAGTTTTATTAGACTCCAGGTCGGGCAAATCACAGCCCCAGGCTGGAGGAAGAAGATGACCGGACGTTGTTCGATCAACACTTAGATCCGTGTAGTTTTTATTAGTTATTGGTAAATAATCTGTTTAGTGCGCGGCAAGATAGGCATACGGATTCATAGTATATTGATGAATTTACCTTGTTTTGTTTATCGGAAGCTGTTTGAAATTGGTAGTTAAATGTTTGATGACAATGTGGACACCCCTCTTAAATTTCATAATTTTTGGATATATGCTTGTTGCGATTTGTCAATATTATGTTATAAAATTATTGTGCCGTAAAAAGTTATCATGATTATTCCGAATGAATTGAGATTTGGTGTAAACGCTCAAGATGCTAACCATGACATATAGTAGAAATTTTAGAAGTCTTGGGTTTGATATAGCCACTCGATTAATCACTTGTTTGATGACGCTCTAGGACAATAAGTATGTGCATGAAACTTTAGGCAAGTAGTGATTTGAATAGTGCTCCGATTTACATTGTATGTAAATGTTACTATTATGATTCTAATACAATATTGGAGGTGATTGATCTAAATATTGGGATAAATTATGTAATGAACCTAAAACTTGCTAATTGGAGGTCGTTTGTACATGTTCTCATGAAGTTAAGATGCGGCTTGACTGTACTCATAGAAATAGAATACTTAACCATCCACTTCATGGTTGATTCTTCAATGACATGGGACTTATAAATATCAGTGTTTATGATCAGTTTTTTTATCAACTCAAACCAGTCAACCAATACTGACTTATAAGACATGCGAGTTGCCACTAATGTAGAGGATTATATTTAAACGATGTCGGGGTTTGCACCTGAGGATCATACTGTTCATGATGTATCGTTAGATGTATAACTATGTTGTAACACCACTCTTTTTTACCCAAGTGTTTGGAGGTGATGAACGACTGATGGCTTAGTATGATTTAGCATTTAAAATATATATGTTGAACCTAACAGGGTTGGGTGAGAAATAACCCTTGACTAAAAGTCGAGCTTATTCATTGATCTTTAGTTTTGAAGATATGATATTGTGCACAAGTAGTCCTTAGGTTAGGATCGTATGGAGTGAAATCTCAGGACTTGCGTATCTCACTGCTTAGAGTATGCTAACTCCCTACGGGTAGCATTGAGGGCTTGGTATAGTGATTAGGATGGGTCGACATCCCAAGTTAATGTGGGAAGGGACCTGGTTTGGAGCCCTTGCTTGTTTAAGAGCATGGGTTGGTCCTGCGAGCGGTAGGCTCCGGATATAAGGAAGGACTAGGTTGGTCCTGCGAGCGGTAGGCTCCGGATATAAGGAAGGACTGGGTTAGTTCTGCGAGCGTTAGACTCACTACATGTTGCTTTGGGTTAGGTCATGCGAGTAGTAGGCTAGGCATTTTTAATTAGAGGCATCGTTGTATCAAGTAGTACGCGGATACCCTGGTGTGTTCTTCAGGGGCGTACAAAAGGTCTAGGCCGGGAGGTGTCATACTAGCCTAGGAGTGGAGGACCCGATCCACTGCCCCTGTTTGCCTCAACGGGGTGTACCTGAGCGGAGACTCAAAAAGCGGGATAGATGTGGTGCTTACCAGATAGTACGCGGATACCCTGTGTGTTCTTAGGGGCGTACATAAGGTCTAGGCTGGGAGATGCGTGACATAAGCCTAGAAGTGGACAAGCCCGATCCACTGCCCTGTTTGCCTCAACTGGGTACCTGAGTTGACACACTCGAACCGAGGGAACTACAAAAGGTCTGTACGTACAGAGTCGTGTGCGCGAGTTGCATCTTTGCATTGCACATCATGACATAGCACACTTGCATAAAACAGAGACCTCATCGTATAAATTAGTATGGGCTCTTTTATACGATGAGTTTATTTCTTGCCAGATCCCTTAGCTTATGTGTTTGTGTGTGTAGACACATAAGTTAAGGTTACTTTTCTAGCTGCTTAGACTCTTTTATAATTGTGTGTGTACACTCACTTTGACGCTCGTTTATATACTGCTCGGTTTCATAGTAGCTCCTTGATTTATTATGATAGATTTGCTAGAAAGGTGCTTGATGTATATATATACATGTTGCTAGCTATTGATATAATTGTTAGATGTAAATGCTTTTATATACATGTTGTTAGCTATTGATATATACTGCTAGGTTAGTAATACCTCCTTGCACCTGCATATTGTACTTACTGTTATATTGTAGCTTCTCTTTCTTTCCTTCCACACGGTGCCTAAGAGTCGCCGGGGTGAGAGGATGGGAAGCCACTTAGTCTTTATGACTAACGGTTGTTACACCACTATTTTTAGGAGCACACCCAGCTGGAGCAGTATCAGACAGATTAGAGTGATAGGACTTGGAGACATGTTGCAGCTTTTGCAACAACACCTTCTGATACGGTTGTGAGGGATTGTAGTTTTTGTTGTAGACTTTCGATATACCTTGTTCTTATATATTTGGGAGCTCTTTTGCTTCTTGTCATTTATAAATTTTGTGGACATTTATACTTTGTGAATTATGGACTCTTGAAAATATTAAATTTATTGATGGGTTGGCAAATGATATTGGTAATAGTCGGCAGAATAGGCGTCTTGTGGTACAGGTTAGCCCGTGTGCTGACGCTACCGCAAGGCGGCTGTTCTGGGCATAAGACTTCCCTCAGCCGTGTTTTGTGTTCCGGGAGGAGGGGGTCTTACAAATGGTATCAAAGCCAAACGATCCTGAGATAAAGAAGTCCATTAACCCATGACACCACTCCTGCTCGGTCAATCAGTTTGAGGACAAACTGATGCAGCGGAAGGTGTGGTGTGCCCATATGGGATTCACTCTAAGTATGTCCACTAATTCTTAGAACGAGTGCCAACCTAACTAGGACACCACCTTATTTTGACTTACCAACATGTTTTGTGGAGCATCCTTGTCTAGGAGTCGATCTCAGGTATAGACTTGATTGAGGTATGTGAATACCCAAGTGGTTCAGGGAAGAGTTTATTGCAAGAGTATGTGCTCAAGGCTTATACTTTGATATTCCTACTACATTCATTAAGTGATACCATCATCTTACCCAAATTAATAGAACCATCCAGAGGAGAATTGATGCTTATAATCTACTAACTAGAGTGGTAAGAGACTCGTAAGTCTAATTGATAACTTAATACTCTCCATCTTGATCATAGTGAAGTTATTACCATGATACATACCAGAGGTTGAATAAGAATCTAAATCTTAGAAGATGCCCATCTCTCTTGACTTGGTCACATGTTGACCCAAAAAAAAAGTTGTTGTAAATGGTAGATCTAAAGGCCTAAAGAAAAGATTGTATCAGTAATCGTCGAGGTGAAACTCTAGGTCGAGGATTATATGCCCTAAGGATGTGTGCTTATAGGGGATGGATGTACCACGTTAGTGATCGAAGAGACTCTGCCCAAGAATTATTGTGGGCTTATCTCTTTGTTAATTGGGCCAGTGTTACCAGCTGGGGTTTCTCTGGGATTTGAGAATCTTCACAAATTTTCAACAATTGATATTGATGGTACTTGATAAAGTAGTTCATCTTTGGCAAGGTGGACTACTAATGTCAAGTTTGGATGATGAAATTTTACTAGCAGAATAACAAATGATAGTACTTCAAGGATGAGTATTTACTCCCTACACTATTTTAAGACTATGTGAATACGAAAACGAGGAAAGTAGTAAGTTAGCCCTTTTGGTAAATATTTGTATCGATCTATACTTAACTTTTGATGACATTATAGCTTGGTACTTGATGAAATTATGTACCATCGTGATGATATAATGAAGTTTGTATATGTACGAGTGGTTTAATGATCAACCATCCCAGGAAGTTAGGAAATTTGCAATGACTTGTATGTTAAAGGGATGTTAGGGAAAATTAATAGATCCAAATCAACTAGTAAAAAGGCAAAAATGAATGTGGCTTCATTGATTCAACTACGTTTGATTTATGAAGATGACAAGGATAGTATGACTTGTTAAGTGATTTAAAAATCTCAAATGTTTATCATGGAATAAACATGTCATTAGCAATCTCTAGCAGCGATTGTGGGCAACTTTGGAGTTTATATGCTATATACGAACAAGGGTTATGTATTATTGCCTTGGCAAGGTAGATTTCTAGAGGCTCGGTATCATAACCCTACAATGAGACAAGGTTTAAGTTCACGATAAGAGGCCCTTTAAATGGAACTATCTGGATCCCAAAAGAAATTCGACACGAATTTTGAAATCGGTGCAAGTCTAACTATGATCTAGGTTGGACCAAAGTAATACCTGACTCGGGTCCTTTTGCTCTTAGAAGGAAGCGATAGATATACCTTCCTCTAAGCACGCAACGATGGTTCATTATATCACTAAGACAAATTGTTAAACATCACAGGTTGAACAATTGTTGATTTTTGGGAATCATTGAAAATATAAATTTGTCCAAGCTTAAATTCTTGAGGCAATAACATCATATTGGGGATTTGTGGATTGAGATAGGATATCGTCGTGGCAAGAGAGATGAGGTGAATGCGAACTCGATTGTTTTATGAACTAAGAAATAAATGGTGAAAATTCTTGATGATTAAACACATGAATATTTTGCTATGACATGACATTGGAAGTATCCTTACCTCCCAAAAGTTAAAAGTTAGCCACTCACTTGCTAAATTTGTAAGATGTATACTATATGTATGAATCCTTTTACTATAAATATGATGATATAGAGAGTCAAAATACATAAATCGAAAATATCATGATCGTCTTTAGAAAGATTCATGATTTTGGGAAATAAATTTTAATTATCAACAGTAGATATAGTGAAATCACATGATAAATGTTAAGACCCCCCCTTATAGTGAGAGCAACTCGTGACTAGTATCGCGGTTAGAAGTAGTGCTTATTGTCAACTGTTGGGGCAGTAAGAGACTTCTAAGTTTGGTGTTCATACCCATAATGTGGTGCTCCTCACTGTAGTTTACATCCAATAAGACTGCAAGTCCAGAAAGTGACCATTTTGTAGTCGGGAATATGTCGACCCCTAAAAAGGTTGTTGAAAATGGTAGCTTTGAGGGCCTAGCACACTTTAATAGGTCCCAGGAACTATTATTCAAGTGCCTTGTGACAAGTGCTTATATGGTAGAACTCCTAATCGAGGACAGCATGCCCATAGGGCCGGTGTGCATACAGGGGGTGAATGTACCATACTGGTGGTCGAAGAAACATAACTCAGGTGTATGGGGGCTAACCCTATTTCTTCGTTTATTGGCCTAGCTAATGGACCGACTGAGGTTTCACTGGGAGTTAAAAATCTTTGTAGACTGCTTCACTTAGCCTTGCTATAATGAGGTTTTCTCATCTAAGTCGTTACAAGTCGACGATATTAGAATTAGGTACTCCTTGATGAATGAGTCATTTTAAGCAAGATGGATGGTTAAACACCAAGTTTTGGATTATGTTGAGTCCCCTACCAGAATAACAGAGGTGAGTACCTAAAGGATGGTCATGTCTTCGCTCTGATCGAAGGTTATGCGGAGAAGTAGACCAAGGAGAAATGGTGATCTAAAACCTTTTGGGATATACACCGAGGTTGTCGAGTGTTCATACATGAACTCCTGGATAAATCATATGGCTGGGTAATTGAGGATATGAATACATCCTGTTGTGTGCCAATTAGGACCTTTGTGGGTGATGTTGAGAAAAATTTAGCATGGTTTTAGATGGATGTCAATACTATGTGAAGGATGCGATGATATCTTGATGTGATGGTAAGGACTTGAGTTGGCAGTCCTTGAGTGCTGCTATGCACTAGTCGGATCCTAGCAAGTGCTTGGGTGACATAAGGACTTGGTGGTAGTCCTTGGGTTCTGATAGCATGAGTTCCATCATTAGAACCTCATGGGTGTAGTTAAGTGAAAACTTGAATCCTCTTGATAGTGTTGTAGTGTCTCTCAGTGATCAATGGTCGGTGAGACGACCGCGTGACAAATTTTGGGGGACACCTTGAAATTTGTTGAGTTGGAGATGTATTTGATTGTTGATCAAAGAGGTGTGTTTAAAAGTGACATATTTAGGATAATTGGTTTAAATCGTAGCACTCATAGTGCTAAGGTTTTGCAACGTCATTGCTAAGTTAGCAAATTCACAACAATGGTGTCTATGCACTGGTTTGCGTACATAATGTGATGATATTGTAAATTAAATAAAATTACTGAGGATGTGTGTTGGAGACTCATGGCAGGCAGGTATGATATTGATGCAAGACAACTGTTGATGACACCTGCTATAGAGATATAGTGTTTTGAGATCCAGTCCTGCAAGGTGTAAACGAGCTGGTGACTCGACAGTCTTGTTGGTTCATAGAACATGTACATCGAAATAGATGTTGGTAGTGGTAGCCTGTTGCATCGTGGTTTTATAAATGAGTAGCCTGCTTGATGTCGTTCACACCAAGTCCTTGCTAAATTCTCTCTTGTATGTTGTGTGCTTGAGATTAAATCACAACATAATCAGTTAGACTGATGTAGTGATTATTGAAATAGTGTGTGTCATTATAAGTTCGTATGACTTTACAAGGCAAGAGTGCGCATGCAATCTAGTTTCTATGTATACACCATAACAATTGAGAATGCATATATGAGCTTGAAATTATTATGGATGAAGTGCCCGTGAATGAATATGATGTGTATATTTTACTCTCATCAAGAAAATTCTCATAACCTCAACCTAATATTTCGGAGACGAAATTATTTCTTTGTTTATTGGATTTGTAACATCCCGATTCGAGCTAGACCCCTTGTGAGCGTTTTGAGTCAAGCGAGTGACTCGAGCTCGGGGTGTACTGAGGGCCAGGCTTGCACCTGAGCCAGAGAAGTGCACTCGACGAATGCGGCGAGTACCATTTCTATTCTTTGTCCCGATGTTTGCTGTATCGGGATCCGAGCCGTCCGGAGAGCATAATTTGAGCAATAAAACTTGAAGGAAGCGTGCCGCCTTGAAGTAATTATAGTGTGTACGTTAGCTCAAATGACATGATTTTCAAATAGCGTATTTATTCAAAAAGGTGATATGCAGCAAGCGACCTTGGAATTCACGTCAGTCAGTTTTGTTAGACTCGCAACGCCTATACGAGTTCAACAAAATTGCTCGCGCTCGATTTTGATGAGAATTGGCGAAATCATAATATGGTTTGCAAATAGCGTATTTGCCCAAAAAGTGGAAATTGAGCAAACAACTTCGAAATTGACCCCAGTCTATTTCGTTGGACTCGTAATAATAATACGAGTCCAACAGTGTCATCAGTTTAAAATTCCGACGTCGTTCGACGAGTTTTGATGCGGCGCAAAAATTAGGCCGTAAACGTTCCGACAAGCATAAAATCAGCAAATCAACTCGGAATTGACCTCAGATCATTTCGATGGGTGCGTGTCGACGGGGCGGTCGTAACGAGCCCTTCTGGGACAACTTTCGGGTCCTCTAGAGCGAGATACTGGCGTCTGAATATAATAAATAAAAGTTTTAATAATAATAATAGTAATTATTATTATTATTATTATGTATATATATGTACACGTAAAGTTTTAGGTTAGAAAAACAAACCTTGCCGATCCTCCTCCTTGCGCCATCAGCTCTTCCCCCTTCCATGGCGACACAGAACACCTCTCCCCTGAGCCGCTGTCCACCTCCTTGCTACTCGCCGGCCACCAACAGCAAGAAACTCAAGCCATCCCCCTCTCTCTCTAGCTCTCTCTCTAACCTCCATTCAATGGCCGAAATCTACCATGGCCGACCCAAGCTCCGCCCCTCCCCTCTCCATGGCCATTCCAAACCGAGCGGCCCTCTACATCAGCCCCAACTTCGGAGATCTCCTCGGACAGAACCTATCTCCGGCGAGATCTCTCCACTTCCGCGGCAAGCTCTCCTCCGGCAAGCCTTTACTCCGGCGAAGCTCCTCCATCTCTCCTCTCTCTCTTTCTCTCTCTCGTTTTCTGCCAAGAGCAGATCTCTCTATCTCTCTACCTCCTAGATCCACTCTCTCTATTTCTCTTCATACAGCAAAACCAGTCCGATCTCTTCTCTAAGCAGCCCACTTCAAGATCTTTCTTAAGGCCTTGATTTGTTCTTGAAGCAACTCAGATGATAGCATTGGAGATGAAAAATTTGAAGGAGATAATTGGACTGATCATCGGAGCTACCAAGATTTGGATGAGATGTTGAGTCATTCGTTTTCTAAAGGAGTTTCAATACTTCAGGCAGTTGATCCAAGGACAAGTGAAAGAGACCACGACCGGGAGCAACAGACAAATGTCGCATATGCGGCTATTGGGTCGCATGCATGGACACTCGGTGAGCTTCCTCCCCTCTCCCTTGGTGCTAGTTTCTTAGATCAAATTAGGCGAGATGTCAAACTCAATTGAGTTGATTTGAGAGCAAGTCATGGAGGGATGGCTGAAATCTGTGTTGTGATTATTTATTCCGGCCACCTCCGGTCACCGATTCGCCGCCCGTCGATGCACCTCATATACGAGAAAGGGGCGGAGGTGTTTGGTTGGTCAGATGAAAAATAAGGTGGTTGATGTGGTAGTTTTATTAGACTTCAGGTCGGTCAAATCACAGCCCCAGGCTGGAGGAAGAAGATGACCGGACGTTGTTCGATCAACACTTAGATCCGTGTAGTTTTTATTAGTTATTGGTAAATAATCTGTTTAGTGCGCGGCGAGATAGGTGTACGGATTCATAGTATATTGATGAATTTACCTTGTTTTGTTTATCGAAAGCTGTTTGAAATTGGTAGTTAAATGTTTGATGACAATGTGGACACCCCTCATAAATTTCATAATTTTTGGATATATGTTTGCTGTGATTTGTCAATATTATGTTATAAAAGTATTGTGCCATAAAAAGTTATCATGATTATTCCGAATGAATTGAGATTTGGTGTAAACACTCAAGATGCTAACCATGTCATATAGTAGAAATTTTAGAAGTCTTGGGTTTGATATAGCTACTCGATTAATCACTTGTTTGATGACGCTCTAGGACAATAAGTATGTGCATGAAACTTTAGGCAAATAGTGATTTGAATAGTGCTCTGATTTACATTGTATGTAAATGTTACTATTATGATTCTAATACAATATTGGAGGTGATTGATCTAAATATTGGGACAAATTAAGTAATGAACCTAAAACTTGCTAATTGGAGGTCGTTTGTACATGTTCTCGTGAAGGTAAGATGCGGCTTGACTGTACTCGTAGAAATAGAATACTTAACCATCCACTTCATGGTTGATTCTTCAATGACATGAGACTTATAAATATCAGTGTTTATGAACAGTTTTTTATCAACTCAAACCAGTCAACCAATGCTGACTTATAAGACATGCGAGTTGCCACTAATGTAGATGATTATATTTAAACGATGTCGGGGTTTGCAACTGAGGATCATACTGTTCATGATGTATCGTTAGATGTATAACTATGTTGTAACACCACTCTTTTTACCCAAGTGTTTGGAGGTGATGAACGACTGATGGCTTAGTATGATTTAGCATTTAAAATATATATGTTGAACCTAACAGGGTTGGGTGAGAAATAACCCTTGACTAAAAGTCGAGCTTAGTCATTAATCTTTAGTTTTGAAGATATGATATTGTGCACAAGTAGTCCTTAAGTTAGGATTGTATGGAGTGAAATCTCAGGACTTGCGTATCTCACTGCTTAGAGTATGCTAACTCCCTACGGGTAGCATTGAGGGCTTGGTATAGTGATTAGGATGGGTCGACATCCCAAGTTAATGTGGGAAGGGACCTGGTTTGGAGCCCTTGCTTGTTTAAGAGCGAGGGTTGGTCCTGCGAGCGGTAGGCTCGGGATATAAGGAAGGACTAGGTTGGTCCTGCGAGCGGTAGACTCGGGATATAAGGAAGGACTGGGTTAGTCCTGCGAGCGTTAGACTCACTACATGTTGCTTTGGTTTAGGTCCTGCGAGTAGTAGGCTATGCATTTTTAATTAGAGGCATCGTTGTATCAAGTAGTACGCGGATACCCTGTTGTGTTCTTCAGGGGCGTACAAAAGGTCTAGGCCGGGAGGTGTCATACTAGCCTAGGAGTAGAGGACCCGATCCACTGCCCCTGTTTGCCTCAACGGGGTGTACCTGAGCGGAGACTCGAAAAGTGGGATAGAGGTGGTGCTTACCAGATAGTACGTGGATACTCTGTGTGTTCTTAGGGGCGTACGTAAGGTCTAGGCTGGGAGATGCGTGACACAAGCCTAGAAGTGGACAAGCCCGATCCACTGCCCTGCTTGCCTCAACTGGGTACCTGAGTTGACACACTCGAATAGAGGGAACTACAAAAGGTCTGTACGTACAGAGTCGTGTGCGTGGCATCATTGCATTGCACATCATGACATAGCATACTTGCATAAAACAGAGACCTCATCGTATAAATTAGTATGGGCTCTTTTATACGATGAGTTTATTTCTTGCCAGATCCCTTAGCTTATGTGTTTGTGTGTGTATACACATAAGTTAAGGTTACTTTTTTAGTTGCTTAGACTCTTTTATAATTGCGTGTGTATACTCACTTTGATGCTCGTTTATATACTGCTCGGTTTCATAGTATCCCCTTGATTTATTATGATAGATTTGCTAGAAAGGTGTTTGATGTATATATATACATGTTGTTAGATATTGATATAATTGCTAGATGTAAATGCTTTCATATACATGTTGTTAGCTATTGATATATACTGCTAGGTTAGTAATACCTCCTTGTCACCTGCATATTGTACTTATTGTTATATTGCAGCTTCTCTTTCTTTCCTTCCACACGGTGCCTAAGAGTCGTCGGGGTGAGAGGATGGGAAGCCACTTAGTCTTTATGACTAACGGTTGTTACACCACTATTTTTAGTAGCACACCCAGCTGGAGCAGTATCGGACAGATTAGAGTGATAGGACTTGGAGACATGTTGCAGCTTTTGCAACAACACCTTCTGATACGGTTGTGAGGGATTGTAGTTCTTGTTGTAGACTTTCGCTATACCTTGTTCTTGTATATTTGGGAGCTCTTTTGCTTCCTGTCATTTATATATTTTGTGGACATTTATACTTTGTGAATTATGGACTCTTGAAAATATTAAATTTATTGATGGGTTGGCAAATGATATTGGTAATAGTCGGCAGAATAAGCGTCTTGTGGTACAGGTTAGCCTGTGTGCTGACGCTACCGCAAGGCGGCTGTTCTGGGCATAAGACTTCCCTCAGCCGTGTTTTGTGTTCCGGGAGGAGGGAGTCTTACACCAAGAAATCGATTCGTGGAACTCAGAGAAAAGCTCGGGGGTAAAAAAGGTCCAGATTTAGAGGGGGGTGTGTTGATGTTTGAAGTGAGGGCCTAGTGTGGTTGGCGAGTGGAAGCATGCAAGGGAGTGGCGAGTGGGAGTTTTGGAACTTGGCGAGTGGAAGCATGCAAGGGAGTGGCGAGTGGGAGTTTTGGAACTTGGCAAGTGGAGCAGGGAGCTTGCCGAGTGGGCTCAGGGGGGGGGGGGGGGGGGGGGGGGCTGGCGAGTGGAAGAGAAGGGGGCTGCTGTAACATCCCCAGAACAACTAGACCCCTAAGATGCATTTTGTCATGACAAGGTCATGGCGTTGCTCTAAGAGGCCAAATGGCCCTAAGAACCAAGGTGAATAGGTAAAAATCACCTTGGTGTGCAAATAGTCAAATTGAGCCCAGGGCTTATGGCTTGATATCTAAAGCTTCAAAATTACAAGCGGGCCACACTAACACTCCCTAAACCCCTTATGGAGTCCCTTGGGTCATTTAGGACCCATTGGGGTCAATCAAATTGATCAATTTGGCCAAGGTCAACTCTATGCCCAAATAAGTCAACCATCCCTATTAGGGTCAATTAGGGTTCAAATGATCAAATTAACCCCACCAATGTATTGCAAACCCTAGTTGGGGTACAATGGACTCAAAAGCCCCATCTAGTGGTCATTAATTGGTCAAATTTGACCAAAGTCAACTTTCCCCCAATTTTGATCAAAATCACACATATTGGCAAAATTAGCCCAATTGGGGCACCACCATGACCCAATCAACATTGGGCGGTGGCAAGGGATCCAAGACCAACATATGGGACCAGTCAACCCATTACTTTGACCAAGTCAACCCCAAAGTCAACAATGGTCAAACTTAAGCCCAAAGAGGAGAAATGAAAGCCCAAGCCTATTCCAATGGGCTAAGGCCTTGAATCAAGGCCCACCCAGCAGCCTAAGGTGCTAATTACCATGTCCAACCTCAGATTTCAAAAATAGATGCCATGCAAGGGGGTAATTAGGAGAAATCCCCAAATTTTGGAAAGAACCAACCATGAATTCATGGGATGAAGGCCACATGGCTTCAATTCACACTCCCCATGCCTTCTCCCAGCTGCCATCAGGAATGCCAGCCATTTTCCTGTTTGATTTATGCCAAATGGAGCCAAGGAGGAGCTTCCAAGGCATGGCCGAAATCCCCTTAATGGCAACACCACTTAGAGCCAACCTCACCCCCAATACACCCCTCCATCAGCTTCAGATGGTGCCAAGCAACTGAAATCAAGTCTTGGATCAAGACATTTGATGGAGAAATGAGGAATCGGCATGGGAGAGCTTGGAGCATGGTCGGCCATGGCGGTTCCGGGAAAAGTCCACCATCAAGCTCGATTGAGGCAAGTTTCCTTCCCCTCTCCACTTGTGCTAGCATCTAGATGAATTTAGGAGAGAAACCGGGCTCAATTGAGCCCGATCCCATGTGAGAAAAATGGAGAATTTCGGATTTTGAGTGGTGTTGGGTTCGCCGGAAAACACCATCTCCGGCGGCCGGATCGCCGCCAAACGTTAGCCCCCACCTCAACGGAGGTGGTGGTGGCGGTGGCCGGCCGGGGAGGTGGTTAGATGGCCGGGAAATGGAGTTGGAGTTTGCTCCAGGTCTGGCAAATCACGCCCTTAGGCTGGAGGAAGAAGATGTAATCACATCCGTTGATCTGATCAAGATCAGGCTATATGCAGGCCACTTAGAAATGACCTAAGAATATACAGACCTTGATTTCCAGATTTGAGGCCCTTAGATGCCAGATCTTGAAAAGTTGGCTGAGACAACTTTTGTAGCTCTTGATGTCTACTTTCTGTAGGATTTGAGATCAAGTGATTTGGAGCACTACAGATCCTTGTAGACCCATTTTCCTAGGACTGCTCTTTATGTCTATTGGCAAACCATAATAATTCTGCCTAGATTTTTTAAGTAGTTTGCATGCAATTTTTGAAGGCCTTAGAGGACATATTTGCAAAAAGGGGCAGAGACAACTTTCGTATCCCTATGGGTCTACTTTCATTTGACACCTTAATCATCTGATTTGGTGCACTGTGGACACAAGGGCACCCATTTTCCTAGGACTGATCCTTGTGTAGGGCAGAAATTAAAAAGGCTATATCTTTCAATTGGCTTAACCAAATCCCTTGATTTTTCTACCATGCATGCAGGGTATGAATACACACCTAGGGTTTTAATTTGAGGATTTTTGGAGGTGTATCCATTGGGTTATTTCATTTATTATTAAAAGTAAATTTTTGATATTTAAGGAGTTGTATAACTCCAAACACCCCCTAATTTGGGGGGTGAGTCTTCATACATATCTAAATCACTGGTTAAAATATCATATAATATGCATGAGTATTTTTCTCTGAACTTCAAAATGAAGTTAGGGTCTTAAGAGGAAAATTGGGGTGCTATTACTCAAATTGAGCTTTTGAGCTTTTTGATGGGGTTGAAGGTGGGGATCACCTTGCATGCTTCTGAAACCTTGGGGTTAGTGTATGTCATATGGTTATACATGATTGTCATAAGTCTCTTGATTTTTGGAAGTTATTTCCCTAAAGTTTTTAATTAAAGGAAAATGGTCACACTAGTAGATTAATGAAGATTATAAGATTAAAACAACTAGCAAAAATCCCACCTTCTAGGCATAGTCCTTTATGATATTAAATACCCTTAGAAACCATCTCATGTGGTTTGGTTGAAAATTTCATGTGGTATGGTTAAAATTTTAGGGTAGCTCATTTACAATTTTGAATTGCCCTCCATGGGAAACTTAATTATTTAGTGAGGAAGTTATATATGAAGAATGATGATTTTCTGGAATGTGTAGCTTTATGATGAGGCACATCAGTAGAAATAATCTCATGTGGCCTAGATGAAAATTTAGTTTAGTTCCTTTTCAAGTTCTGAAATATCTTCCATGGATAATTTGTTGATTATTGAGTAGTATGATAAGTACTCCCTGATATACTATGAAACTTTGAATTGGTTGATTCAACATGAACATTGTAGCCCTTTAGGTTACTTTTAAAATGTCACTGACTTTATGTCATTTGGATTAGTACAACTCCTTCTATGTCATTTTTAGTGTGACATGTCTACAATAGTGCTTTGCTGAATTTTACACTTTGTACAGCACTTGTAAGTTGAATTCACCTAGGTTAAACTCATAGCTGGAGTTTGTAATCAACATGAACATTGTAGTCCTTTAGGTTATCTTTAAAATGCCACTGACTTCATGTCATTTGGTCAAGTATAACTCATTCTAGACCATTTTTGGTGTGACATGTCTTAGTAGTGTCTTGCTATGTTAAACAATCTTGTACAACACTTACATGTTAAATCCACCTAGGTTATGTTCATTTCTGGAAGTAGTGATCAACATGACTAATGTAGACCTTGAGGTTACCTTTAAAATGTCACTGACTTCATGTCATTTGGTCAAGTATAAGTCATTCTAGACCATTTTTGGTGTGACATGTCTTAGTAGTGTCTTGCTATGTTAAACAATCTTTTACAACACTTACATGTTAATTCCACCTAGGTTATGTTCACTTCTGGAGTTAGTGGTCAACATAAGTATTGTAGACATTGAGGCTACCTTTAAAATGCCACTGACTTCATGTCATTTGGTCAAGTGTAGCCCCTTTTAGGCCACCTATAGTGAGACATGTATAAAAGTGCATCTAGTGTGTTTAGTGACTTGAGCTCAAGCAAATGCCTTGATTATTTGCCCAGGCCTTAGGCATGATATCAACCACCTCTAAATATGAATTCAACTCATGTGCATGAGTGGATTTCTCTGAGCTTCAAATTGAATCTTTGGATTTAAGGGTGTAGTGAAAATTGGGGTGCATTTAGCAAAAATGGGAAAAAATGTGACTTTGGCCCATTTGCCCCATTAGATGCCCTTGAAGTTATGGTTATGAGTTGGTGAGGGTGGAATTCCTCACCCTCTGAAGTTGTAGAATTTTTGGAGTCAAAATTATAGGGATTTATGTTTAAATTCAATATAGGCCCCTTCCAACTATTGAAATAAAAAAATGGGTAATTGAATCTAGAAAATTCTAGATCTCTGGTCATAGGCCTATAATGGTGTTTTAGACCAATAGTGTGCTATAATAATTTTCCCAGAATTTATTGAAGTCTTAACATAGCACTTGTAGTGTAAACCCTTATTGGCACACCAAATGTAATAAATGATAATTAAGGATAAATACTCCTTGGAATAATATGAGACTCGCGATCTGGCGATTTTAGACCAGTAGTATGCTATAGTAATTTTTCCAGAATTTGTTGAGGTCATAATCTAATACTTGATGTGTAAATCCCTATTTGCACCCCATTTATGTTAATTAGAATTTATGGTTAAATAATCCCTGTAAAAAAATGTGAAACTTGGGGTTTGAGGTTTTTAGACCAATATTGTGTTACAGTGAATTTATCAGAATTTATGGAGATCACTAGTTGACACTCGATGTAGAAATCTCTATTTGCCCATCTTCTATTTTAAATAGAAACTATGATTAAAGGTTCCCTAGAAAATTTATGATATTAGGATTTAAGGTTTGTTAGATCACTACTCATTGCGAACCTATGGTAATAATTAGAACTCATTTAGATATGATGTGATCAAGATTGCACCATAGGAGTCGAATCTAGCTCAATCTTATTTTGGTCTGCAAATAGTAAAACTGATTTATATGATTAGACCACCACTGACCTTCACACATAGAACTATTAACTCTTTAATTATTATGAAGGCTCAGACTATTTGGAAGAGCATCTCCAAGGGTATCGTGGGAAATTAGGATTGGGGTGCGTTTAGCAAAGCTATAAGTGTAGGAATTTACAATGATAAGAAAGGAAGTTAGACCTCGTCAAGGGCCCCACAAACAATTCATCAGTGTTAAACGATTATATGGAAGTAAAACTGCCCTTAGCCGGGTGAGCCATCTTAAGGTAAATACTCAAGGGCGAAGTCGAGAAGTATCTAAGGAAAACCCTGGATTAAGGATGACGAAGAATAGGAGTGTGGGTCCAAGTGAGGTTGAGAATGTTAGTGTATGTGTGCAGTTCCTCGGTGAAGAAGGGAACTCGAGCTTAGAATGTGACGACGGGAGAGTCAGCACCCGGTCACAGTTGGTGGTGTTGGAGTTCAAATGAACTCCCCCACCCCTAAGTGCCAAGTTTAACTCATCTTAGAGATTTAATGTAATTGGAGAGGGAAATGGGGATCAAGTAAAAAAAAGGTAGATACCAACAAGATTAAGTGCCTTGGGAATAGGAAGTTCGGGGTGTCAGCCCGTCACACTTCCTAGTACCGCTGCGAGCCCCTTACCGGGTAACCCTCCGGAAGTCCAAGGCTAACCCTAAAGCTTCTAAGATCAACTAAATTATAGGCAAGATTAGTAAGTAGGTGAACTTAACAAGTTAACCTCCATCCCAAATTGAGATGGTATATAAGGAAGGACTGGGATAGTCCTGCGAGCTGCAAGCTCGGGATATATAAGGAAGGACTGGGATAGTCCTGCGAGCGGTAAGCTCGGGATATATAAGGAAGGACTGGGATAGTCCTGCGAGTGGTAAGCTCGGGATATATAAAGAAGACTAGTGTAGTCTAGCGAGTGGTAGGCTCGTAATTTAAATATAAGACTAGTGTAGTCTAGCGAGCGGTATGCTCGTAGTTTAAATAATAGACTGGTATAGTCTGGTGAGCGGTAGACTCTACTTTATGAATACTGATGTAGAATTGCGAGCTGGAGGCTCGGTAGTAAAAGGCTACTACATGCTGCTTGTGTATAAGTTGTGGTGGGTCTTCGGTTCTGTCTTAGTCGGCACACCGACAGCAGTTCGTTGACTCGGCAGTGCTAGTGGTTTTATGGGGGCCAGGTTGTCTTACTACGCGTCCGACGGGACGGATTCCCTACACCCTGCCTGGCCAATTCAGATTAGTACGCAGGAGCTCGTGATTACCGGGTACCGGTATCTCAGCGTACGTTAGGGCCTAGGTCTGGTAGTGTGACTTACCCACCTAGGTGAGGAGACGCCCGCTCCTCTGCCACCGTTTGACCACGACGGGAGGTGCCCAAGAGGTTAGCTACCTCCGAAAAGTGGGAACTAAAGGTCTGTACGTACAGAGTCGTGTGGGTGAGTTGCATGTGTATGAAATAATAATACAAACATTGCATCATTGCATTGCACATCATAGCATAGCATTTCTGCACAAACCGAGACCTTATCGTATAAATTAGTGTTGGCTCTTTTATACGATGAGTTTACTTCTTGTCAGATCCCTTGACTTATATGTCTTGTGTGTACGCATATAAGTTAAGGTTAATTTTCCTAGCTGCTCTTCATATTACTTTACTTGCTCATATTACTGCTATTGTAGCTTTCTTCTATTGTTTGCTCTTATTACAAGCCTAATTGTAGAACTGCTAGAGTAATCTTAATTAGTGTACTCCTGCTAGCTAGAAGCTATGTATCTTTTGCTTGATATACATTGCTAGTTTTACCCCTTGTCACCTGCTTCTTTGAATTACCCCTTGATGCCCTCCGCTTCCTCCTCCCGCACGGTGCCTAGGAGTCGCGGGTGGAGGCGGTGAGGAATATGCTGAGTCTTTTAGACTGACGGTCAGTGAACCACTTCATTTTAGGGATGATGTACCGGAGCAGCAGGACCCCGCTTAGGAGACAGGATAGGAAGACGAGGTGAAGCAGAACAACCATTACACGTCGTCGCAACAACAGTTACAGATGTATGAAGACAGAGTTTGATTGCTTCCGCATAAAAGTAGAATGAGACTCTTGATGCACTATATTTGAACATGTAATGGGCATATGCCCTCTTTTACTTTATTTCTCATCGTGGACATTGTAAACTTGTAATTTATATATATTTAATGTGATTTGTGGACTTGTGCTTCTATTTGCTTCTATTACTATGAATTGTGGTTGGCCTGGATGATGTTGATTAGCCGGCAGGATCGGCGTGTTGTGGTGATGACCATTTGGCGCATTGGCCTCACCGCAAGACGGCGGTTCTGGGCGGTAAGACCCGGTTTAAAAGCAAAAAAAAAGAGGGTCTTACAAACTGGTATCAGCTTAGCCGACTTTCGATCCAAGTAAAAGAAGTCCACAAACCCTAGGGCAACCCCCGCTCGAGTTAGTTTGAGGACAAACTAGCAGCGGAAGCAGTGGTGTGCCCATACGGGAAATCACATAATTTTGTCCACTTAACGATGAGATTAGGCCAACCCGATTAGTACACCGTATTGGTTTGACTTAGCAAGACTTCTCATAAGGTATCCAAGTCTGACATCAACCTCAAGTATATTTTGACCAAGTAGTAGGATACCCCAAAGTGACTAAAAGAAGGAGTTGAAAGCGTGTGTGAGTGTTCAGGGCTTACTCTCCGATATTCCCACATCACTTCCTAAGTGATATTAACACTCCTCAAACAAACAAATAGGACAATCTTAAGTGGTTTTGGTGTTTGTGATTATACTATCAGATTAGTAGGAGACTCGTAGGTTTAACTCATGTGCCTAGAAGTCGATTACTCCCCGCTTCTATCCACATAAAACCCATCACGAGATAAGGGTGTCAAATGTGGAATGAGAATTCCAGCCTAGAAGAAGACCATGTAATAGGACAACAGGCACACGATCCTTGGAAAAGTTGCGATTAACGGTAGTTTCAAGGACAGAGAACCTTACCATACCCACAAATCACAAGAACTGTATGCACATAAGGATTTTATGCATACGTGGAAGGGCAACATTTTCGGATATAAGAAACTCATCACAAGATTACGGGAGGCTAATCTTGTTTCTTCGTTTATTGGGCCGCTAAAATATTGACTTGTCTTTTTTTTTTTTTGAAATATAAAATCCCCTGTAATACAACCCCCTGGGCACCTATTTTAGTGCAGGGTATATAAGTGAACCCTAGACCCAAACAGGTGCACCCCCATCATAGGACTTATCCAAACGATCTGAATTTTACACCGTACATGTAAATTTAGTACGATACACATGCTGTCCAAGAATCAGAATTTTGGAGATAAAGTTCTATAGATTCAGAAATAATTTCGTTATATACGATTGTGGTAGACCAAAGGCTTAATGAAGATCAATCCACTCAAATCTTTTATGGAGGGTAGGTCTCGGAAAGAAAGGTCCCTGGACAGATTTGAGGCCATTGGACCCCTACTTATTGGTGGGTCTCGCTTGCAAGACCAAGGTAGATTAGGATAACACCCATGTTGTTACACACACAGAGTTTTATGGATAATAATCATCTCTTTGGTCAATTCTCTTGAAATTTGAAATATGCACTTACGGTCAAAGATCTTTTCAGACTGAGTTCAGTAGGAAATTAGGGTCTGTGAACTTTTGTTTCTTTAAGCATTATTGAGAATTACAGGGTCAAGTTCCCCTAGATTATTATGAAAATCTGGAACATTACAGAAATGAGTAGATAGACTTGTGGTCTCCATTGAACCTCTGAAAATTTTATTATAGTTAACTATAGATTAGTTATCATACTTCCTTCACAAAATGGGTTTTGCACCCTTAGCCACATAATTAATCTTTTGGAATTATTTTAAGGAGGAAAGACTATGGACTTCTGCTGAACACTGTCTTGGATCATGATTAGTCTCTGAAAATTCTGTTAAACCTATTGGCCCATGATAACTGATACTTGGTGTACAAATTGGGGACCCCATAGTATGAAAGAAATAAAAATGAGGCCAAAAATAAATATGACATTATGAAGAGTTGAAATTTGTAAATTGTCGCATACAAGACTTGGGGAATGATTTAGAGATCAATTCACGACATATTTACGATAGTTGGTTCATAGGTGATAGGTCTCGTGCAAAAGTTGAGTTTGTTTTGCGTTTAACAAAAAATAAGGACTATAGATCTGACAGTTAATAACACATGATTTGGGATAAAAATCAGGAATGAGGCTTCAGGACGTTAATGTGATTGGGTGCACTTCAAGAATTAATTTGGAGGATTTACAATATATGAACTTTATGAGCATTGGAATTGATGACTCACATGAATCTAGGTACCAGAACTAAGCTTGATTATTACTAGAGTATCCTTTTAATAGTAAATAACCATGATGTGTTTATGTTTACTAAATATCGTTTCGGATCTTAGAAGCATATTAAACGATGACATAAAGTATTAAAAGAATGACGATGTCATGAAAATTAGGAGAATTAATATTGCCCAAGCCATAAGCATATCATGACCTTGGATGACAAGTCTAAATTCTAATTGCAAACACCTAGCAAATAAGGGTACATACATCACATTATGGATTATAAGACTCAGTGGATTCCTACACTCGCCTTGTGAATATGCAACTTTACTTCAACTTATGTCCTCCCTCTACTATATATATCTTCATCAAACTGATAAATATTTAGGGACACCCAGGAAGAAGAACTTGGTTACGGACATAGTAGGATTTGATGAAAGTGCACGTGGGAGAAGACTGAGCATGAAGCGATGTGAACCAGACCTAACCGTTTCCAATATTAGTTGGGAGACGTGTTGCGCAAAAACTACTAATTCTTTCTGGTATATTCTGAACTCTGACTCCCGTAGACCCAACCTAAATTTCGGGGACGAAATTGTTTCTTCGTTTATTGGGATTTGTAACATCCCCAGAACAACTAGACCCCTAAGATGCATTTTGTCATGACAAGGTCATGACGTTGCTCTAAGAGGCCAAAATGGCCCTAAGAACCAAGGTGAATAGGTAAAAATCACCTTGGTGTGCAAATAGTAAAATTGAGCCCAGGGCTTATGGCTTGATATCTAAAGCTTCAAAATTACAAGTGGGTCACACTAACACTCCCTAAACCCCTTATGGAGTCCCTTGGGTCATTTAGGACCCATTGGGGTCAATCCAATTGATCAATTTGGCCAAGGTCAACTCTATGCCCAAATAAGTCAACCATCCCTATTAGGGTCAATTAGGGTTCAAATGATCAAATTAACCCCACCAATGTATTGCAAACCCTAGTTGGGGTACAATGGACTCAAAAGCCTCATCTAGTGGTCATTAATTGGTCAAATTTGACCAAAGTCAACTTTCCCCCAATTTTGATCAAAATCACACATATTGGCAAAATTAGCCCAATTGAGGCACCACCATGACGCAATCAACATTGGGCGGTGGCAAGGGATCCAAGACCAATATATGGGACCAGTCAACCCATTATTTTGACCAAGTCAACCCCAAAGTCAACAATGGTCAAACCTAAGCCCAAAGAGGAGAAATGAAAGCCCAAGCCTATTCCAATGGGCTAAGGCCTTGAATCAAGGCCCACCCAGCAGCCTAAGGTGCTAATTACCATGTCCAACCTCAGATTTCAAAAATAGATGCCATGCAAGGGGGTAATTAGGAGAAATCCCCAAATTTTGGAAAGAACCAACCATGAATTCATGGGATGAAGGCCACATGGCTTCAATTCACACTCCCCATGCCTTCTCCCAGCTGCCATCATGAATGCCAGCCATTTTCCTGTTAGATTGATGCCAAATGGAGCCAAGGAGGAGCTTCCAAGGCATGGCCGAAATCCCCTTAATGGCAACACCACTTAGAGCCAACCTCACCCCCAATACACCCCTCCATCAGCTTCAGATGGTGCCAAGCAACTGAAATCAAGTCTTGGATCAAGACATTTGATGGAGAAATGAGGAATCGGCATGGGAGAGCTTGGTGCATGGTCGTCCATGGCGGTTCCGGGAAAAGTCCACCATCAAGCTCGATTGAGGCAAGTTTCCTTCCCCTCTCCACTTGTGCTAGCATCTAGATGAATTTAGGAGAGAAATCGGGCTGAATTGAGCCCGATCCCATGTGAGAAAAATGGAGAATTTCGGATTTTGAGTGGTGTTGGGTTCGCCGGAAAACACCATCTCCGGCGGCCGGATCGCCGCCAAACGTTAGCCCCCACCTCAACGAAGGTGGTGGTGGCGGTGGCCGGTCGGGGAGGTGGTTAGATGGCCAGGAAATGGAGTTGGAGTTTGCTCCAGGTCGGGCAAATCACGCCCTTAGGCTGGAGGAAGAAGATGTAATCACAGCCGTTGATCTGATCAAGATCAGGCTATATGCAGGCCACTTAGAAATGACCTAAGAATATACAGACCTTGATTGCCAGATTTGAGGCCCTTAGAGGCCAGATCTTGAAAAGTTGGCTGAGACACCTTTTGTAGCTCTTGATGTCTACTTTCTGTAGGATTTGAGATCAAGTGATTTGGAGCATTACAGATCCTTGTAGACCCATTTTCCTAGGACTGCTCTTTATGTCTATTGGCAAACCATAATAATTCTGCCTAGGATTTTTAAGTAGATTGCATGCAATTTTTGAAGGCCTTAAAGGCCATATTTGCAAAAAGGGGCAGAGACAACTTTCGTAGCCCTATGGGTCTACTTTCATTCGACACCTTAATCATCTGTTTGGTGCACTGTGGACACCAGGGCACCCATTTTCCTAGGACTGATCCTTGTGTAGGGCAGAAATTAAAAAGGCTATATCTTTCAGTTGGCTTAACCAAATCCCTTGATTTTTCTACCATGCATGCAGGATATGAAGACACACCTAGGGTTTTAATTTGAGGATTTTTGGAGGTGTATCCATTGGGTTATTTCATTTATTAGTAAAAGTAAATTTTTGATATTTAAGGAGTTGTATAACTCCAAACACCACCTAATTTGGGGGTGAGCTCTTCATACATATCTAAATCACTAGTTAAAATATCATATAATATGCATGAGTATTTTTCTCTGAACTTCAAAATGAAGTTAGGGTCTTAGGAGGAAAATTGGGGTGCTATTACTCAAATTGAGCTTTTGAGCTTTTTGATGGGGTTGAAGGTGGGGATCACCTTGCATGCTTCTGAAACCTTGGGGTTAGTGTATGTCATATGGTTATACATGATTGTCATAAGTCTCTTGATTTTTGGAAGTTATTTCCCTAAAGTTTTTAATTAAAGGAAAATGGTCACACTAGTAGATTAATGAAGAATATAAGATTAAAACAACTAGCAAAAATCCCACCTTCTAGGCATAGTCCTTTATGATATTAAATACCCTTAGAAACCATCTCATGTGGTTTGGTTGAAAATTTCATGTGGTATGGTTAAAATTTTAGGGTAGCTCCTTTACAATTTTGAATTGCCCTCCATGGGAAACTTAATTATTTAGTGAGGAAGTTATATATGAAGAATGATGATTTTCTGGAATGTGTAGCTTTATGATGAGGCACATCAGTAGAAATACTCTCATGTGGCCTAGATGAAAATTTAGCTTAGTTCCTTTTCAAGTTCTGAAATATCTTCCATGGATAATTTGTTGATTATTGAGTAGTATGATAAGTACTCCCTGATATACTATGAAACTTTGAATTGGTTGATTCAACATGAACATTGTAGCCCTTTAGGTTACTTTTAAAATGTCACTGACTTTATGTCATTTGGATTAGTACAACTCCTTCTATGTCATTTTTAGTGTGACATGTCTACAATAGTGCTTTGCTGAATTTTACACTTTGTACAGCACTTGTAAGTTGAATTCACCTAGGTTAAACTCATATCTGGAGTTTGTAATCAACATGAACATTGTAGCCCTTTAGGTTATCTTTAAAATGCCACTGACTTCATGTCATTTGGTCAAGTATAACTCATTCTAGACCATTTTTGGTGTGACATGTCTTAGTAGTGTCTTGCTATGTTAAACAATCTTGTACAACACTTACATGTTAAATCCACCTAGGTTATGTTCATTTCTGGAAGTAGTGATCAACATGACTAATGTAGACCTTGAGGTTACCTTTAAAATGTCACTGACTTCATGTCATTTGGTCAAGTATAACTCATTCTAGACCATTTTTGGTGTGACATGTCTTAGTAGTGTCTTGCTATGTTAAACAATCTTGTACAACACTTACATGTTAATTCCACCTAGGTTATGTTCACTTCTGGAGTTAGTGGTCAACATAAGTATTGTAGACATTGAGGCTACCTTTAAAATGCCACTGACTTCATGTCATTTGGTCAAGTGTAGCCCCTTTTAGGCCACCTATAGTGAGACATGTATAAAAGTGCATCTAGTGTGTTTAGTGACTTGAGCTCAAGCAAATGCCTTGATTATTTGCCCAGGCCTTAGGCATGATATCAACCACCTCTAAATATGAATTCAACTCATGTGCATGAGTGGATTTCTCTGAGCTTCAAATTGAATCTTTGGATTTAAGGGTGTAGTGAAAATTGGGGTGCATTTAGCAAAAATGGGAAAAATGTGACTTTGGCCCATTTGCCCCATTAGATGCCCTTGAAGTTATGGTTATGAGTTGGTGAGGGTGGAATTCCTCACCCTCTGAAGTTGTAGAATTTTTGGAGTCAAAATTATAGGGATTTATGTTTAAATTCAATATAGGCCCCTTCCAACTATTGAAATAAAAAAATGGGTAATTGAATCTAGAAAATTCTATATCTCTGGTCATAGGCCTATACTGGTGTTTTAGACCAATAGTGTGCTATAATAATTTTCCCAGAATTTATTGAAGTCTTAACATAGCACTTGTAGTGTAAACCCTTATTGGCACACCAAATGTAATAAATGATAATTAAGGATAAATACTCCTTGGAATAATATGAGACTCGGGATCTGGCGATTTTAGACCAGTAGTATACTATAGTAATTCTTCCAGAATTTGTTGAGGTCATAATCTAATACTTGATGTGTAAATCCCTATTTGCACCCCATTTATGTTAATTAGAATTTATGGTTAAATAATCCCTGTAAAAAAAATGTGAAACTTGGGGTTTGAGATTTTTAGACCAATATTGCGTTATAGTGAATTTATCAGAATTTATGGAGATCACTAGTTGACACTCGATGTAGAAATCTCTATTTGCCCATCTTCTATTTTAAATAGAAACTATGATTAAAGGTTCCCTAGAAAATTTATGATATTAGGATTTAAGGTTGTTAGATCACTACTCATTGCGAACCTATGGTAATAATTGGAACTCATTTGGATATGATGTGATCAAGATTGCACCATAGGATTCGAATCTAGCTCAATCTAATTTTGGTCTGCAAATAGTAAAACTGATTTATATGATTAGACCACCACTGACCTTCACACATAGAACTATTAACTCTTTAATTATTATGAAGGCTCAGACTATTTGGAGCAAAGCTATAAGTGTAGGAATTTATAATGATAAGAAAGGAAGTTAGACCTCATCAAGGGCCCCACAAACAATTCATCAGTGTTAAACGATTATATGGAAGTAAAACTGCCCTTAGCCGGGTGAGCCGTCTTAAGGTAAATACTCAAGGGCGAAGTCGAGAAGTATCTAAGGCAAACCCTGGATTAAGGATGACGAAGAATAGGAGTGTGGGTCCAAGTGAGGTTGAGAATGTTAGTGTATGTGTGCAGTTCCTCGGTGAAGAAGGGAACTCGAGCTTAAAATGTGACGACGGGAGAGTCAGCACCTAGTCACAGTTGGTGGTGTTGGAGTTCAATTGAACTCCCCCACCCCTAAGTGCCAAGTTTAACTCATCTTAGAGATTTAATGTAATTGGAGAGGAAAATGGGGATCAAGTAAAAAAAAGGTAGATACCAACAAGATTAAGTGCCTTGGGAATAGGAAGTTCGGGGTGTAAGCCCGTCACACTTCCTAGTACCGCTGCGAGCCCCTTACCGGGTAACCCTCCGGAAGTCCAAGGCTAACCCTAAAGCTTCTAAGATCAACTAAATTATAGGCAAGATTAGTAAGTAGGTGA
Source organism: Dactylorhiza incarnata (assembly GCA_033032865.1). NCBI lineage: Eukaryota > Viridiplantae > Streptophyta > Magnoliopsida > Asparagales > Orchidaceae > Dactylorhiza > Dactylorhiza incarnata. The sequence continues at coordinate 2,865,630 of JAWHQI010000154.1, read as the reverse complement.
ACTTGACAAGTTAACCTCCATCCCAAACTGAGATGGTATATAAGGAAGGACTGGGATAGTCCTGCGAGCTGCAATCTCGGGATATATAAAGAAGGACTGGGATAGTCCTGCGAGCGATAAGCTCGGGATATATAAGGAAGGACTGGGATAGTCCTGCGAGCGGTAAGCTCGGGATATATAAGGAAGACTAGTGTAGTCTAGTGAGTGGTAGGCTCGTAATTTAAATATAAGACTAGTGTAGTCTAGCGAGCGGTATGCTCGTAGTTTAAATAATAGACTGGTATAGTCTGGTGAGCGGTAGACTCTACTTTATGAATACTGATGTAGAATTGCGAGCTGGAGGCTCGGTAGTAAAAGGCTACTACATGTTGCTTGTGTATAAGTTGTGTTGGGTCTTCGGTTCTATCTTAGTCGGCACACCGACAGCAGTTCGTTGACTCAGCAGTGCTAGTGGTTTTATGGGGGCCAGGTTGTCTTACTGCGCGTCCGACGGGACGGATTCCCTAAACCCTGCCTGGCCAATTCAGATTAGTACGCAGGAGCTCGTGAGTACCGGGTACCGGTATCACAGCGTACGTTAGGGCCTAGGTCTGGTAGTGTGACTTACCCACCTAGGTGAGGAGACGCCCGCTCCTCTGCCACCGTTTGACCACGACGGGAGGTGCCCGAGAGGTTAGCTACCTCCGAAAAGTGGGAACTAAAGGTCTATACGTACAGAGTCGTGTGGGTGAGTTGCATGTGTATGAAATAATAATACAAACATTACATCATTTCATTGCACATCATAGCATAACATTTCTGCACAAACCGAGACCTCATCGTATAAATTAGTGTTGGCTCTTTTATACGATGAGTTTACTTCTTGCCAGATCCCTTAACTTATGTGTCTTGTGTGTACGCATATAAGTTAAGGTTAATTTTCTTAGCTGCTCTTCATACTACTTTACTTGCTCATATTACTGCTATTGTAGCTTTCTTCTATTGTTTGCTCTTATTACAAGCCTAATTGTAGAACTGCTAGAGTAATCTTAATTAGTGTACTCCTGCTAGCTAGAAGCTATGTATCTTTTGCTTGATATACATTGCTAGTTTTACCACTTGTCACCTGCTTCTTTGAATTACCCCTTGATGTCATCCGCTTCCTCCTCCCGCACGGTGCCTAGGAGTCGCGGGTGGAGGCGGTGAGGAATATGCTGAGTCTTTTAGACTGACGGTCAGTGGACCACTTCATTTTAGGGATGATGTACCGGAGCAGCAGGACCCCGCTTAGGAGACAGGATAGGAAGACGAGGTGAAGCAGAACAACCGTTACACGTCGTCGCAACAACAGTTACAGATGTATGAAGACAGAGTTTGATTGCTTCCGCATAAAAGTAGAATGAGACTCTTGATGCACTATATTTGAACATGTAATGGGCATATGCCCTCTTTTACTTTATTTCTCATCGTAGACATTGTAAACTTGTAATTTATATATATTTAATGTGATTTGTGGACTTGTGCTTCTATTTGCTTCTATTACTATGAATTGTGGTTGGCCTGGATGATGTTGATTAGCCGGCAGGATCGGCGTGTTGTGGTGATGACCATTTGGCGCATTGGCCTCACCGCAAGACGGCGGTTCTGGGCGGTAAGACCCGGTTTAAAAGCAAAAAAAAGAGGGTCTTACAGCTGCTTAGTGTGGGTGGCGAGTGGAACTGAGAGGGGGTGGCGAGTGCTGAAGTGGGCTGCCGAGTGGAGCAAGCGGGGCTACCTTGTTGTGGGCTGCCTAGTATAGGTGGCGAGTGGAAGTGTGTGTGTGGGGGGGGGGGGGGGGCTAGTGTGTGCGTGCACCCCCTTACCCTCCCCCCCCATATATGTGTTTCCTATTGACAACTTCCTAAAAAGAAGTTATCTAGCCTTTTATTTTGTCTATTTATTTTATTTTAAATGGACTAAATGATCTAAATGAATATAAAATATAAATAAATTCATGTTTATTTAAATTATGGATCATTTGATTAAAATTATATGTTTTCTTATTAGAAATGCCGAAGGAATCGACTCGGAGAAGAAAAGCTGGACTTAAATATTTTTGTCGGCTCAAGTTGTTATAACATTCATTTTTGGATGTTACAACAAATCTGGCGAATTTAAAAATTGAATTCTGAATTTTGCGCCAAATTTAATTATGGAAGGATGCGTCTCTTGGGCTGGGGCTGCTCGTTTTTAGGCAGGAAATAACCTCCAGCAACGGGATACGAAAAAGGGAGAGGAGAAAGAGAGCAAGAGGCGAAGAGAAAATTAGGGTTTGCGAAAACCCTAGTGGAGAAGGAGATAGGACTGATTCTTCAACGGATTGTGCACATCCTTGAGTGGAATTTCCTGCATCATTTGGCTCTCTTAAGCATGTTTAGTAAGATCTTTCTTGTTTGGTTTCATCCCTCCATCATGAACTAATCTCATAGATCTTGTGTGTTGTTAGTACTTTGTTTGTTATGATGTTTTGATTTTAATTTTCTTATGGATGTTTGGAATATTATTTTTATTGAATTTATGATTTTACTCTTGGAATGTTTGGCTTAAGTTCATCTTTAATTTGCTTGGCAAGATTCAAGAGAGGAGTCAGGCTAGATGATTGCTTTATTTTATGCTGCAAGATTCGAGAGAGGAGTCGCGTAAATCTTTAACCAAAATTTTGTTTTTATACTACACTGCGTGATTCGAGAGAGGAGCGGTGAAAGTATCTCATGAATTTCAATATAGCATAAAGGTAGAAAGAGATTTTATCTTTTGCTAGCAACTTTGATTTGTGTGTTTTATTTTAATCTATTCCACCTAAGTTAGAGATAACTAGGTGAATTAGAGTGTTGGATTTCAGAGATCGAAAGATGATAACATCCACTTTTAAATTGCTGCAAGATAATTAATCAAGCATTTCATAATGGTTCATCATAAAAATCATCACCATAAGCAAAGAAAAACAATACACAAGATTATTTCTCCAACGGATATTTTTGCAATTAGTTTGAATAGAGTAATCTTAAGTAAACATTGTTTAGTTTTATTGTTATTGTTAGTTTTTCATTATTAAAAACTCACTCTTAATATTCCACTTGAATTTAAAGAAAAGGTAGAGCTAGTACTTGCGAGCACTAAACTAATCACTTCTCCGAGGGAACGATTTTTTCTCACTTTATATTAATTGATTCGACACGTGCACTTGCGTTAAAACGTAAATTTATTTTGGGCGTATCGCCTATAAATACCCCCTAGTATGCAAGTTGATGCAAAGAGAGAGAAGAGGAGAGAACTAGTAGAGAGCTAGTGAGCTGAGGTGAGGTGAGCTGTTGAGAGAGAGTGGGAGTGTGCATACACCACAAGAGAGTCCAACACCAACTCGTACCTCAGCGAGAGGTGGAGAGTGCACTGTGAGGTGAATAGTGCAGGGTTGAGTGTGTTGTGAAGTGGAGAGTGCGTTGACAAGCTCAACGGCAGTAAGTGGAGAAGCGGACCTTGTCCGCGACAAGTTATTTTTTTATATATCTCAGCTGACGTGATACAAGGTGTATGCACCTTGTAATCAGCTTGTCTTTGTAATCAAATTGCCTAGTTATAAAGTGTTCTTCGTCTTTGTTCATCATTGGTGTTCTTGTTCATGGTAGCAGCACAAATTCTAACATGGTATCAGAGCTAGATTGGTGAAGAGGAGTGTGCTATCAAGGTTCAGGTTGTCAACCAAGATGGAAGGCGGAGGAGGTTATGCGAGAGGTCTAGGCATTGAGCTGCTCACCCGAAACAACTATAAGAAGTGGAAGTCATGCATGAAGAGCTACCTTCTTGGAGAAGACCTATGGGAGGTTTTTGGAGGAGCTGAGCAAGAGAAAGTTGTAGCTGCCGGAGACAATGGTCCAGCAGTGAGGGCATGGAGGAAGACCAACGCCAAAGCTGAGTTCACCTTAAAGAGGGCTATCTCACCAGACTTGTTCGACCACATCCTGGGGTGCAAGTCAGCGTTAGATATCTGGAGTGCCCTTGATGGGCTATTCAACAAGAAGAACGTAGCGTGGCTACAGTTCCTGGAGAATGAGTTGGCGAGGTCCACTCAGGGAGAGTTGTCGATATCCACCTTCTTCCTGAAGGTGAAGAACCTGTGTGCTGAGATCTCAGCCTTGGATCCTAACGAGCCGATCTCAGAGGCAAAGATGAAGAGGCACATACTTAGATGCCTGCGGAAGGAGTATGTTCCGTTTGTTACCTCTGTGCAAGGATGGGCTACTCAGCCCACCTTACTGGAGTTTGAGAACCTACTGTCGTCACAGGAGAGCTTGGCGATGCAGATGGCAGGAGTGTCTATCTCAGGGGGAGATAGCGAGGCGCTGTTCTCAGGCAAGAGAAAGCCTTGGGACAAGAAGAAGAAGAACTCCGGAGATGGACCCTCAACGTCCTCTCAGGGAGTTAGGGAGAACTTTCTCCCTCCTTATGACCAGAGGGGGAGACCCCTTTGCTTTGCCTGCAAGAAGTACGGGCATATGACAAAGGAGTGCCGGTCAAATCTCAAGGCCGGTCATGTTGCTGAGAGAGAGGGAGACCACCGGAGAGGTGGAGACCATCAAAGAGGTGGAAGAAGAGGTGGAGGAAGAGGTGGAGGTCACCAGGGTGGTGAAGGCGGAGACAACTGCTTCTTGGCTGAGATGACGGCAACGTCGATCGATGTCTTAGCCTCTGTCAGCTTTGAGAACGACTGGATAGTGGACTCCGGTTGCGGGCACCATCTCACTGGAGATGTGTCTAAGTTTGCCTCCTTGAAGGCATATGGTGGAACTGATGCTATCATCACGGCGGATGATACGGTGCATCCAGTTGAGAAGGAAGGGATGGTATCCCTGGGAAGTGAAGAGAAGCCCGTGACACTGAAAAGTGTGTATCACGTGCCAGGCATGAATAAGAACCTCTTCTCGGTTGCGAATGCAGTCGATGCAGGATACCACGTGATGTTCGGACCGAAGGAGGTGAAGTTCATGAAGAACCTGTCTTCAGTTGATGTTGATGTCACGCTCACCAGGAGAAGGGTGAAGGACTTGTATGTTCTATCTGCAAGTGCCTATGTGGACAACCTGAAGACAAATCACAGCGCATCGATCTGGCATGAGAGGCTAGGTCACGTAGGGATGTACAAGTTGAAGATGCTAGCGGCGAAGGGTCCGGTGTCTGGCCTGCCCAATCTCTCCTCTTGCGCCGACGGCCATGTGTGTGAGGGCTGTTAGTTTGGAAAGTCACATCGACTTCCATTTGATAAGTCGGAGACCAAATGTAAGGCACCTCTTGAGTGCGTTCACGCTGATGTGATGGGGTCGTACGCCACCCTGACATATGGAGGAAACAAGTATGCGCTGGTCTTGGTGGATGAATACACCCGCTACACGTGGGTTTACTTCATGAGGGAGAAGGCGGAGGTGTTTGAGAAGTTTCAGGAGTGGAAGGAACTAGTGGAGGGGAGGCTGAACCTGAGGGTGAAGAAGTTAAGAAGTGATAATGGGGGGGAGTTTACCTCTAACGCTTTTAACTCTTTCTGCAGGAAATTCGGCATCCGGCGAGAGCTCTCCTGCGCCCACACCCCTCAACAAAATGGGATCGCAGAGAGAAAGATCCGCCATCTGGTGGAGACTACCAGGAGTTGGCTACATGCCAAGGGGATTCCCAAAGCCTTATGGGCGGAGGGAATGGCATGCGCTACCCATGTGATCAATCGACTACCTCTGAGTCCCAACAGGATGGTTTCTCCACACCAACTCATGTTCGGGGAGAAGCTAGATGTGAGTAACATGAGGGTGTTTGCCTCTACCTGCTTCGTGCATGTTCCAGAGGCTGAGAGAACCAAGTTGGAGCCGAAAGCGAGGAAGTGTGTCTTCATCGGCTACGGCGAGAGGAAGAAGGGATGGAAGTGCATGAACCCGTAGACCCACAAGTTCGTCGTTTCGCACGGCGTAGTGTTTGACGAACTGATCTCGTATCAGGGAGTCTCCTTTGTGGTGCTGCCGGAGAGTGGACAATCAAGCAGGGAAGAAGAAGAGAGAGTCACTGAGGACTCTATGCTGGAGTTGGAGGTATCTCCAAGTGCCCCATCGCCATCTGGCTCAGGGGGGAGCTTCTGGCTCAGGGGGAGCTTCAAGCTCTAGAAGCAGGGGGAGCGTTGCTTCAAGAGAAGTTGAAAGAGGAGCTCAAGCGGAGGAGTCTACCGGAGTGGTAGAAAGTGGCCAAACCTTGAGGAGGTCGAAGCGGACCATCGTCCCGCCTGCTCGCTATAAGGAGGGGAACTTCATGAGTCTGGTCTCTTGCTTCTTCGCAGGACCACTCGACGAGAGGGAACCTGCCCGCTTTGAAGATGTTGTTGGCACTAAGGAGTGAGACGTGGTCATGGATGAGGAGATGGAGGCCCTGAAGAAGATTGAGACATGGGACCTTGTTCCCACATTGGAGGGCATCAAGTCTGTCTGTTGGGGAAATGATTTATCTTAACCCCTAGAATTAAAAAGAATATAAATTCTAAGTATGAAAAATTAGGCTAAGTAAATATGCGTCGAATAGTATTCAACGCAACGTCGAAATATAGTCGACGTTTCTCTCAGAATGAGTCGAAGTAACTCTTAGAAGAATTCGACGTAATCATAGTCGACGTACCTCTGACTTCTAGTCGACGCATGTGATAAAGTCGACGCATCTTAGTCGACGCACCTTCCTTATTCTCCTCTCGACGTCCAGCCAGGATGAAATCGACGTTTACGTCGAATAGTAATTGACGCACGTCGATATCTATAAGTAAATCAAAAACACGCCAGATCTCTTTCATTCTTTCTGTAGATCTGATTTTTTATGGAATGATATTATTCTTTTATAGCCGTTCTGAATCAACCTTTCCTTCTATTTGATTCTTGGCTAATTTGATTAAGACTATTATGGATATTATTTGAAATCAGAATGAATTCATTCCTTCTACAGAAATATTAATTATGGAAACTCTTATCTCTTTCTATTTCTGTGTCTGCTAATTGATTATTCCATCTTAGCAATATATTTTAAACAGAGCTATAAATAAGAAGGAGGTCGGCAGAGAATAACAACCAGTGATCCACCATATACATTTGAAAAAGAGGAAGAGCTCCCAAGTGAAGAGTGAGAAAGTTGAGAAAAGAGATAGTGTGCTGCAGCAAAAGAATAAGCCTTCATCTTCTCCTTCTTCTAAAGTCATTCTGCTGCAAATTCTGAAAGCTCTCACAAAAGAGAGAAAAGCTTACAAATCTCCTTCTCACTATAGAAGAGAGATCATATTCACTATACTTGTGCTTCTAATCTTCTTGTTAGAAAGAAGATTCCTTCTTATATATATTGTCTTCTATTCTTCTACTTGTTCTACTTCTTCTTCTCTTTCTTATTTCACTTTTAAACTGTGTAAAAGAGTTTTTAGAATCTCTCTTCAAAAAATTCAGTTGTAGTGGTTCTATGAGTCTCCTTACCAAAAGACTCAGTTTGGTTCTAAGAGTCTCCTTATCAAAAGACTCAGTCTGGTTCTAAGAGTCTCCTTATCAAAAGACTCAGTGCAAGTTAGTGAATTCCTACCAAGGGGGTAGAAGAGTGGACTACCCAAAGTTTGGGGAACCACTATATTTCCTTATGTTGTGCTGTGATTTTCTTGTTGTCATTTTTCTTCTTTACTTGCTTAATTCTTGTTGGTGTGTGTGAAGCCTAAATCTGTGATTATTACACATATATATAATAGCACAAAGTATTTTTAAATCTCTATTCACCCCCCTCTAGAGAATTCTAGTGAGGTTAATTGTGCACTTTCAATTGGTATCAGAGGGAGGTTTATCTAAAAAGGTTAACTCCTTTATCAAAAAGATCCTACCTTATATATATACGAGCAGTCGTGCACGGGGGACCCCGTGCGGGGGGGCGACATTTGTCGTGGGGGCGACATTGGTCGTGGGGGCGACATTGGTCGTGAGGACGACATTGGTCGTGGGGGTGATATTGATCGCGGGGGCAACATTGGTCGTGGGGGCTACATTGGTCGTGGGGGCTACATTGGTCGTGGGGGCGACGTTGGTCGTGGGGGCGACATTGGTCGTGGGGGCGACATTGGTCGTCGGGGCGACATTGATTGTGGGGGCCACATTGATCGTCGATGCGACATTGATCGTGGGTGCGACATTGGTCGTCGGGGCGACATTGGTCGTCTGGGAGACATTGGTCGTGGGGGCGACATTGGTCGTCGAGGGGCGATATTGGTCTTCGGGGGAGACATTGGTCGTGGGGCGACATTGGTCTTCGGGGAGACATGAACAATTATTGCTTTGTCCTCTATGGTGGCAAAATATGAGCAAAAAAAATAGTTTATAGGAGCATATGATTCCATTGTGGGCATTACTATAATCATGTTTACATTGCAACAACTATCGAAAATTTGCCTCTCTAACCACCATATCAAGCAGTAAAAACTAAAGATTTTGGGGGAAAACTTGACTGCAGGCTTGACAATGAATATTCTGGCTTAGGGTTTGGAAAATTTTGGTCAGATGATTGTGAACGTTTTTCTCATAATTTTTCGTTTTTGACATCAACCATTATGAACAGACCAGGGGCTTGGTATCAATAAATGTATCGGTCTTGATTTTTTATGTCATGTTATACTGCTGCACGAAAACATGAAATGAATAAAAAAAAGTAGGTTAGTTTTGTGCTTCTAAAATTACATTCCAAATGTTTATGAAAATAAACTCAAAATGATCAAACTCAAATAAATCATCAATGGAGTGTTTGAGGTAGTCAAAATGACCAAACTCAAATAATCATTCACAAATACTTAGTATTGCATTGGATTTCTGAATGGTTTACAGAGGATAAAACAACATAAATAATGTAGCATAAAACAACCTAGATACCATAGTGTACTTTCTGAATAATAAATTATAGCAAATCACCACATTAATTATTTATTTTAATAGATAGTAGCTCAATAAAATGATAATAAAATAATTATTAAGAAAATAAAATTCTAACAAAACATTAGAATACAAAGACAGATCAATTTTTTTAGCAACATAAGAATTAGAATACAGAGAATCAATTTATTTTAGTGAAGCACGGATCCGAGCATTTTAAAATCACTTACTTTAACACATTTACCTAAATCAAAAGATGAAATCATAATTTTAGTCATTAAAACCTGCACTCAATTGGAAAATCAAGGCCACTTAGAACCCGTAATGAATTGGAACATGTACACCTACAAATAAAAGCACAGTTTGTAGAATGCATATAGTGCCAAATTTTGAGGCAAAAGGTAAATTTGCAAAACTATCAAGATACTTGATTAACACAAATACAACTAATGCAATCCTTCAATAGTACCTTAGCAAATCGATCGTATTTTATAATTTCTCCCCTTCTAATTTTCTTGTGGTAATTTTTTTTTATTCTAATGTTCTTTTACACATGGTTGATGAAATATCAACATTTAAGTAGCGATTTGTTTTCTCCCTGTCTCTAATAATTGGCCTATTATTACTCAGCGAACTTTAAAAATATCTGAAGATGAAGATTTATTGAACAGAAAAGCATGTATTGAATAGAAAAAAAGCATCGCATATGTCTTTCCTAATACATATAACTTGGTGTACTAAAAATTTCAAGAGACACTTAAAGGGTGACGACATTGTTAGCTCTTTAATGTCAGCTCTTTATGTATAAAGATCAATGTCGTACAAATTAAAAGGCATAGGAAAAAATCAAAATAAAACTGGCACAATAATAAATTATTTTGCAGCCTCCAAATAAGAAGTATATGCCAGAGATTGTATCATACAGAGTGAGAAATTTTGAGTAATTCTATTTGAACACCATATTAAATCAAATCTTACAACAATATAAAAAAAATTCTAACTCAGTTAATGAGAAATTTGAGTAATTCTTTATTAACAGAAATACAGTTTATGCATAATGATAACAATGTAGCAAAGAATTTTTTTTATGAGAACAACTAACTGAACATCATGAAACAAAATCAATTTCTATAGAAATTCCTATAAACAAACCTAAGCATCCTATATTCAACCCAAGAGATGAAAATACAAAAACATACCAAACTGCATTCTCCTCAGACATTGGCAGTAATAGAGGAGCCGCAAAGAAATTCATTGTCTGCAAAGCATGGATAACAAAACAACAATAATATATTAATAAGCAGATGCTAAGGTTTTTATTTGTGTGATTTGTTTGTTTTGTGTGCTTTATTCTACGTCTCTCTACAAATAATATCCATTTGTATTCATTCTATTTGCATGTTCCATTTTACAGGAGTAATATACTGCCTAAATCACACAAATTGAAGCATTATAATGGAACAATAATAAAACAAAAATAAGACAATCTGTTCTAATACTATATTAAAGCTCGGGTATCCAACCTAAATTATTTTTAACACAATTCATATAATTTTCTAACTCATTTTCATAAAACATCTCACAAAGAGCAGAGATCAATATCGTTTAAAGTAATCAATTTCATACTAAAGAAAAAATTTTGTTCATACTATGCGTTTAAAGTAATCAATATTTGTTTCAGAAATTGAAAGCAGAGATCAAATTATGAGTGAAGAAGGGGTCACCTCCTGCAAGAAGAAAAATGAAAAAAGTGAAATGAAAAATTATGTCGATAATTAAAGTCATGAAATTATGCAATTGAAATGTCTGCTAGAACCAGAGGTTGAAAAAATCAATTTCATACCTGGGAGATGTTCGGGAGTATGCTGAAATGATGGTAGAGTAGGAAGAGTATACGACATTATGCCCTACTTAAGAGAGGTGGATTTTGAGATAGATACCTGCAGGAGAAAGGATCAGTTGGGTGTAGACCCTGTCGTCTGCTGCGATGATTGTTCCTGTCATCTGCGATGATCTGTTCCTGAAAACGTAAATTGGTAAACTGTAAATGGGAAGATCATTTTCTAACCTTAGTAGCCGGAGGAGGTCGCCGTAAACAAAAGTATGAAGGTGCAGCCTCGGGAACGGTGGCCGACTCGATCATGGGTTTAGGAGATCTGTAAACAAACGGAGGAGGCGGGTAGATCTTGGTGGCTAACAATTTTTTAGGTGATGAGTTTGAGAAATACCTGCAGAGAATGGAAAACTGTAGATGGGGAGATGGGTTACTAACCTTGGTAGGCGGGAGGGAAGAAGCCCTTTCAGTTCCGGCTTTCACTTCCGGCTGCATGTGGTTTGGGGACACGTGGACGCTGGACGGAGGGGAAGAAGTCGTCGGGCCCAAAACGCTGGACGGGGGTAAGAATGGCCGGTTGTTGTAGAAGGAAACGTGGACTGAGACCAGAGGTGCCCTAAAACCTGGAATGGAAGAGAAGGTTTGACTGAAACCTGGAATAGAAGAGAAGGAAGCTCTGCGAGAACACCTCAAGCACCTGAAATCGACGGGCCGGAATCGCAGCTGCAACAGCTAGAAAGGGCGGAGGAGGAGCTCTGGAGGAGGGGTCTTTGTCGAGGAAGTTGATCCAGGATGCCTTGTCGAGGAGACGTGCAGGAGGCTTCCCTCTCGAAAGTTATAGCTGCTGCTTTCGGCGGTGGCTCTCTCGAGGAGGGTTTCAGGAGCTGCTGCTTTCGGCGGGCAAAAATCGAGGATAGTTTGACGTGCAGGCGGAGCTCTCCCAAGGGGTTGACGTGCATAGAATTCTTTTGGCAGAGGTCATAATGATGGAGTTGTGCAGATGGTATAATGACCAGAAAACCAGGATTTTGGAGAGTGGGGAGATTATTTTGAGGGTATTCTGGGTATAAAAATGATTCACCATGGCTCTTTAAGAGTTCCCTTATATAATAAAGATATATTTCTAAAAATTATTTCTCACATGGCACAAATTAAAGATTATGCTTCCACCAGACCACCAATTTGCAATCTTGAAAAGTTTGCACTTTGGAAAACAAGAATTAAAATTTATCTAAACTCTATCGATGGAGAATTATTTGATGTTATTATGGCAGGTCCTCCCAAACCATACAAGAAGGACTCAAGTGGAAAGGTCACACAAACACTTGCTCCAAAGGCTGAATGGACAGATGAAGAAAAGAAAGCTCAAGCATGTGATGTCAAGGCTATGAATATCTTAGTCTCAACCCTCTCAGATGAAATCTTCCAAAAGATTGCTGAATGTGAGTCAGCTAAGGAAGTATGGGAAGCTCTCACCAAAATGGTAGAGGGAAGTGCTGATGAGAAAAAGGATAGAAAGGCACTACTCATCTCTCAATATGAAAACTTCCAGAAGAAAGAAAGTGAAAGTGTTGCTGACATGTATGCCAGATTCAGCCCCATAATAAATGAGTTGAGAACACTTGAGAAGGACATATCTCTCACTGAGATAAATGACAAATTGCTAGCTTGCTTCCCTAGCTCTTGGGATTCAAGAATCTGGCCAATTAAAGACTCCAGAAGTCAAAGAGAAATCTCAACAGATGTCATGTTGGGTAAACTAAAATCTTATGAACAACTGTTGAAAACAAGAGCTGAGAAAGAAGAGAAAGAAAAGGCTCCTTCACTCTCAAAAGAAAAGAGTATTGCATTGAAGGCTGTTGAAGGTGAACTCTCTACAAGTGATGAGGAGCTGATCAGTCTACTGGCCAGAAGGTTCAAGAAGTGGATCAAAACAGAAGGATCCAAAGGAAGAGACTCAAAAACCAGGTATAATAAAACACCTACTAAAGAGATTATATGTTACTCTTGCAGGAAACCTGGACACATTGCACCTGAATATTCTAAAGAGATCAGCAAAAAGAAAGATTTGAAAAGAACAAATCTAAAGAAGAAGAAGAAGAAGAAAGAGAAAGGTTTCATTGCTCAATCATGGAGTGATTCAGAATCTGAAGAAAGTACCTCATCTGACAATGATCAGGAAGAGGCCAAGCTAGAGGAAACCTGCTTGATGGCCACTGAGAAGCCTGAGGATACATCTATGGTAAATATATTTGATGATATAGATTTTTCTTCCACTAATTTCAAAAACAATTTCAAAGAATTCTGTTTAGATTTAATCAAATCTGAAAGAGAAATAAAAGAACTAAGAAATGAATTAAACAATCTCAAACAAATGAATACACAATAGAAAAACTATGAGCTCAGTCTAGGACTCTCAGAGGAGGAACTAGATAAAATCTATACAGAAAATCTAACACTAAGAAATGAGCTAGCAAAGGCAAAAGCCTTTGAAGACTCTCTAAATGAGAGAAGTCAGATGCTCAAGAATATTTCTGAGAATCTCACTAATAGATTTAGACAACTAAAGTTTAACACTAATGAAGAACCCAAACCTCAATCATCCAGCAAATCTGTCTGGAAACATCCTATTCACTTCACTAGGGAGAATCATCCAACAGGAGCAGGTCACATGAAAATCCAGAAACAACCACTGTCTTCAATAAAAATAATCTCATTACATATGAAGGAATCCTAGGTAAATATCCTCAGAAAAGAAATAAACATGCGTCGAATTCTTATCAACGTGCGTCGATTTCTAATCGACGCTTACACCAAAGTGCGTCGACTTCAACCCGACGCAACTTCTCCCATGCTTCGACTAAAAGTGAACGCAGAATGAAGGAAGCATCGACTTCTACTCGACGCAACCTTAAGCCTACGTCGAATTCATATCGACGCAACCAATCTGACAGAAATTTCTCCTCTTCCAAACAGTCCTCTCAATCCATGTCCTTTTATTATGAACACTATTTCTGCGACATTACCAAAGAAAATTAGTATGATAAGCCAATACCCCTAAAGGAGGAAGGATATTCTGAAAAACCCACTTATTCTTTCATTAAATCTTTCACTGTTGGGAGGAAGGGACCCCAGCTCAGCAGGGTCCAAACTAATGTTTAAAATCTTATGTGCAGATGTATCACATCTCCAGGCTGGTGTGGTACTTGGACAGTGGATGCTCCATGCACATGACAGGGTACAGAAATCTGTTAACCAATTTTGAGGACAGACATGGACCACCAGTGATCTTTGGAGACTCTAGCTGTGGGCAAACCAGGGGCTTTGGAGATTTTAAAGAAGGAAAAGTTACCTTCAAGAATGTGGCAGCAGTCAAAGGACTGAAGCACAATCTGATAAGTATAAGTCAGATATGTGACAGTGGTAAGTATGAGGTAAATTTCACCACACTACTTTGCCATATTATTGATGTCAAGTCTGGTGCCATAGTACTAAATGGAATTAGAAAAGGGAAAGTATATATAGTGGATTTTAGCTCCTCACCCACAGAAGTCTGTTTGTTCAACAATATTATTAATAAAAGTGAACTATGGCATAGGAGACTAGGTCATCTAAACCACAAAACCATTAGTAAATTATCAAAGAATAACCTAGTCAGAGGCCTACCAAAGGGTAGATTCTCTAAGGACACTCCATGCAGACCTTGCCAACTAGCAAAACAGACCAAATCATCCTTTAAACCAATTGGTAAGGATGACTCCCCTAGGATCCTCTACTTACTGCACATGGATCTCTTTGGTCCCATATCCACTCAAAGCTTAGGTGGAAAGTCTTATACCTTAGTCATTGTAGATGACTATTCTAGGTTCAGCTGGGTATTCTTTCTAAGGGCTAAGTCTGAAACCCATAAGATTCTCTCAAAATTCATAAGACAGATTCAATATGAGTTCAATACTCATGTTTCAATTATCAGGAGTGATCATGGGACTGAATTTGAAAATCAGTCAATTAGTAGTTTCTGTGAGGATATAGGTATTAAACAAAAATTTTCTGCCCCTAGAACTCCTCAACAAAATGGAGTTGCTGAAAGGAAGAATAGAACTTTAATTGAATCAGGAAGGACCTTACTTGCAGAATCAGGATTACCAAAAACCTTCTGGGCTGAAGCAGTCAACACTGCAAACTATGTTCTAAATAGAAGCCTCATACACAAAACTAAGTCAAAAACTCCATATGAACTCCTGAAGGGAAAACACCCATTGTTAAATACTTTAAAATATTTGGATGTGCTTGCTTTATCTTAAATAATGGGAAAAATCATCTTGCCAAGTTTGACAAGAAGTCTGATGGTGGAATATTTCTTGGGTACTCATCATCTAGTAAAGCTTATAGATGCTATAACAGGAGAACTCTCGGAATTGAAGAATCTATGCACATTATATTTGATGAAACTAACATGCTGTTTAAGGGGGAGGAAACTTCCACCAATCCTTTTCCACGGGAAAATAGCAGCATAGAGACTCAGCTTGAACAACTGACTCTAGAGAACATAGACGCTGGGAAAGAAAATCAGCTACAGGAAATAAGTGAGGAGTCTGAACAAGAGCATGAAGAAGGTTCAGAGAAGAGCAATCAAAACCAACTCCCACAAGAGAACATAGTTCAGGAAGAACAGTTTGACAATGATCTCATTGTTAATGAGGAAGAAGAGCATCTGACAAATTCATGCAGGACAGGGATCAATATGAAAAATCATCCACAATCCCAAGTAATTGGAGACCCCAATACTGGAGTAAGAACAAGACATCAAGTCTCCAATGGGATGATGCTCCAATGCTTCTTATCACAAGTTGAACCAAAGAAATTTGAGGAAGAAAATTGTGATCCTCACTGGATTATGGCCATGCAAGAAGAACTAGGCCAATTTGAGAGAAACAAAGTGTGGAACTTAGTTGAAAGACCAAGAAACTACCCAGTTATTGGTACAAAATGGGTATACAGAAACAAACTAGATTCCACTGGAGTAATTGTCAGGAACAAGGCAAGACTTGTAGCACAAGGATACAGACAAGAAGAAGGAATAGACTACAATCAAACCTTTGCTCCAGTAGCCAGATTGGAAGCAATCAGACTCTTTCTTGCCTATGCAGCCTTCATAAAGATGAAAGTCTACCAGATGGATGTCAAGAGTGCTTTTCTGAATGGTGACCTTCAAGAAGAGGTGTATGTAGAGCAACCACCAAGTTTTGTCAATCCCTCCTCACCTAACTTTGTTTATAGACTTAACAAAGCACTTTATGGTCTTAAGCAAGCACCTAGAGCCTGGTATGAAACTCTCTCCAATTTCCTTTTAAAAAATTCTTTTGAAAGAGGAAAAGTAGATAAAACACTTTTTACTAGAACCCATAAAAATCAACTCCTTCTAAAAGATTTGCTAATCTAATGCAATCAAATCTATGTAGATGACATCATCTTTAGCTCAATTCATTCCAAACTTTGTAAAAGATTTGCTAATCTAATGCAATCAAAATTTGAAATGAGTAGCATAGGAGAACTCTCTTATTTCTTAGGGCTACAAGTGAAACAAAGCAGTGAGGGAATCTTTATCTCACAATCTAAATACACTAAAGAATTAATCAAAAAGTTTGGTATGGAATCAGCCTCCACTATGAAAACACCTATGGCAACTAATGCCATTATAGAAAAGGATAACAAGGGAAAATTAGTAGATCAAAAGACATATAGGGCAATCATAGGATCTCTTCTATATCTAACAGCTAGCAGACCTGACATTATGTTTGCCACTTGCATATGTGCTAGATTTCAGGTTGAACCAAAAGAATCCCATCTCACCTCTGTAAAAAGGATTCTTAGATACCTAAAGGGAACCCCTGAACTAGGTCTGTGGTACTCAGCAGAAACCAACTTTGAATTAATAGGTTTCTCAGATGCAGATTATGCTGGATGTAGGGTTGGTAGAAAAAGTACATCTGGTACTTGCCAATTCCTAGGTGACAGATTAATAGCATGGTTTAGTAAGAAACAAACCTCAGTCTCAACCTCAACAGCTGAAGCTGAATACATAGTTGCTTGGAGTTGTTGTTCACAAATCCTGTGGATGCAAAATTAGCTTCTTGACTACAAATTGGAGGTCAATAACTCTAAGATCTATTGTGATAGCTCTAGTGCTATATCCATAGCATCCAACCCAGTCCTTCATAGTAGAACCAAACATATAGAGATCAGACATCACTTCCTTAGAGACAATGTAGAAAAAGGTAAGATAACCTTAGAATATATTCCTACAGACAGTCAAAGAGCAGACATCTTCACAAAACCCTTGGATGAAACTAAGTATAATCACTTCATCAACACCTTAGGAATGCTTGATGGAAGCATGTAACCACCATTGTTGGGGAAATCTAAAAGAAATCGGAAAATCTAAGAAAGTATTTGAAGATACGTCGAATACATATCGACGCACCGTCGAGAAGAACTCAACGTCGGCATTGATTTCTTTCAGGCAAAGCTACATCGATCCCTTATCAACGCACCGTCGACTTAATATCGACGCAAGTCTATGAAAACGTCGACAAAACGGTAGGCTGACAAATCTCCACGGAGCCTCGACTACATATCGACGCATACGTCGACATCAATGACCATGCGTCGACAACAATTCGCCGTAACGCCGACCTCGTGTCAAAATTAGAATCAAATCCTTACTTCCTCTTTTGACGATTGGATTACCTGATATACCTTGATTTCTGTTTCCTTTCTCGACGTTTCACCTTCTTTAAATAATACCTCTTATTTCATAACATATACTCTCCTCAACCGCCAAAACTTCGTCTTCTACCTCTCTCTCTATCTCTACGTCAATGGCACCAACTCCTGATCAATCGGCACTCATCAAAGCGATGAACGGTGCTCTTGAACAACTAGTAAATGACTTCCAGACTCGACTGACCCACTTCTCCAACGAGTGTGCTGCCATGCTCAACACCTGTGCGGCCAAACTGGCAAACCTCTCTGCTTCTCTTCCTGAGCTTAATGCTCTCATTCAAGAACAGCCTCTGTCGCCAGAAGGGTTTAAATCCTTTATGCAGGATATAAACCAGGGGGAGAGTTGCTCCAGAAACCCCCCTTGTCAGGTTCTCTATCTCTCTGAAAAGCTCAAGGTCAATTTCCTCTCCAACTCTAAATATTATCTCTAAAGTATTACACCAACTTCTTTTCTTACAATAGGCTCCAATCTTCTCCAATCACTCTGATTACACCTTCAACAAATACTTTGGAGAGACCTCATCTTACCATACTGAAGGAGATCATGCTGTGGATTCAGCATTCAGAGCAGATGCCCCACATACCCAGGAGGAGATTGTTGCAGTACAGAATATAGAAGTTCAGGGGGAGGAAGAAACAGCTTTTTTCTGATGACCAAAAAGGGCAAGTCTGGATTGAGGCACCTTTGTGTGTGGAAGAATATCAGCATCATTCTCCTGGCTTCTCTGCCAGCTATATCAAACTCAAGACACAACTTACTTGAGGATATTCCTCCAGAGGACATTTTGCCTATTGTTCCCTCTCCTACAAAAGTACCTTCTCCACCTTCTCCTTCTAAAGAGAAAACTATATCTCCACCTCTGCCTCTTCACCACTTCAACCTCCATCTCTACCTCCTCTACTACCTTTACCTCCACAAATGAAAAGAAGAAGTGAAGCCATCCCTCATTGGCAAAGATTTTCCAAAGAAGAAAGAAAAGAACATGCAAAGGAAAAGAAATATAGAAAGGCTGTTGAGGAGATAAAGAGGTTTGGAAAAAATGCTTAATATCACTCCTAACAGTCCTGTAAAGAATTATCATGATCCTGACATGAAAAAGTTGCATGAAGAAATAAGAGAAAGAGAGTTGTATGAATATAAAGCAGCTATGAAAGAAGTAGAAGATAAGAGGAATGTCTGGTTGGAAAAGATCAAGAAGGGGATGACTAAAGAACAGATTCTTGCAGAATCTTCCATCAAACTTCCAAAGAAATTATTTGATGTTGAAGCTTATCAAAAGAAAAATCCTCAGGCATGGCTCATCCTAGAAAAAGGACAAAAACACAAGAGGGGTGTAGGGTGTGCAGAAGATATTTACATTCCCTATAAGAAACCCAAAAGACCTGTAAGATTAGACAAATGGCATGACTTACCCTGGAAATGGAAAGGAAAAATGACTGAGATCCCTGAGAAACAGCAATCAGAGAAGAGAAAATATAGGCCAAAGGTTGACAACATAGGACCACCTGAGCCCAAGCCTACTCAAAAGAAACCCCAAAACATTACAATTGAGATGATTGATGAAAAGGCAGCAATTATCATCAGCAAGGGCTATTCTATAAATGATACTCTCCCTGATGCTGACAAAGTCCTGAAGAAACTGCACACAATCATCAGAAATGTCCAAGAGCATCCTAATAGAGCCAGGGGCTATATTTTTGAAGCTATTGAAAATTTATCTAGAAAACTCTATTCTGCTTTTGTCAATTTCATGTATAACAAGAAGTTTCTAGTTTAAATCTTGTGAAAGACAAATTACTTGCTATATGATTTCTTCTGATTGCTTAGCATATTTCTTCTCTATATAAATATTTTGCTTTATTGAATAAAAGCTGATACAATTTCTCTTTGTATAGGGTTAAGACAAATACGGGGAGATTGTTGGGGAAATGATTTATCTTAACCCCTAGAATTAAGAAGAATATAAATTCTAAGTATGAAAAATTAGGCTAAGTAAATATGCGTCGAATAGTATTCGACGCAACGTCGAAATATAGTCGACGTTTCTCTCAGAATGAGTCGAAGTAACTCTTAGAAGAATTCGACGTAATCATAGTCGACGTACCTCTGACTTCTAGTCGACGCATGTGATAAAGTCGACGCATCTTAGTCGACGCACCTTCCTTATTCTCCTCTCGACGTCCAGCCAGGATGAAATCGACGTTTACGTCGAATAGTAATCGACTCACGTCGATATCTATAAGTAAATCAAAAACACGCCAGATCTCTTTCCTTCTTTCTGTAGATCTGATTTTTTATGGAATGATATTATTCTTTTATAGCCGTTCTGAAACAGCCTTTCCTTCTATTTGATTCTTGGCTAATTTGATTAAGACTATTATGGATATTATTTGAAATCAGAATGAATTCATTTCCTTCTACAGAAATATTAATTATGAAAACTCTTATCTCTTTCTATTTCTGTGTCTACTAATTGATTATTCTCTCTTAGCAATATATTTTAAACAGAGCTATAAATAAGAAGGAGGTCGGCAGAGAATAACAACCAGTGATCCACCATATACATTTGAAAAAGAGGAAGAGCTCCCAAGTGAAGAGTGAGAAATTTGAGAAAAGAGATAGTGTGCTGCAGCAAAAGAAAAAGCCTTCATCTTCTCCTTCTTCTAAAGCCATTCTGCTGCAAATTCTGAAAGCTCTCACAAAAGAGAGAAAAACTTACAAATCTCCTTCTCACTATAGAAGAGAGATCATATTCACTATACTTGTGCTTCTAATCTTCTTGCTAGGAAGAAGATTCTTTCTTATATATATTGTCTTCTATTCTTCTACTTGTTCTACTTCTTCTTCTCTTTCTTATTTCACTTTTAAACTGTGTAAAAGAGTTTTTAGAATCTCTCTTCAAAAAATTCAGTTGTAGTGGTTCTAAGAGTCTCCTTACCAAAAGACTCAGTTTGGTTCTAAGAGTCTCCTTATCAAAAGACTCAGTCTGGTTCTAAGAGTCTCCTTATCAAAAGACTCAGTGCAAGTTAGTGAATTCCTACCAAGGGGGTAGAAGAGTGGACTACCCAAAGTTTGGGGAACCACTATATTTCCTTGTGTTGTGCTGTGATTTTCTTGTTGTCATTTTTCTTCTTTACTTGCTTAATTCTTGTTAGTGTGTGGGAAGCCTAAATCTGTGATTATTACACATATATATATAATAGCACAAAGTATTTTTAAATCTCTATTCACCCTCCCCCCCCCCCCCCCCTCTAGAGAATTCTAGTGAGGTTAACTGTGCACTTTCACTGTCACCTGCAAGTAGGTGTACAAGGTGAAGAAGAGAGTTGATGGGGGAGTGGAGCGGTACAAGGCTAGGCTTGTCACTCGAGGTTTCTCACAAACCTATGGAGAGGACTATGAGGAGACGTTCAGTCCTATGGCGAAGATGACGTCGGTGAGGACGATCATTGCCCTAGCAGTGTGCAGAGGGTGGAAGTTGTGGCAGCTGGATGTGAAGAACGCGTTCTTATACGGAGAGATGGACAAGGACATATTCATGGTGAAACCACCTGGGTATGTGTCCAAGTCTCAGCCACGTCACGTCTGCAAGCTGAAGAAGGCTCTCTATGGGTTGAAACAGGCGCCGAGATCCTGGTATGGGAAGATTGCAGAGTATCTGCAGTTCTGTGATTACGATGCCTCAGAATCAGACTCTAGCATGTTCGTGAAGAAGAGTGGAGACCTTCACATGCTGGTGCTGCTGTACGTCGACGATATGATCGTGACAGAGAACAACAGTGAAGAGGTCGCGGCGCTGAGACAGCAGCTAGCCATACGGTTTGAGATGAAGGATCTTGGTGAACTGCACCATTTCCTTGGACTTCAAGTGGAAAAGAGAAGTGGTGGGCTGCTCGTGACCCAGAAGGCGTATGCCGAGAAGATCGTCGAGAGATTCGGCATGAAGGAGGGGAAGAGCAGCTCCGTTCCACTGGAGGTTGGGCTGAAGCTTCAGAAGGAAGAAGGGAGGATTCTTCCTGATCCGAAGATCTTCCGGGCACTGGTGGGAGCCTTATCTATCTGACCATCACAAGGCCGGACATCGCCTTTACTGTCGACCGAGTGAGTCGGTACATGCAGGAGCCGCGCAAGCCTCATCTGGAGGCAGCCAAGGGGATACTGAAGTATGTGAAGGGGACCCTTGAGATGGGGTTGTTCTATGGAGGGAGGACTGACTTCAAGCTGCATGGCTACACAGATGCATATTACGCAGGTGACGCTGATGACCGCAAGTCGACATCAGGTTACGTGTTCATGTGTGGAGCCACTTCCATCTCATGGTGTAGCAAGAAGCAGGACTCCATTTTACTTTCCACCACTGAGGCTGAGTACAAGGCGTCGTCCTTAACAGCTCAGGAGTGTGTCTGGCTAAGGAGGCTGGTGGAAAATGTGGATGAGAAGGTCAGAGGACCTACTGTGCTGCGTGGAGACAACGAGAGTGCTCTGAAGCTGGCAACCAACCCAGTTTGTCACGCAAGGACGAAGCACATAGAGATCGAGTACCACTTCATCCGAGAGAAGGTGTTGGGTGGCTCGCTTGCGGTGGAGCACGTGCAGAGTGAAGAGAACCTGGCAGACATCTTCACAAAGTCCCTATCTGCGGGGTCGTTCAAGAAGCTTCGCACTTGCCTTGGAGTTGTCCCTGAAGCTCACTTCAAGGGGGAGTGTTGATGTTTGAAGTGAGGGCCTAGTGTGGTTGGCGAGTGGAAGCATGCAAGGGAGTGGCGAGTGGGAGTTTTGGAACTTGGCGAGTGGAGCAGGGAGCTTGTCGAGTGGGCTCAGGGGGGGCTGGCGAGTGGAAGAGAAGGGGGCTGCCTAGTGTGGGTGGCGAGTGGAAGTGAGGGGTGGCGAGTGCTGAAGTGGGTTGCCGAGTGGAGCAAGGGGGCTGCCTAGTATAGGTGGCGAGTGGAAGTGTGTTTGTGTGTGTGTGGGGGGGGGGGGGGCTAGTGGGTGCGTGCACCCACTTACCCCCCCCCCCCCCCCCCCCCCCCCATATATGTGTTTCCTATAAATACCCCCTTAGTATGCAAGTTGATGCGAAGAGAGAGAAAAGGAGAGAACCAGTAGATAGCTAGTGAGTTGAGCTGAGGTGAGCTGTTGAGAGAGAGTGGGAGTGTGACTACACCCCAAGAGAGTCCAACCTCAACCCGTACCTCAGCGAGAGGTGGAGAGTGCACTGTGAGGTGAAGAGTACAGGGTTGAGTGTGTTGTGAAGTGGAGAGTACGTTGACAAGCTCAACGGCACTAAGTGGAGAAGCGGACCTTGTCTGCGACAAGTTATTTTTTTATATATCTCAGCTGACGTGATTTAAGATGTATGCACCTTGTAGTCAGCTTGTCTTTGTAATCAAATTGCCTAGTTATAAAGTGTTCGTCGTCTTTGTTCATTGTTGGTGTTCTTGTACATGGTAGCAGCACAAATTCTAACAAGTGTGAACGTATCAAAACATGCACCTCTTCCTGTAATGTTGTCGGTGTGATGTTATTGAAAACATATCAGGAATTATTGTGTAAGAAGCATTATAAACTCTCTTTTCATGTTGATCTTCCTGTGCCTTTTTGATGCAGGCCAACTGGTGACACGGCTCGTTCTACGTTGACACACCTAACACAACCAGTCTAAATGCAAAATATTAATCCAACACAAGCAAAGGGTCGCGAAACCTTTTGAGATTGGACAAGGGCTAAATGCCAATATCCGCTCACGCGAAATGGACCTACACGATCCGGAAAATTAAGCTACTCCTTAGATATTAGCCGCATACATTCACCAGTCCAAACGGAGATAACTCGGACCAAAAATAGCGATTTAAGACAAGTCCAAATCAGCCCCAAAATAAAATCGATACGAAGGTATACCAAATCTCGAGAGGCAAAGGCGAAATCTAGGATTGAACAACCCGATTTCGCAAAACATCAAGAGACCTACCCGAAGCAATATTATCGAAGAAATCTGGGCAATATTAATACTTTAATTTCAGATTTATTACGCGCAACGATTCAACAATTAGGATAGATATTTCAGTCCACAAATCCACCACAATCTCTCACTAACGTAGACGAAACTCACAAGAGAGAAGGGGGAGGGATTACCCAAACCAGCGAGATGAACGCACGAGAGGATGAGTGGAAGGGTCACACTTCCACGGGAGCCGCCGGAGTCGCACCGGATGGGGAGAACGCTAGCCGCCTTCTTCGGAGTCACACCGGAGGAGCGAGTAGGTCGCCGGATAGCTGGAGCAGCACCGGAGGAGGGTCGTCGGGGATCCTTGCCGAGGCTTCGCACCAAGTCGGGGAAGGGAGGACAGCAGCTCGGCGGCGGGTTCTGGAGTCGCACCAGATCCGATGGGAAGGGGGCGGCGAGTCACACGCCGGACGGAAGAGGGGCGGCGGCGAGTCTCACGCCGGACGGACGAGGGGGCGGCGGCGAGTCTCACGCCGGAGGGAGAGGGGCAGCGGCGAGTCTCACGCCGGAGCAGGGAGGCGGCTGCGTCGCACGGCACGCCAAGAAGGGAATCGCGAACCCTAAGGGAACGGGAGAAAATCTCACGGGATTCTTTTTTTTTTTGTTCTGAGTAATAATCTTTTCATTAACATAAAACAAGAACATATATAGAGTTACGTATAAGATCATGGCCACACAATCCTAACATCAAATCTAGGTCATCCACATCACATTGAATTAAAATTACAAGAATCAAAATGCTGAAATTAACTGCAGAAAATTAAAATGCTGAAATAAAATTATCATGACATATGGCGGGGACTTGATGCGGCTTTGGCGGAGGATGTCGCGGCAAACTTCAACGTTGGCGGAGGATGTCGCGGCAAACTTCAACTCTTCAAGCTTGGCAAACATTTCGCGGCAACGTCCATCAACGTCTTCAAAAATATAATGGCGACGGCGGTCAGAATAATGCGTCGAGATGGCGTCACCATCTAACCGGTCACGAACATGATCTCGAACATATGGCGGGGCATCATCGCCATCACTTTTCTCAGCAAATTCCCAGTAAAATCACTCAAATAAATTGGTGTTCTTTTCTATCACTGCCTTGATTACTTCCAACACGATCACCGCCGTAGCTCCGTTTTGATAATAAAGAAGGGTAAAGAAGAAGGGGGGAAGAAATAATTAAGATAAGAGATCCGACAATTGGTTTAATGTAGGTAGAATGAATTTGTTTCCATAAATTTTTAAACAAAACAAATCTAAATCTTTTAGATTCATGCTTGATATTTTGATAACCCGACTACATCATTCACTACTTGTTAATATGCAGATCGAAATGATATGCAAAAATATTGCGCACATGGCGACAAATGGCAGCCAAAATAGCCGAAGGCGACTGCTGGTCGCCTCGAAACATCAAGGTTTTCCTCGGCAAATGCAGTGCCTACGATTTGTAGCGAATCTCCTTACAGCTGATCTCCTTAGAGCTTCATGATTTATTTTGTTTTGTAATAATATTTATTATTATTGGAGGATAATTTGGAGATTTTCTTCTCCCATGAGGATGTGGAAACTAGAAGAGAGGTTGTCAATTTCAGACAATTGGTTCTGCCTGTTAAATGTTTCAATTCTTTTATTCAATGAATTATCTTGATTTTTTTCTTCAAATTATTTAACAATAATAATGCTATTTAAATGGTATATTGAAATTAATCTTGTTGAACCGTTGCATAAACCTTTTAAACCACCGCACCCATTTTCTATTTCAAAACTCAGGTCAAAAATAGGAGATCGAGGTGGGTCCTATTATAAGTATGAGTGGACCGTCTGAGTAGGCGGTGTGAGACTAATCTTGGCATGTCTTTTTTTGTGATTCATGATGGACCGTCCAACACGACCCCTCATCGTGAACCTCCTTCTGATACCATGTTAATCACCGCACTCATTTTCCATTCCAAAACCTGGGTCAAAGATAGGAGAGGTGGAGCCAAAAAAAAAGGCATGCCGAGATTAGTCAAACACTGCCTACCCAGACGGTCCACTCGTGCTTATAATAGACTTCACCTCTCCTATCTTTGACCCGGGTTTTGGGAATGGAAAATGAGCGCGTTTGTTTAACAAAACCTTCGAAGAAACCCTCCATCGGTCATCTCAATTCCCTCGTAAAGCCCCCAACAACTATTTCCTCATCTTCTCTGTTAATTTTTCGTATGCTACCAAGTATAAGGAACCAACGATGAAACAAAACGAAGTAAACTCTTTATACTAGGCAATTGAATACAAATGAATACAAGTTGAATACAAGGTGCATACACCTTGATTCACAACAGCTGAAATATATGAAAAATAATAACTTGTCGCGGACAAGTTCCGCTTCTCCACTAGGTGCCGTTGAGCTTGTCAGCACACTCTCCACTATGCAACACACTCAACCCTGCACTCTCCACCTCACAGTGCACTCTCCACCTCTCGCTGAGGTGCGGGTTGGGGTTGGACCTCTTGGGGTGTAGGCACACTCTCACTCACTTGAAGTTTCTCTCTCTTCAAGTTCTCTCTCTCTTGAATCTCTATCTCATTAACTCATCCGCTGAGAGGGGGGGGGGGGGGGGGGGGTATTTATAGGAAACACATAATGTAGACTAGAGGGGGGCACTCACCACCTTTGCATGCATGCACACACCACCCCCCTATGTATTCCACTCGCCAACACCCTCGGCAACTTCCACTCGCCAAGCACACTTGGCAACTCCCCCATTCGGCAGCCATCCACTCGCACTCACCACAACTCCACTCGCACAGCACATGCACACACACCCACTCGGCAAGCTTGGACTCGCCTCCTCCCCTTGATGTACTCGTCATGCTCTCCACCCAGCAGCCCCCTCCCACTCGGCACTCACAATAGGCAGCCCCACTCGCACCTAGCAAGGCAGCTCCTCCACTCGCTCAGGCCTCATCCCACTCGCCCATCTCCTGCACATGCTCCACTCGCCCCTAACACTTCCACTCGCCTAGCACTCCACTCGCCCTCCCTCCACCTCACTTCAACTCTCAACACTCCCCCTTGAAGTGAGCTTCAGGGACGACTCCGAGGCAGACGCGAAGCTTCTTGAACGGCCCCGCAGATAGGGGCTTTGTAAAGATGTCCGCCAGGTTCTCTTCACTCCGCACGTGCTCCACCGCAAGCGAGCCACCCAACACCTTCTCTCGGATGAAGTGGTGCTCGATCTCTATGTGCTTTGTCCTTGCG
Organism: Dactylorhiza incarnata; assembly: GCA_033032865.1. NCBI lineage: Eukaryota > Viridiplantae > Streptophyta > Magnoliopsida > Asparagales > Orchidaceae > Dactylorhiza > Dactylorhiza incarnata. The sequence continues at coordinate 2,838,846 of JAWHQI010000154.1, read as the reverse complement.
TGACACACTGGGTTGGTTGCCAGCTTCAGAGCACTCTCATTGTCGCCACGCAGCACAGTAGGTCCTCTGATCTTCTCGTCTACATCTTCTACCAGCCTCCTCAGCCACACACACTCCTGAGCTGCTAAGGACGACGCCTTGTACTCAGCCTCAATGGTGGAAAGGGAAATGGAGTCCTGCTTCTTGCTGCACCAGGAAATGGCAGTGGCTCCACACATGAACACGTAACCTGATGTCGACTTGCGGTCATTAGCGTCACCTGCGTAATCTGCATCTGTGTAGCCATGCAGCTTGAAGTCGGTCCTCCCTCCATAGAACAACCCAATCTCCAGGGTCCCCTTCACATACTTCAGTATCCCCTTGGCTGCCTCCAGATGAGGCTTCCGCGGCTCCTGCATATACCGACTCACTCGGCCGACAGCAAAGGCGATGTTCGGCCTTGTGATGGTCAGATAGATAAGGCTCCCCACCAGTGCCCGGAAGATCTTCGGATCAGGAAGAATCCTCTCTTCTTCCTTCCGAAGCTTCAGCCCAATCTCCAGTGGAACGGAGCTGCTCTTCCCCTCCTTCATGCCGGATCTCTCGACGATCTTCTCGGCATACGCCTTCTGGGTCACGAGCAGCCCGCCACTACTCTTCTCTACTTGAAGTCCAAGGAAATGGTGCAGTTCACCAAGATCCTTCATCTCAAACCGGATGGCTAGTTGCTGTCTCAGCGCCGCGACCTCTTCACCGTTGTTCCCAGTCACGATCATGTCGTCAACGTACAGCAGCACCAGCACGTGAAGATCTCCACTCTTCTTCACAAACATGCTAGAGTCTGAGTCTGAGGCATCATAACCACAGAACTGCAGATACTCTGCAATCTTCCCATACCAAGCTCTCGGCGCCTATTTCAACCCATAGAGGGCCTTCTTCAGCTTGCAGACATGACGTGGCTGAGACTTGGACACGTATCCAGGTGGTTGCACCATGAATATGTCTTTGTCTATCTCTCCGTATAGGAATGCGTTCTTCACGTCCAGCTGCCGCAGCTTCCACCCTCTGCACGCTGCTAGGGCAATGACCGTCCTCACCGACGTCATCTTCGCACAGGACTGAAGGTCTCCTCATAGTCCTCTCCATAGGTTTGTGAGAAACCTCGAGCGACAAGCCTATCCTTGTACCGCTCTACTTCTCCATCAGCTCTCTTCTTCACCTTGTACACTCACTTGCAGGTGACAGGTTTGATGCCCTCTACCATGGGAACAAGGTCTCATGTCTCATTCTTCTTCAGGGCCTCCATCTCCTCATCCATGGCCACGTCCCACTCCTTGGTGCCTATAGCATCTTCAAAGCGGGCAGGTTCCCTCTCGTCGAGTGGTCCTGCGAAGAAGCAAGAGACCAAACTCACGAAGTTCCTCTCCTTATAGCGAGCAGGCGGGACGATGGTCCGCTTCGACCTCCTCAACGCTTGGCCACTTTCTACCGCTCCGGTAGACTCCTCTTCTCCAGCTCCTCCTTCAACTTCTCTTGAAGCAGCGCTCCCCCTGCTTCTAGATCTTGAAGCTCCACCTGAGATACTTCCAACTCCACCATAGAGTCCTCAGTGACTCTCTCTTCTCCTTCCCTGCTTGATTTTCCACTCTCCGGCAGCACCACAGAAGAGACTCCCTAATACGAGATCAGCTCATAAAACACAACGTCGCACGAGACGACGAACTTGTGGGTCTGCGGGTTCATGCACTTCCATCCCGTCTTCCTCTCGTCGTAGCCGATGAAGACACACTTCCTCGCTTTCGGTTCCAACTTGGTTCTCTCATCCCCTGGAACATGCATGAAGCAGGTAGAGCCAAACACCCTCATGTGACTCACATCTGTCTTCTCCCCGAACATGAGTTGGTGTGGAGACACCATCCTGTTGGGTCTCAGAGGTAGCCGGTTGATCACATGGGTAGCACATGCCATTCCCTCCGCCCCATAAGGCTTTGGGAATCCCCTTGGCATGTAGCCAACTCCTGGTAGTCTCCACTAGATGGAGGATCTTCCTCTCTGCCACCTCATTCTGCTGAGGGGTGTGGGCGCAAGAGAGCTCTCGCCGGATGCTGAACTTCCTGCAGAAAGAGTTAAAAGCGTTAGAGGTAAACTCCCCCCCCCCCCCCCCCCATTATCACTTCTCAACTTCTTCACCCTCAGGTTCAGCCTCCCCTCCACTAGTTCCTTCCACTCCTGGAACTTCTCAAACACCTCCGCCTTCTCCCTCATGAAGTAAACCCACGTGTAGCGGGTGTAGTCATCCACCAAGACCAGTGCATACTTGTTTCCTCCATACGTCAGGGTGGCGCACGGCCCCATCACATCAGCGTGTACGCACTCAAGAGGTGCCCTACACCTGGTCTCTGACTTGTCAAATGGAAGTCGATGTGACTTTCCAAACTGACAGCCCTTACACACATGGCCTTCGCCGCAAGAGGAGAGATTGGGCAAGCCAGACACTAGACCCTTCGCCGCTATGATCTTCAACTTGTCCATCCCCACGTGACCTAGCCTCTCATGCCAGATCGTTGCGCTGTCGTTGGTCTTCATCTTGTCCACGTAGGCACTTGCAGACAAAATATACAAGTCCTTCACCCTTCTCCCGGTGAGCGTGACATCAGCATCAACTGAAGACAGGTTCTTCAGGAACTTCACCTCCTTCGGTCCGAACAGCACATGGTAACCTGCATCCACTGCATTCGCAACCGAGAAGAGGTTCTTCTTCATGCCCGACATGTGATACACACTCTTCAGTGTCACGGGCTTCTCTTCACTTCCCAGGGATACCATCCCTTCCTTCTCAACTGGATGCACCGTATCATCCGCCGTGATGATAGCATCAGTTCCACCATATGCCTTCAAGGAGGCAAACTTAGACACATCTCCAGTGAGATGGTGCCCGCAATCGAAGTCCACTATCCAGTCGTTCTCAAAGCTGACGGAAGCTAAGGCATCGACCGACGTTGCCGTCATCTCAGCCAAGAAGCAGTTGTCTCCACCTTCACCACCCTGGTGACCTCCACCTCTTCGATGGTCTCCACCTCTCTGATGGTCTCCACTTCTCTCAGCAACATGACCGGCCTTGAGATTAGACCGGCACTCCTTTGTCATGTGCCTGTACTTCTTGCAGGCAAAGCAGAGGGGTCTCCCTCTCTGGCCATATGGGGGGAGGAAGTTCTCCCTAACTCCCTGAGAGGATGTTGAAGGTCCATCTCCGGAGTTCTTCTTCTTCTTGTCCCAAGGCTTCCTCTTGCCTGAGAACAACGCCTCGTTATCTCCCCCTGAGATAGACACTCCTGCCATCTGCTTCGCCAAGCTCTCCTGTGACGACAGCTGGTTCTCTAGATCCAGTAAGGTGGGCTGAGTAGCCCATCATTGCACGGACGTGATAAACGGAACATACTCCTTCCGCAGACCTCAGAGTATGTGCCTCTTCAGCTTCGCCTCTGAGATCGGCTCGTCAGGATCCAAGGCCGAGATCTCAGCACACAGGTTCTTCACCTTCAGGAAGAAGGTGGATATCTACAACTCTCCTTGAGTGGACCGTGCCAACTCATTCTCCAGGAACTGTAGCCTTGCTACGTTCTTCTTGTTGAATATCCCATCAAGGGCACTCCAGATCTCTGACGCTGACTTGCACCCCATGATGTGGTCGAAAAAGTCAGGAGAGATAGCTCTCTTCAAGGTGAACTCCGTCTTGGCGTTGGTCTTCCTCCAAGCTCTCACAGCTAGACCATTGTCATCGATAGGAAACACTTCTGTCTGCTCTTCTCCTCCAACGACCTCCCATAGGTCCTCTCCAAGCAGGTAGCTCTCCATGCATGACTTCCACTTCTTGTAGTTGGTCTGGGTGAGCAGCTCAATGCCTAGTCCTCTCGCATATCCTCCTCCGCCATCCATCTTGGTTGTCAACCTTGAACCTAGATAGCACACTTCGCTTCACCAACCTCCCTCTGATACCATGTTAATTTTTCGTATGCTACCAAGTATAAGGAACCAACGATGAAACAAAACGAAGTAAACTCTTTATACTAGGCAATTGAATACAAATGAATACAAGCTGAATACAAGGTGCATACACCTTGATTCACAACAGCTGAAATATATGAAAAATAATAACTTGTCGCGGACAAGGTCCGCTTCTCCACTAGGTGCCGTTGAGCTTGTCAACGCACTCTCCACTATGCAACGCACTCAACCCTGTACTCTCCACCTCACAGTGCACTCTCCACCTCTCGCTGAGGTGCGGGTTGGGGTTGGACCTCTTGGTGTGTAGGCACACTCCCACTCTCACTCACTTGAAGTTTCTCTCTCTTCAAGCTCTCTCTCTCTCTCTTGAATCTCTTTCTCATTAACTCATCCGCTGAGAGGGGGGGGGGGGGGGGGGGGGGTATTTATAGGAAACACATAATGTAGACTAGAGGGGGGGAGCACTCACCACCTTTGCATGCATGCACACACCACCCCCCTATGTATTCCACTCGCCAACACCCTCGGCAACTTCCGCTCGCCAAGCACACTTGGCAACTCCCCCATTCGGCAGCCATCCACTCGCACTCACCACAACTCCACTCGCACAGCACATGCACACACACCCACTCGGCAAGCTTGGACTCGCCTCCTCCCCTTGTTGTACTCGCCATGCTCTCCACCCAGCAGCGCCCCTCCCACTCGGCACTCACAATAGGCAGCCCCACTCGCACCTGGCAAGGCAGGTCCTCCACTCACTCAGGCCTCATCCCACTCGCCCATCTCCTGCACATGCTCCACTCGCCCCTAACACTTCCACTCGCCTAGCACTCCACTCGCCCCCCCCCCCCCCCCCCCCCTCCACCTCACTTCAACTCTCAACATTCTCCATCTCTCCATGCCGAAGAAGGCGACACCCGGCCGATGATGCTCCCGCTAGCCTGAGAGCCTCTGATGCAGCACGCCCGGACCCGCCCCGGCCGGCGGAGTCACACCTGCCAGCGGAACATGAACTGGCACGCGCCGCGAAAGGACTGCAGCCTAGACACCCCAACCCGTCTCCGAACCTATTCTCAGCGCTGCGAAAGGCCTGTTAGGAAAGGTGCTTATCAAAGAGGTCTGGGGATCGAGCCCCAGCCTCAACAACCCGCCGCGCTGAGAATAGGTGCGGAGACGGGTTGGGGTGTTTGGGATGCAGTCCTTTCGCGGCGCGTGCCAGTTCGTGTTCCGCTGGCAGGTGTGACTCCGCCGGCCGGGGCGGGTCCGGGCGTGCTGCATCAGCCTCCCTCCCTCCGTGCTCGCGCCAGCCATGCCATGGATCTGACGGCGTTGCCGAAACTGTGGATACGAAATTTATGCCTTCTTTGATTGGGAAGAAGCATTTGTCGCCGGCGGAGAAGGAGGCGGAGTTGGAGGAAGCAGATGAGAAGTGGGAGAGGGAGAGGGAGAGGTCGGCGCCGTCGTCGTAGGTTCGGAGGAGGCCGGAAAATGTGTGGCCTGCGGGAGAATGGATATAATAATAACAATAATTGTGATTTTGTGTAAAAGCTCGTAAAACAATTAAATACAAGTGCTCCAACTAAACAATATAAACATTATAAACAATATAAACATTATGTATGTTAAGAATAAAGAAAATAAACTTTTATCTCATATGTTTAAAGCTGTTACTTAAAATCGAAAATCGTAAATCGAATCGGAACCGCAAAGAATCGGACCGAACCGCTCGCGAATTATTTGGGTTCCGGTTTAAATTTTGGAACCGTGAACAACATTGGTCTGGGTGTGATTCTTTCATTTTATTATCCGGACTGGGACCGAAACCGGAACCGAAATATACAAGTCTTAAGTGGTTTCAAGATTTTTGGAACCGATCCGAACCGTACCGAAGCAGAACCGAAACGCAACCCATTATTATTATATTATTATTTTTTATAATATATATCTATAATATCTATATTTACTATTATGGGAGAAACTGGTGATGTTTGAACCCAAACCGCAATCGCAATAAAGGGGGTCGATTTTGGACAGAACAAAATCGCACCGCACCAAAACCGTGTTGTGTGGTTTGACATTGGTGCGATTTGGAGTCGATTTTCGCGGTGTACTTTCGATTTTTATACAGTCATATAATGTATTTTCAATTTTACTCATATATCTTTATGAAATATTTTGTTTTAAAAATATGGACGATATACAACTATTATTTAATAGTAATCATAAAAGACAAATATACTTGTAGCTGATAAATTAGTCAGATTGAATAAATTAATATATTTTTCAAACAAAATTTTAATTGTAAAATAAGATTTCAAGAGCAACAATTCAAAGTTCTTTACCAAATGTTGAGTGATTGTTGAAACCGATTTCTTGGTCTCTTGTGGAGTTCGGGGCCCTCACCGAAATGAGGGGCAGCTAGCCCTTACCGGTCCCTCGGGAGAGGTAAGGCCGACGATTTGAGCAAAGAACAAAGACCCTAGTCTCAGCGAGGAGGTCCCTCCACTAACCCGGAAGATCGTTGAGCGCTTCCCCTCCCAAGCCAAAGCTAAGACTCGGGCACCTTGGAGAGCTAGAGAGCCCAAACCAAAGCGACCTAAGGAGAGAAGAGCTCAAAGATAATGAACCGGTCCCCCTCCAAGGTGCCCTTTGAGGTCTATTTATAGATTTTAGTTTTGTTGTCTGTCAATAACCAAATCCCGCTGTCCATTCTCACTATCCGCACACCGGATTGGTCTGCTAACAGCCAGACTCCGCTGTTCGGAGAGGCTAAACGCAGACCACCGGGGGCCTCTTGGTAAAAATCCCTTCCGGGACTCTTACGGGGCGAGCCAGCCCGCTTCGCGACCTCCCTCGCGAGTGGAGCTCGCGAGCCTCTGGGTCGACGAACCCCAGAGGTATTATCGGCACATTACATGGCTCGCTCGCCTGTACTACCTCGGCGAGTCCCAGGATGACTATCCGCTCTCCCCCTAGGCGGGCTCGCCTAGCGAACTCCTTCCTCAACTGGTTGGGCTCGCCAATTGCGACCCGGCCAAGCCCCAAAATGGCTATCCGCACCCCAAAATGGCTAACTGCACCCCAAAATGGCTAACTGTACCCCAAAATGGCTAACTGTACCCCAGGTGGGTCTGCTAACAACCAAGCTCCGCTGCTTGAGAACGTTACGATCGGAGCTCTCGCCTGCCTTCTCGCGGATCCTGTCCGCGACCCCTCCTCGCGGGGGTAGCGTTGCGAGAACCCCGCTGAAGGAGCTCTCGCGAGCTCTCTCGCGAGTACCGCCAGCGGCATCCCCTTTGGAGGGTTGCCTTGCGAGGACCGCGCCAGCCCATTGTGGTGGTCTGCTGAGGTCTCGTCGGCTGGGGGTTGATCTTAGCGAGGTCTGGATCTCGCCACTCCCGTCTCGCTTGATTTCTTTATCCGGCGAATATCGGGGTTGTACACAATCCCCGCTCTTCGCGAGGACTAATGTCTTCGCGAAGAATCGTCCAACCCCTGATATTCGACCGCTGATACATGATCTGTCAGGAATCTTTTGTGGGACCCACCATGCAGGCAAGACGGGACAGGGAAGCTGCCGAGGATAGACATGCAGTCCTGATGGAGGAATGTGCGAGGCTCCGGCAAGCGAGACAGCGCGATCAAGATGAGAGCGCCACGACGCCGGAAGTGCACATAGCGAGGATGAGAGATTACGCTTTTCTCACGGATCGAGAGGGTCGTTTGGCGGAAGAATACTATAATTCCAGGGTACCGCCGAGGTCCGGGTCGCGGGGTGGCGGCCGGTGGAAATGGCTCCCCCACGATTCTCGCTAACTGTTTTGTTGTGGAATCATTATTAGCGGGTGTGGCTATTTTAGACAATCTCGCCATGGCTCGCAACTCGCATACTTGCCATTCATATGTTGGCTTTATTTCTACTGACAATAAGTGGTACCCGCTTTTTATTATTTCTCGCGTGACGCTAGCAAATCCACTTCGTTTTCGTATCGTATTGTTCGCGTGCGGACCCTCTGTTCTCGCCAAATATCTCTCTCGAAAGTGTCGTTTATACTGACCCCGCAGGTTTTTCCCGCTTGCGGACATGATGTGATGTTTTTTGTTGATACGCGTGCTCGCTGACGCTTGGACTTCTTCCCGCCTTTTTTATTTTGGCTATAAATAAGCGGTCTTTATCGAGCCAACCACCGCATTTATTCTCGATCCTCTTCTTCTTCTGTTGCAGAGCTCTCGCTGTTTCTGGTTCTCGCCTTCTTCTACATCTCGCAGGTTTACTAGATGGGTGGTGATGCGGAATCGGAGGGCCGGCGAAGGGTTGCGAAGGCCTTCGCCGAGCATGGCTTTTTTAATTGTAACTTAACCGATGAGGAGTACTTCAGCGCGGTTGCTGATTACGTCACCCCCCCCCCATTCGAGGCACGCCGCCCTAGCGAGGACGACGTGATCAACGATCCGTTGGTGGACGAGTTGGCCATCCCCATCGCTCACTTCGCGGTTGGCTTGCGCCTTCCATTGTGGCCGGAGGTTCGCCAGGTAACCACAGTTCTCGCTTACTTCCCATTTATTTTGCCATTCGAGTCTCGCTTACCGCGTGGATCAATCCCGTTTTCGCTGCCCGTTAGGTGCTCAAGCATTACGGCGTGGTTCCCGGCCAGCTCACACCCAACGCCATGGCGGTGGTCACTGCTTTTGCTTGCTACCTCCGCGAGGAGCGAATCGAGTTCAGCCTCCCCGTCTTCAGAAAAGTATTCTCCTTCCGCGCCTACAAGGATGGGACAGCCTATTTCGTGGGTACAGGCCCGAAAGTGGTTGAGACCGTCAACAAGGCCCACTTCTGGGCCCAAAAGTTCATCATCGTCAGGGGGAACTTTGGCAACATTCCCTTCTCGCCGATCCAACATGGCGAGACCACCTATCGGCCCACCGTCCTCGGCGGCCATGAAGCCCTCCTCCATCAGTTCCTCAATAAGAAGAACTTCGAGGTCGTCTACCTCCGCCGCAACCTGGACTCGTTGCTTCCGGTCCTCGCCGGAGAAGGTAAAGATCCCTGCCTAACATTTTGTCTCAATTCGCTAGCCTGTCATACTCATCCGCATCTGTTTATAGGCGAGCGAGATCTTCCCCTCCATCCCCCTTACGCGAGCAACCGTAAGTCCGATGCGACCATGTCTCTCGCTACCATGGGGGCGGAAGCCTGCCGAGGCGATGTTACCCCCGCCGAGCCCTCCTCTCGCAAGAGACAGGGAGGTTCCGGCGGTCATGGTGCCCCCGCAAAGTCTCCGCCAAAAAAGAGACCGTCGAAGGAAGCCTGGCCAGGAGGTGGTCAGTCAAAAAGCAAGGAGTGACAGGACCTCGGTCCCCCGTCAAAAAGCAAGGAGCCTGGCCAGGAGGTGGTCAGGACCTCGGTCCCCCCCCATCCCGGTGAATCATTACAACTTCGGGCTCGGCCAGAGGCGTCGGGACGAGACTGGCGAGCCCCTCGTCACCTGGAAGCCGGAGACCAACAGGGTGGACATCTCTTCTATCCTCCCCTCCTGGGTGGAGAAGGAGACCGTCAGTGGCCACGCCTTCGACTTCTCGTTCGCACTCTATGGTCGCGAAGATGCGGGATCTTACAAGGATGAGACCGCGAGGACCCTCGCTTATGAGAGCGCGAGGTCCCAACTGCGTTCTTCTGAGCTCGCCCATATGACGGGGAGGCGTTGCTTACAACTCGAGCTTCAGAATGTGGAGCTCGCAAGGGCTTACCAGGGAATTCTTGCCGAGAATACGCAGCTGAAGGAGAAGTTGCTCGCCGCGGAGGGTAGGGTGGTGAGTCATCTACAGTCCCCACTTCCTTTTTCCCCTAGCCCTTTCATCTCTCTAACTGGACTTGCTCGCAGGATGTCGAGGTCGTCGGGAGGGCCAGCGCTCGCATCAAGGATTTGGAGAGCGAGGTGGCCGGGTTGAAGACCCTAAACAGCGACCTTACCCGCTCCGTTGTTCCCCCCTCGCCTCGCCGTTTGAAAGAAGACCGGCGAGCGCGAGACGAAGAAATCCGTGTGGGATCGATAGAGTCGGCTCGCTACATTTTCTCGGTGGCGAAGGCAATCGGCCTTTTGGCGGATGATGCGGCCGACATGACTCTAGAAGACATCGTCCCGGAGCTCTTCCTCCCTCTTCCGCCAGTGAAGGATAGTGACGAAGAAGGATCCGCGGACGATTCCTGAATCTCGCTGCTACATCCCTTTTTGTGTTTGTAATTTTTGATTGGCGAGGTCGCCACAAATTGTAACCGAACTATAAAGTGTTGAATGCAAATTTTGCTTTGCTCATCTTGCCCGCCTTTCCTGTCTTGTTATTTTCATGCATTGAATGTCTCGCCCTTGTTTATCTCATCCTCAGTCTTCGCGGAGGTCATTCTCGCCATGATTGTTTTCGCTCCACGCGTTATTGAATAGATAGATGTAGGGTACTTTGGCTACTCGGGCCTTTCGTTGGTTGCCTTAGGATTATTACCCGTTTAATCCCACGTATTTTCTCTAGGCTTCGCAAGGCATTTTTTCCCCTTGGCGAGGGCTCCCTCCTTACCTAGTGCCGGCGACCTTTTTGCCGAGGACCAGATGCATGATATGGATCCTCGCCAATCACATAGTATTGTACGCGACCTTTTTTAGTCGAGCGAGCCGGCCCAACGAGCGAGAAGGAGTTGACCATTGCAAAGACCTGTCCTCCTTCCGGCCTCTCCAGAGATCAACCAGAACCCCCCGTCTAGGTGAGAGCCCGGGAGCGGAATCGATCTGGGGCAATCCAGCACCAATATTTCCAACCTTGCCAGCCTCTCCAGAGATCAACCAGAACCCCCCGTCTAGGTGAGAGCCCGGGAGCGGAATCGATCTGGGGCAATCCAGCACCAATATTTCCAACCTTGCCAGCCTCTCCAGAGATCAACCAGAACCCCCCGTCTAGGTGAGAGCCCGGGAGCGAAATCGATCTGGGGCAATCCAGCACCAATATTTCCAACCTTGCCAGCCTCTCCAGAGATCAACCAGAACCCCCCGTCTAGGTGAGAGCCCGGGAGCGGAATCGATCTGGGGCAATCCAGCACCAATATTTCCAACCTTGCCAGCCTCTCCAGAGATCAACCAGAACCCCCCGTCTAGGTGAGAGCCCGGGAGCGGAATCGATCTGGGGCAATCCAGCACCAATATTTCCAACCTTGCCAGCCTCTCCAGAGATCAACCAGAACCCCCCGTCTAGGTGAGAGCCCGGGAGCGGAATCGATCTGGGGCAATCCAGCACCAATATTTCCAACCTTGCCAGCCTCTCCAGAGATCAACCAGGACCCCCCGTCTAGGTGAGAGCCCGGGAGCGGAATCGATCTGGGGCAATCCAGCACCAATATTTCCAACCTTAGTACCGCAGCAGTTGAAAGCATAACGAATGAGAGTGAGATGTTGATTGGATAACAAAATAAAGTTTTCAAGGGTAGAATCGTTTCAAATCATCCCCACTCCGAGCCCGGTCAAGGGGTATCCCTTCCACATCCTGGAGGTGATACCCCCCCGACTTGAGCACCTCGCTTACAATATACGGGCCTTCCCAGTTGGGGTTAAGCTTACCCACTGTGGCCCCCCTGCCGGCCGCATCGACCTTTTTCAGGACCAGGTCCCCTTTCTGGAAGTGCTTGATCCGGATATGCTTGTCAAAATATCGAGCCATCCGCCTCTTGACCTCTTCCTGCCTGATGGTGGCCAGGTCCCAGAGTTCTTCCACCAGGTCCAAGGATAGCCTCTGTTCGGCATTGTTACCTTCTAGCCACCCTTCATCCCCCTCGCATGCAGCGGTCACCCGGGGGGTCTTTACCTCGAACTCTATGGGGAGAACGGCCTCGGACCCGTGGGAGAGCTTGAATGGAGTCTCCCTGGTGGCGGTGTTCGGAGTAGTCCTCATGGCCCAGAGGACGGAGGGTAGTTGTTCCACCCAACTTCCTCGTAGGTTTTCCACTTTCTTTTTTAGCAGGTTGACGATTATCTTGTTCGCCGCCTCCACTTGCCCATTGCTCCTCGGGTGGTGGACTGAAGCAAACCTGAGGTCAATGCCGAGCTGAGTGCAAAAGCCGACAAACTCTTCACTCGCAAACTGTGGCCCATTGTCCGTTACTATAGCTAGAGGGAGTCCATGTCTGCAGATTATTTCCCCCCACACAAAATTCCTTACAACCTGAGAGGTTACCTTGGCTAGTGCCTTCACCTCTACCCACTTGGAGAAGTAGTCGATCATGACCAGCAGGAACTTCCTCTGGCCGCTGGCTTGGGGAAAGGGGCCGACCAGGTCCAACCCCCATATGGCGAAGGGCCAGGGGGCCGTGATGGTCCAGAGCCGTTGAGCGGGGAGGAGTTGGAGCGGAGCATAGAGTTGGCACTTCTGACACTTTCTTGTGAACTCTGCCGCATCCTTGCTGAGAGTGGGCCAGAAGTAGCCTTGTCTCAACACCCTCCCTTCCAGGGTCCGACTCCCGGAGTGACTGCCGCATTCCCCGGAGTGGATTTCCTCCAGCACCCTCGGGACCTCCTTCTCGGAGACACAACGAGCCAGGAGTCCCGAGAGAGTCTTTCTATATAGCCCCCCTGCATGCAAAGAGTAATATGCGGACTTATACCTGAAGCGCCTCTTGTCCACACCCTCTCCAGGGAACTGTCCGGAGGATAGGAAGGTGATGAATGGATCCATCCATGAGGCCTGCTGATCCACTTCCATCGACTCTCCCTCCTCGATGGAGGGCCGGAAGAGTTCCGAAGTCGTTCCCCCCGCTCGAGGACCGAACTTGGCTAGGAGGTTCGCCTGGGTGCTCTCCTCCCTCGGCACATGTTTGATTGAGAAGGTGCGGAACTGCCCGATGACTCCCTTAACCTTCTCCAGGTATAGTAGGAGGGTTGGATCCTTTGCTTCAAACTCTCCTTTGATCTGGCATGCCACCACCATGGAGTCTGTGGAGACCTCCACGTCCTGCACACCCAGTTCCCGGGCCAGCCGAAGGCCCGCTATCACTGCTTCGTACTCCGCCTGGTTGTTGGTGATCGGGAAACGGATGTTTAAGGCTTGCTCAATCCGAGTCCCCTGAGGACTTACCAGGACTATTCCCCCCCCCCCCCCCCCCGAAGGAGTGTTTTCCCGACGCTCCGTCCACCAACATCTTCCATGCTTCCGGGGGAGGTGGCTCGTGCTCCCCTACTTCGGCCGCGTAGTCGGCCATGAAGTCTGCCACCGCTTGAGCCCTGATGGATGTCCTGGGTACGAACGTGATATTGAACTCGCTTAACTCCACGGACCACTTCGCCAACCTTCCTGAGTGCTCCACCCCTTCCATGATTTTGCGGAGCGGATGGTCCGTCACTACTTTAATTGAGTGGGCTTGAAAGTAAGGCCGGAGCCTCCGGGCCAATACCACCAAGGCGAAGGCTAACTTTTCTAGGATTGGGTATCGGAGTTCCGCCTTCTTCAGCACTCGGCTAACATAGTAGATTGGGAACTGTTTCTTCCCCTCCTCCCGGATTAGCACGGAACTTACTGCCTCGGATCCTACCCCTAGGTATAGAGATAGGTCCTCTCCTGGTCTCGGTCCCTGGAGCAGAGGGGTTTGAGTGAGCTGTTCTTTCAGGGCTTGGAAGGCCCTCTCGCATTCCGGGGTCCATTCGAACTTCTTGTTTCCCCGCAGTACTTTGAAAAAAGGTGCACATTTTTCTCCCGCCTTGGAGAGGAATCTACTGAGCCCAGCCAATTTCCCTGTGAGGCTCTGGACCTCCTTCGGGCTCCTCGGCGACTCTAATTCCATCACCGCTTTAACTTTGTCCGGGTTGGGCTCCACTCCCGTGGGGGTGAGCAAATGGCCCAAGAACTTCCCTCGGCTTGCCCCGAAGACACACTTCAAGGGATTGAGCTTCATCTTGTACCGCCGCAGGGTCCCAAATGTCTCTTCGAGGTCTCGGAGGTGGGTCCCGAGGTCTCGGCTCTTAACCATGAGGTCGTCGACATAGACCTCTAAATTTCTTCCTTTCTGTTCGCGGAAGACCCTATCCATCATCCTTTGGTATGTTGCCCCTGCGTTCTTGAGCCCGAAGGGCATCATCTTATAGCAATAACATCCATCCCCCGTGATGAAGGAAACGTCCTTAATGTCCGTGGGATGCATGCGGATTTGATGGTAACCTGAAAAAGCATCTAAGAAGGACAATACAGTAAAACCGACGGCTGAGTCAACCAGCGCGTCGATTCTGGGCAAGGGGTAGCAATCTTTCGGGCATGCTTTATTAAGAAGTGAAAAATCGATACACATACGCCACTTACCTCCACCCTTCTTCACCATAACGACATTGGAGACCCAGCCTGGGTACTGGATCTCCGATACAAATCCGGCCTGCAGGAGTTTGCCCACCTCCTCGCGGATGGGCCCTTCTAGCTTGTCTGCGACGGCCCTCCTCTTCTGGCGGATGGGGCGGGCACCGGGGTCGAGGTTGAGGCGATGGCACGCCACATCCGCGTCGATCCCGGGCATTTCTGCGGCGCTCCAAGCGAAGACGTCCACGTTCTGCTGCACGCAAGCCAGAATCTCCGCTTGATCTCCTGGGCTGAGTCCTCCACTGACCCGGACTTTTTCCACCACCCCCAGCCGGGTGATGACCTCGAGCTCCACGACCTCATCCACGGCCTCCAACCGGGACTGCTCCTCCCAAGCCTTTTCTTCCTCGGCACAAGCGGGAGCCGGGATCTCTTCCTCGACTCCCTCTCCTAACACCATCATCTCTTCCGCCCTTTCCTCCTGGGCCTTCTCCTCTTCTTCCTTTCTCTCCGCCCGGGGTATCTCAGCCACCCCTTCCTGGGCATGAACTTCACCTCCCTTCTTCTCTTCAGCCACCCCCCGACCTCCGGCTTCGGCTACCTCCTCCATCACCTTATCCCACTCCTCAGCTTCTCCCATCCAGGAGATGGTGTTGACGGCCGTCACGTAGCACTGTCTTGCTACCTTGGGATCCCCCCTGACCCGCACCTGGACCCCTCCGTCGTTGAATTTGAGGCACTGATGAAAAGTGGAAGGGACGCAACGGAACGCGCTGATGAGTGGCCGTCCGAAGATGGCGCTGTAACTGCTCGGGGCGTCCACTATGACAAAGCGACAGTTCCGAGACTGCCCACCCAGGGTCACATGGAGCCCTACCCCTCCTTCTACTTCCTTCCTCTCTCCCGAAAATCCGAACAGAGGGCCATCCGAGGCCAACACCCTTCTGGGCTCCACCTCCATCTTGTCGAATGCCTTCTTGAAGATGACATTGACCGAACTCCCATTGTCCACTAGGATGCGGGAGACGGTGAAGTTCTCGATCGCCGTCTGGATGACCAGCGCGTCGCAGAACGGGTCTTCGTAGCTCGGCATGTCCTTTTGGGTGAAAATAATTTTTTCGGCCGGGGGCGGAGCGGTGGATGTTGACGCTATGCTCCGGCGGTAGATGGTATGGAGACTAGCCTTGCGGGTTGCCTCCACCCCTACCCCCCCATGGATCACTCCGATCCCTCCTCTATTCCCCAGATCCGCTCTATCCTCACATCTTTCCTCCTCCTCCTCCCGAGGTTCAACCTCCACGATCCTTAACGGTTGCTGCTGTGGTGGCGCGGGCGCTCTGCCCCTCTTCACCTCCAGGAACTCCGGACAGGTGTCCGTGGAGTGGCCTTCCACATCGTGGAAGATGCAATAGGGCACCGCCGCTTCCCTTGCCCCGGTCTCTGCCACCCTATTCCTTCTTCTCCTAGCGGCCGCCGTTTCCGCTTCTCCCCCCTTCCCCTTCCTCTTCCCCGGCCAATTGCCATGGCCTGTTGAGGCGGGGGAGGTAACTGCATCGGGCCCTGCCTCCACCCCAACTGGGGGGGTCTCCATTGTCCTTCGAAACGGTTACCCCTTCCTGGGCCGTAACCCCTTCCTTGCCCCTGCACTCCTCCACCCTGCGGCCTCCATCCCCCCTCCGGGGCCCGGGGCTCTTCTCTTCTTCTGACCTCTTGCTGCCTCGTCTCCGGCTCACTGAGCTTTGCCAGCCTCTTGGTGAGCTCTGGGTTGGCTTCTTCGCTTGCTACTTCCTCCGCCACCCTCTCCATCAGCTCCTCATAGGAGACGGGGGCCTTCCTTTTCAATGCCATCTTGAAGAAACTTTCCTTCAACCCGACCGTGAAGGCGAGTTGAAGTGCAAACCCGGGCACCTCCTGAGTGAGCTGCACTTCCTCCTGGAACCGATCCGCGTACTGAGCCAACGTCTCCCTGGGCTCCTGCTTCACCGCGAAGAGGGAATCAGCGTCCTTCTTCCTCCTCTTTGAAGTTGAAAATCTCAACAAAAAACTTCGGCGCAGGTCCTCGAACGCGTAGATGGAGCCTGCCGGAAGTGAATGAAACCAGTCACTGGCCTTCTCCTTGAGAGTGACGGCGAAGAGCCGACACTTGAAGGCATCGGACATCGGCCTGATGGAGACCGAGTCCTCGAAAGACTGCAGATGCTGAACTGGGTCATC
The DNA here is from genome assembly GCA_033032865.1 of Dactylorhiza incarnata. Taxonomy (NCBI): domain Eukaryota; kingdom Viridiplantae; phylum Streptophyta; class Magnoliopsida; order Asparagales; family Orchidaceae; genus Dactylorhiza; species Dactylorhiza incarnata. The sequence goes on along the minus strand of JAWHQI010000154.1, from coordinate 2,822,331 downwards.
TCTTCCGTTGTAGTACACTCTATCCCATTCCCCGAATCCCGCTGGAACGGGTGCAGACAACACTAATTCGCAGAAGGGGCTTCCCCCTCCTACCATCTTCTCTCGCTCGGCTCGCGGACCTAGCTCGCTCGCCAAGCTTGGGATCGCACTCGCGAGGGCGACGCTCGCCTGAACCACCCCGACTGTCGTCGCATCTTCCTGGCGCGCGCTCGCCTGCGCCGCGCTCGCTGGGGCAGAGCTCGTCGGCACCGAATTCGCCGGCGCGGAGCTCGCCAACACCGGGCTCGCCGGACTGGCGAACAGCACTCGCCCTTCCCTGTCATGTCCTGGTTCAATGGCAACTTCTTTCCCAGCCCTTCCTCCGGGTGCCCTCTCGCCGACCGCTGTTGGGGGAGTGGTCGCCTGAGGTGCCGGGGTCGCAAACTCACTTCGCAGAGCCGTGACCGTGAACCCCAAGGTGTCGAGCACCTCCTTCCTGAAATCCGCGAACATCCTAGCCATTGCTTCTTGAGGGGTCTCGCCGAACTCCTCGCCCTGCTCTTCATCCCCAGCCATAACTCTTCCTTGGGACTTTCTTGAACCAGCCGCGCTCCACGCTCACCGCACCAAAATGTTGAAACCGATTTCTTGGTCTCTTGTGGAGTTCGGGGCCCTCACCGAAATGAGGGGCAGCTAGCCCTTACCGGTCCCTCGGGAGAGGTAAGGCCGACGATTTGAGCAAAGAACAAAGACCCTAGTCTCAGCGAGGAGGTCCCTCCACTAACCCGGAAGATCGTTGAGCGCTTCCCCTCCCAAGCCAAAGCTAAGACTCGGGCACCTTGGAGAGCTAGAGAGCCCAAACCAAAGCGACCTAAGGAGAGAAGAGCTCAAAGATAATGAACCGGTCCCCCTCCAAGGTGCCCTTTGAGGTCTATTTATAGATTTTAGTTTTGTGGTCTGTCAATAACCAAATCCCGTTGTCCATTCTCACTATCCGCACACCGGATTGGTCTGCTAACAGCCAGACTCCGCTGTTCGGAGAGGCTAAACGCAGACCACCGGGGGCCTCTTGGTAAAAATCCCTTCCGGGACTCTTACGGGGCGAGCCAGCCCGCTTCGCGACCTCCCTCGCGAGTGGAGCTCGCGAGTGGAGCTCGCGAGCCTCTGGGTCGACGAACCCCAGAGGTATTATCGGCACATTACATGGCTCGCTCGCCTGTACTACCTCGGCGAGTCCCAGGATGACTATCCGCTCTCCCCCTAGGCGGGCTCGCCTAGCGAACTCCTTCCTCAACTGGTTGGGCTCGCCAATTGCGACCCGGCCAAGCCCCAAAATGGCTATCCGCACCCCAAAATGGCTAACTGCACCCCAAAATGGCTAACTGTACCCCAAAATGGCTAACTGTACCCCAGGTGGGTCTGCTAACAACCAAGCTCCGCTGCTTGAGAACGTTACGATCGGAGCTCTCGCCTGCCTTCTCGCGGATCCTGTCCGCGACCCCTCCTCGCGGGGGTAGCGTTGCGAGAACCCCGCTGAAGGAGCTCTCGCGAGCTCTCTCGCGAGTACCGCCAGCGGCATCCCCTTTGGAGGGTTGCCTTGCGAGGACCGCGCCAGCCCATTGTGGTGGTCTGCTGAGGTCTCGTCGGCTGGGGGTTGATCTTAGCGAGGTCTGGATCTCGCCACTCCCGTCTCGCTTGATTTCTTTATCCGGCGAATATCGGGGTTGTACAGTGATGATCTTCAGCAACATGACCATTGCATCAGCATTACACGATCGTGATCTTTGAATTTTTAAAATCGACGCGGTCTGGTGCAATTTTGTGGTTTTGTGGTTTCAGTTTTTAACTTTTAGCCCGACTTACTATATATTATACAAAAGTACTCCCCCTTGGTGCGCGAAATCCATGCGCCCGGGCCTTAGACTTCGAAGTCCCTCTTGCAAAAAAAATTAAACGGGTATACTTTTCCCCTCAAGTTTTTAACACGGTGGTTCCAAAAATTATGCTGGAACCAGAACCGAAACCGGTCAAATCAAATACAGTTTTGGTTCTAATTCGAAGAACTGTTACCTTAGCGGTTCGGTTCATGATTTTAGTAGAGCCGGAATCGAACCAGAATCGTGACCGCTCTACATATGTTAAAGGGATCTTCCGATAAACACATTTTGAGGTAGAAAAATTAATTACAAGAAAATGGTCACAGATAACCAAAAAGACTGAGAACTGCATACTAGGCTGAGAACAACTGCTATGTCGAGAACTGAGAACTGCTGCTAGGAAATGTCACCGTCTCCCTGCACCTGAAGGAGCTGCGGGAGATTCCTTAGGCCAGCGGAGATCGAAATGGGAGGTGGTCTATCCTGCGGTATTCGGCGAAGCCGGCGGTGGGCGGCAGGGATGCCGACCAAAGAAGGCGTCGGCGAGAGAACACGAGGGTTACGGGACAGGATGATTCAGATCCTCTCCATTTCTGACAAAATATATCTAGTGGTAGTGGTGGAGAATTTTTTGATTAAAAAAAACTATAAATGGATGGGATTAGTGAACCCGTCGGATCAGCTTGAAATGCATCTGGACCGTGAAAAGGATCCCGTCAGAAATAGAGAGGATCCTGGTACTACGGGACGGGGGTTTTCCGAGGGATCACGTATGTAGGCAAAATACAAAATTAGCTTTTCGTATTTTTCGAACTCTCCTTCTGAACGAACTAAAAACAGCGGTGACGTTGGCCTTAGACATTGGTGTTCTTCGTGGAACCTAACCGTGAAAGCAAAGAAGTTTACAACTGCCACCAGACTAAAACTGCACACCCAAACAAGGCCTAAACCATAATATGAAAAGCTTTTTCAATATCTCAAGCTCTTAGTTGAACAACAAACATTAACACACAATAAAGATTAAACTTGGAAGTTCGAGCACCGGCACCGGTGACTTCATGCAGGAATCGATTGTACATAGAAAATATTTATAGTTGAGTGAGCGCGGGAATCATGGATTGACGCGGCCGGCATAAGGCTTGGAGAGGATGTTCTCTGGGCATGGTGAGGCCGGAGCCTTCCTTCATGTCTATTTCTTCCGAATCAACTCTTCTCCACTCGAAACATTGAACCAGAGTTCCCAACACCAACCCCACCTCCCTCATGGCAAGCGCTTCCCCCGGACACTTCCTCCTCCCCATTCCGAATGGCAAAATCTTGCCCCTTTCGAGTTTGGAATCCTCCGTGAATCTTTCGGGGAGAAATTTTGTCGGCTCCGACCATATCTCAGGATCCCTCTGAATCACATAAGCGTTTACCAATACCATTGTCCCTTCTGGTACAGTGTATCCCCCCACCTTGCACTCTTCCCTGGATTCATGAGGTCCAAGAAGAGGGCCAACAGGATACATTCGGAGCGTTTCGCTGATGACACAGTTGAGGTATGGGAGTTTGGGGAGATCTGATTCCTCCAGCAGACGTCCGCTCCCTACTTTGTCGTCAATCTCGTGCATAAGTTTCTCTAGTTTTTCAGGATTGTTGAGTAGGAGTGAGATTGCCCACTCAATGGCGTTTGATGCAGTGTCTGTACCTGCAATTAAGAAACTCTGCAAGAGGGATGGATTAATGTTTTCCAATGGTTTTGGAGCATGCATGGAAAGATGATGATCAATAGTTCAGTTGATGACAAAATTAAGTTATATATATATAAAAACTTTAGCTTTTTAAGCCTAAAAAAGCTTGAGCTGGTTCTCCCATAATACATGCTGAAATTAGGCAAATAATATATACAATTTGTATCGAAAAACGAGATCTACAACTTTCATGTTGAACACTTTCTCAAAATATGCATGGTTTGGCCGGAATCTGGCCCGAAATGTTGCTGGCTCGAATTTTGAAATTTATTATTATTATATTCAATTCGAGTCAGCAACCTTTCGGGCTAGATTACGTCCAAATCATGCAAATTTTGGAAAAATGTTCAACATGAAAGTTGTAGATCTAGTTCTTGGATACAAAATGCATATATTATTTACCTAATTCCGACATATATTGTAGGAGAATCAGCTCAAATTTTTTTAGGCTTAAAAAAACTTAAGCTTATATATGTAATTTTGTCAGTGTATATATATATATATCAATGTTATAAGCAGTCCGAATTGAGCTATTCGCACCCAAGAAAACACATAAATCTCTCATTTTAATCGCACCCCCAAAAAACACAACTCTCTCACGGGAATAATCTCTCCGTCCGCTCCTACGTCGGCGTCTTCTCGCTAGCCTTCCTGTCTACTCCTACGCCTCCGACGGCCTCAACGGCGCTGATATCGTTGGATTCCTTCCTCCCGAGCTCGCGCTCCTTTCCGATCACGCAGTATTACACCTCAACTCCAACTGCGTATGCGGCATCGTCCCTTTTACTTTCCTCCGCCTCAAGCTCCTCTACGAGCTCGATCTCAACAACAACCTATTCGACGGAAAGTTTCCCGTCGTCGTCCTTGAGCTCCCATCACTCTGCTACCTCGACTTAAGGTTCAACGACTTTGAAGGGCGGATACCTCCCACTCTCCTTAATCTCCCACTCGACGCCATTGTTCTGAACTCCATTTTTTTAAAATTAAATAAATATATAATGAAATTACCGAAACAAGGGACTTGATGAAGAGGTCGGTGTAGTGCTCCGGCTGATCTTTCTGTAGTGATAGTAATGACTCAATAACGGTTTTATTGTTTCCTCCGTCATGCATTGTTGAATGCCCTGATTCTTCTTCCGCGGCTCTTCCCGTCCTCCTCTGTTCGTCGATCAGAGTCTGCAAGATGCGATCTTTGTAATTGTGGATTCGAGCAAACTTTTTCTTGACTCCTATCTGGGCGAACCACCCAAGTGGCCAAGGAAGGAAGTCGGCGACGTTGGAAGCGCCAGCAAGGGTAAATCCCTCCTCCGCCATCTCCTCGAACCGTCGGGACTCCCGGTCGTCCCACTCTTCTCCGCAGTACCGTTTCCGGACCATCATCATCGTAACCACGTTCACAGCCAGGCCGAAAAGCCGCGACCTGAGCTGCACCATTTTGAAGTCATGGTCAGGGGATGATGTGTCATGGAAGAGACGGCGGGCGAGCGCACGTGCTTCGGATGCCCGGACGTCGGTGAAGAAGGAAAGGCGGTGGCCGGAGAGAACTTCGACGGTGGCAACGCGGCGCATCTCGCGCCACCCTGGCCCGTAGGCGGCGGTGCCCATGGTGGTGTAGTTGTAAGATGCGGTGCGGGAGGAGGGAAATTTAGGGCGGCTCGCGAGGGCGAGGTCGTTGGTGGTGAAGCACTCGTCGGCGAGAGGGGCTGAGGAGATGAGGAGGACGGGGCGGGAGCCGAAGCGGAGGAGGAGGAGAGGGCCGTGGAGGGAGGCGACGGCGGAGAGGGATTGGTGGAGGGGTTTGTGGAGGAGGTGCAGATGGCCGAAGAAGGGAAGGGAAGGTGGGCTTGGCGGGAGCTTCTTCTTCTTCTCCTTCTTCTCGTTGTAGGAGATGAAGAGTTTTTTGATCATGTGGGCAATGGAGAAGAGGAGAACTAAGCCGGTGAAAATGCTGACGGCGTCCATTGCCGCCGCCGCTGAACGGAAATGTTGGGTAGGAATCTGTAGTTTGTTGGAGCGAAATGTGAATTTTATTCCTTAGCCTGGATGCATATTTATGTAACATACATGAAGCAGACATTAAGAAAATTAATATTTATTTATTCTTTCAATTAAATAATTATTTTTTAAATATTAAATAATTATCTTTGACATTTGCATCCTCCAGAGGAGACGGGCATGGTAGATAATAATAACGGTCTTTCTGATTCATATTCATAAGAGTGACTAAATTTTATAATGTCCGTCTACCTAACACAACTCTCACCATTTTTCATCCAGGACTGCCATAGGCTGATTTAAAAAGACTGCTGAATTAGTGAAAAAAATGTATATGTTGTACGATGACATTTTTCTTCTTCTTAAAATTACAGTTAATGACGGTTCGTAAATTACGGTTTTATTTTTTTATGACTGTATTTTATCGACTTTTTATTATTATAATTATATCTATTATATATAAACTTCATTCGTATTTCGAAGGCGACAAAAAGTCATTCACGCATTTCGCCCTTTCTTCCCGATTTCGCCCTTCCGCCTCTGCCGACTTTTCCCCCTCGCCGCTCTTCGGCAATCCGATGCCTCCTCGCTGCCGCTTCCTGCGTCATTCCTCCACGCGGTGGCACCGAGGCACGCTGACACTGTAGGCGACTGCGTTTCGCGTCGGCGCGTGTCCTCCGACCGCTGCATGCTTGCTCCCCTGCTGCCCGCTTAACAATGGAGCCGTTTCCTCGCTTCTCCTTCTCATTTCCGCCGCATTTCCCGCTGCTGCTCCGTCGCTTCTCGCAACCTTCTCCACCGCAGGTATGCTTCTCCTTCCTTCTCCTCTCTTCTCCCTCCTTCTCCTCCCTCAACCTTCTCGATTTATTTCTGTCTTTAATAGTTTCCCGCAGGTGCTCCGTCTCTTCCCGCAGGCCGTCCGTCTCTTCCCGCAGGCCATCCGTCTCTTCCCGCAACGTTCTCGATCGCAGGTATGGTTCGCCTTCCTTCTCATCGCTTCTCCGTCCTTCTCCTCCCTCAACTTCTACATTTTAGTTCCTCTTTCCTACTTCACCTCATCTTAGACTTCCAGGTCACAAAGTGCCACTGCAGAGAAAACCCTGATTCTGCTCATTGCCTGCCATGTCTCTGATCTTAATTCACTGATATCTTCATTTCTTCATTTCATTTCTCCTCCCAAGGATTTCCATGTCTGAGGACAACTCTTTCGGACCTCCATTTGTATCCTTTTCCTCTGAGGGATTCCCACGGATCATTCCTCTCTCCATTGCCCCTTCATTTTTCTCATATTTATCTTTCATGGTTTTCTTCTTTTCAGGTTGGCGTGGATTTGAAAGTTCCTAACTACTGCAGCTTCTTTGCAGGTATACACAACTCTATCAGTGCTACATTATTGTTTATTTCATGCCCAAAAAATGTTTTACATTGAAATTTCCCGCCTCACCAAACGCTTCATCATCTTAGTTTGATTACTACTACTGTCTTTACAACAAGATGTCTACTTATCATATTAATTACTACTTCTGAGCATATTTCAATATGTTCCATGAAAATTTTTGTTAAGGTTCTATTACCTTTTCACAACTCCACAGCTTGGGAGTTGCCATTTGCATGTTTGATCCAATGTGCTAAAGAATTATAAATCATGACAACCACGAATGTCATCGCCAATGCATTTGTTGTAATCTATCATCGTACGGTACAGTTGCAGCCGCACCTAGGGGTTATTTGTTCGTGTCATTAGGAATTCGATAGTGAGCTTCATTACCATATACTTGCATAAGTTCACATTTCCTCATCTTATTTACGACGTTACCGAAATCATTGCATTTCCATTTTCATGCTACTCTTCAGATTTACAAGCCTGAATTTCAAGTTCCTGAGAGGATTACAACTCAAACCTGAGAGGAGGATTACATGAAAATCTTTATTGCTTTCTTGCACAACGATAATTTTTTTTCGTACCTGCAGAATAAATTTCTCTCACTTTCTTGCCCATTACAACTTCATGTTTAGGTTGGGGTTTCTTAGAGGTGCAGGATAAGCATACTATATGTGGTATTTTGACTCGACGAAGCAGAACTGATGCTGGGGTTGTGTAAAAGCCGACATGATTGATATTTCATGACTGCAGTTATGTCATATTGGATGATACTAGAGCATGTATGTGATCATGCATATATTTACAAGTTCCTGAAGGATTACGATTCAAAACTGAGAGGAGGATTACATGAAAATCATTAGTGCTTTCTTCCACAACGATAATTTCTATTTGGTAGCTGCAGAATAAATTCCTGTCACATTCTTGCCCATTAGAACTTAATGTTTAGGTTGGGGTTTCTTAGAGGTGCAGGGTAAGCATACTATATGTGGTATTTTGACTCGACGAAGCAGAACTGATGGTGAGGTTGTGTAAAAGGCGACATGATTGATATTTCATGAGTGCAGTTATGTCATATTGGATGATACTAGAGCATGTATGTGATCATGCATATATTTACATGTATACAACAAGCTATATATAATCATTATTGGTAAATTTGTAGTCATGAACCCGACGAATGTCGCCGCCCGGGAAGACTGTTGCCGCCCAGGGCGATTGTCGCCACTCACGACAACTGTCCCTCCCCAGACAAATGTTTCCCCCACGACAAATGTCGCCCCCCACGACATTTCTCGCCCCCCACAATATTCACATTACCGTCAACCTCATCGGTGAGCTTCCTTCTTCCTCGATCTCTCGCTCAGCAATTGCCACTTCGCTCTGCGATTTGCACTCTGTTTCGTTCTCTGCAAGAAATGTTGTGCATAATTTGGAAAATTAGGTTCTAAATTAGTAACTCCCTCCCATACTTCCTGTTTAAATTTCTGGCACCCTTTCAGTCATAATACTTTTACATCAATGCTTACAATTACGTCTGTAACTCCTGAAGATGCTGTCAACAAATAGTTAGTAAATTGTGTTGATGTACGCTTCTTGCAAATGACAATCATATTTACTTTCAGTTCTTTACGTACTCCATACGTAAATCCATACGTCCTCGCGATTTTGCTGTAATCCATGTAAATCCATATGTCCTCGCGGTTTTGATTTCTGTGCAGTGCATGCCCTCTCTGTGTACTGTTCATATGTACTCTCTCTTCACGTATGATGGACCCGTGTACACACTTGCACGATTGCTATGCCCTCTACGATCTTTAGCACCGACGCATGATAAGAATTCAACACCCACCTCCATCTCTCGAAAGCACGCTCTGTTATCAAATTTCTGAGTTCAAAATTGCGCTTACATCACATACAAGTATAGGTACTGTTTGCTGTGCTTTCAATCTCCGTTCCAGTTTAAGTTTCATATTTGACTCTGCATTTCTTTCACTGTCTTCTTCACTTCTTCATTTCTGTTGTCATTTTGTTTCTCATATTGACTTTCAGTTATTTAGGTACTCCATATGTAAATCCATATGTACTTGCGATTTTGATGTAATCCATGTACATCCTTATGTGCACCCGTACTACATGTGGGCACTGCTTTTACGTCAACATGCTTATCTGATTATTGGTTCCAGCTTCTCTAAGCAGTAGCAGTTTCAGTGTCCCAAATAGTCCGTCTCCCAAATTTTTGCAGCAGATCCTGCTCTGGTTTCCTCCATCTGTGTTCTCCCCTATACATTCATTACATCTCACTCTTACCACTGCACTGATTGAATTTATTGCTCTACATCCACTCCGTCATCCCTCTGTTTTTGGTTTATGCTTCCTGCATTCTTCCACGTGCGATTCTTTCTTCTTATTTATTCAATACTGTCAAGGTAGCTTCTTCCATACAGGATAGCTCATAATTAGTTCTTCCTGCTTCTAAGATGTTACTGCTGCACCCATTTCTGTTCTCCTACGCCGATGCTGCTCCAACTATTTGTTAGACCTTCTCTATTCAGTTTAAGGTCAGCCCTTATTTCTGTTCCAAAAATATTGCATCAAACTCCCTTCTGCACGTGTACTTATAAAGTGTTCTGTGATTTACGATTCCTGTTGCATCAACATCACATTTACTACCCACTCCACACACCGGTACGTCTTCGAAGCCCAAGCGATGTGTCCCCCTACGCATCTGCCTACGCCGCATGGAGTACGCTGTTCTTCCTCCCCACAATTAAACTGAGATCCACATTTACTGCGTCGCTGCCACTTCAACTCTGCCTCCCCTTCACCCTACATGTCGTTGCCCCTCATACTCATCACTCTCTCTTCCAGTGAAGTACTTTGTTTTCCACTGCGCTAACTCTATTCGAGCTGATCGACCCGTAATGTCTCTTTGCGCTACAATATGAACATGATGATATTTAGGGCATTCTCTTACTGTCAGCAAACCAACTCATACATTTGTGCTCTGCTTTCTGTTGCTGCTTGCTTACTGCTTATGTTTGAATTTGCATGTCCCCAATACTTCATTACTGTTAGATAAAGCAATTTGGCTAACACATGCAATATCATCCATTATGCACTACTTCATCTCCGCCATAAAGACAACTATAACAACTTACCCCACTCAATCATTAGCAAACTAATTACAACAGTCTACTTTTATTAGCAATAATAATAAACAGTAATATCAAGCATCAACAAATATCAGTTTTTTCTTATCAATATAGCAGTGCAGTTATTTGGGTATTGAATTTTTGCATTTTTGAATGTTTTTTCCTCCACCTGCAATTCATTATGCAGCTTTCTAATATTCCTTTACATTTCGTGAACATTCTACTCATGAATGACTGTTACTTCATGCTCAATAGTAAGCCATGATAAATATTATGTGCTTCAGCTCCTCATAAGCTTATTTACAGATTTGTGTTCTGCTTTCTACTGCTACTTCATTACTGTTTCTGCTCTAATTTACTGCTCTCCAGTAAATGCATTCTGCCACCTGCGATCAACAGCTGCTACTGTTGTTGTACGCTCCTGCAACACTTTCTAATTTCATATACATTTCGTCACTTCGCTGCTTTCTATGCCCTCTCTGTGTACTGTTCATATGTACTCTCTCTTCACGTATGATGGACCCATGTACACACCTGCACGATTGCTATGCCCTCTACAATCTTTAGCACCGACGCATAATAAGAATTCAACACCCACCTGCATCTCTCGAAAGCGCACTCTGTTATCAAATTTCTGAGTTCAAAATTGCGCTTACATCACATGCAAGTCTAGGTACTGTTTGATGTAATTTCAATCTCCGTTTCAGTTTAAATTTCATAATTTACTCTCTGCGTTTCTTTTAACGTCTTCTTCATTTCTTCATATTTCTTCTCAGTTTGTTTTTCATATTTCTTCTCGGTTCTTTACGTACTCCATATGTAAATCCATATGTACTTGCGATTTCGATGTAATCCATGTGAATCCCTATGTGCACCCATACTACATGTGGGCACTGCTTTTACGTCAACATGCTTATCTGATTATTGGTTCCAGGCAGTACCAGTTTCAGTTTCCCAAATACTCCGACTCCCAAATTTTTCCATCAGATCCTGCTTAGGTTTCCTCCAACTGTGTTCTCCCCTATACATTCATTACATCTCACTCTTACCACTGCACTGATTGAATTTATTACTCTACATCCACTCCGTCATCCCTCTGTTTTTGGATTATGCTTCCTGCATTCTTCCACGTGCGATTCTTTCTGTTTATTGATTCACTACTGTCAAGGTAACTTCAAAACATTGAACTTCAACATATCCCTGCTTTCAGTTATTTCTCTACAACTTCCATATACGATAGCACATAATCACTTCTTACTGCTTCTAAGATGTTACTACTGCACCCATTTCCGTTCTCCTACGCCGATGCTACTCCAATTATTTGTTAGACCTTCTGTACTCAGTTTCAGGTCTGCCTTTATTTCTGTTCCAAAAATATTGCAGCAAACTCTCCTCTACACGTGCACTTATAAATGTTTTAAGACATTGTCGCTTTTCCCTTCTTAACTTCCACTTCTACTCACTTCCTCTGCCTTTCTTTACATCAGCTTTCTTACAATGGACTCGAGCCCCAGTAGAGACCCGCTGAATAATACCTTCCAAGCTCATGTTCGTGGTCGACAACAAACGAACCACTCAACTACAACAGATGACCAAGAGGCAGCACGGTCTACAAATACTGCTTCATCCACATCAACAACAACTGCACGTACTCCAGAAACAGCCCGTGCTGCCCAACGAGCTCATAACCGAGTGCGTGCTCGACAAAGGAGGGCACAAATGACAGCAGAACAACTTGAACAACAACGAGTGTCCAACCGTTCCCGTCAAAGAATCCGGCAATCTCATATGACAATGGCGCAACAAGATCGTCAAAGAGAAATTTGGCGTGCTGCTTCTCAGAGGCGTCGTGCCCGTTTGCTACAGCACCGCGAGCAATTAGTTCATTATACCAGCAGTGCTACTGTGGCCCCACCACACCCTACTACGCCTGCAGAAACATCAGCCAACGCACTTCCAGCCTCCAATATGCCTTGGGGTGCGTGCATCATTTATTTGTTTTCTCTTTATCTTCTGTTTACAATTACTGTTACATAATATAATACTATTGCTTCACTCCATCTACAAAGTAACATCAGCACAGGATGGCACTCGACATACATATTCATTGACAATGATACCACCACCAATGTGCTCACAACCTTTGCGGCCACATGAAATTGGACAATCATCTGCATGTCCTTCAATTGCTACACCGCCACCTTACTTCTCCTCCGCAGCAACACCTTCGGGCTCATTCATGCCTTCTATAACAACCAGTACAGCAGCACGACAACCCATAGAAACACCAACAACTTCGGTCCACTTAGAAGAAAGCACGGAAGGTGAAAGCTCCGATGACGCTATTCCTACAAGATTTGGTCGCCCCTCAAACCATAACATTGCTCGCGTATGTAATAGACCTCTCCAAATTGTTTACTTACAACTGCAACCACCTCATATCTGTTACCACTGCCGTGCTAAACTATTTGATGGTGAAACTTCAACTATGTGCTGCAACAACGGAAGTGTTGACATCCCAGCTATACCTGCTCCAACTGAACTTTATAATTTATTTACCGGCGACTGTGCAGAGAGCCGCAATTTCAGAAGATATATTCGTTCTTACAATCATGTTTTCTCTTTCACCTCTATGGGCGTTACACTGGATGAATCATTATCAGCAGATCAACATGCAGTTTACACATTTAGAGCCCACGGCGCTATATATCACCGAATTGGATCTCTTCTGCCTGCTCCAAACAGAAGACCTAGGTACTTGCAAATTTATATATATGATACAGAACATGAGGTAGACCATCGCTTGCAAGAAAACATAGAGCTTGATCGTGCTTTACTCGAAAAGTTAACGAGACTTCTACACATCTGCAACCCGTTCGTGTCAATGTTCAGACAAATTGCTCAACAAGCCGATATTAACATATGCAGATTAGTTATCAAGGAACGTCCTGCTTCTGAACAACAGTACACATTACCAACTGCTTCACAAGTTGCAGCTATAATTGTTGGTGCTGACGAGTACCTAGAATCAAATGAACGAACTGTAATTATTGAAACAACTGCTGGTGCTTTACTCACTATTCAAGAGTACAACGGCTTCTATGACCCACTTCAATATCCACTACTACTCCCATACGGCACATATGGTTGGTTAGCTGAGTATACAGGACTAAATAACCGTCGCGTTAGCTGTTGCAACTACTACTCATACGTACTTCAGGTTCTTAAACAACATTTTGAACACTGTGCACTTTCTCTTCTTCCACTCGCCCGACATTTAACCTCCCTCTCATCTTACTACAGGATCGTGGCCCTCTTCTATCACTACCGTTACACGGTTGTCGTTTACTGCAGCAGTACGTTGTCGACAATTACATTAAAATAGAAACTCAAAAACTACGTTGGATAAAAAACAACCAAAAAACTATTCGTGCTGAACTGTACAGCGGCTTACAAGATTGTCTTACCGCTGGCGAAAATGTTGGAGGTCTTTGCATTTCTCATTCCATATCATATATTTTGTGCTGCAAGTTCACCTTCTACTACAACCTTCTCTAACATACATATTTCTTTTCCAGCAAATATTGGTCATCGTGTAATTTTGCCGTCCTCTTTTATTGGTGGCCCTCGCGATATGTACCAACGTTACCAGGATGCAATGTCTGTTGTGCAGCATTATGGTAGGCCAGACCTATTCTTGACAATGACATGCAACTCCTCTTGGCTTGAAATCACAGATTCACTGTACCCAGGACAAACGGCGCAAGATCGTCCTGATGTAGTTACTAGAGTCTTTCATGCTAAATACAACCAGTTGAAAAAGGATATTTTCCATAAACATGTTCTTGGGAAAGTAATTAGCCATGTACACGTAATTGAGTTCCAAAAAAGAGGCTTGCCCCACGTTCACATGTTGATTATTTTTGACGCACGTGATAAGATGACTACTCCAGACGAATATGACAAGGTTGTCAGAGCTGAACTTCCTCATATTGAACATGAACCAGAATTACACAATGCTGTTCGGCGTCATATGATTCATGGCCCATGTGCACACGTTAACCCTCATGCCCCGTGCATGAAGCACGGTAACTGCAAAAAAGGTTACCCAAAAAACTTCGCGGAGAACACCTTGCAAGGAGCAGACTCCTACCCAATATATCAACGCCGCAACGATGGGAGATCGTTCACTCTACACCGTGCTCAAGATTTCGTTCTTGATAATCGATGGGTTGTTCCGTACAACCCATGGCTTCTGTTAAAATATGACTGTCACATTAACGTTGAAATTTGTAGCAGTATTAAAAGTATTAAATATTTGTATAAATATATTCACAAGGGCCCTGATATGATTGGATTTGAAGTTCGTTCTCTGCAAGATCATAATGAAATCTCACAATACGTAAATGGGCGTTGGATTTGTCCCCATGAAGCCTTTTGGAAGATCCTCAAATTCAATATGTACCAAACATATCCTTCAATAATTCGCCTGCAGATTCACCTTCCTAATAAGCATCAGGTTCAGTATCGCGCTACTGATTTAGTCAGCGATGTTCTGGCAAGCGAACGTAACTCCAGGACAATGCTCACAGAATTCTTCCGAGTTTATGATAGTCAGCAAGAAACATGCAGATACCTATACAGTGATTTTCCTAAATATTATACATGGAATTTGTCATCAAGAACTTGGAGTCGACGAAGACGACACCAAAATGTTATTGGTCGCATTTACTCTGTTCATCCTTCTGAGGGTGAGAGATTTTACCTGCGCATACTTCTTAATCATATTCACGGTCCAACGTCCTTTGAAGATTTAATGACAGTTGGTACTACTACCTACTCAACTTTTAAGCAGTCTGCTGAACATCACGGTTTGCTTGAGCAAGACAATAGCTTACATCATTGTATGCGCGAGGCCGCAGAATTTCAGATGCCCTCAGCGCTTCGAACATTATTTACCAACATTCTGCTCTACTGTAACCCCACAGAAGTTAGACGGTTATGGGACGACAACTACACTGCGATGACTGAAGATTATGTTTCGTCGACACCCATCAGTGCATTATATGTTGTCAATAAACTTCTTCGTGAGATAGATTATATTCTTCAGCAACATAACAAAAGTATCACAGATTTTGATCTTCCTGAAATGTCTGCATTATTCAGAAATACTGGCAACTTTTGTAGCTTAATTGAAGATGAGCTCTCTATACCTATCTCAGATACAGATATAAACTCCGTCCTCTATTTAAATCCCTCCCAAAGTTATGCCTTCCACACTATTATTGAAGCAGTTCGCCGTCGAGAAAATGTTGTCTTCTTTATAGATGGTCCAGGCGGAACCGGAAAAACCTTTCTGTACAAAGCAATACTTGCACATTTACGCCATGAGGGTCATATTGTCCTTGCAACGGCTTCATCAGGAATAGCTGCAACTCTTCTTCCAGGTGGAACTACAGCACATTTAAAATTCAAAATTCCAATTCCTTTAGAGGCCGGATCATTCTGCAAATTTGCAAAGCACTCTGATATACAGAAACTTTTACAGCAATGTTCTGCTATTCTATGGGATGAGGCACCAATGTCGCACAGACATGTTTTCGAGGCCGTTGATCGTTCACTGCGAGATGTTCTCGAAACAAACAAACCGTTCGGCGGCAAAGTCGTAATCATGGGTGGGGATTTTCGACAGGTTCCACCTGTCGTGCTTAACGGTTCAAGATCACAAATTATCGCTGCCAGTATTGTTGACTCACCTTTATGGTCAACTATCAAACTCCTGTCATTGACCGAAAATATGCGCGCTTCATCCGATCAACCTTTCTCTGAGTTTTTGCTTCGAGTTGGGAATGGTGATGAGCCAACCTTTCAGGATGATCTGATTCGTTTGCCTAATTCAATGGTTATTCAATGGGATGATGAACGTTCAATAAAATTTCTAATCAACACCATCTTCTCAGACATTACAAACCACATGCACATCCCTGATTACTGGGCAAACAGAGCATTGCTCACACCGTTAAACGATGATGTTACGCAGTTAAATGACCACTGCCTTGCATTCTTCCCAGGCGATGAGGTCACATACTACTCCTTTGATTCTGTTCACGACGATACAAATAATCTGTACCCAGAAGAGTTTCTGAATAGCATATCACCTGGCAATCTGCCACCACACAAGTTATCGTTGAAAAAAGGTGCCCCCGTCATGCTTCTCAGAAATTTAAATCCTCGGATTGGTCTTTGCAACGGATCACGGCTCCTCTGTCGCCATTTCTCACATAATGTTATCGAAACAGAAATACTCACGGGACAACATAAAGGGAAATCAGTTTTCCTTCCCCGTATGCCCCTGAAGAATGCTGAAGATATAAAACTGCCTTTTGAGTTAACTCGGAAGCAATTTCCAATCCGTTTGAGCTTTGCTTTAACCATTAATAAATCTCAGGGTCAGACAATCAATGAGGTTGGTATCTACTTACCTTCGCCTGTTTTTACTCATGGCCAACTTTATGTGGCTTTATCGCGTGGCGTTGCTTCATCAAACACAAAACTTTTAGTAAGGAATGGTGCCCTCAATGGACATCATGGCACTTACACTACGAACGTTGTATTTAAGGAGCTCCTCTCCAAAGTTGTACTACAGGTGCACTCGCTTTGCCCTCTTTCTGATGTTCTGTATTTGTACATGTATATTACTACTACTCTACTTTGTTCACACGCTTCTTACCTTGACAGTCTCAGCACACTTAATCAAACTCATATGCGCTCAATTACCCGCTATGCTGTAATGTTTTGTATAAACTCAGAATGGCGATCATTGCCTCTGTGATAATTCCTCAGGTACTAGAATTTTCGTCATTACAATTTTGCCTCATACTGCGTATGACTACATGATTACATGCTGTACAGTTTGTTTTACCAACGCCTGCTTCTGTGCCGTTATTTGATCTTCCCTAGAATATTTCTCATAGAAGAGCTGTCTGATGTTAAAAAATTGTACGACCCCCTCCGGCGACATGCAGCATCTACACAATCTCTTATGCTATTATACATTTACTTACACACTGCTAGCTCCACTCAACTTTCTCGCCCACCCGCCACTGCATTTACATCTCTTTCAATTTCGTAATGCTCACCAACAGTTTTGTCTACTACTCAGTACATTGTTTCTACTATTACTATTACCGTATGTCATCTATAAAAAAACATGTTCTTTTGTAATTTATTAATTGTCTCTCTTATTTTGTACTCGATCTTTCTCAGCTCCCTGTACATAAACAGCATTGTCTGTCCGTTCTCGCCATTCGCTCACGCCAACAGTCATCTGTGCGCCTGCCGTTTGCATCGCCCTCCACTTTGCTGTCTCTGTACTTTCTGAAGACCCTCGATGTCAACTGCTTCATCTTTGTCAGCGATGACACTCACAGAACGCGATGAAGTTTCGTGCAAACACGATATCCCACCAGAAATGTGTGAGTACTACTACTTCTCCGTACTGCTCAGTGGACTTAGCGTTGCTACTAGCACGGCTGCTTTGAACTCCACGTTCGGATCTCTTCCAGGATTCCTTCACGCCGCTGTAAGCCCCATCACTCATCCTCACTACATACAATGTTTACACCTACCCGCTATCTGCCTCATTGTTATCTTCAATTGTTTCATACAGATCGACGTCAACGCAGCTGGGGATCCACTGGGTTCTGCAGAGGTGATCTTCGCAGATAAGTTAACAATGATGGCTGCCGCTGAGCTAATGGACAGCTATACCATTGACGGGAATAAGCTAACTGCCCGTCATCTTGCGTTGTTTGATGTTCAGCCATAGTACTCTGTACAGCGTCATTTTGTTTTGAGCTCTGTCTACTGTACTATTCTTCTTTTTTCGTGCGTTTTTGGGCAAACAACATGTCTGTACATAAGATGTGACTCTTACTAATATGACATACTCTGTTTTATGTTGAAATGCGCCTGACTGAGATTTCATCTGTACGCCTGCTTAATATACGCATTTCATTTGTACTTCGCATAACTCGCGTACTTAAATTTACAGGCATTAACCACTACAGAGCCGCAAATATGTGCAACTGTTACGTATATTATATAAGCAATTAATATATTACATACTACATATAGCTTATCTCCTATCATGAGAATAGCCGCGTACTAACTATACCACCAGTGACCGCCGACGTTATCCAACAGTATCTCGCATGACCGCCGACGTTATCCTGGCAACCTACGAAGAGTGCATGAAGTTTGGGATGAATGGCTACGTTTCCAAGCCATTCGACAACGAGCAATTATACGAAGCTGTAGCCAGATTTGTGGCCTCGAAACCTACTGCGGGTTCGTGAATAACTGCGATATTCCAGCAGTATCTCGCAGCAGCACAGCTCAGCAGCTTCCATTATGTAAAATTTTAGATCGAGAAGAGGGGGAATGATAGGGGAGAGTGGGAAGATTGGCTGCGCTGGGCTGTAAAGTTTGTGCTGGATAGAGCAGCCTCATGTTATTTCTCCCTGTTGTTGCTTTTTTAATATGCCTGAATCTAAATAAATATGAGATGTTTGCTATTGTCAAAATTACGTTGTTGAACTTTTACTGTGTGTATCAATTTTTGCTAATATTTTCGTGGGGATAGAGTGAAGATTGCCCACATGTAATCGTAAGTTCTTCTCAATTGATCTGATTTACCTTTACTTATGATCTCATTCTCAAGAGAAAAGTAGTGTGATTGTCAAGAAGGCATCATACATTTAAACTTTCTGTGGAGTTCATATCATGCAGTTTCAACCTCTAATATGATAGACAGTTCAAAATTGTAGCAACTGATGTTATTCAAGGTAAAAAATTGATGCTAAAGGTTTCAAAAATAGGTGCTTTAACTTATTTTTCTGCATCATCTTCCAAATTTCCTTTTGCAATCGCCTGAAAAGGTGCCAAAAGCATTTCTTTATCAGATTTTCAAATAAATAAACAAACTCATTTAATACTTTGCGGTTTAATTTTTTCAATACTACAAAAGAAAAAGCAGCTCAGCAAAAAATCTACGATCAGGATTATACATGGATAAATAATAAGATTATAATTACAATAAACTACAAGATCATGCTTCTCTTTCTTCCACCTATAGAAATTAGAACCTTTGCTAATGGGCCTCGAGCTGTGGGGGAATGAGATAATATGGACCGCCCTCTTATAGCTCTTGAATTTTAACACTTCTATTTTCTTTTTATTTGTAATATTATTTTAAAATATTTATTTCATTCAAAAAATGTCAGATACTTATTTCCCCTTTCAAGGATTGTATCGAGAAACCTGTGATCTTTGTTAATGCTTCTCCCATGGCCATACCTGTCTGCCTTCAGTTTCAGCTTTTTGGATCGTTTTGTAATTTCTCTCCTATATTTTATTTCAAAATAAAACTTTCAACAGTGAATATTTACTCTCTCCCAATTTTATATCGCACAAATCAAATATATTATATAAGCATATAGATATATAGACAATTTCACGAAGTCTGATGCATTAATGAATTTTACGTTAAATACATAAATTTAAATATGATATTGGCAATTACGCAGCAGACATAAATATATTTTGTAGAACTCATGGAAGGGATCCCCCTCATGCGATCATCATTCAAAGCAACGACCAAATACTATCACTGCTGCACATTGCTCTTGGAATCTTGCGCGGTCATATAAGTGCACTGCGACGAGAATTTATGTATATATATATAGAGACCAGCATCTTCGCACGGCCTGCGGCCGTGCTCGATGGTCTTTGCAGCGTTAGTGCACTTGCACCGGCGGTACTTCTGCCCAAAGTCACCCATTCTCGGACGCTTGGTCAATCCACATTGCGCCGGGAGCGCACGTACCAGGCGCAATAGTACCCGCGCCTCAGCAGTCTCGCAACGTGACGACAATCCCGCAGCTCGCAAACCCCCGTGCACAACAGTACCCCGACCACAATATTACTCTTGCTGCAGTCGTCATTCCGCATGCAGTTGCCTTCTCTCGGCCTCTCAAAAAATGGACAGAATTTTCCACGTCGCTCGCCACCGCCAAGCGCAGCATTCTAATCGTAGTGTCGGTTTGCCAATCGTCCGAGAAGGGGTGACTTTAGGCAGATGTACCGTCGCTGCAAGTGTACTGTCGATGCGGAGAGCATCGAGCACGGCCGTAGGCCGTGCGAAGATGCTCGTTCATATAAATATATTAAATACTTAAAATGGTTGTACAAATGTCATAATTTATATTCCATCATTTATTTTGTAAAAAAAATATAAATTTAAGCTTCAAAATGTAGTTTTAGGAGAAAAAAAATGGTTATCTCATCATGCTCATATGCATTTCTTGGTTCAGACCTATTTTTGGTTGATCGACCGGTTCATTAATCTCATCCTTTATATATTTTTTTATTCAAAAAATTCTACACCATTAAATCAAATGAGAATGCATCTACACCATGAAATAGACCTTCATTTGAGACCCAAGCGAAAAGAATCATGATCCCGAGGTAACGTCTGAGGTAAAAGATCATTTGCTAAATTTGTTCTTACTTATCAAAAACTTTTTTATTTCTACTTTTCTACTTAAATTTGTTGTTAGTTATCAAAAATTTGTTAGAGAAGATGCGAGAAGCTCGATTAAGATGTTTCAGACATGTGCAAATTAAGGAGACCATGAGCTTAGCTACTAGGCATGTTAAAGAGGGGAGGGGTAGACCAAAAAAGATTTGGAATGAAACTATACGGAAAGACATGATGTACTCAGGCATTAGTGAGATTAGGACTAAAGATAGGGCGCAATGAGGTCAAATGATCCATATAGCCGACCCCACTGTGGTGGGATAAAGGCTCGAGTGTTGTTGTTGTTTTTCTTTTTAATTATCATTTTCTTGTAGTAAATTAAATTTACAACAATTATCTTTGCTAACACTGTGTAAGAATTTGGTGGAGCTTCAGACTTCGTATGGCGAAGTTTCGAGGGTCGGTTTTATACGGTGGTCGTGGTTCGATCGCCATGTGTTGATGTAAATTGCTTTGTGAACGATTGAGTGTGCCTTCCTTGTGATTGATGATTATTTAGGCTCCGTTTGACACGGTGTTTTTGCTCCGGTGAGATTGGAGAAAAACCCCACCGTCATAGAATGCATGTTTGACATGACGTACAATATTTATGACTACCACCAAAAAAAGATTACTCGTTGAACATAAAACTAGATGAAGTTTCTTAGGTGAGGTCAGGCGTTCACAAACAATAGTTCATGACCACCACATTCATGACCTCCACGGCTGTGCCAAGCAAAGCCTTAATATTCTTAGTTTATGCATGTAACAAGGGCGACACTCGCGACCACCTAAGTTGGGCACCCAAGACGCACAACTCCACACGTTATCCCAACAGTCTCCGAGAGACGGGCTTCGCACAAACACAACACAAGTTCCCCGGGAACTAATGCCGACGATCTATCGATCTCGTGCAAACATTTAGGGTGTTTCCTGGAGTACACCTCCAGTACTAACTGCAGCTCCGTGCAGACCCCCAAATTCCAAACATACACATTCCACAGAGTCTTCTTCGGGAACCCCAGAACATCACCAATCCAGACCAACATGTCTGGATGGGCTTCACACTGCATGTCTAATCCGTACTCACGCTTCCGGACACTAATGTAATTAATCGCGGGGATGTAAACATCGACCTGTCGGAGGGCACTCTTCCCCACCTGTCGGTGGAGAGGGGCTTCCATGCAAGTATGCTAATTTAGGGTTTCACCTGCCCAAGAAGAAAAGTCGTTATCCTTGATGCGCGCTTTGGAGGCATAGCTCGGACACGAACGATGACGGCGGAAACCCTTGTTGCTCTCCACCAATGCTTTCGGTCGGCCTCCTCCAACAAGTGCAAAATCCCTACCCCTAGGTCGGGGCTCAGTTTCCTCCTAACCAGCGGCGGGCGGGACAAAGAGAGGAGGAGAGGAGAGGGCTCGACTCGGGCTTCTCCTTCCAGCAACAAGGCGAGAGAGAGAGAGAGAGATAAGGGAGGGGCTCGAGCTCTCCTTGCTCCAGGCCGACGGGGAAGAGTGGGAGGAGAGGGAAATCGGGAGAGGGAGGAGGCCGGGGCGGCGCTTCCCTGCTCCAGGCGACAGCGGGAGAGGGGGCTCGAGTTCCAGGCGCGCGAGAGAGAGGGATCGGGAGAGGGACTTCTCCTCCAGGCCGACGACAGAGATGATGGGTGGGGGGGGGGGGGGGGGGGGGGCTTTGTGAGTTCCAGCCAACGCTCCACGCGAAAGAGTGAGAGGGATCGGGAGGGAGAGAGGGGAGGGTTTAGGTTTTAACTAAACCTAGCCAAAATTACTATCCGCATACCACTCCTCTAAACGCACACCAAAACAAGTTATGCGCACACCACAATTCGATTTATTAAATTTTGGGGCGTTACATACGTAGTGACAATGGCGGCAAGTACGATGATTCGAGATTCTTTTGCACATATCTTGCCGATAATGACATTCTTCACCAAACCACTTGGGTTCACACCACTCAAAATGGAGTTGCGAAACGAAAAAAATAAACACTTGGTGGAGGTTGCTCGATGTCTGTTAACCACCATGCACCTTTCTAAGTTCTACTGGGGTGATGTTGTTTTGACTGCTGCCCATCTCATTAATCGTTTTTCCTCCCGCTCTCTGCATTACGACACTTCTTTCTCGTCTTTCCTCTAAACACACTGTTCATACTTCTCACATCTCTTCTTGTGTCTTTTGATTTGTCTGTTTTGTTCATGTCCATACTCCTCATTGCGACAAACTGAATTCCCGTTCTCTTAGGGTCCGTTCGTTTGAACGGAATTGACTTTTCGACGAAAACCAATATCTACATGAATTGGCTTTATACAAAATTCCAATTTTGTTGTTCGGCTGTAAGATAAAATTCAGTCAAAAGAATTGGAATTGAGGCACAAAAGTTGTTCGCCTGAATAATAGAATTGGTATTGGAATTTACATTATACAATAATTTTATAAAACTCAAAATAGGAGTTAGCGTCGAACGCATTAAATTGCATAATATGTCTTACGACGCGCGTTTTTTGCCCAAACGCAATTTTTTCGCCCGGGTGCGCATTTTTTTATCGGGCGAAAAACGAGCGCCACGGCGAAAAACGCACGCCCAGACGAGAAATGCGCGTCCGGCCAAAAAATGCGTGCCCGGGCGAAAAACAGGCGCCCGACAGAAAAACGGGCTCCCGGGCGCGATTTTTTCGCCCCACCACGTTGATTTTGCCCGGGCGCAATTTTTTCAACCTGACGCTATTTTTTCCCAGGGGCGCGTTTTTTCGCCCGGGACCGATTTTTATTCGCCCGGGAGCATTTTTTTCGCCTGGTCGCGTTTTTTTTCGCTCGGTCGCGTTTTTTCGCCTGGGCGCGTATTTTTCGCCCGAGCGCATTTTTTCGCCCAGGAGCTATTTTTTCGCCCGAGCGCGTTTTTTTTTTCGCCCGGGGGCATTTTTTTTGGCCCGGGCGCATTTTTTTCGCCCAGGCGCGTTTTTTTCGCCCGGGCGCGTTATTTTTCGCCCGGGAGCGTTTTTTTCCCAGGAGCGATTATTTCGCTCGGGCGCGATTATTTTGCTCGGGCGCATTTTTTTCGCCCGGACGCGTTTTTTTCGCCCGGGCGCGATTTTTTCACCCGACCGTGTTTTTTTCACACGAGCGCGATTTTTTTTCCCTGGCGCGTTTTTTTCCCAGGAGCGATTATTTCGCCCGGGCGCGATTAATTCGCGCGGGCGCATTTTTTTCACCTGGGCGCATTTTTTCGCCCGGACGCATTTTTTTCGCCCGGGCGAAAAACTAGCGCCCGGTCGAAAAAACGCGTCATTGCGAAAAAAATGCTCCCGAGCGAAAAACGCACGCCCGGGCGAAAAACGAGAGCCCAGCCGAAAAATGCGCTCTCAGGCGAAAAACCCGCGCCCGGGCGTGTTTTTCGCCCGTGCGCGATTTTTTCGCACGGCCGCTATTTTTTCGCTCGGGCTCGATTTTTTTGCCTGGGCGAAATAATCGTGCCAGGGAGAAAAAAACGTGCCCGGGCGAAAAAACGCGCCCTGCGAAAAAACGAGCTCGGGCGAAAAAATCGCGCCCGGGTGAAAAAAACCCAGTCCGGGCGAAAAAATCACTCCCGGACGAAAAAAACCCTCCCGGGGGGGGGGGAAATCTCGCCAGGGCGGAAAATACCGCGTCAGGGCGAAAAAATCTCGCCCGTGCGAAAAAACGCGCCCTGCGAAAAAACTAAGAAATTTCATTCACTTTTATGTTCAAAACTAATTTTCTTTTCTCGATTACGGTCATAATCTGTCGTGTCAAACATACATTTTATGACGGTGACGTTTTTGTCCATACTCACCGGAGCGAAAATGACCGGCTAACGGAGCCTTAATCTATTATAATTTCATTTGCACCATTTATGTTGGAAGCCTGCTGCTGGCTGTATTAGAAAGAAACCTTCTGTGTGTCTAACTCTTTTTTTAAGGAACTTTGAAAATTGTTTTTTGTTTGTAAATTTTTTGTTTGGATTAGAAGACTTGTAATTTTTTATTACGAGATAAAATTAGATATTGTTTTGCGCGCTTTTTTGCTCCGGCGAGTTTGAATAAAAACACCACCATCATAGAAAGCATGTGCTATGACCGCCACCAAGAAAAGAAAACTAGTTTTGAACATAAAAAGTGGATGAACTTCCTTAAGTGAGGTTGGACGTTCACGAACCATAGTTCATAACCATTGCTTTATGACCGCCACCACCGTTCCAAACGGAGCCTACAATGCAAATAAAACTGATTATATTCAATCCAAGATTTTGATTGAGTTTTGGCGGGGAGGCCATTTCACATAAATGCCCCTTCCACTAATGATTGTCGGAGCTCCGGACCTTCGATCGAAAAACAGTCACCGCGAAAAGACTTGTGGCAATGACACAAAGCTTCTCGGAAATTTTCATAAGTTTAGAGTATTTTTGTTTCGTTTTTTCTAATGCGTGTAGGCGTTGGCTACCCAGAAGTTTGTGATCGGATATACGTAAACCCGACATTTCTATTTGTTCCACAAATAATTTAAAAAGTAAAATTCCTTAAGTGCACTAGCCGTGAACATAAAGCCCGATCGGGCCGGCCTGGACCGGGCCCGATCGGGCTTTTTCCCGTAGCGGGCCGGCCCGTCAGGCCTGGTTTTTATGTTCATGGCTAAAGTGCACACTCCAAAAATCTGTAAATGTTGGGCTATTCCCTCATTCAAGCTAGGGAGCTGGTAATTGGAGGAACATTACAATTCACGAGTTTTATGCGACATCGAAAAACCTCCTGCGAGTGTCCACAAGAACCCTCGCGTGTCTCTCTCCCGAGCGCACTCACACACATCTCTCCAAAATGCGTTTACTCACCAGAATACCCTCCGCTCTCTTGTGCGCACACTGCTATACAGAACATGCTCCGCTCTACATAAACAATTTTGCTCTCCGGAACACGCTCCGCTCTTAGAAGGTGCCCTGCACTCTGGAACATGCTCCGCTCTACAGAATGCGCTCCGCTCTCCAGAACATGCTTCGTTTTCTAGAACGCGCTTCACTCTCTAGAAAGCGCACAACTTTCCAAAATATGCACCGCTCTCCAGAACGTGCTCCACTCTCCAGAACGTGCTTCACTCTACTAAAACGTGGCTACTACCGCTCTCCAGGATGTGCCTCGTGCTGCTCTCTCCAGAACGTATCACAGTGCGCCGCCCTTTGAGACTCACCCCTGCCTGCAACTCTCCAAATTGTGTCCCTGACACGCAATCGGAAGACTCTTTGGTGCATTGCAATAGGATTGATGATTTTTTTCACCTTCGCTAAAATAGCTAGCTTTGTACTCTGACGTTATTGCTAGTGGATTTTATGAACTTGGTCAGACCCTGTTATTTCTTATATTTTCAAAATTTTCACTTAAAAACTCTATTGTTGTCGACCTTAATTTGACTGTGAGGGTTGTTGTAAAATCCGGTACAAACGCAGGAACAACTATAAAATCCGCAGACAAATAAGAACACAAGCAAGCCAAATATGAGCCAGACAAAACCCGCTGGCGCACAATCACAAATATATATTAAATTAAACAATATATAAATGCAAATGCAAGAAAATAACAGGAGAAGAAAAGACCGCCCGGTGAAACACCGCAGATGCGCCAGACGCGCACGATCCACGGAAAAGTAGAATATCTGGACTGCAATCCGCCTAGCGGACGCACAAGGTTCACCGGAACCTTCAACGCAGAAGTCCGACGTTCAACCGCACCACCTCCGGAGATCAAACGCCACCAACGGAGACCAAGCGTCGTCAAGGCTAACTGCACTCACGCACGTCTCCAAACGCCACGCCTCTCCACTCCAAAGAATGACCACCGCAATGTCGACGACGATCTTCGGCCACCAAGACCGGCGGCAACACCCTCTCTCAACGACCGACGGCTATCTCCTCCAAGACCGGCGACAACACCCTAGTGTAACGGTCCGGAAATCACTGTTCTGAACCGTTAAGGTGATCCGATCTCATTGTTCGAGCCACCCGGGCTGCAGCCCCGGTGCCACCCAAACCCCTCTTTGAGTCTGTTTCTCTGCTACATTGGGTTTTTGATGGCAGGTCTCGAACCCCTGTCACCCTTGATAAGACATCTTCAACAGCTCTCATCACCAACCCAAAGTCCAGAGGCATAGTCCAACAAATCATAAATAGGCATTAGCCTTTTAATTATATATATAGGCATTAGTTGGACTGTGGGTGTTAGTGGATGAGATTCGAACCAAAAAATATATCAATCCACCACCATGGTTCGGGATTCGAAGCCACCACCTGCACGAAACACTCTCTGCACGAAGCACCAGTACCCCAAAGTCCTGAGGCGTCAGCCGACCCGCTCCAGTCAACACATCTCTGCTCTGGCTCAACCCCTGAATGTCGACGCAACCGGATCGTTGAATCTGACTCGCCTAGTCAGACTACCAGAAGAGCGATCCCCTGCACTACCTCGACCATCCACGCTGTCGACCGCAGAAATTATGGGCACACCACCGCGCAACGTGGTCCCCATCAGGTAGTACAGACTACCGTGATGCATAGCTCGCATGAGCACGGTGCGCCCTCACGTCACCGTCAGAACTCCACCTCTCGCCGCAAAACTGCATCATCTGGAGTTCAATCTACCCAGCGATATCAGATTCCTGCGCAGCTTGGGTACCATATGTACCAGATTCTTTTGTCTCTTGTAATTGTTGTAACTATTTGTCAAACTATAAAGATGCATGCGTTTTTGTTCATTCTTGATGTGTTTGTCTCGATGTTCCATCTACGAAGCCTCCTGCTAGCTGTGTTAGAAAGCTTCTTCTCAAAATAAAATTATATATATAACTTCATATTGCAACTCCTTTTAACTTTAGCTCTCAAAATTATTTTTTTGCTTGTAATTTTTTTTTATTATGAGATAAAATTAAATATCATTTTATATGTCAATTTTTTTTAACTTTGGCGCTCTTTATCAACTTTTTTTATGAGATAAAAGACTTCGTTTGACATGACTTATTTGCTCCGATGAGTTCCGACAAAAACACAATTATCATAGAATCTAAGTTTGACATGACAAAGGTTATAACCGCAACCAAGAAAATAAACTAGTTTTGAGCATAAAATGCATGGAATTTTTTAGGTGAGGTCGGGCGTTAACGAACGACGGTTCATGACCACCGCATTCACGACCGTTGCCACCGCGCCAAACAAAGCCAAAATTAAATATCGTTTCATTTGTCAACTCTTTTTAACTTTGGCTATATTTAAAAGAGCGGAGAACACAACATGAAATATATGGCTATACAAATTTAAGTTTAATGCGCTGCGGTATTTAAACTATTGTACGTAATTTGGGTTGGAAATGCTGTGAAAGAAAGTCTTAATTTGTCAGTGGTGGATTTTTTACACCGAGCATCCTCTAATTAAGAAGTTTTTGCATATTACATCATAAATATTTAATTTTGACATTTTGTACCCTCAAATACTTTGATATTGACATTTTGTGCTCTCCTAACTGAATATTTATGGTACAAAATGTCAATATTAAAGTGTTTTAACGTGCAAAATATCAAAATTAAATATCTATGATGCAATGTGTAAAAATCTCGTAATTAGAGAAGATATTTAGTGTCAAAGTTCCTAATATTGTCATGGTTCAAATGTCATGTAAAACAACTCTTAAATTAGCAAGGAAGGGATGAATAAAAAAGGTAGAATGCATGTCTAAGTTTAAGAAATGTAGTCAGCTAACTTTTGTTAAGTTTATAACAATTTTAGACGATGTTGTGATGTTGGGGCGGTGATGTGGTGTTCGCGAGGATATTTTGTATTATTAATTTATTAAAAATTGATTAAGAAAAATAATTAATTATTATTATTTATGCTATGTATATGATTTCGGTTCTGATTAAGCACATAACAATCGGTTATTTAGGCGATAACAGGCAAGGGGAGGCTGACCCGCGTCGTGCGTGTTGGGTACGACGACTTGAGCAACGGGCTTGGCTGAACTATACCTGCACTATGTGGTGTAATTCGACTACCTAAGAAAATTGGTGTGTTGATACAGACATAGGAGAGAGTCGAGGACCTTGGGTCACGGTTAGCGAATGCTTAATTTTGGGTCATTCAGTCTAGGACTGAGGATGGTGGTGGGACCAGAGAAATCCGGTATACCGTTAAGGTGCCCTGAGTGCACGAGACGTTGGGCCGGTCGAGCCAACGTTTGTGATGTTTGGTACTTATATGACACACTATGGCTCTATGTGATTATAAAAACTTGCTTGCAGGGAAGAAGCACCGCCACCCCGAGAAAGGGGTGGGGTCGTTATAATTTGGTCAGCTATGCTGATCGTTGTTTTGTTTGCCACCGCTTGGTGGAACATTCTTATGCAGGAGCGGGTGAGTGATAACTTACAAAATGGAGTTATCTTGAGCCCGATTTTTATCTACTTTTTGTCATAATGTGCGATAAATAAGAGCAAGAAGGAAATAATGTTGAAAGATTCTTATTTGTAGTCATTATTAGCACTCTTGTATTATTTATCTCAGGTATTATGAAGAAATCCTATTGTGGGTCGGATGATAAGCTGAATTGTTAAGCCGATGCTGTCCATTCGAGCATATTTTGGCAACTAGAAATAGTTTGAAACAAATGTGCCGATTTGTTGCGAACTAGTGGTGCAGATTTTATTTTTTAATTGAAACGTACTTGATTTTTGGTTGTATGCATCAAATATTACTCTCAGATCTTGTGGGCCCGCCTTCTACTCTAAAGAAGAGATAAGATAAAATCTGAATCCAGCCCTGATTTGACAAGAGAAAAGCAAGGAGGGCTGACCTGATTTGACAAGAGAAAAGCAGGGAAAGGCTAATCCCATTGGACAAAAAAATACGGCAAAAACCAGGGGAAAAAGGGGATTATTTATTTTGGGAAAAAGGAGGGAGGCAAGGCAGCATTCGAAGAACCAAGTACACGAGGGATAGTTTTAGGACATCGTGTCTCTCAAAACGGGTTGGAAGTAGATAGGGCGAAGATTGAAATAATTGAAAAATTGCCGGAGCCCAAAAATGTCAAAATGTTGCGAAGCTTCCTTGGACATGCGGGGTTTTATAGAAGATTTATTAAGAATTTTGCAAAGATAGCTAAATCGTTGAGTGGATTGCTTGAAAAGGATGTAAAATTTCATTTTGATGAGGCTTGTTTGCGTGCTTTTGAAGAACTTAAAGCTTGTTTGATCACGGCTCCTATTGTGGTTTCTCCTGCGTGGGGAGAACCGTTTATATTAATGTGTGATGCTAGTGACTATGCGGTAGGAGTCGTCTTAGGGCAAGTGCGGGGGAGAATTTTTCACACAATAGCTTACACAAGTAAAACTTTGATTGAAGCCCAAGTCAACTACACCACAACTGAAAAAGAGTTACTTGCTGTAGTTTTCGCTTTTGAAAAGTTCAGGTCTTATCTCTGTGCACCCAGGTCATAGTTTATACTGACCATGCCGCCATCCGCTTTCTTATGGACAAGAAAGACGCCAAACCTCGACTGATTCGTTGGGTACTCTTATTACAAGAATTCGACGTAGAAATTAAAGATAGGAAGGGGGTAGACAACCCGGTCGCAGATCATCTTTCTAGGATCGAGTGTCCCAATTCGTTACCACGTTCCGAGATTGAAGAGAGATTTCCCGATGAATGGTTGTTAGCCATATCCGAAAAACCTACACCTTGGTTCGCAGATTATGTGAATTATATTGTAAGCAACATATTTCCACCGGGATTACTTTACCAACAGAGGAAGAGATTCCTACACCAAGTACGTTCTTATCTGTGGGATGATCCCTAACTATTCAAGATTGGGGCAGACGGAGTGGTGAGACGATGTGTGCTTGAGGAAGAAATGAAATCTATATTGGAGAGTTGTCACAATTCTCCGTATGGAGGACATTTCATGGGAAGTCGTACTGCAATGAAGGTTCTAGAAGCATGTTTCTTTTGGCCCAATTTATTTCGTGATGCTAATGAGTTTGTAAAGCTATGTGATCGATGTCAACGAAGCGGGAACATTAAGGGAACTGATGCCATGCCAATGAATGCAATATTGGAAGTTGAGCTTTTTGATGTATGAGGCCTAGACTTTATGGGGCCATTTGTGAATTCCAAAGGAAATTTATATATTCTTCTAGTTGTAGACTATGTATCCAAGTGGGTAGAGGTAGTAGCGACAATGAAAAATAATGCGAAAGTGGTGTTACATTTCTTGAAAAATTATATCTTTAACCGATTTGGTACCCCCAGAGCTATTATTAGTGACGGGGGGAGTCATTTCTGTAACACCCAATTTGCGTCGCTATTGAAAAAATATGGGATCACACATAAAGTTGCACTAGCCTATCACCCCCAAACTAATGGGCTAGCTGAGGTGTCAAATCGTGAAATTAAGCAAATACTCGCTAAGACTGTTAATGTAAACTGCAAAGATTGGTCACAAAAGCTTAACGATGCTCTATGGGCCTATAGAACCACATACAAGACACCAATAGGTTTAACCCCATATCACTTGGTTTATGGAAAGTCATGTCATCTACCCTTAGAATTGGAACACCGGGCTTATTGGGTCATAAAGAAAATAAACTATGATTTCCAAGATGCTAGTAAGAAGAGATTGTTGCAGCTCAATGAGTTGGATGAGTTGAGGATGAATGTTTATGAAAGCGCGTGAATTTATAAAGAACGAACAAAAAAATGGCATGACCAACGTTTAATTGAAAGACAATTTGAGTCGGGACAGCTAGTCCTTTTGTTTAATTCTCGTCTAAAATTATTTCCCGGTAAGTTAAAATCTCGTTGGTCAGTCCCCTTTAAGGTGAAAGAAGTCTATCCTTATGGCGCGGTGACCGTTGTGAATGAGAAGGACGGCACTGAATTTAAGGTAAATGGTCAAAGGTTAAAAATCTATAGAGGGGGCGACATCGATCGAATGGTGTCATCGGTCAGGTTGATCTAGCAGCATAAGAAGGACAAAGTCCTGTCGGGACTGAAAATATGGCACTTATTGGGAGGCAACCCAATGGTCCCAATCTTTTAGAATTTAGTTTTCGCAAATTTATTTAGTTTCGTTTGGTTTAGTTCGCTTTCATTTTCTGGGCAGTCCTGAAATTTTGTATTTAAGTAGTGAGAAACTGCCAACACCTTTCAACATCTAGGCAGAATTGTTTAGAACATTTTCTGTGGCCAATTTCTGCTGATTTTCAAAATTCCAACACTTTGTAACATTTCGTCTGAAATGTTTTATTAATATTTTCTCTGCCATTTTCTGCGCTTGTTGGGAGCAGCTGGGCTGCTTCAACTGAACCGACACATTTGTTTTAAAATACCCGGTTCGAATAAACTGTAACATCCCCCAGACAGCTAGACCCCCCAGGTGAATCTGTCCTGACAAGGTCATGACAAGGCCTTGGTAGTGTAGAAATCCCTTTGACTTAGGCAAGATTAGGGTTGAAAGTGCCTTGGACTGCAAATAGCAATTTCCAGTGACCAAGCTTAGGGTTGGACTTTAGGGCCTCAACTTGACCATTTGGCCCCACCATGGTATCCCTAACCCTTTAGGGGTCCCCTTAGGGCACCAAGGACCCATTGGGGTCAACCAAAGAGGCCAAATTGACCAAAGTCAACCCTAGCCCTAAATTGGTCAAAGTAGCCTAATTAGAGTCAATTAACCCTCACCATGCCAAATTGACCACTCATCTAGGTCTAGAATATCATGAGAGACCTAGTGGACCCAAAAGCCCCATCATGGGACCCCCAATGGTGCAAATTGACCAAAATGCCCCTTTAGGTCAAAAATGGTAATTCTTCATTAAAAGCCCTAATTGACCATCACCATGTTAAATTGACCCTACCCTTAGGGTTATCATGTCATAGGGGACCCAGTGGACCAAAAAGCCCCTTGACTGGGTCAACCCTAGGGCTCAATTTGACAAAAGTCAACTTAGCCTGTTTTGGTCAAATCAGCTTGAATTGGGTCAACCAAGACTCATGTGACCAAATTGACCCCACCAATAGTTTCTAAACCTAATTTGGAATCCAAGGGACCCAAAAGCCCCATCCTAGGGTCACCCAAATTGTTCAATTTGACCAAAAGTCAAACTTGCCCAAATTAGGTCAAATCTCTTAAACCTAGCCCAATCCCTTTGGGCCAAGCCCAAATTGGCCCCTTGACCATCACCCTTGGCTGGTAATTAACCCAGGAGAGAGAGGAAAGTCGGCCATGATGAGTAGGAGAGAGAAAATTGAGTTTGGGGGAGAGAGAAAGATGAGGCCATCAATGGAGGAAGGTGAAACCCCCTCAATTCTCCCCATTAATGTCTGAATTCATCTCCTCTAGGGGAGAGGAGGAGTTTCCAGCAGTTTCTAGGAGGGATTGATGGCAGGGGGGGGATGCATTGTGGCCGGCCATAGGAATACCAAAAGCCCATTAATGGCTTTTGGAGTTACAGCTCTCCTCACATTAAATTGGCCCTCCCATCAGCTTCATAAAGGAGAGAGGAGTGAAACCCCTCTCCTTCCCGTTTATTTCGAGCCCTCTGTGCAGAATTGGAGTGAGAACCTCAAGCTTGTCGGCCACCCATGGTGAACCAAGGATCGGAGCAGCAAACCGACCCCAGGACAGGTCCATTCCTTCCTCCTCCCTCAGTGGTATAGATCTAGCTCGTCGGCGGCTGGATTCGTGGCCAATAGGCTGGGAATCGGGCAAGCCTAGCCTCCCGTAAATCGGGTTGGGCTTCCAGGTATAACACTAGATTCCGGCCACCTCCGGCCGATCAAGCACCGCTCCTCGCCGGCCACCACCTCAACGGAGGTGGTGGTGGCGTTGGTCGGCCGGGGCGGCGCTCAGGTGGCCGGGAAATCGAGGTTGAAAGTGGCCCAGGCGCGACAAATCCTGGCCGCAGGTTCATCGGGGACGAAGGCCAGGGGCTGTTAGATGCGCTTCAAGATTCGTGCAGGAATCATTTGAATGATTGAAATGATTATTATTAATATTATGTGTATTATGTCACACTTTGAGACAGATTTTGTGACCCGATTTTAAGGCCCTTAGGGGCCATAATTCGAAAAATGCCCAGAGATAACTTTTGTAGGCCTTGGTGTCTACTTTCTAATGGGAGTGAAATCAAGCTATTTAGTTAAGTATTGGACCCACAGCACTCATTCTAGTGAGGCTGGTCAAAACTCAAACCAGACCTTAAAACTAGGATAACTCTTAAATGGCAAATCTGATGAAGTTGATATTTTGGCTATGCATGCATATGTCCTATACCTAGATTAGGTTTGAGTATCAGATTTTTAGGAGTTAATTTTCCTAAAGTTTTTGTAAACATTTAATAATCCTTGCACAATTTAATTGGAGGGTCAAATGACCCCCAATCTCCACCAAACTTTGGTGGGGTGTTATTAGGGTCATGATAGACCCCTGGTTAAAATCTCAACTCATTTGGAGTTCTTTTGGTTGGGTAATCTTTAGCCCAAAGTTTTGTCCATTTAGGGGAAAATTGTGTTAAGGGGACACTTAGGGCTTTTCATGATCAAACCACCTCCAATTGGAGTGGGACTTGTCCACTGCCCTATTGTCACCCAAATCACCTCTAAGAGAGTTTTGGGGTCATGGGGAGTTGGTTTGCCCTAGGACTTGGAGTAAGAGCACCTTGGGGTGCAAATAGCCAAGTAGAGAATCTTTGGCCAATAAGGTCTTTTGAGACTTGATACTTCTTAGGAAGATCAGTGGGATGAAGTTGAGACCCCATGAAGGGTTTGGTGAGCATTGGAGTTGTTTTGCTCAAGGTCATAGGGTTGACCCCTATGGAGTGGAATTTGGGGTTGTGAAGGACATAGGGGAGTTTGTCCTTGGAGAGGGGTGTGTTGGACTCCTCTGACTTTTATAAGTGATATGATACCCTCACAAGAGGTTTGGGAGGATTTGGATAAGTTTAGACCCTAACCCTAGGTTAAACCCTAATGGGGTGCAATTAGAGGTCAATGAAGGGAGTGGGGTCAAACATTATTGGTTTGACCTAAGATTTTGTATGGTAGGTCCTAGTGACCAGAGGAGCCTCCCTTGTGAATTTGAAGAGGTTTGGAGTTGTTAAACCTAGGTAATAAACCCTTGGGTAGATTTGTAAATAATTAGGGTTTGGGGTTTTAGGGAGAAATAGTACTTATCACTTTACCATCTTCTGTCATAAACATGGCCTTAATGATATTAATCTCTGGAAGTATTGGTTAGGACATGAGTTAACCTTTGGGAGGTCCAAATTGTAATATTTCACATTGTAGACAATTTTTGGGAGGATCAATTTTAGGGTGTTAAGTTACTGTAATTGCATGAAACTTTGCAGGATGTCTTTTCATACCAATATGTACCCACTGTAATTTTCTCATAATTTATGGATCAATATTTTTGGTATCTCTAGTTCATTTTGGAATTATTTACAAATATATCCATTGAGGAAATTACAAATGTAACCTCTGTTTTATGTGGTCAAACTTGGTAGACCTGAATATTTTAGTATGATTCACCACTGTATGAATTTGCATAAGGTTGGGAGTCCATATGAGTGTACCTCCTTTGGAATTTATTGGAAATAAATGAGTTTTGGAATTTTTAAAAATAGTAAATCTTGCTGGTCTTTCCTACAAGTTTATACCTACTGATATCTAGGTACTCATGATTTATGTAAAAATTGGAGTAGGCACTGGGAGCCAGAAAAGTGCACTTGTAGTTCAAACTTGAGAAAATTGCCCTTTGAGAAATTGTTTAAAAATATTAATATTATGGGGAAAATTAGGAAACCCTGGATTTGATCTGATTTAAGTAGCATGGACTCCCAATAAATCCAGTAGGTCATGGAGTTGAGTATTTAGAGTACCTCCCTTCATGAGGATCAAAACGTTAAGGGTGGTCTGCGTTTAGTAAATTGACAGTTTTGGAGTTACAGGCCAATTTGCAATACATTGTTTGGAGATGTGGGAATTGAATGGTGATTGTATGGTATGAAAGGACCCTTGTAGAGATTTAAGGTTGATGAGTTCTGGGATGGTGGGGTGCCTCCCATGGGGTAGGTCATCTTGGGATTTGGCGAAAGATCGTCTTTTCCCCTAAGTGTCTTAAAGCACTTAGGTTTAGACCAGGTGAAATGTTAAGAGGGTTTCTTAAGGGTAGTAACTAATAAAATTAAGTGTCTTGGGAGTGGGAACCTTGGGGTGTCATCCCATAGTGGTTCCTAGTACCGTAGCGAGCCCCTCACAGGGTAACCCTCGGGAAGTCCAAGACTAACCCTAACTCATAGGAGTAAGACATTGTACAAGATTAACTAATAATATACTCATCTACACCCTGTGGTTTCGGAAGTTTAGTTGGATTGGTTGTCCGAGCGGTGGGCTCGGTGGCTGTTGCAGCAGACTGGTTAGTCTGGTGAGCTTATGGCTCGGAAGGTTATTGATGACGGGCAGGTTACCCCGGGGAGCTTTTGGCTCGGAAGGTTATTGATGGCGGGCGGGTTAGCCCGGGGAACTCATGGCTCAGGGATAGAAAGTAGAACATGTTGCATGTGCACTGAAGGTGGTGGGTCTTCGGTATTGGACGGTCGTTCACACCGACGTCAATACGTTGACTCGGCGAGTGTGGTTTTACACTTAGCCTTGATAGTCTGGCGGTCCAGTCAGCAAGAGTACGCAGACGCTCCGCGGGTATAGTGGAGGCGTACAATAGGTCTAGGTTGGGTAGTGTGAATACCAACCTAGAGGTGGGCGGGGCCCAACCCACCGCTTCCGTTTGCCACTACGGGAGTATCCTGGGAGTCTAGCTCGCTCCAAAAAGAGGGAACTAAAGGTCTATGCGCATAGAGTCGTGGTGGGTGAGTTGCACTTGTATGAACATAGCATAACAGCATACCCTGCATGTCATAGCATAAACATTGCATTCAACCTACCCCTAACGTATAAGTCGGTTATGGGACTTCTTATACGGTAGGCCCTGCTAAACGACCCCTTGGTCTATAGGTTTGTATGGGCATTCCTATAAATCAATGGTTACTTTTATATTACTTTACTTGCTGCTTACTGTTCTCTATATACTTGTTACCATGCTTCATATATATGTATACACCTGTGTAGCTCTAGTTCCGCCGTCACCTGCTCTTGTTTTTACCCCTTGCTGTCCTCCGCTTCATCCTCCCGCACGGTGCCTAGGAGCCATTGGGGGAGGGGTGGGGAATTGGCTGAGTCTTTATGACTGACGGTCGGTGGACCTTATCATTTTAGGAGTTCGAGGAGATGCAGCACCCTTCAAGGAACAGGTACAGCAGGATCCGACGTGGTGGATCCCACGGCCATGCTACCATTGTCACCAGCCAGGACATACTCGGGTCAGATGTCCCATGATGAGTGGAACCCCTCCGGCACAGCGATCAGGAGACCGACGGCGAAGACGTAGACGTGGATTGCGAGGCAGTGATCGTAGGCCGAAGAAGAAGAAGCATCCAGTGTTGCAGCACCATTGGAGCCCGGAGTCTGCAGGGATGGGTCAGTCAGGTCAAAGTGCTCCAGTTTCAGTGTCGGTGACGATTAGCTTTAGTTTTGCTTAGGAGTTAGCTTCCGCGAGTGATTTTTGTAGTGAGGATATGTTGTACAGGGCAAGAGCCCCTTTTATTATTTGTAACCCTTGTCTCTTTGTTCAGTTAATATATGTGGACATTTATAATTCATGTGATTCTGTGGACTTGTCTTACTCCTTATTGTACTTTTCTTCGTGATCGATTTGGCCGGCAGGATCGGCGTTTTGTGGTGGCGACCTTCCCGAGTGAAGGTGTCACCGCAAAACGGCGGTTCTGGGCCTAAGACCCGGTGGTTTTTGCAAAAAAAAAAAAATGGGGTCTTACAAGTGGTATCAGAGCAAACCTCGATCTAAAGAAAAGAAGTCCACAAACCCTGGGCCACCCCGCGCGAGTTTAGTTTGAGGACAAACTAAGCAGCGGAAGCAGTGGTGTGCCCATATGGGAATCACATTGAAAAAGGTCCACTTTTAACTGAATCTTCTTAGTCAAATCTCTTTACGAGCGTTAAGTTTTCTTTTGTAGCCTGCGGCGAACCCTGCCCCCAGCAGAGAATACCTCCGGCTACAAAGATCTTTTTAGATAATACCTTAGTTAATGAGTTAGACTCAACCCCACTAGGACACGTGACTTACTAGGACAATTTATACCATGACCTAGTCTGAAATAGACCGTAGGTGTAGCTTTTGGTGAAAGTACGAGGCTACCCCAAAGAGGCTAGAGAAAAAGAAATTGACACATAAAGCAGAATGGTATGGGACTCATAGGCTCAATCATCGTATTTGTGACAAGATTATATTAAGACAACCACTGTGACGAACACCGAGGGTCGGATAAGAATTGAAGTCCAGAAGGGACCCGTTTGGGATTGGGTGACATATTGACCCTGATAAGGTTGTCGTAGAAGGTACCTAGAAGAGTCTAAGTTGTGGAATACACCATTGAGCCCCAAGATAGAACCCCAAGTTTAAGGATTTGTGCCCTAAGAATTGTTTGCATACTTGGGATAAATATAACTTGGTGATATCGAATACACTTCGCCCAAAGATAGATAGAGGCCAATCTTTTGTTTATTGGGGGCTTGTCCTTTGTTTATTGGGGCTTACCTTTTGTTTATTGGGCAAGTCAGGGTCGGACTTAGCTTTCCCTTAGACTTAAGTTAGAAAAATTTTATGTCGTGAACACTATGATTTTGAAGTCGATCTTACTCGATGTTACTTGGAAGAAGGTGAGATGGTGTAACAATATGTTTGGAATGATGATCAGCAGGAATTACCAGGACAACAACTTGGCCTTAGTTGAATCATTGGAAATGTAAAGACGTCAGGATTAATCAATTAGGGATGTTGATGTATAGAAGTTAAGAGCGGAAAGTAGATCTTATAAGTAGTAAGTAAATTTGAAAGCTCCTGTGGTTGGGGGAATTCGGAAGTGATCAAATTATGTTTTGTTAAAAACCATGCCCCGTCATGGTTGAAAATTTTGTCTACAATAATAATGCTTAGACCTTGGGAGCTTTGATGATGAATAACCAGAGATCTTAGACGATGACTTGTTAGATTTGGAATATAATGTTTGATTTCACTATGGTAAGAATGATCTAAGTTTATCTCGCTTTAGACCATTTGAGAGTGATCAAGACTAGCATAAGTGGAAGTGACAGGACTTTGGAGAAAGGAACGTGATAATATTTCCTTGATAAAAATTGAATTATGAAAAACCCCAAGGTATCAAAATTTTGTCGTTATGAATAGAATTTCATGAAGAAAGCGATTGAGAGTCATCTTATCATCGTGATTGGTTAGCATATACTCATAAAAGTTCACAGGTGCACCCCCATTAATATTTAAGGATGGGATTGGGACGCTAAACGATTTGATTAGATCCGTCAATAGTAAGAACCAGAAAGTTGTAGATTGGAGACGATTGATTACTCGGACGTACCTGAAGGAGTAAGAATTTGAATGTGAGAAGAAAACTTTAGAGGCATAAGAGTCTGCCCAGGTTAAAAGTTCGAGGATAGATCGACCAAGGTAGCTAGGTCACCCCGATCAGGATAGATGATGCGACGGTGCGAGTCTTGCGGCGCAAGAAGATTACAGAGGTTAAGACATGTGGTTATTTAAGGTCAGGAGGAGCACAACTTGGAGCCACCAGAGATGGTGTGGCATAGATAGTCGGTGCTCTTCAAGCCAGGAATAACTTTGATTCTTAGGGGGATGTTACGTTAAGTCACTCTCGGTGAAAACCCCGCAAGCCTAACCTGAATTTCGAGGACGAAATTATTTTTTTTTGTTTATTGGGATTTGTAACATCCCCCAGACAGCTAGACCCCCCAGGTGAATCTGTCCTGACAAGGTCATGACAAGGCCTTGGTAGTGTAGAAATCCCTTTGACTTAGGCAAGATTAGGGTTGAAAGTGCCTTGGACTGCAAATAGCAATTTCCAGTGACCAAGCTTAGGGTTGGACTTTAGGGCCTCAACTTGACCATTTGGCCCCACCATGGTATCCCTAACCCTTTAGGGGTCCCCTTAGGGCACCAAGGACCCATTGGGGTCAACCAAAGAGGCCAAATTGACCAAAGTCAACCCTAGCCCTAAATTGGTCAAAGTAGCCTAATTAGAGTCAATTAACCCTCACCATGCCAAATTGACCACTCATCTAGGTCTAGAATATCATGAGAGACCTAGTGGACCCAAAAGCCCCATCATGGGACCCCCAATGGTGCAAATTGACCAAAATGCCCCTTTAGGTCAAAAATGGTAATTCTTCATTAAAAGCCCTAATTGACCATCACCATGTTAAATTGACCCTACCCTTAGGGTTATCATGTCATAGGGGACCCAGTGGACCAAAAAGCCCCTTGACTGGGTCAACCCTAGGGCTCAATTTGACAAAAGTCAACTTAGCCTGTTTTGGTCAAATCAGCTTGAATTGGGTCAACCAAGACTCATGTGACCAAATTGACCCCACCAATAGTTTCTAAACCTAATTTGGAATCCAAGGGACCCAAAAGCCCCATCCTAGGGTCACCCAAATTGTTCAATTTGACCAAAAGTCAAACTTGCCCAAATTAGGTCAAATCTCTTAAACCTAGCCCAATCCCTTTGGGCCAAGCCCAAATTGGCCCCTTGACCATCACCCTTGGCTGGTAATTAACCCAGGAGAGAGAGGAAAGTCGGCCATGATGAGTAGGAGAGAGAAAATTGAGTTTGGGGGAGAGAGAAAGATGAGGCCATCAATGGAGGAAGGTGAAACCCCCTCAATTCTCCCCATTAATGTCTGAATTCATCTCCTCTAGGGGAGAGGAGGAGTTTCCAGCAGTTTCTAGGAGGGATTGATGGCAGGGGGGGGATGCATTGTGGCCGGCCATAGGAATACCAAAAGCCCATTAATGGCTTTTGGAGTTACAGCTCTCCTCACATTAAATTGGCCCTCCCATCAGCTTCATAAAGGAGAGAGGAGTGAAACCCCTCTCCTTCCCGTTTATTTCGAGCCCTCTGTGCAGAATTGGAGTGAGAACCTCAAGCTTGTCGGCCACCCATGGTGAACCAAGGATCGGAGCAGCAAACCGACCCCAGGACAGGTCCATTCCTTCCTCCTCCCTCAGTGGTATAGATCTAGCTCGTCGGCGGCTGGATTCGTGGCCAATAGGCTGGGAATCGGGCAAGCCTAGCCTCCCGTAAATCGGGTTGGGCTTCCAGGTATAACACTAGATTCCGGCCACCTCCGGCCGATCAAGCACCGCTCCTCGCCGGCCACCACCTCAACGGAGGTGGTGGTGGCGTTGGTCGGCCGGGGCGGCGCTCAGGTGGCCGGGAAATCGAGGTTGAAAGTGGCCCAGGCGCGACAAATCCTGGCCGCAGGTTCATCGGGGACGAAGGCCAGGGGCTGTTAGATGCGCTTCAAGATTCGTGCAGGAATCATTTGAATGATTGAAATGATTATTATTAATATTATGTGTATTATGTCACACTTTGAGACAGATTTTGTGACCCGATTTTAAGGCCCTTAGGGGCCATAATTCGAAAAATGCCCAGAGATAACTTTTGTAGGCCTTGGTGTCTACTTTCTAATGGGAGTGAAATCAAGCTATTTGGTTAAGTATTGGACCCACAGCACTCATTCTAGTGAGGCTGGTCAAAACTCAAACCAGACCTTAAAACTAGGATAACTCTTAAATGGCAAATCTGATGAAGTTGATATTTTGGCTATGCATGCATATGTCCTATACCTAGATTAGGTTTGAGTATCAGATTTTTAGGAGTTAATTTTCCTAAAGTTTTTGTAAACATTTAATAATCCTTGCACAATTTAATTGGAGGGTCAAATGACCCCCAATCTCCACCAAACTTTGG
The DNA here is from genome assembly GCA_033032865.1 of Dactylorhiza incarnata. Lineage (NCBI taxonomy): Eukaryota > Viridiplantae > Streptophyta > Magnoliopsida > Asparagales > Orchidaceae > Dactylorhiza > Dactylorhiza incarnata. The sequence goes on along the minus strand of JAWHQI010000154.1, from coordinate 2,780,651 downwards.
TGGGGTGTTATTAGGGTCATGATAGACCCCTGGTTAAAATCTCAACTCATTTGGAGTTCTTTTGGTTGGGTAATCTTTAGCCCAAAGTTTTGTCCATTTAGGGGAAAATTGTGTTAAGGGGACACTTAGGGCTTTTCATGATCAAACCACCTCCAATTGGAGTGGGACTTGTCCACTGCCCTATTGTCACCCAAATCACCTCTAAGAGAGTTTTGGGGTCATGGGGAGTTGGTTTGCCCTAGGACTTGGAGTAAGAGCACCTTGGGGTGCAAATAGCCAAGTAGAGAATCTTTGGCCAATAAGGTCTTTTGAGACTTGATACTTCTTAGGAAGATCAGTGGGATGAAGTTGAGACCCCATGAAGGGTTTGGTGAGCATTGGAGTTGTTTTGCTCAAGGTCATAGGGTTGACCCCTATGGAGTGGAATTTGGGGTTGTGAAGGACATAGGGGAGTTTGTCCTTGGAGAGGGGTGTGTTGGACTCCTCTGACTTTTATAAGTGATATGATACCCTCACAAGAGGTTTGGGAGGATTTGGATAAGTTTAGACCCTAACCCTAGGTTAAACCCTAATGGGGTGCAATTAGAGGTCAATGAAGGGAGTGGGGTCAAACATTATTGGTTTGACCTAAGATTTTGTATGGTAGGTCCTAGTGACCAGAGGAGCCTCCCTTGTGAATTTGAAGAGGTTTGGAGTTGTTAAACCTAGGTAATAAACCCTTGGGTAGATTTGTAAATAATTAGGGTTTGGGGTTTTAGGGAGAAATAGTACTTATCACTTTACCATCTTCTGTCATAAACATGGCCTTAATGATATTAATCTCTGGAAGTATTGGTTAGGACATGAGTTAACCTTTGGGAGGTCCAAATTGTAATATTTCACATTGTGTGCCCATATGGGAATCACATTGAAAAAGGTCCACTTTTAACTGAATCTTCTTAGTCAAATCTCTTTACGAGCGTTAAGTTTTCTTTTGTAGCCTGCGGCGAACCCTGCCCCCAGCAGAGAATACCTCCGGCTACAAAGATCTTTTTAGATAATACCTTAGTTAATGAGTTAGACTCAACCCCACTAGGACACGTGACTTACTAGGACAATTTATACCATGACCTAGTCTGAAATAGACCGTAGGTGTAGCTTTTGGTGAAAGTACGAGGCTACCCCAAAGAGGCTAGAGAAAAAGAAATTGACACATAAAGCAGAATGGTATGGGACTCATAGGCTCAATCATCGTATTTGTGACAAGATTATATTAAGACAACCACTGTGACGAACACCGAGGGTCGGATAAGAATTGAAGTCCAGAAGGGACCCGTTTGGGATTGGGTGACATATTGACCCTGATAAGGTTGTCGTAGAAGGTACCTAGAAGAGTCTAAGTTGTGGAATACACCATTGAGCCCCAAGATAGAACCCCAAGTTTAAGGATTTGTGCCCTAAGAATTGTTTGCATACTTGGGATAAATATAACTTGGTGATATCGAATACACTTCGCCCAAAGATAGATAGAGGCCAATCTTTTGTTTATTGGGGGCTTGTCCTTTGTTTATTGGGGCTTACCTTTTGTTTATTGGGCAAGTCAGGGTCGGACTTAGCTTTCCCTTAGACTTAAGTTAGAAAAATTTTATGTCGTGAACACTATGATTTTGAAGTCGATCTTACTCGATGTTACTTGGAAGAAGGTGAGATGGTGTAACAATATGTTTGGAATGATGATCAGCAGGAATTACCAGGACAACAACTTGGCCTTAGTTGAATCATTGGAAATGTAAAGACGTCAGGATTAATCAATTAGGGATGTTGATGTATAGAAGTTAAGAGCGGAAAGTAGATCTTATAAGTAGTAAGTAAATTTGAAAGCTCCTGTGGTTGGGGGAATTCGGAAGTGATCAAATTATGTTTTGTTAAAAACCATGCCCCGTCATGGTTGAAAATTTTGTCTACAATAATAATGCTTAGACCTTGGGAGCTTTGATGATGAATAACCAGAGATCTTAGACGATGACTTGTTAGATTTGGAATATAATGTTTGATTTCACTATGGTAAGAATGATCTAAGTTTATCTCGCTTTAGACCATTTGAGAGTGATCAAGACTAGCATAAGTGGAAGTGACAGGACTTTGGAGAAAGGAACGTGATAATATTTCCTTGATAAAAATTGAATTATGAAAAACCCCAAGGTATCAAAATTTTGTCGTTATGAATAGAATTTCATGAAGAAAGCGATTGAGAGTCATCTTATCATCGTGATTGGTTAGCATATACTCATAAAAGTTCACAGGTGCACCCCCATTAATATTTAAGGATGGGATTGGGACGCTAAACGATTTGATTAGATCCGTCAATAGTAAGAACCAGAAAGTTGTAGATTGGAGACGATTGATTACTCGGACGTACCTGAAGGAGTAAGAATTTGAATGTGAGAAGAAAACTTTAGAGGCATAAGAGTCTGCCCAGGTTAAAAGTTCGAGGATAGATCGACCAAGGTAGCTAGGTCACCCCGATCAGGATAGATGATGCGACGGTGCGAGTCTTGCGGCGCAAGAAGATTACAGAGGTTAAGACATGTGGTTATTTAAGCTCAGGAGGAGCACAACTTGGAGCCACCAGAGATGGTGTGGCATAGATAGTCGGTGCTCTTCAAGCCAGGAATAACTTTGATTCTTAGGGGGATGTTACGTTAAGTCACTCTCGGTGAAAACCCCGCAAGCCTAACCTGAATTTCGAGGACGAAATTATTTTTTTTTGTTTATTGGGATTTGTAACATCCCCCAGACAGCTAGACCCCCCAGGTGAATCTGTCCTGACAAGGTCATGACAAGGCCTTGGTAGTGTAGAAATCCCTTTGACTTAGGCAAGATTAGGGTTGAAAGTGCCTTGGACTGCAAATAGCAATTTCCAGTGACCAAGCTTAGGGTTGGACTTTAGGGCCTCAACTTGACCATTTGGCCCCACCATGGTATCCCTAACCCTTTAGGGGTCCCCTTAGGGCACCAAGGACCCATTGGGGTCAACCAAAGAGGCCAAATTGACCAAAGTCAACCCTAGCCCTAAATTGGTCAAAGTAGCCTAATTAGAGTCAATTAACCCTCACCATGCCAAATTGACCACTCATCTAGGTCTAGAATATCATGAGAGACCTAGTGGACCCAAAAGCCCCATCATGGGACCCCCAATGGTGCAAATTGACCAAAATGCCCCTTTAGGTCAAAAATGGTAATTCTTCATTAAAAGCCCTAATTGACCATCACCATGTTAAATTGACCCTACCCTTAGGGTTATCATGTCATAGGGGACCCAGTGGACCAAAAAGCCCCTTGACTGGGTCAACCCTAGGGCTCAATTTGACAAAAGTCAACTTAGCCTGTTTTGGTCAAATCAGCTTGAATTGGGTCAACCAAGACTCATGTGACCAAATTGACCCCACCAATAGTTTCTAAACCTAATTTGGAATCCAAGGGACCCAAAAGCCCCATCCTAGGGTCACCCAAATTGTTCAATTTGACCAAAAGTCAAACTTGCCCAAATTAGGTCAAATCTCTTAAACCTAGCCCAATCCCTTTGGGCCAAGCCCAAATTGGCCCCTTGACCATCACCCTTGGCTGGTAATTAACCCAGGAGAGAGAGGAAAGTCGGCCATGATGAGTAGGAGAGAGAAAATTGAGTTTGGGGGAGAGAGAAAGATGAGGCCATCAATGGAGGAAGGTGAAACCCCCTCAATTCTCCCCATTAATGTCTGAATTCATCTCCTCTAGGGGAGAGGAGGAGTTTCCAGCAGTTTCTAGGAGGGATTGATGGCAGGGGGGGGGATGCATTGTGGCCGGCCATAGGAATACCAAAAGCCCATTAATGGCTTTTGGAGTTACAGCTCTCCTCACATTAAATTGGCCCTCCCATCAGCTTCATAAAGGAGAGAGGAGTGAAACCCCTCTCCTTCCCGTTTATTTCGAGCCCTCTGTGCAGAATTGGAGTGAGAACCTCAAGCTTGTCGGCCACCCATGGTGAACCAAGGATCGGAGCAGCAAACCGACCCCAGGACAGGTCCATTCCTTCCTCCTCCCTCAGTGGTATAGATCTAGCTCGTCGGCGGCTGGATTCGTGGCCAATAGGCTGGGAATCGGGCAAGCCTAGCCTCCCGTAAATCGGGTTGGGCTTCCAGGTATAACACTAGATTCCGGCCACCTCCGGCCGATCAAGCACCGCTCCTCGCCGGCCACCACCTCAACGGAGGTGGTGGTGGCGTTGGTCGGCCGGGGCGGCGCTCAGGTGGCCGGGAAATCGAGGTTGAAAGTGGCCCAGGCGCGACAAATCCTGGCCGCAGGTTCATCGGGGACGAAGGCCAGGGGCTGTTAGATGCGCTTCAAGATTCGTGCAGGAATCATTTGAATGATTGAAATGATTATTATTAATATTATGTGTATTATGTCACACTTTGAGACAGATTTTGTGACCCGATTTTAAGGCCCTTAGGGGCCATAATTCGAAAAATGCCCAGAGATAACTTTTGTAGGCCTTGGTGTCTACTTTCTAATGGGAGTGAAATCAAGCTATTTGGTTAAGTATTGGACCCACAGCACTCATTCTAGTGAGGCTGGTCAAAACTCAAACCAGACCTTAAAACTAGGATAACTCTTAAATGGCAAATCTGATGAAGTTGATATTTTGGCTATGCATGCATATGTCCTATACCTAGATTAGGTTTGAGTATCAGATTTTTAGGAGTTAATTTTCCTAAAGTTTTTGTAAACATTTAATAATCCTTGCACAATTTAATTGGAGGGTCAAATGACCCCCAATCTCCACCAAACTTTGGTGGGGTGTTATTAGGGTCATGATAGACCCCTGGTTAAAATCTCAACTCATTTGGAGTTCTTTTGGTTGGGTAATCTTTAGCCCAAAGTTTTGTCCATTTAGGGGAAAATTGTGTTAAGGGGACACTTAGGGCTTTTCATGATCAAACCACCTCCAATTGGAGTGGGACTTGTCCACTGCCCTATTGTCACCCAAATCACCTCTAAGAGAGTTTTGGGGTCATGGGGAGTTGGTTTGCCCTAGGACTTGGAGTAAGAGCACCTTGGGGTGCAAATAGCCAAGTAGAGAATCTTTGGCCAATAAGGTCTTTTGAGACTTGATACTTCTTAGGAAGATCAGTGGGATGAAGTTGAGACCCCATGAAGGGTTTGGTGAGCATTGGAGTTGTTTTGCTCAAGGTCATATGGTTGACCCCTATGGAGTGGAATTTGGGGTTGTGAAGGACATAGGGGAGTTTGTCCTTGGAGAGGGGTGTGTTGGACTCCTCTGACTTTTATAAGTGATATGATACCCTCACAAGAGGTTTGGGAGGATTTGGATAAGTTTAGACCCTAACCCTAGGTTAAACCCTAATGGGGTGCAATTAGAGGTCAATGAAGGGAGTGGGGTCAAACATTATTGGTTTGACCTAAGATTTTGTATGGTAGGTCCTAGTGACCAGAGGAGCCTCCCTTGTGAATTTGAAGAGGTTTGGAGTTGTTAAACCTAGGTAATAAACCCTTGGGTAGATTTGTAAATAATTAGGGTTTGGGGTTTTAGGGAGAAATAGTACTTATCACTTTACCATCTTCTGTCATAAACATGGCCTTAATGATATTAATCTCTGGAAGTATTGGTTAGGACATGAGTTAACCTTTGGGAGGTCCAAATTGTAATATTTCACATTGTAGACAATTTTTGGGAGGATCAATTTTAGGGTGTTAAGTTACTGTAATTGCATGAAACTTTGCAGGATGTCTTTTCATACCAATATGTACCCACTGTAATTTTCTCATAATTTATGGATCAATATTTTTGGTATCTCTAGTTCATTTTGGAATTATTTACAAATATATCCATTGAGGAAATTACAAATGTAACCTCTGTTTTATGTGGTCAAACTTGGTAGACCTGAATATTTTAGTATGATTCACCACTGTATGAATTTGCATAAGGTTGGGAGTCCATATGAGTGTACCTCCTTTGGAATTTATTGGAAATAAATGAGTTTTGGAATTTTTAAAAATAGTAAATCTTGCTGGTCTTTCCTACAAGTTTATACCTACTGATATCTAGGTACTCATGATTTATGTAAAAATTGGAGTAGGCACTGGGAGCCAGAAAAGTGCACTTGTAGTTCAAACTTGAGAAAATTGCCCTTTGAGAAATTGTTTAAAAATATTAATATTATGGGGAAAATTAGGAAACCCTGGATTTGATCTGATTTAAGTAGCATGGACTCCCAATAAATCCAGTAGGTCATGGAGTTGAGTATTTAGAGTACCTCCCTTCATGAGGATCAAAACGTTAAGGGTGGTCTGCGTTTAGTAAATTGACAGTTTTGGAGTTACAGGCCAATTTGCAATACATTGTTTGGAGATGTGGGAATTGAATGGTGATTGTATGGTATGAAAGGACCCTTGTAGAGATTTAAGGTTGATGAGTTCTGGGATGGTGGGGTGCCTCCCATGGGGTAGGTCATCTTGGGATTTGGCGAAAGATCGTCTTTTCCCCTAAGTGTCTTAAAGCACTTAGGTTTAGACCAGGTGAAATGTTAAGAGGGTTTCTTAAGGGTAGTAACTAATAAAATTAAGTGTCTTGGGAGTGGGAACCTTGGGGTGTCATCCCATAGTGGTTCCTAGTACCGTAGCGAGCCCCTCACAGGGTAACCCTCGGGAAGTCCAAGACTAACCCTAACTCATAGGAGTAAGACATTGTACAAGATTAACTAATAATATACTCATCTACACCCTGTGGTTTCGGAAGTTTAGTTGGATTGGTTGTCCGAGCGGTGGGCTCGGTGGCTGTTGCAGCAGACTGGTTAGTCTGGTGAGCTTATGGCTCGGAAGGTTATTGATGACGGGCAGGTTACCCCGGGGAGCTTTTGGCTCGGAAGGTTATTGATGGCGGGCGGGTTAGCCCGGGGAACTCATGGCTCAGGGATAGAAAGTAGAACATGTTGCATGTGCACTGAAGGTGGTGGGTCTTCGGTATTGGACGGTCGTTCACACCGACGTCAATACGTTGACTCGGCGAGTGTGGTTTTACACTTAGCCTTGATAGTCTGGCGGTCCAGTCAGCAAGAGTACGCAGACGCTCCGCGGGTATAGTGGAGGCGTACAATAGGTCTAGGTTGGGTAGTGTGAATACCAACCTAGAGGTGGGCGGGGCCCAACCCACCGCTTCCGTTTGCCACTACGGGAGTATCCTGGGAGTCTAGCTCGCTCCAAAAAGAGGGAACTAAAGGTCTATGCGCATAGAGTCGTGGTGGGTGAGTTGCACTTGTATGAACATAGCATAACAGCATACCCTGCATGTCATAGCATAAACATTGCATTCAACCTACCCCTAACGTATAAGTCGGTTATGGGACTTCTTATACGGTAGGCCCTGCTAAACGACCCCTTGGTCTATAGGTTTGTATGGGCATTCCTATAAATCAATGGTTACTTTTATATTACTTTACTTGCTGCTTACTGTTCTCTATATACTTGTTACCATGCTTCATATATATGTATACACCTGTGTAGCTCTAGTTCCGCCGTCACCTGCTCTTGTTTTTACCCCTTGCTGTCCTCCGCTTCATCCTCCCGCACGGTGCCTAGGAGCCATTGGGGGAGGGGTGGGGAATTGGCTGAGTCTTTATGACTGACGGTCGGTGGACCTTATCATTTTAGGAGTTCGAGGAGATGCAGCACCCTTCAAGGAACAGGTACAGCAGGATCCGACGTGGTGGATCCCACGGCCATGCTACCATTGTCACCAGCCAGGACATACTCGGGTCAGATGTCCCATGATGAGTGGAACCCCTCCGGCACAGCGATCAGGAGACCGACGGCGAAGACGTAGACGTGGATTGCGAGGCAGTGATCGTAGGCCGAAGAAGAAGAAGCATCCAGTGTTGCAGCACCATTGGAGCCCGGAGTCTGCAGGGATGGGTCAGTCAGGTCAAAGTGCTCCAGTTTCAGTGTCGGTGACGATTAGCTTTAGTTTTGCTTAGGAGTTAGCTTCCGCGAGTGATTTTTGTAGTGAGGATATGTTGTACAGGGCAAGAGCCCCTTTTATTATTTGTAACCCTTGTCTCTTTGTTCAGTTAATATATGTGGACATTTATAATTCATGTGATTCTGTGGACTTGTCTTACTCCTTATTGTACTTTTCTTCGTGATCGATTTGGCCGGCAGGATCGGCGTTTTGTGGTGGCGACCTTCCCGAGTGAAGGTGTCACCGCAAAACGGCGGTTCTGGGCCTAAGACCCGGTGGTTTTTGCAAAAAAAAAAAATGGGGTCTTACATAAACCGCCTACTATATTGAACCGGCTCATTTGTTTTAAACGAAAGTCATGTTCGACGAAAATCCAGTTAAACTAAATCCTGTTCGATGAAAATCCAGTTCGACGAAAATCCTGTTCGACGAAAATCCACTTAAACTAAATCCTGTTCGATGAAAATCCAGTTCGACGAAAATACTGTTCGACGAAAATCCAGTTAAACTAAATCTGGTTCGGCGAAAATCCTGTTCGACGAAAATCCTGTTCGACGAAAATCATGTTCGACGAAAATCCAGTTAAACTAAATCATGTTCGATGAAAATCCGGTTCGACGAAATCCGGTTCGACGAAAATTTGTACGCGAAATCCGGCTAGACGAAATCTGGTTTGACTAAATCTGGTTCGACGAAAATCTATACGCGCGATCCCCTCCAAATGCCGCTTCAGTCTTATCGCCTTCTTCTCTCGAGCCGCACACCCCTCCCCCATCAGTCTCAGCGGCGTAACCCTAGCAGCTCTCCCAAATCCGTGCGCCGTCGTTCGCCACTCGTCCTTAAAGAGGAAGTTCGCCGCCGTGCGCGTTGATGTCCTGCTGATCGATTGGGAGGCCATGGCACCGAAGAAGCAAAGGCAGAAGGCCGTCGCGAAAATGACCCCCCACTTCGTCAACGATGAAGCCATGGAGCGGTTCGAAATCCTGAAGACAAAGCCGGTGATCTTCGAGCGGGGTTTCCAAATCGACAAGCGTGCTTGGAGCATGGGCTATGTCGAGCAAATCGACAAGCAAGGATGATCCTCCTTTTGTCATCCCAGACCCGAAGCCGTCCTGCAGTGGGTACACGAATTCTATGCAAATGCACGGTTTCATTCCGAAAGCAAAACGAAGGTACAAGGTAAAACCGTGGATTTTTCGTGGATTTTTCGTGGATTTTTCTGAGCATGCTATAGATAATTTCTTTGATATTCCACAAGTTGAAGGGAATGATTTTGAGAAATTTAAAGCAATCATCCCTCCCCATGATGTCGTCGCCGCTCTTTGTCCCGCCGATGATGTTCGGTGGGCAAACGAGGGGAAATTCGTGCTCGATTCGGCAAGCTTCACTCGGCCTGCAAAAGTTTGGTTGTTGTTTGTGAGCAGCAACCTTGTGTCTACCAAGCACTCAAATCATGTGTCGTTCGAGCGAGCTTACATTATATATTGTATTCTGCGCTGTACTCCAGTCCGAGTGGGGTGCTTAATTTCTGATCAGCTTAAGAAAAAGGTCAAGACGGATGGGGGACGGCAATTGTGGTTCCCCACTCTCATTACCGAGCTTTGTCGTCATGCGGGGGTTCCGTTTACAGACACTGACACTCGCACTCCAGTGGGCCACCACATCTACCAGAAGGTTATTTCATCTTATATTAAGGTGCACCCCAAGGACCCCACTGAGCCTAAGGCGGCAGCTCCGCCACCCACTAAGGCTTCCTCCAGCAAGACCCCCAAGGCCGTCATGAATGCCGTCTACTCGGATGCACAATTCGCCACCATCATGGAGTATTTAAAGTATATGGCCTCTGCTCAGCGATATCACCACCGTCACATGGATGCTTACATGGATATAGTGCGGTCGGAGCAAGCGCGGCTTCTCGAGCATGCACACCTTAAGATGGAAAAGATGGTATTTCCCTTCGACATGCCATTTGACCATAAGGGGTACCTTACCTTCGATGGTAAGCGAATGCCTCTGTTTGCTGATGCGGAGAACAGCTTCGACGAGGAAGGTGAGACCGAGGAAGAAGGAGACGACGACGAGGAAGATGACAATGGAGAAGAATGAGTGGATGGAAGTTTCTTTTATGTTTTGTTTGTTCGGAAGAACAATGTTATTTTCTTTTTAGTATGTTATATTATTATCATAGACAATGTTGAAAACTGCTATGATCTGATACCTATAGGCATCTTTTGGTATTCCTGCAATGTGTTACAACACTTGTGTTACTATATGTATGTCTTATATTTTAATTTAGTATTGTTATGAGAATTGCTTTATATGTTAATGTTTGTTTATTTTCTAAACAGCTCACACCCTTGTTAACCCATAGTAATAAAACGAACAATATTATTGCCTTGCTTTTGACTATTCTGTAGGAGAAGTACTTGCCAGAAGGATCAAACAATCACAGCAAGACGGGGAACTGAAAGCTTTGGATCTTATTTTCCAGGGACGTATCTCTATTTTTAGAAGCATGTTTAGATTTGAGCATATTTTATATCTTTGCTAGGGTCTAGCAAAACGTCTAAGTATGGGGGTGGTTATGCCTTATATGTTCCTATGTCATATGTGATGAACTCATATTCCCCTAATGCATGAGTGGTAATAGTTCTCAAAGCCAAATTGAGGAACTCTATTCGGGTTCACCGTATGAATGAAACTAGTCATATATTCAAGTATTTTCAAGATAATTTGATATAAGATGCTAGGCAATTTTAGATTATCAGATTTTGTTATATATCATAAGTTAGTAAAATTTGTTATGAGCTCCCTTAAAAAATTATTTTTGGCACTCTATTCCCTTAAAAGAGTTTGCTTATCTTATGTTTATTCTTTAGACGTCTGAACCCATAGCGAAAGAGTAGACTATAACTGATTCAATGAGGTTGGCCAAGACGTAGAAAGTTGGTATCATTCATATCTTATTGAGCTTTCCAGTATAGGTGTTTGAAAAAAAAAGTATTATATATCATAGTTATATGTGGCATAGGTATGTCCCCACATACTTGGAATAATCCCGACTATGAGAAGAAAACAATTGTATTATATATCATAGTGATACGTGACCTAGGTATGTCCCCACATACTTGGAATGATCCCGACTATGAGAAGAAAAAAAAAATTATATATCATAGTGATACGTGGCCTAGGTATGTCCCCTCATACTTGGAATGATCCCGACTATGAGAAAAAAAAGTATGAATGAATGAAGAATTTTTTTTAAACCCTATAATTGGAAAGTTTCGTTGATTGTACAACCAAAGTTTTTTTCTTGTGGCGGGCACCTCAAAGTCTCGGCTTATGTTTGCTTCTTTCTATTGACAAGGAAGTTTAAAGAAATAAGTAGGGGATAATGAATAATTTTATAAGGGATAGCGCGCGTCATTCTACTTTTTAAAGGAACTTTATCTTAAATTGAACTAATGGATTATTGAGAATCTGAACCTCTAGTGATTGACAAGTACACTTATTGTTAACTTGACTTGCTTGAATATGTGTTGTTTGATTTATGGACTAGAATAGAATGAATCAGGACTCGGTATCTCTTTCCACTATCGAAGCAGAGTATAAAGCGTCATCATTGGCGGCTCAGGAGTGTATATGGCTTCATAGACTAGTGGAAAATGTGTTTTTGAAAATTGAAAAGGCTACAGTGCTTCGCAGCGACAACGAGAGTGCTTTGAAGCTCGTGTCGAATCCGGTGTTTCATGCTCAGACAAAACACAAAGAAATTGAGCATCATTTCATTCGGGAGAAAGTGTTAGACGGTGCTATCGTGGTGGACTTTGTTCGTAGTCATGATAATGTGGCGGATATTTTCACTAAGCCTTTACCAAAGGGATCATTCGAACGTCTTCGTGGTTTGCTCGGAATGGTATCGGGAGCTCATCTTGAGGGGGAGTATTAAAAAAAATCAAGATGAGGTTGTGCAGGAAAAAATGTTGTGACTTTTTTCTATATGTCATGACTTAATCTTTGATGTTTTTCTAAAGGAAAAAAAGGGAAAAAAAGCTGGCAGTTTTTATTTGGTGTGCGTGCAGTTTCTTTTTAAAGCAGCGGGCAGTTTTTTTGAAAAGGTGTTTTTTTTCTCCTCCATTAAAAGAAATAACTGTTGTCCAAATCATGTGCTTGCGTGGCTTTTCTCCACTGTTTTGCGGAAGTGGCTAGAGATTTTTTCCTCCTTTTTCCTGGTTCGTGAAAGAGTGCAGGAACATTTTCTGTCCAGTTTTTTCTTTTGCTGTTTTGGTGATATATAGAAGGGCTGCCAACATTAAAGTGTCCAGAAAAAATTGTCTTCTCCACTATTTGGCGGTGAAAGTGCAACCATCATTTTGTTTGTTCTCCGTGAAGAACGAAGCATGTCTCGCTATGGTGAATCACGACGCTTGATTATTTCTCTCTCAGTTTTTGTTGTTCCGGTTGTAAGCAAACTTTAAACCTTGTTTTTTAAATTTGATTTGCGTGGAGTTATCCCGGTTGGGTTTATCATTGTTGGATTTCATTACGATTGAGAACAGATTTTGTGCAAGTGGTGAAGTGTCCTAGGCACGTAAATTTCTACATTCACAACCGCCGCCACACTAAAACTGTTCACCCAAACATTTATTTGAACAACATGATACATTAACACACTCAAGAAAGATTAAACTTGGAAGCTCGAACACCGGCACCATTGACTTCAACTTCCACGCAGGAATCAACTGAACATATAAACAATTTAAAGTTGAGTCAATACGGGAATCATGGATTGGCGCGGCCGGCATAAGGCTTTGAGAGGATGTTCTCTGGGCATGGTGATGCCGGAGCCTTCCTTCATGTCTACATCTTCTGAATCAACTCTTCTCCACTCAAAACACTGAACAAGAGTTCCCAACACCAACCCCACCTCCCTCATGGCAAGCGCTTCACCCGGACACCTCCTCCTCCCCATTCCGAATGGGAAAATCTTTCCCCTTTCGAGTTGAGAATCCTCCATGAATCTTTCGGGGAGAAATTTCGTCGGCTCATGCCATATCGCAGGGTCCCTCTGAATCACATAAGCGTTCACTAATACCATCGTCCCGCTGGGTATGGTGTAGCCCCCCACCTTGCACTCTTTCATGGATTCATGAGGCACCAGAAGAGGGGCGATGGGATACATTCGGAGTGTTTCGCTGATGACACTGTTGAGGTATGAGAGTTTGGCGAGATCTGATTCCTCGAGGAGGCGGTCGCCACCCACATTGTCGTCAATCTCGTGCTTAAGTTTCTCTAGTTTTTCAGGGTTGTTGAGAAGGAGTGAGATTGCCCATTCAATGGTGTTTGATGCAGTGTCTGTGCCTGTTGTTAATAAACTCTGCAAAAGGGATGAATTAATGTTTTCTGATGATGCAACCATTACATTAATCTATAATACTAAATATATATAATGAAATTACCAAAATAAAGGACTTGATGAAGAGGTCGGTATACTGCTTCGGCTGATCTTTCTGCAGCGAGAGTAATGAATCTAAAACGTTTGAGTGCCCCGCTTCTTCTTCTTTTTTATCTGCTCTTCTCTTCTTCCTCTGCTCATCGATCAGAGTCTGCAAGAGGCGGTCTTTGTAATTGTGGATTCGAGCAAGCTTTGTCTGGACTCCTATCCGGGCGAACCACCCGAGCGGCCAAGGAAGGAAGTCGCCGACGTTGGAAGCGCCGGCGAGGGTAAAGCCCTCCTCCAGCATCTCCTCGAACCGTCGGGACTCCCCGTCGTCCCACTCTTCTCCGCAGTACCGCTTTCCGACCATCATCAGCATAATCACGTTCATGGCCAGGCCGAAAAGCCGCGACCTGAGCTGCACCGTTTTGAAATCATGGTCAGAGGACGACGTGTCGTGGAAGAGACGGCGGGCAAGGGCACGTGCTTCGGCCTCCCGGACGTCGGTGAAGAAGGAAAGACGGTGGCCGGAGAGGACTTCGACGGAGGCAATGCGGCGCATCTCGCGCCACCCTGGACCGTAGGCGGCGGTGCCCATGGTGGTGTAGTTGTAAGATGCGGTGCGGAAGGAGGTAAATTTAGGGCGGGTCGCGAGGGCGAGGTCGTTGGTGGTGAAGCACTCGTCGGCGAGGGGGGCGGCGGAGATGACGAGGACGGGGCGGGTGCCGAAGCGGAGGAGGAGGAGAGGGCCGTGGAGGGAGGCGACGGCGGAGAGGGATTGGTGGAGGGGTTTCTGGAGGAGGTGCAGATGGCCGAAGAAGGGAAGGGAAGGTGGGCTTGGCGGGAGCTTCTTCCTCTTCTCCTTCTCGTTGTAGGAGATGAAGAGTTTGATCAGGTGGGCAATGAAGAAGAGGAGAACTAAGCCGGTGAAAATGCTGACTGCGTCCATTGTCGCCGCCGCTGAACGGAAAAGTTGGGTAGGAATCTGTAGTTTGTTGGAGCGAAATGTGAATTTTATTCCTTAGCATGGATGCATATTTATGTAACATGTATGAAGCAGCCATTTAGAAAATTAATTTTTATTTATTCCTTCAATTAAAAATTTATTTTTAAAATATTAAATAATATAATTTGACATGTGCAGACTGCAGAGGAGACAAGCATGGGAGATAATAATAATAACATTCGAAAGACTACTCAATCAGTTGTAAACCACGGTTCGTAAATTCCAGTTTCATTTTTTGACGACTCTGTTTTTATCGACTTTTTATTATTATAAAATATATTCAAATAAGAACTTAAAATTATTGTAAAAATGTCATAATTTATATTCTATTAATTATTTTGTAAAAAAAATATATAAATTTAAGCATCAAAATGTAAATTTAGGAGAGAAAATGCGGTTATTGCATCATCCTCATGCATTTCTTGGTTCAAATCTATTTTTGGTTGATCCAACGGGTTCATTAATCTCATACTTTTACATATATTTTTAATCAAAAAATTCTACACCATTAGATCAAATGAGAATACATCTACACCATGAAATGGACCTTTATTTGAGATCCCAAATAGGCTTGAAATTTAAAAACCGAACCGCAAAAAACCGCCACACTGCACCGCATCGCACCGTTTTCGAACTGCACCGAACGGTGTGGTTGTGGTGCGGTTTTGATTAATGAAAAACCGCATAGTTTGCGGTGCGGTTCGGTTTTGGCCTTGTCGAAACCACATAAACCGCACCGCACCGTATGATTATAAATATTTTATTTTATATCATATAAGTTATAATTTTTTACAAATTAATGTATATATCTGACAGTTCTTTCATCTTTGCTGTTACGCATAGACATTTTTAGCTAGGTTTTTACATTTTTTTATAAATATTTTACAATCTTATGAAGTTATATTTCGGTTTTTACATTTTTTTATATCTTATAAGTTCTTCATCTCTCATTTCTCCCGACTCCCACTCCCGTTCTTTAATGTTCCGCAAAAGCTAGGTCAAAGACTAACGGAAGCCGAAAGGAGTGTCTTCTCTGACGCATCCGCTCGCGACTCCTATGTTCACGCGAGCGAGGGCGGCTCGGTTCTATCTGAATTCACAAAACAGTATAGATGTTAATTGTTATGATTATATTTATCTCACTTCTATCTCAAATTGCATTGTTATGATTATTTTTATCAGCTGTGTGGATGTAGTCTAAAGTTCTCAGAACTTATTTTAATTTTAACAATTATAACAAAACATAAGAAAAAAACCTGAAACCGCACAAAAACCGACTCTAAACCGCACCATTGTCACACCGCACCGCACGGTTTGGACGCGGTGCAGTTTTGTAAAGTTCAAAACCAACCCTCTTCGATGCGGTTGCGGTTTGAGCTCAAACCGCACCAAACAGCACCAGTTTCAGGCCTAATCCCAAGCAGAGAGAATCATAATCCTCAGATAACGTCTGAGGTAAAAGAAGACTATTTGCTAAATTTGTTGTTAGTTATCCTTTTTTCTTTCTACTTTTTCTACTTAAATTTATTGTTAGTTATCAAAAACTTGTTAGAGAAGATGCGAGAAGCTCGATTAAGATGTTTCAGACATGTGCAAGGAGACCATGAGCAAATTAGTGAGATTAAGACTAAAGATAGGGCGCAATGACGTTAAATGATCCGTATAGCCGACCCCACTGTGGTGGGATATAAAGATTTGAGTGTTATTGTTGTTTTTCATTTTAATTATCATTTTCTTGTAAGAATTTGGTGGAGCTTCAGACTTCGTATGGCGAAGTTTCGACGTCGGTTTTATACGGTGATCGTGGTTGGATCGTCATGTGTTGATGCAAATTGCTTTGTGAACGATTGAGTGCGCCTTGTGCTTGATGATCATTTAGGCTCCGTTTGACACGGTGTTTTTGCTCCGGTGAGATTGGAGAAAAACTCCACCGTCATAGAATGCATGTTTGGCATGACGTATAATAGTTATGACTACCACCAAAAAAAGATTACTAGTTGAACATAAAACTAGATGAAGTTTCTTAGGTGAGGTCAGGCGTTCACGAACAAGAGTTCATGACCATCATCCACCGCATTCATGACCTCCACGGCTGTGCCAGGCAGCCTTAATATTCTTAGTCTATGCTTAAATAGAACCGAAATCATATACATAGCAAAAATAATAATTAATTATTTTTCTTAATCAATTTTTAATAAATTAATAATACAAAATATCCTCGCGAACACCACATCGCCGCCCCAACATCACAACATCGTCTAAAATTGTTATAAACTTAACAAAAGTTAGCTGACTACATTTCTTAAACTTAGACATGTATTCTACCTTTTTTATTCATCCCTTCCTTCCTAATTTAAGAGTTGTTTTACATGACATTTGAACCATGACAATATTAGGATCTTTGACACTAAATATCTTCTCTAATTACGAGATTTTTACACATTGCATCGTAGATATTTAATTTTGATATTTTGCACGTTAAAACACTTTAATATTGACATTTTGTACCATAAATATTCAGTTAGGAGAGCACAAAATGTCAATATCAAAGTATTTGAGGGTACAAAATATCAAAATTAAATATTTATGATGTAATATGCAAAAACTTCTTAATTAGAGGATGCTCGGTGTAAAAAATCCACCACTGACAAATTAAGACTTTCTTTCACAGCATTTCCAGCCCAAATTACGTACAATAGTTTAAATACCGCAGCGCATTAAACTTAAATTTGTATAGCCATATATTTCATGTTGTGTTCTCCGCTCTTTTAAATATAGCCAAAGTTAAAAAGAGTTGACAAATGAAATGATATTTAATTTTGGCTTTGTTTTCGTGAATGCGGTGGTCATGAATTGTCGTTCGTGAACGCCCGACCTCACCTAAAAAATTTCATGCATTTTATGCTCAAAACTAGTTTATTTTTTTGGTTGCGGTTATAACCTTTGTCATGTCAAACTTAGATTCTATGATAATTGTGTTTTTGTCGGAACTCATCGGAGCAAATAAGTCATGTCAAACGAAGTCTTTTATCTCATTAAAAAAGTTGATAAAGAGCGCCAAAGTTAAAAAAAATTGACATATAAAATGATATTTAATTTTATCTCATAATAAAAAAAATTACAAGCAAAAAAATAATTTTGAGAGCTAAAGTTAAAAGGAGTTGCAATATGAAGTTATATATATAATTTTATTTTGAGAAGAAGCTTTCTAACACAGCTAGCAGGAGGCTTCGTAGATGGAACATCGAGACAAGCACATCAAGAATGAACAAAAACGCATGCATCTTTATAGTTTGACAAATAGTTACAACAATTACAAGAGACAAAAGAATCTGGTACATATGGTACCCAAGCTGTGCAGGAATCTGATATCGCTGGGTAGATTGGACTCCAGAGGATTCAGTTTTGCGGCGAGAGGTGGAGTTCTGATGGTGACGCGAGGGCGCACCGTGCTCATGCGAGCTATGCAGCGCGGTAGTTTGTACCGCCTGATGGGGACCATGATGCAAGGTGGTGTGCCCATGATTTCTGCGGTTGACAGCGTGGATGGTCGAGGTAGTGCAGGGGATCGCCCTTCTGGTAGTCTGACTATGCGAGTCAGATTCAACGATCCGGTTGCGTCGACATTCAGGGGTTGAGCCAAAGCAGAGATGTGTTGACTAGAGCAGGTCGGCTGACGCCTCAGGACTTTGGGGTGATGCTTCGTGCAGAGAGTGTTTCGTGCAGATGGTGTCTTTGAATCCCGAACCAAGATGGTGGATTGATATATTTTTTGGTTTGAATCTCATCCATTAATTATATATATATAGAGAGAAAGATTATATATATAGAGAATGATATATAAGATTTTAGGTTTTAGGTTTTATAAAACCTCACACATGTGAAAATCAAGATAGCCGCCCAGAAGGAGTCCCTGTACATTCGGGAATATTCAGCCGCCTTCCTCTCTCCCCTTTCTCTCTCTCGCTCGTGCACTCGGAGAGGCTGCCGACCTGGGTGTAACGGCCCGGCCTCATTGTCCGAACCGTTAAGGTGACCCGATCTCATTGTTCGAGCCACCCGGGCTGCAGCCAAGGTGCCACTCCAACCCCTCTCTGAGTCTGTTTCTCAGCTACAATGGATTGTTGATAGCGGGTCTCGATCCCCCGCCACCCTTAATATGGCACCTTCAAACATACCTCATCACCAACTGAGCTGCACAGTTGGTGATAAGGGCTGTTGAAGGTGCCTTATTAAGGATGACGGGGAATCGAAAATCGCTGTTAATTTAATTTTATGCTCAAGACTAGTTTATTTTCTTGGTAGCAGTCATAACCTTTGTCATGTCAAACTTAGATTCTATGATAATTGTGTTTTTGTTGGAACTCATCCGAGCAAATAAGTCGTGCCAAACGAAGTCTTTTATCTCGTAAAAAAAGTTGATAAAGGGCGCCAAAGTTTAAAAAAAATTGACATATAAAAGGATATTTAATTTTATCTCATAATAAAAAAATTTACAAGCAAAAAAATAATTTTGAGAGCTAAAGTTAAAAGGAGTTGCAATATGAAGTTATATATATAATTTTATTTTGAGAAGCTTTCAAACACAGCTAGCGGCAGGCTTCGTAGATGGAACATCGAGACAAGCGCATCAAGAATGAACAAAAACACATCTTTATTGTTTGGCAAATAGTTACAACAATTACAAGAGACAAAAGAATCTGGTACATCTGGTACCCAAGCTGCGCAGGAATCTGATATCGCTGGGTAGATTGAACTCCAGATGATGCAGTTTTGCAGCGAGAGGTGGAGTTCTGACGGTGACGCGAGGGCGCACCGTGCTCATGCGAGCTATGCAGCACGGTAGTCTGTACTACCTGATGGGGACCCCGTTGCGCGGTGGTGTGCCCATAATTTCTGCGGTCGACAGCGTGGATGGTCGAGGTAGTGCAGGGGATCGCCCTTCTGGTAGTCTGACTAGGCGAGTCAGATTCAACGATCCAGTTGCGTCGACATTCAGGGGTTGAGCCAGAGCAGAGATGTGTTGACTGGAGCGGGTCGGCTGACGCCTCAGGACTTTGGGGTACTGGTGCTTCGTGCAGAGAGTGTTTCGTGCAGGTGGTGGCTTCGAATCCCGAACCATGGTGGTGGATTGATATATTTTTTGGTTCGAATCTCATCCACTAACACCCACAGTCCAACTAATGCCTATATATATAATTAAAAGGCTAATGCCTATTTATGATTTGTTGGACTGTGCCTCTGGACTTTGGGTTGGTGATGAGGGTTGTTGAAGATGTCTTATCAAGGGTGACGGGGGTTCGAGACCCGCCATCAAAAACCCGATGTAGCAGAGAAACATACTCAAAGAGGGGTTTGGGTGGCACCGGGGCTGCAGCCCGGGTGGCTCGAACAATGAGATCGGATCACCTTAACGGTTCAGAACAGTGATTTCCGGACCGTTACACTAGGGTGTTGTCGCCGGTCTTGGAGGAGATAGCCGTCGGTCGTTGAGAGAGGGTGTTGCCGCCGGTCTTGGTGGCCGAAGATCGTCGTCGACGCTGCGGTGGTCATTCTTTGGAGTGGAGAGGCGTGACGTTTGGAGACGTGCGTGAGTGCAGTTAGCCTTGACGACGCTTGGTCTCCGTTGGTGGCGTTTGATCTCCGGAGGTGGTGCGGTTGAACGTCGGACTTCTGCGTTGAAGGTTCCGGTGAACCTTGTGCGTCCGCTAGGCGGATTGCAGTCCAGATATTCTACTTTTCCGTGGATCGTGCGCGTCTGGCGCATCTGCGGTGTTTCACCGGGCGGTCTTTTCTTCTCCTGTTATTTTCTTGCATTTGCATTTATATATTGTTTAATTTAATATATATTTGTGATTGTGCGCCAGCGGGTTTTGTCTGGCTCATATTTGGCTTGCTTGTGTTCTTATTTGTCTGCGGATTTTATAATTGTTCCTGCGTTTGTACCGGATTTTACAACAACCCTCACAGTCAAATTAAGGTCGACAACAATAGAGTTTTTAAGTGAAAATTTTGAAAATATAAGAAATAACAGGGTCTGACCAAGTTCATAAAATCCACTAGCAATAACGTCAGAGTACAAAGCTAGCTATTTTAGCGAAGGTGAAAAAAATCATCAATCCTATTGCAATGCACCAAAGAGTCTTCCGATTGCGTGTCAGGGACACAATTTGGAGAGTTGCAGGCAGGGGTGAGTCTCAAAGGGCGGCGCACTGTGATGCGTTCTGGAGAGAGCAGCACGAGGCACATCCTGGAGAGCGGTAGTAGCCACGTTTTAGTAGAGTGAAGCACGTTCTGGAGAGTGGAGCACGTTCTGGAGAGCGGTGCATATTTTGGAAAGTTGTGCGCTTTCTAGAGAGTGAAGCGCGTTCTAGAAAACGAAGCATGTTCTGGAGAGCGGAGCGCATTCTGTAGAGCGGAGCATGTTCCAGAGTGCAGGGCACCTTCTAAGAGCGGAGCGTGTTCCGGAGAGCAAAGTTGTTTATGTAGAGCGGAGCATGTTCTGTATAGCAGTGTGCGCACAAGAGAGCGGAGGGTATTCTGGTGAGTAAACGCATTTTGGAGAGATGTGTGTGAGTGCGCTCGGGAGAGAGACACGCGAGGGTTCTTGTGGACACTCGCAGGAGGTTTTTCGATGTCGCATAAAACTCGTGAATTGTAATGTTCCTCCAATTACCAGCTCCCTAGCTTGAATGAGGGAATAGCCCAACATTTACAGATTTTTGGAGTGTGCACTTTAGCCATGAACATAAAAATCGGGCCTGACGGGCCGGCCCGCTACAGGAAAAAGCCCGATCGGGCCCGGTCCAGGCCGGCCCGATCGGGCTTTATGTTCACGGCTAGTGCACTTAAGGAATTTTACTTTTTAAATTATTTGTGGAACAAATAGAAATGTCGGGTTTACGTATATCCGATCACAAACTTCTGGGTAGCCAACGCCTACACGCATTAGAAAAAACGAAACAAAAATACTCTAAACTTATGAAAATTTCCGAGAAGCTTTGTGTCATTGCCACAAGTCTTTTCGCGGTGACTGTTTTTCGATCGAAGGTCCGGAGCTCCGACAATCATTAGTGGAAGGGGCATTTATGTGAAATGGCCTCCCCGCCAAAACTCAATCAAAATCTTGGATTGAATATAATCAGTTTTATTTGCATTGTAGGCTCCGTTTGGAACGGTGGTGGCGGTCATAAAGCAATGGTTATGAACTATGGTTCGTGAACGTCCAACCTCACTTAAGGAAGTTCATCCACTTTTTATGTTCAAAACTAGTTTTCTTTTCTTGGTGGCGGTCATAGCACATGCTTTCTATGATGGTGGTGTTTTTATTCAAACTCGCCGGAGCAAAAAAGCGCGCAAAACAATATCTAATTTTATCTCGTAATAAAAAATTACAAGTCTTCTAATCCAAACAAAAAATTTACAAACAAAAAACAATTTTCAAAGTTCCTTAAAAAAAGAGTTAGACACACAGAAGGTTTCTTTCTAATACAGCCAGCAGCAGGCTTCCAACATAAATGGTGCAAATGAAATTATAATAGATTAAGGCTCCGTTAGCCGGTCATTTTCGCTCCGGTGAGTATGGACAAAAACGTCACCGTCATAAAATATATGTTTGACACGACAGATTATGACCGTAATCGAGAAAAGAAAATTAGTTTTGAACATAAAAGTGAATGAAATTTCTTAGGTGAAACGCTCAGGATCGCTACCGTCGTGCCAAACAAAGATTAAGGCTCTGTTTGGGAGAACTTATTTTCACCGGTCAAGCGGTCACGATCGCATAAACCCTAAATTAAGATCCGGTTCATGCGGTCATGACCAAATGCATCTTTTGTGTATTAATTTTCTCAGATTTTAATAATTATTATAAGCACTTCAAGACCGTTACATTCAATAAATTTTAATCTCAGCTGGCTATGCATTGAGTATATTATTCATTTTCAAAAGAGCATTGTTATAGGTAAACCGGCCACCAAATCGTTATTAATTGCAATTTGATCTTTCTTCAAAGAATTATTTACAAACTTTTTTGCTATTTGTACAACCCGTATTCACTGAGTGGACCCCTCAAGCCCACCGGCGAGATCTGGGTCAGCCAGACCATTCGCCCAGGCTGAAGCAGGTGGAAAGACCCTCAGGTAAGTAGGTGGCGAGTCATAAGGCGAGAAGAGGAAATCGGCGAGTGGTACCCTTGTGGACCACTCGCCCATAGGCGTAAGCATTCGCCCAGTCACGCGAGAGCTCGGCGAGTGGTGCCCTCATGGACCACTCGTCCCCAAGGGCTTTAAGGAGGAAATGACCATGTTGCCCCTTATGGGCTGCAAATAGCCCTTCAGAACAACGGAGTTGGGCTATTAGCAGACCAATCTGGGGTGCGGTTAGTAAAATTAAAAGGCGGATTCATGCTATTTGCAGACCAGCCTGGAAAAATCTATAAATAGACTCTTAAGGGCACCTTGGAGAAGGACGGATTTTCTGGAGAGTCCTCTCCTCTAAGCTAGTTTTGGTTGGCTGCTAGTGCCCTCCAAGGTGCCCGGCTGAGCTTTGGTTTGGGAGGGGAAGCTCTCTAAGATCTTCCGGGTGTGTGGCGGGACCTCCTCGCTGCAGCCTTGGATCTATTCCAATTTTCTCATCCACCAGTCAGAGAGTTTAGTGAGGGAGAAGTAAGCGTCGGCTACACCCCCCCCCCCCCCCCCAGTGGGTCCGAACTCAGGAGACCGGTTGCCGGTTTCAACATTTTTGGTGCGGTGAGCGTGGACCGTAGCCGGTGAAGGAAAATCTCAAGCTAGGTTGGATGACAGGAGATGGGGAAAATGGTTCTGACTCGGGCCACTCGCAGCCACCGGCGACAGGAGAGTGGCTGGAGATGTTCAAAAAGTTCAAGCGAGAAGTCCTGCAGACAGTTCTCGCAGGGAGAAGCGAGTGCGAGACGTCGGCAGTCCCCGTGGTTCCTCCCCAGCAGATCGGCGAGAATGCTCCGGGGCAGCGACCTGGGAAGGAAGTGCCAGCGGAAGGAAGCGCGCGAGATCTCCCCGGGCGGCAGCTGTTCAGCAGCCCGGCGAGTGCGGAGGTCTGCGAGCTGGTTCCGCGCGAGAGGACCACTCGCCGAGCAGGGGAAGGAAGCCCTTTTTGCGAGATGATCCTCTCGGCCCCAGTGCCAGAGGGGTTCCAGGGACCGGAGATGTCCTATTATACAGGCAAGGACGACCCAGCCGTGCACCTGCAATGGTTTGAGGACATGGTTTCAATTCTGCCCATGACGGATGCCTTTCAGTGCCGACTCTTCGCGACGACTTTGAAGGAGAAAGCTAGGGACTGGTTCCACCAGCTCCCCGCAGGTTCCATCTACGCCCGCAGGTTCCATCTACGCGTTCGACGATCTGCGCCGGAGCTTCCGGCTGCGCTTCTCGACGTCAAAGAAGAGAAAGAAGGATGCGGAGGCTCTCTTCAAGATCAAGCAAAGGGAGGGGGAATCACTGGCACACTATGTGGACAGATTCCAAGAGGAGATACAACTCGTGCAGGAGGTGCCGGGGTTCGCCCTCAAGATGGCATTCATCGTGGGGTTGCGAGATGGGTTCTTCAAGATGGACCTGAAGAGAAGGGCTCCTCTCTCCTTTGAGGAGTTGATGGAGCGGGCAGCGGAGGAGATAGAAGGGGAGGCGGCCAACCCAGAATTCTACAAGAGGTTGGCAAAGATGAGCGAGCCTGAGGTGAGGCAGCAAGAAGGAAGAAGGCGAGAAGAACCCAGGGGTCAGGGGTTCGAAAGACCGCCTCGGAATTGGAGGTATCAAGAGCCCAACAACAGGTTGGGCTGGAGGCACCAGGAAGGACCAGCGAGAGGTCAGGAAGGGGGGTTCCAAGGAAGAGAGGCGGGGGGAATGAATCCGGGGTGGAGGCAAGGCCCCAGACCCCCTCACCCCCCAAGGGAGCAAGCTATGGCAGTAGGCCGGGGAAGAGGAGGTAGAGGATCCAGAGGAGGGAGAGGAAGAGCAGGAAGGGGGGACAGGGTGGTGTTGCCCTATTGTGACTTTCATCAGGAAGAAGGTCACGCGACCGCCACCTGCCCAGAATTCTTGGAGATAAGAGGGAGAGGTCAGCCACGGCGGCAGCAGGCCAGGATCGAGGAAGTGCTCCCAGAGGTGGAAGAGGACCGATGCGAGGACAGGGCGGATACAGGAGCCAGGGGGAATCGGGGTGATTCATGGTGGGGTTGGGATAGAGGCCTCTCGCAAGAGGAGCTTCCAGGCGATGTTCCGGATAGACGTCGCATCAACTTCCCAGACCCCACCCCCCCCACAGAGAAGCTCACCTTCTCCTTGGAAGATATGCCCGATTATGAGGACCCATTCTGCGACGCCCTGGTGATCCAGACGGCGATAGAAAACTTCACGGTCTCTCGGATCCTGGTGGACAATGGGAGCTCGGTGAATGTTATTTTCAAGAAGGCTTTCGATGCGATGGAGGTGGAGAAGAAGAGGGTGCAGGCCTCTGATGGGCCGCTGTTTGGTTTCTCAGGAGAAAGGAAGGAGGTTGAGGGAGGTGTCGGCCTCCAGGTGACGTTAGGAGGGGTCCCAAGGAACTGCCGGTTCGTCATCGTTGACGCTCCGAGCAGCTACAACGCCATATTTGGACGACCCCTCATCAGTGCCTTCCGATGTGTGCCCTCATCATACCACCAGTGCTTGAAGTTCCATAGTGGAGGAGTCCAGGTCCGAATCCGGGGAGATGCAAAGGTGGTCAGGCAGTGCTACGTGACTGCCGTCAACACCATCTCTTGGATGGCGGAGGCTGAGAAGATGGATGAAGAGATGAGGAGGCCGGAGGGGCCAGGAGAAGGAGTGAAGAAGAGGGGAGAAGAGGAAGAGGGCAGTGCCCGAGGAAAGGAGATGGAGGTAGCTCAGGAGGAGCAGGTCGAACCAATGGAGGAGGAAGGTGCGGCAGAGGAGGAGGCCCGGGTAGAAGGGCGAGAAGCGAGGGGCAGATGGGAAGAGCCGGCCCGGCTAGAGGCGGCAGAGGAAGTAGTGGAGATGGAGGTTATCACCCAGGGAGGAAGGGTGGAGAAGGTGCGTGTCAGCGGGGGCCTCGGCCCGGAGGACAGGATAAGGATGCTGAAGTGCATCCAGAAGAACGTGGACATCTTCGCATGGAGCGCAGCAGACATGCCAGGCATCGAGGCGGACGTGGCTTGCCATCGTCTCAACCTTGAGCCAGGAGCCCGCCCCATCCGACAGAAAAGGAGGGCCTTCGCCGACAAACTCGAAGAACCGATCCGCGAGGAGGTGGCCAAGCTCCTTGAAGCAGGTTTTGTATCGGAGATCCAGTATCCCGGCTGGGTCTCCAATGTCGTCATGGTAAAAAAGGGCGATGGTCGCTGGCGTATGTGTATTGACTTTTCTTTGTTAAATAAAGCCTGCCCTAAGGATTGTTATCCCCTGCCTCGGATCGACGCGCTGGTTGACTCAGCCGTCGGTTTTTCTGTGATGAGTTTTTTGGATGCTTTTTCAGGTTATCACCAGATCAGGATGCACCCCCCGGATGTCAAAGATGTCTCGTTCATCACCCGGGAGGGGTGCTACTGCTATAAGATGATGCCCTTTGGGCTGAAAAATGCAGGAGCAACCTACCAGAAAATGATGGACCAGGTTTTTAAGGAGCAAAGAGGAAGGAACTTGGAGGTTTACGTAGATGACCTCATGGTGAAGAGCAAGAGCGTGAGCATTCATCTCCAAGACCTCGAGGAAACATTCGCCACCCTACGCAAGTACAAGATGCGCATGAACCCCCTGAAGTGTGTGTTCGGGGCCAGCAAGGGGAAGTTCCTGGGACACCTCCTCACCCCTTCGGGGGTAGAACCTAACCCGGACAAGGTCAAAGCCATCATGGAGTTGGGATCGCCTCGGAATGCCAAGGAGGTCCAGCGCTTGACGGGAAAGCTCGCGGGGTTGAGCAGGTTTCTCTCCCGGGCCGGGGAGAAATGCTCCCCCTTGTTCAAAAAATTTTATTAGGCAACCGGAAATTCGAGTGGACAGGAGAATGCGAGGAGGCCTTCCAGGCCTTGAAGAGCCAGCTCACCCAGGCTCCGCTGCTCCAGGGTCCCAAGGAGGGGGAGGACCTAGCCTTGTACCTCGGAGTCGGGACTGAGGCCGTAAGCTCCGTCCTGGTCCGGGAAGAAGGCAAGAAACAGCTGCCCATCTACTACGTAAGTAGGGTCTTGAGGGAGGCGGAACTCAGGTACCCAATTTTAGAGAAGCTGGCCTTCGCTCTGGTCGTCACGGCAAGAAAGCTCAGGCCATACTTCCAGGCCCATTCAATTCAAGTGGTGACTGATCACCCCCTTCGCCAGATCTTCGAAGGAGTAGAGCACTCGGGGAGGCTCGCGAAGTGGTCAATAGAGTTAAGTGAGTTCAATATCACCTTCGTCCCTTGACTATCCATGAAGGCACAGGTAGTGGCAGATTTCATGGCAGATTATGTGGTCGGGATGGAGGAGGGTCAAGCCCCTCGTCATGTTCCATGGAAGCTGCTGGTTGACGGGGCCTCGGGTAAAAACTCTCTCGGAGGAGGGGTGGTGCTGGAGAGCCCCCACGGGATGAAGATCGAGCAGACGCTCGTTATACATTTCCCAATCACCAACAACCAGGCGGAGTATGAGGCGGTGATCGTCGGCCTGCGTCTGGCTCAGGAATTGGGAGTCCATGACGTGGAGGTCCTCACCGACTCGATGACAATAGCCTCTCAGATCAAGGGAGAGTTCGAGACAAGGGAACCTACACTCATAAGATACTTAGCCAAAGTGAGAAGCCTCATTGGAGCGTTCAAGACTTTCTCCATCAGGCACATCCCTCGGGAGGAGAGCACCCCAGCGGATCGCCTGGCCAAGGCCGGTCCTCGAGCCGGAGGAACCCTGACAGACCTGTTCCGTCCTTCGATCGAGGAGGGGGAACTCATGGAAATAGAGCAGCGACCCTCTTGGAAGGATCCCTTCGTTACCTTCCTTGCAACAGGGAAATTCCCGGAGGATGTTCCAGACCAAAGGCGCTTCCGGTACAAGTCCGCCTACTACGTGCTCCATGAGGGGGATTTGTATCGGAAGACCCTCTCGGGCCTCCTGGCCCGATGCATCTCGGAAGATGAAGTCCTGAGGATCTTGGAAGAAGTTCACTCCGGCGAGTGTGGCAGCCACTCGGGGAGCAGGATGTTGGAGGCAAGAATAATGAGGCAGGGGTACTTTTGGCCGACCTTGAGTAGAGATGCGGCGGCCTTCGCTAAGAAATGCCAGAAGTGTCAGATGTTCGCCCCACTTCAGCTCCTGCATGCTCAGAGGCTAAGGAGTATCACGGCGCCTTGGCCATTCGCCATATGGGGGATGGATCTGGTAGGACCCTTCCCCCAGGCCAGTGGGCAGAGAAGATTCCTCTTGGTCATGATCGACTACTTCTCGAAGTGGTTGGAAGTTAAAGCGCTGGCTAAGGTCACCTCCCAAGTGATCCGCAACTTCATATGAGGGGATATCATCTGTCGACATGGGCTTCCGCAGGCCATAGTCACAGATAATGGCCCACAATTCGCAAGCAAGGAGTTCATCAATTTCTGTGGCCAGTTGGGGATAGACCTCAGGTTTGCATCCATCCACCATCCCAGGAGCAACGGGCAGGTGGAGGCGGCAAACAAGATTATCGTGAACTTGCTCAAGAAGAAGGTGGAAAATCTTAAGGGCAATTGGGTGGAGCAGCTCCCCTCGGTCCTGTGGGCTTTAAGGACTACCCCCAACACCGCCACGGGAGAGACCCCTTTCAAGCTCTCCCACGGCTGCGAGGCCGTCATCCCCATAGAGTTCGAAGTCATGACGCCACGAGTAAAGGCCGCCACGAATGGAGAGGAAGATTGGAGAGCTGGGAACGAAGAGGAGTTGCGGCTCTCCCTCGACCTCATCGAAGAAGCCCGGGATCTAGCAGCCATTCGCCAAGAAGAGGTCAAGCGGCGGATGGCCAAGTACTTCGACAAGCACATCAGGGTCAAGCAATTCGAAAAGGGGAACCCGAAGGAGCGGTGTCCCGCGGCGGAAGGTCAGGGTTGAGGGCTATAAAAGAAAAAACAGTGGTCAGTAACGCACAGCGTGCAGGACAAGAATTCGTAACTTACCAGATTGCGGTGTGGTCTCGCCCGGAGGGGGTGGAGGAGCAAGATCCAGATTTGGAGGAGGCCTCGCATCCGCGAGAGGCGGCACCACGACACTATTCGGGACGGCCCCATGACCGTCCTCAGATGCCGAAATCCCCTGCGAAGGGCCAGAGCGATTGCAGGATAAGGGGGGGGGGGGGGGGGGGGGGGGGGGGGGGGGGGGGGGGGGCGGAAGCTAAACGAAAGGACGGGAGGAATTCTCATACCTGCGTCCGGGGTCTGGAGCAGTATTCGCCGGAGACTTCGAGGCGCTCTCGCCTCCCTGGCGATTCAGCCGAATCGCCTTGGCTCGACGCGAGACGTAGGGGGCACTCGGGTCCCGCTTAGACGTAAGCCAGGGAGCAAACCTGGCAGTCTTGGGGGCGGTTGTACTCTGGGCCGCAGCCAGGCGCTCGATCATTTCCTGCGAGAGGGGTCTCGCGGAAGGTTTGTGGGAAGACATTGAAATCAGCGAAAGGCCAAGGGGGAGAAGGATCTCCAAGCCGAGGAATGGAAGCGTTCCAGGAAAATCTGACACTGAGAAGTATATATAGGGTGACGGTGGGACCCACCGAATCTTATGGGTCCAGTCAGCAAACACTCACCGAATACCAGGTTGGACTGTTCTTTCCGAGCGTAGGAACCACTCGCAAAGAGCGGGGATTGTGTACAACCCATATTCGCTGAGTGGGCCCTCAAGCCCACCGGCGAGATCTGGGTCAGCCAGACCATTCGCCCAGGCTAAAGCAGGTGGAAAGACCGCCAGGTAAGTAGGTGGCGAGCCATAAGGCGAGAAGAGGAAATCGGCGAGTGGTACCCTTGTGGACCACTCGCCCATAGGCGTAAGCATTCGCCCAGTATGCTGCAAAGTTATTTATACTGCTGTTATAGAACTTTATATAGAGATCGAAAACATGATTATCCATAGAAAAATATGTGTTAGTGGTGTATATAGGGTTGTTTACCGAGACCTCCCATGTAAGTATGATAAATTTTTTGTAAACTGGGAAACTTAGGTGGGAGGTAAATGTAATTTTGAAAGATAGAGGGGTTGCAACCCATAATTATGCAAACTCCCACCGGAGGTCCTATTAATTACCCCCCCCCCCCCCCCCCCCCCCCCCCACACACACACACACGCTCGCGCGCACGCGACATGTGACACGGAAAATAGAATATATTCAATTCCCCCTCAAGTTGAGAGTATATGTCAATCATTTCTAACTTAAGTGTATTATCAGTAAAGTTGTCAGAATTTAACCTTTTGGTGAAGATGACAGCGAGTTTATCTTGAGAGTTGACAAAGGGTATAAAGATATTCTCATTGTCAAAGTGATCTTAAATGAAATGTCTATCCACTTCAACATGTTTGATTCGATTATATTGAACTTGATTGTGAGCAACATTTAATGGGTGTTTTGATATCGCAATAGAGAGTAATAGGTTTGTCCTCAAAGAGTCCCAAGACGTAAAGAGCTTATTTCAACCATAACTCCTCACACACATCTTGTGTCATAGTCATTTATTCCGCCTCAGCACTAGATCGTTCTACAATATTTGTTTTTTGCTCCTCCAAGATACAAGATTTGCGATCATCTTGGCTACGTACCCAATCAACATTAGTAAAAATCTCAATTTTTAAGGGTTGGTTTGCAGAAAATAGAATTTCACATCCTGGAGACTTCTTGGGGTATCTCAAGACCCGGTAAGCAACCTTCTGATGATGGATCCTAAGAGCATGCATGAATCTACTCATGCTGTCAGCAACATACGTGAAATCAGGACATGTATGAGATAAACATATTAGTCTACCAATTAATCTCTCGTAGCACGATGAGTCAACTTTATCTTCTTTTGTGTCCTCATCAATTTTGTGATTTGCCTCAACGGGGCTATCCACGAGAGCACATCCAAGTATTCCAGTTTGCTCTGGGAGGTCAAGGACGTACTTTCTCTGGGATATGAAGATCCCCCTGTTAGACCTTGTCACTTCAATCCCCAGGAAATATTTCAGCTTTCCATATCTTTAACTTCAAATTCTCTGCATAATTGCCCTTTCAGGTGCGTGATTTCCTTCAAATAATTTTATGTAATGATGATGTCATCGACATATACAATGAACACCATCCCTGAAAGTATCTAGTTGCGGCCTAAATCACCTAGAGGGGGGTGAATAGGTGGATTCTATGTCTTTATGCGGAATTAAAAATTTAACACAGAAAAAACAAACAATCAAACACAGCACAGACACAAGGATTTTATAGAGGTTCCCCGATGTGGGTAGTCCTCTTTCCCGCCTCGCCTATCTAGCACTTCGAGGCTAGACTCGGCTACTTCACCAATCTCAGATTATAACTAATCTTACACCTCGGAGTCAAAACTCCTACAACTCGGAGTATACCACTCCTACAACTCTGAGTATAACAACTCCTACACCTCGGAGTATAACAACTCCTACACCTCGGAGTAAACAACTCCTACACCTCGGAGTAAACAACTCCTACACCTCGGAGTAAACAACTCCTACACCTCGGAGTAAACAACTCCTACAAATAATCTCGGAGTGAAAACTCCTACAAAAGAAAAGATATAGAAACAAAATACTTCTTCTTAACCTCTAAAGAGATTAACTTCAGATCTTGAATACTGAGTCTTCTTCTCAACCTTGAAAGAAAGCTTGGCACTTGAAAGAAGTGGAAGAGAGAAGACTTGGCTAACCAGATCTGAATAGGCCCTTTGACTTACTTGAAAGAATCTTCAATAATGAGAGCAGCAATAAGATCAAAGGCCTTCTTCTGAGAAATCTCTAACAACAATAGAGAAAGGATCTTTGAGCAGCAAAGTTAGGTCTCAGAATTCTTGTTCAGCAAAAGAGAAAGGAGATCGACTTTTAGCTTTTTCTTTTCTGAACTGTCGGCTGAAGAGAGATTTTTTAGATCGATTTTTTTTAAGAATGATGCCCTTGCCCTAAAATAAGGATTTATTTATAGGGAGGACTTCAACGGCTCGTGCGACAATGAAGGGAGAGGCGACACGTGTACTGTTCATGGTGGATAACCCTAATTTTCGAAAACGAAACGAAAATTTGAAATCCGTCTGTCCATCATTCGTCGAGACTTCACGAGAACATCCGACGAATTGACTTGGCCACAGGGAAACACTGAACAACCCGTGAAAAACACTTTCTGTTACCATTCGTCGGGATTCGTCGGGAGTTCACGAGAACATCCGACGAATTGACTTAGCTGCAGAATTTTCTTCACAACCCAGCCAAAATGACCTCTGTCAGCATTCGTCGGGATTCGTCGGGATTCGTCGGGATTCGTCGGAATGACCCGAGTCATCTCGACGAATGGACTTAGCTGCAGATTTTTCTTCTAAACCAAGACAAAGGTCTTCTGTCTGGATTCGTTGGGATTCGTCGGAATGACCCGAGTCATCTCGACGAATTGACTCAGCAGATTTTTTTTTTCTTTTCTTCTGAAAACCTGCTCCACTCCTCAACCTTGAAAGCCTTCAGTTATGAGTATATGAAGTGCGCCCCAAGAGAGAGATTACACATGGACCAACACTTTGTTCTATACAATGAGGGATTACATTGTCTAGAACTGTGTTTGGTGATCCATTGCAACCTGACTTTGGTGTGCACTTAGCATTAAGACCTGTCATAACACATCTAAACAGAAATCATCAAATACATACTCAATTCATTTTAGTTCACTAGGGGACATCTTCAAATCTAGGTGATTGTGGACACAATACTCAACAATCTCCCCCTATTTGAAGATGTCATAACCCTAGGCACTAACTTGAATTGCACAGAAAGTATACTAAATAAGAATGCACAACCCAGGCAGTAATATATAAGGAAAAACAGAATAGGACTGAATGTTTTAACTTAACACAAAAGAAATGTGTATATATATAAGCAAAGAAAACATCATGATTCCAGATAAGCACAGCTTATTCATGACCTCTGCCTTTCTTCTTTGCAAACATTCTGTCCACTACCTCAGCTTTCTTCTTCAGTTCTGAATCCATTCTCTCAAAGAATGCCTTTGGCTTAGGCCAATATTTATCAGGAGCAGACTCTTTAGATCCACCATTCTTGAAGTGAATTCTTCTTTCAGTTGTCCTCTTCTCAAACTTGCTCCATTCTACTGAACTATAATGGTCACTGACTTTTTCATTCTGATTGCTGACTCTATCAAAAACAGAGAGAACAATACTTTTGGAGATGGGCTCCAACTTTCTTGGAAGTTTCTAAGAGGAGGCCTATCATAAAATTCTCTGATCTTCTTATGTGGATTAGACCTCTTAGCAGATGGCTTATCAGCAAATAGCTTCCTTTTTAATGACTTCTCAGAGGGTTCAGCAAAATAGGAGTTGTTAGGATCTTGAACAGGGAATGGATCATCCCAAAATTCTTGATAAGATGAAGCAGGGATGACTTCATCAGCAAAAACAGAATCCTCAACAGGATTTGGAGAGAAACTAGGAGCCCTGGGTCCTGGAGCACTTGATGAGGGAAAATCTGACCCTTTATCCACAACAACAAACCCAAGCATTCCAGCCACTTCCTTGAACAGCCAGCTTTGGGCTTCATAAGTATACCAATTCACATCCTTAACATTTTGTAAGATGTTTTCCTTGAGATCTTGCATTTGAGTAGCTACACTTTCATTCAAATCATTCATTTTGCTTGCACTTTCTTCTAACCTGGATACCACACTCTCCTCCCCCTTTATGACATCTTCATGCAGGAGGGTATATAACTTCTTCAGCTGAGTTTCAACTTGATCATCCAAGTAAGAGATCCCTTGATCATGAGCAGAATTAAGAACTTTATGAGCAGAGGTGAGATGAAGAACATCTTCACTGACCTGATGCAAGTTGGTAAGAGCATGCCCAACTGCTTTATTTGTATGATTCAAAGCTTTCCCTGCAGTTAGCATCCAGGCTTCTTGATCACTCTTGAATCTTCCCATTTCATGCTTGATCTCAGCCATTTCCTGCTTTAGAGAACTATCAACAGAGTCAATCTTCTTATAGACTTGCTTGATAGACTGATCAAAGTGATCAGTCTGAACCTTTAGCAGCCCTGCTATGGACTTCAGCAAAGAAGAGTGAGAGCTATCACCAGTCTCAACCTCTTCAGGAGAAATTCTATCAGTTACAAAACTTGAGGACTGTGCTTGCTTGTCAAGCACAGTTGCCCTTGGAGAAGTGCTCCTAGCCACAAGAACTTCTGGAGGAGGCAAAAGCAGCACAGAAGGAAAGACTTCAGGAAGAACAGATCCAGCCATGAAGACATCTTCCTGGTCTTTCTCCCCCTCAAGTAGAGACATCTCCTTAGCCAACTCCAGCCTGGCACCAAAGCTGCCCCTCTCCACAGATTCAGATTGCTCATTAGGAGAGTCTGGCAAGATTTCATGATCTTCAGAATGAGAATCAACCATGGCAGGTGATCTCCTTGAATCTTCCAGCTGAGGAGCCTCATCAAAATCAGCAGCATCCTCTGGGCCCTCCAAGTCAAGATCAGCATCAGGGACAACAATATCAACAGGATCAAGAGGTACTTGATCAGCATCACTTGGAGGAACATCTTCTGCAGCACCACTTCCTGCATCAATGTCTCTTGGGGTTGGAAACTCCCCCTCAACATGTGCATCTCTGCCCTGTGCAGGAGCTGGACTAAGTCCACTCCCCCTGGAGGATTGCCCTGCTTCAATAGACCTATGCTCATCAAGCAGAGGGGCCTCATCATCACTTACAGCAGCCCTAACTCCAGCATTCCCTAAGCCCTTGGGAATTACCCTTTCCCATTTGGAGAAAATGGTTGAGTTGATCTTCTTTGTGTGGTGGATGGGGATGCCTCTTCCAAGATTGAAAAAATCTGGATTACTACTATTCAGAAGCAGACTGATAATTCTTCCAAAATTTGGAGCAAGAAAACTTTCTTTAATCTTCTCAAAGATTACTTCACCAAAATTGAAATTCTTCCGACATATTATAGCGGTGTGAATTTTGAAAGCTTCTTCAGAGAGGTAGTCATGAGAGCCTACCTTGCATAATAATACTTTTCCTAGAATATCACACAGAAGCTTACCTCCTTCATTCATGAACTTTCTTCTGATTTTGGAGCTTTGATCAAGAATGCCACAGAATCTTCTGGCTCTGAAAATATCTTCAACAAACAACTCTTCTGATTCAACTTCAGGCATCCTCAACAATCGGTTGATACCACTAGCCTTCAAAATGATTTTGCAAGACCTAATAGAGCTTTTGATCTTCTTACCTTGACCTGAGATTTTGGCATTGCGATAGAACTCCAGAATATCCTGTTCTAGGATTTTAGCCGGCTCTTCTAAGACAAAACTGAGCCCGGCGACATCGAGCATCATAATCACGTTCCGAAACTCATCTGAAGCTGAGCGGAAGGCGCCTCTTACCAACTCTCCCCCTGAATGCAAACCTCCAGAAGCTTTGGGCGCCATTGATGTCGTCGAAGCCGCGGAAGAGAAACAGAGGAATCGCGATAGAAGGAGACGAACGGTCGGGTAGGGTTTCACGGAAGTTCTCGTGAAATCGTGATGTTTTCTTTGATTTTTATATATATATAAATTGAAGTAGAGTGCGTACCTGTAGGACGATAAAACCGTATTTAATAGGGAGATGATTCCACGGGAGATGAATTGAGAAGAGTAATATTTGTCCCGTGAAAACCCGTGAAACTTCATGAAATTTTCTGAGTTAACAAGTGAAATCTCGTGCAATTTCGTGAAATCTCAACAGTCCCAACTTCAAGATTCCTTGTTAAGCATTCCAAGTTCCATTTTGAAGAAATTGAATTTGGTTTCGTCCAGAGGCTTCGTAAAAATATCTGCAATTTATTTGTCAGTATTAACATATAACAAATTTATGTCCTTACACTCAACATGTTCCTGGATGAAGTGGTAGCGAAGCTCAATATGCTTCGTTCTGCTGTGAGAGACGGGATTATTTGCTATGGCAATAGCACTTGAGGAGTCACAGAACATGGGGATTTCTGAGAGCTTTAAATTATAGTCCTCAAGCTGATTTTTCATCCACAAAAGTTGTGCACAGCAACTGCCGGCAGAGATATACTCCGATTCAGCAGTCGATATTGCAACGCAATTTTGCTTCTTGCTGCTCCAGGAGACGAGCCGCTTTCCTAAGAACTGGCAAGTTCCCGAAGTGCTCTTCCTATCATCTTTGCTTCCTGCAAAATCAGCGTCTGAAAAACCAATTAGTTCAAAATCATTGCTTCTTGGGTACCATAAGCCGAGATTCGGTGTGCCCTTAAGGTATCTCAAAATCCTCTTTGCAGCGGCATAATGAGATTCCTTACAGTTTACCTGATACCTGGCACAAACACATGTTGAGAACATTATATCAGGCCTAGTAGCAGTGAGATAGAGCAAGGACCCAATTATGCTTCTGTATTTGGTTTCATCAAAAGGTTTCCCTTTCTCATCCTTGTCCAGAGACATACTTGAGCCCATTGGAGTCCTCATTGAGGTTGCACTCTCCATTCCAAATTTCTTAAGAAGCTCTTTGGTGAACTTCGTCTGAGAGATGAAAATTCCATCTTCAGATTGGTGCACCTGGAGTCCTAAGAAATATTTCAGCTCTCCCATACTGCTCATTTCAAACTTACCTTGCATCAAGTTAGAAAACTTTTTGCAGAGTTTGTCATCAGTAGAGCCAAATATAATATCGTCGACATAGATTTGCACTAGTAAAATCTCGCCTTTTACTTCCCTAAGAAACAATGTCTTGTCTATTGTTCCTCTTGTGAATTTGTTCTCAAGGAGAAACTTAGACAATGTCTCATACCAGGCACGAGGTGCCTGTTTGAGACCATACAAGGCTTTATGTAAATAATATACATGATCAGAAAAGTTAGGATCTACAAAACCTGGAGGCTGAGCTACATAAACTTCCTCTTTAAGGTCTCCATTCAGAAAGGCGGACTTTACATCCATCTGGAAAACCTTAAAGCCCTTATATGCAGCATAAGCCAGAAATAATCTGATGGCTTCAAGTCTTGCTACTGGTGCGAAGGTCTGATCAAAGTCAATCCCTTCTTCTTGCCTGTATCCTTGAGCAACCAGTCTTGCTTTGTTCTTGGTGATGATGCCCTTTTCATCAAGCTTGTTCCGGTAAATCCATTTGGTTCCAATCACATTCTGTCCTTTGGGTCTAGGTACCAACTTCCAAACTTTACATCTCTTGAATTGGTTGAGCTCCTCTTGCATAGCAAGGATCCAAGAGGGATCAGTGTTTGCTTCTTCAAACTTCTTCGGCTCAATCTGTGAAAGAAAACTTAAATGTAAAACTTCGTTAGTTGTACCTCTTCTAGTTAGAACTCTGCTTGAAGGATCTCCGATGATTTGATCAGCTGGATGATCTCTCAAATGTCTGATCATTCCAACATTTAGATGACCATGAGGTTCCTGCACTTCAGGTACATCTTCATCTTCCTGAGGGTCATCATCCTCACATGTAGAAGGAGCATTTACTTCAATAGCTTTTGGAGCGTCTTCCTTTACAGTTTCTTCTAGGTGTAGTTCCTTGAACCTTGCATCTACATCTTCAACAAAAACACTAGAAGAGTTGCTTTGAAGCATACTCGTCTCATCAAATATGACATTGTAAGTTTCTTCTACAACCAGGGTTTTCTTGTTGAAAATCCTATATGCCTTACTATGGCTACTATAACCTACAAAAATACCTTCAAAACATTTTTCACTAAATTTAGTTTTGTAATATTTCCCGTTATTAAGTACAAAACACTTACTGCCAAAGATTCTAAAATAAGACAGGGTTGGTTTCTTGCCCTTCAAAAGTTCATAAGGAGTCTTATGATGGTTCTTGTTGATTAGTGCTCTGTTTTGCACGTGGCAAGCAGTGTTGATGCCTTCAGCCCAGAAGTACTCTGGTAGTGAAGAATCACTCAATATTGTTCTGCAGGCCTCTATGAGCGTTCTATTCTTTCTTTCAGCTACTACATTCTGTTGTGGAGTACGGGGAGAGGAAAACTCATGAAAGATACCTAGGCTTTCACAAAATTCAGTCATAGCTCCAGACTTGAACTTTGTACCATGATCACTTCTGATTTTGACCACAGAACATTCTAATTCATTCTGGATTTGCTTGACGAATGTGGTGAAAGAAGCAAAGGTGTCTGACTTGTGTTTCAGAAAGAATACCCAAGCAAAGCGTGAGTAGTCATCAACAACAACCAACGTATAAGACTTACCTCCTATACTTCTGATTGGCATGGGATCAAACAAGTCCATATGGAGCAGATATAAACATTTGTTAGAGTCTTTGCCAATAATGCTTTTAAAGGTTGCCCGAGTCTGCTTACCCATTTGGCATGCATGACACGGTCTCTCTTTAATGCACTTAACATCAGGAGCATCGCGAACTAAATTTTGAGAAAATAACATACTTATAGTTTTGAAATTAATATGTGCTAGTCTCTTGTGCCACTGGTCACAAAGAGATGCACTATCTTTTGCTAAAAAACACACTGGTGTAGAAGAGTCTAAACATAGAAAATTTAAACAAAAAATATTTCTACTCCGAGTGCCTGTTAAAATAGTTTCTGACGTATCAGACGACTTTATCAAGCACTTGTCCTTGTAGATTTCTACCATATAGCCTTTGTCACAAAGTTGACTTATGCTAATGAGATTATGTTGTAATCCTTTAACATAAGTCACGTCTGTGAAAGAGACTATACCATTTGTGATCATACCGTAGCCTTTTGTGATTCCCCGATCAGATCCGCCAAAAATAACTTTTGGACCATCTTTCACCAGGGTATACTCTTGTAGTAGGCTTCTTGTTCCGGTCATGTGCCGTGAACAACCACTGTCCAAGTACCATATTGGATTTGTATTGGCCTTTGGACATACCTGCAATCAACAATCAATTGCCCTTAGGAACCCAAACCGATTTGGGTCCTTGGCTTCTTGTTAGATGACCGCCACTTGGAATGTTAACATTGCGAGGGGTCATTCTTGCATTGTTAATCCGTGGAGTCGTGACATTTCTCGGATTAAACCAACAATCTATGGCAAAGTGACCAACCTTGCCACAACACCAACAATCGAACCGATTGTACCTTCTCTTTGTCTCCTGTTTTACTTTTTGAACGTGAGGTGCAACAGGGGTGACTTTCTTAGTAGGAGCTTTCTTAGAAGTGGGGGCCTCATGGTGACAGCACACGCATGGCTCCAACTTCTTCTCAACAGATTTGGGTGCAATCGTTTTAATTTTTGGTGCCTTCTTATGAGCTGATCCGTGAACAAACGGACCATGATCTTTGAGAATTATTTCTTCATGGGGAGCTTTGAATGGAGAGACGTCAAAGTTTCGGGGAAAGCTCCATCCTTGATATTTATTACTAGGTTCAACGTGTGTTGGTCTAGCAAAATGACCGTAGGATGAATCAAGGTCAAACGGGTTTGATGGAAAAATGACCTTCCTGAATGAAGGTTGACTTTGATAAGCAGTTCCCTTTCCTTTCACGGCTCTTTTCTCAGCAGCCTTACTACTTTCGGCCTTATGACCAATTCCACTACCCTTCGCAGGAGCAGAAAACCTATCAATGAGTGGAAGAATAGTCTTAGGCTT
Source organism: Dactylorhiza incarnata (assembly GCA_033032865.1). Classification (NCBI taxonomy): domain Eukaryota; kingdom Viridiplantae; phylum Streptophyta; class Magnoliopsida; order Asparagales; family Orchidaceae; genus Dactylorhiza; species Dactylorhiza incarnata. Next base: position 2,741,375 of record JAWHQI010000154.1, on the reverse strand, counting down.
CGAGAAGCTTTCTACGAGCTTCCTTTCCGCCTTCAACTTATCTTCTAGTTCATTTATAGTTTTCTCCTTTAGATTCAACAACTCAGTGGAGCTTTTCAGTTCGTCTTTCAAGAGTTGGATTTCATCTTTGAGAGGAGTTAATTGTTCAACTTCCTCCCTCAAAGCTAATTCCACTGTCTTGAGAGATTCAATTTCTTTTGACTTGGATTTGACGACCTTGCGGCACTTGTCAAATCCTTTCACAAGGGCTTCATACTGAGTTATTAACTTAGAGTCCTCCTCTGAGGAGTAGCCTTCATTTGCTACGGATGCAGTCTCATCTTCAGAAGCAGACAGAGGGGTATGAGAGTTTACCTTCCCCTTATAAGAGGAGTCGCCTATTTCTTCGTCTAGATGTGCCATTAGCCCAAAGTAGGCTTCTTCATCTGAGCTTGACGCATCAGAGTCACTGTCGCTCAGAGTCTTGGCCTTTTTGGCGAGGAGGCTCTTTTCCTTCTTCTTTCCCTTAAAGGTTCTCTTTTCTTCCTTCTTTGATCCTTCTTTCTTTTTGTATGGACACTCGGCTATCACGTGTCCTGGCTTATTGCAGCAATATCAAATAATGTCAGTGGAATCATATTTGTTCGGTTTAGATTTATACATGTCATTATTGTAGTCCTTCTTGTGATGATCACCATCACGTCTTGATCTTCTGTGATCAAATGCAGTGGATTGGCCTCTCTTCTGCTTTCTTTTATTCAGAAGTCTTTTGAATTGCTTGGAGAGCAGAGAAAATTCTCCATCAGACAACTCTGAGCCAGAGGGGCTGGCATCAGATTCATCCTCATCAGAAGATGATCTCCTGACAGGTGGGAGAGTCTTGCTCTTTCTTGAGCTTTCAGCTTTCAGAGCGGAGGACTTCTCCCTTCCAGAGGCCTTGATCCCCTCTTCTTCAGCTTTGCGGGAGTTCAACTTCAACTCATGGGACAAGAGCTTACCAAACAGCATTTGTGGCTCCGTGGTTCCTAGCTTTCCGAATTCTCTGATGGCTATAACCTTGGTGTCCCATTCTTTCGTCAGGGATCTCAGGAATTTGTCATTTAGTTCGCCAGTTGTGAATTCTCGATCATAGTTCCTAAGGCCATTTACAATCTTGAAGAACTTCTCGTAGGTGTCAGAAATGGAGTCTCTTGGATCTTGCTTGAAAGCTTCGTATTCTTGATTCAGCAACGATCTTCGGTCATCCCTCACTTCTTCGGTCCCTTCCATCAGAACGACTAGTGAATCCCACATTTCTTTGGCAGATTTGCAGTGAAGCAGATTTTACAACATTGAATCATCAACTGCACCTGCTATGATATTCTTTGCTTTCTTGTCTAGGGCCACTAGAGCGATCTCATCTTTGTTCAGTTCCAACATCTTCTTCAGGATCATGATGGTGGAGTTTATTGAAGATGGTTTCATCGGAATATGGGGACCTTCTTCCATGATCTGAAAGATTCTTGGGTCAGCAGCTTCCATGTAGAATCTTACTCTTTCCTTCCACATAGGAAAGTTCTCTTTGGTGCAGACTGGCAACTTGACGGAATCCTTGGCCTTATCCATTCCAGACATATTTGCTTTAGCAACTAGATGAGGAGTCTTGTTCAAGGTGTTAGCCTTATAGCGAACAACCTACCTCTGATACCAATTGAAAGTATCTAGTTGCGGCCTAAATCACCTAGAGGGGGGTGAATAGGTGGATTCTATGTCTTTATGCGGAATTAAAAATTTAACACAGAAAAAACAAACAATCAAACACAGCACAGACACAAGGATTTTATAGAGGTTCCCTGATGTGGGTAGTCCTCTTTCCCGCCTCGCCTATCTAGCACTTCGAGGCTAGACTCGGTTACTTCACCAATCTCAGATTATAACTAATCTTACACCTCGGAGTCAAAACTCCTACAACTCGGAGTATACCACTCCTACAACTCGGAGTATAACAACTCCTACACCTCGGAGTATAACAACTCCTACACCTCGGAGTAAACAACTCCTACACCTCGGAGTAAACAACTCCTACACCTCGGAGTAAACAACTCCTACAAATAATCTCGGAGTGAAAACTCCTACAAAAGAAAAGATATAGAAACAAAATACTTCTTCTTAACCTCTAAAGAGATTAACTTCAGATCTTGAATACTGAGTCTTCTTCTCAACCTTGAAAGAAAGCTTGGCACTTGAAAGAAGTGGAAGAGAGAAGACTTGGCTAACCAGATCTGAATAGGCCCTTTGACTTACTTGAAAGAATCTTCAATAATGAGAGCAGCAATAAGATCAAAGGCCTTCTTCTGAGAAATCTCTAACAACAATAGAGAAAGGATCTTTGAGCAGCAAAGTTAGGTCTCAGAATTCTTGTTCAGCAAAAGAGAAAGGAGATCGACTTTTAGCTTTTTCTTTTCTGAACTGTCGGCTGAAGAGAGATTTTTTAGATCGATTTTTTTAAGAATGAAACCTTGCCCTAAAATAAGGATTTATTTATAGGGAGGACTTCAACGGCTCGTGCGACAATGAAGGGAGAGGCGACACGTGTACTGTTCATGGTGGCTAACCCTAATTTTCGAAAACGAAACGAAGATTTGAAATCCGTCTGTCCGTCATTCGTCGAGACTTCACGAGAACATCCGACGAATTGACTTGGCCACAGGGAAACACTGAACAACCCGTGAAAAACACTTTCTGTTACCATTCGTCGGGATTCGTCGGGATTCATCGGGAGTTCACGAGAACATCCGACGAATTGACTTAGCTGCAGAATTTTCTTCACAACCCAGCCAAAATGACCTCTGTCAGCATTCGTCGGGATTCGTCGGAATGACCCGAGTCATCTCGACGAATGGACTTAGCTGCAGATTTTTCTTCTAAACCAAGACAAAGGTCTTCTGTCTGGATTCGTCGGGATTCGTCGGAATGACCCGAGTCATCTCGACGAATTGACTCAGCAGAATTTTTTTTTCTTTTCTTCTGAAAACCTGCTCCACTCCTCAACCTTGAAAGCCTTCAGTTATGAGTATATGAAGTGCACCCCAAGAGAGAGATTACACATGGACCAACACTTTGTTCTATACAATGAGGGATTACATTGTCTAGAACTGTGTTTGGTGATCCATTGCAACCTGACTTTGGTGTGCACTTAGCATTAAGACCTGTCATAACACATCTAAACAGAAATCATCAAATACATACTCAATTCATTTTAGTTCACTAGGGGACATCTTCAAATCTAGGTGATTGTGGACACAATACCCAACAATCCCTTTAGTTTCTCTCCACTTAACAAAGAGGGTATGATCAGCATGCCCTTGAATATAGCCTAGTTGTATCATGGCTTTATAAACAGTCCAAACCAAGTTCTGGGTGATTGCTTCAACCCATATAAGAATTTCTTTAGGTGACAAACTTTGCCACTAAACCCTTCTTTAAAAAACCAAGAGAAAGCGTCGTGTAGACTTCTTCTTCCAACTCACCATGCAGGAAGACATTTTTAACATCTAAATGTTGTAGATCCCACCCAAGGCATGCATCACATGAAAGAAGCACCTGAATAGAGTCTATCTTTGCAACAAGAGCAACGGTTTCTTGATAGTCAATTCCTTGACTTTGGTGCGCCACTAACCGAGCTTTATAGCGCTTCACAATCCTCTCTTGATTCTGCTTGACTGGAAAAAAAATCAAAGTGACCCAACAGTTCTTCTTCCACGAGGAAGATGTGTAAGTTGTCATATGAAATTTTTGTCAAAGGCATGCATTTCTTCCTCAATAGAAGAGAGGTGATGATATGAAATGTAATTGGCTATAGGATGTTTAGTACTACCAATCATACCTCTGAGATGAGCAATTGAAAGATGAAGGTCATCATCAGAATCTAGAGCAGAAGCAGACACCTATAATGATTGAACATGTTGGCGCTGTACACGCTCAGCTTTACGGGACTTGTGAGAGTATGTATACAACAAAGGGGCATTGAATGTGAAGAAGGAACATGAGTAGAAAGAATAGGAGGAAAATAAGCAACTATCGAAAGGGAAACGATCGGAAGAGTAGAGTCAGAGGTCCCGTCATCAGCACTACTCATCTCCCCCTGACGAGGACCAAAGTAAAACTCCCCCTCACGAAAGGTAACATCAACGGTACAGAAGAAGCGACGAGTAAAAGGATGATAACAATGATAACCTTTGGTGGTGGAAGAGTACCCCACAAAATACATTAAGAGAACGTGAATTCAATTTGTCGCAATGAGGAGTATGGACATGAACAAAACAGACAAATCCAATGATACAAGAAGAGATGTGAGAAGTATGAACAATGTGTTTAGAGGAAAGACAGAAAAGAAGAGTGTTGTAATGCAGAGAGCGGGAGGAAAGACGATTAATGAGATGGGCAGCAGTCAAAACAACATCACCCCAGTAGAACTTAGAAAGTTGCATGGTGGTTAACAAGCAGCGAGCAACCTCCACCAAGTGTTTATTTTTTTCGTTTCGCAACTCCATTTTGAGTGGTGTGAGCACAAGTGGTTTAGTGAAGAATGTCATTATCGGCAAAATATGTGCAAAAGAATCTCTGGTCATCGTACTTGTCGCCAATGTCACTACGTATGTAACGCCCCAAAATTTAATAAATCGAGTTGTGGTGTGCGCATAGCTTGTTTTGGTGTGTGTTTAGAGGAGTGGTCTGCAGATAGTAATTTTGGCTAGGTTTAGTTAAAACCTAAACCCTCCCCTCTCTCCCTCCCGATCCCTCTCACTCTTTCGTGTGGAGCGTCGTGTCACGGACTAGTCCCCTTGACTATGTCGCGCACGGCCTTAGCTCCTCTTGCCACCCCTCGCGGCTAGCTAAGTCAGCCTCGCTCTAAGAAAACTGTGGTGGAAATGGGAACGAGAACAAGAGCACAAGAGCACAAGTGCACAAGAGAAGAAGTAAGCAAGAGAACTCAAAAGCTTATTCCAAACTTGGATGAATACAAATGAGGGGGTCTTCCCCTTTTATTGGCCCCAAAGAGGTTTCCCTCCAAACCAAAGAATATTCTAGATCCCTACTATTCTAGAGTATTCTATACAATTCTGGTATATACAAGAGTCATGAACTCTCTAGATTGTTCTACTGCCTTCCTATGTACAAGACTCCAGATTTCTCTAGAATCTTCTCATGTATTAACCCCAAAAGTGAGGAGGTCATAACATTCTCCCCCACCTATCCTGGCGTCGTCCTCGTCGCCTCGTACTGCCGAATGAAGTCCTTGAACTGCCACAAGTCTTCTAATGTCTCCCAAGTAGCCTCAGACTCTGGCAATCCCTTCCACTTGACTAAGTACTGCGTACTTGGCGGGACTCCGCGTCGCCGTACCACCCTCTGAGATAGCACCCGATCAATCTCCTTCTCGAATGATTTGGTCATGATCGGAGGCGCTCTATGTGATTCTCCTCGCCTCGGGTCTTCCTGATCTTCATGATAAGGCTTCAACATGCTTACATGGAAGACCGGATGAATCTTCAACGAGTTGGGTAGATCAAGGCGATATGACACCTTTCCTACCTTGCCGATCACCTCGTATGGCCCTTCATACCTCCTTATCAACCCCTTATGCATACTTCGCATTACTTTGAACTGGGGGGTAGGAGTTTTACCATCACTTTATCTCCTAGGCCAAACTCCTGTGGCCTTCTCTTCACGTCCGCCCATTTCTTCATGCGCTTCCTTGCTTTCTCTAGGCAGACTTTGGCCAAGTCATTTTGTTCCTCCCAAGACTTTGCCAACTGAAGTGCTCCTGGGCTCTTTCCTTCTCCAGGGTTGATGGCTAGTGCATGCGGTGTGAGCGGTTGACGCCCGGTCGCCAGCTCGAAGGGACTCCTTCCCGTAGACTCGCTCCTCTGCAAGTTGTAGGAAAACTGAGCAACATCCAAGATCTTTGCTCAGTCCCGCTGGTTAGCACTCACAAAGTGCCGCAAGTAACACTCCAATAAGCCATTTACCCTCTCGGTCTGCCCATCGGACTGCGGGTGGAAACTCGTGGAGAAGTTTAGTTGTGATCCCATCATCCTGAATAACTCCGTCCAAGTTTCCCCGTGAAGCGAGGATCTCGATCGCTCACAATATTTTGTGGAAGCCCCCAATGCTTTACCACTTGCTTGAAGAATGCTTGGGCCGCTTCCTCCGCTGTGCAGTCCTCTGTGCATGGGATGAATGTCCCATACTTGGAGAATCTGTCTACGATCACCATGATCGATCCAAATCCCTCTGATTTGGGAAGAGCGCTGATGAAGTCCAACGTCACGGTGTGCCATGGATGATCTGGAACTGGAAGAGGCTCTAGCAATCCCGCTGGTTGCCGATTCTCCACTTTGTCTTGTTGGCACACAAGACATGTCTTCACATATACGTCCACGCTTTCCTTCATCTTCGGCCAGTAGTATAAGATCTCCACTAGCGCCATGGTCCTCTTTTGGCCAGGATGACCTGCCCATCGAGTGTCATGACACTCCTTGATCAATTCCCTCCGTAGGTTGTCCCACTTTGGGATATATAGTCTCTTCCCCTTGGTGTAAAGGAGTTCATCCTCTACCCAAAAGTGTTTGGCTCTTCCTTCCCTTGCCGCCTTCATAAGCTCAATTGCCAACGGATCCTGTTGCAACCCTTCCTTTATCCTGGTTAGCAACTCCCCTTTCACCGTGGACATAGCGGCAAGTTCAGCCTTGCGGCTTAAGGCATCCGCAACAACGTTCGCCTTCCCGGGCTTGTACTCCATCGAATAGTCGAACTCTGCTAGAAAGTCTTGCCACCTTGCTTGTTTTGAAGACAACTTCTTTTGCGTCTGGAAGTAACTTGTGGCCACATTGTCCGTCTTGACCACGAACTTCGCCCCGAGCAAGTAGTGTCTCCACACCCGTAAGCAATGTATGATAGCAGTCATTTCCTTCTCCTGGACGGTGTATCGACGCTCCGTCTCGTTCAGCTTTCGACTTTCATATGCAATAGGATGTCCATCTTGCATCAAGACTTCACCAATGGCACAGTCGGAAGCATCCGTCTGGACTTCGAACTCCTTTCCAAAGCCCGGCAATGATAACACCGGCTCCGTGCTCACTGCTTGCTTTAGACCTTCAAAGGCTTGTTTGCATCCATCATCCCAAGCCCACGATCTATCCTTCTTTAGCAAGTCCGTCAATGGGGCTGTTCTCCTTGAATAGCCCTGGATAAACCGTTGATAATAATTTGCAAGTCCAAGAAAAGACCTTAGCTCGGTTACCTTAGTAGGTGGCTCCCAATCTACGATCGTTTGGATCTTGGCTTCATCCATCTTCAACTGGTCATGTCCAATGACATGTCCAAGGAATGAGACCTCCTCTGTGCCGAACGTACACTTTGACTTCTTCACATATAACTCGTTCTCCCGCAAGACTCGAAAGATAGTGCGTAGATGTTCTGCATGCTCCTCCATTGAGTTGCTGTAGATCACGATGTCATCCAGATAAACTACCACGAACTGATCCAGGTAGGGATGGAATATCCTGTTCATCAAAGTGCAGAATGTGGCCGGTGCATTTGTCAAGCCAAATGGCATGACCAACCACTCGTAGGACCCGTAACGAGTGACGCACGTTGTCTTCGGCTCATCTCCTTCAGCAATTCGGACTTGATAATAGCCCTTCTGCAAGTCCATCTTGGTGTAGACCTTGACTTTCCCCATCCTATCAAACAAGTCAGCGATCAAAGGAATAGGATACTTATTCTTGACCGTTACCTTGTTGAGTGCCTGATAGTCTACACACATCCGCAAAGATCCATCTTTCTTTTTCTGAAAGAGCACCGGTGCCCCGTATGGTGCCTTCGATGGACGAATCTTCCCCGTGTCAGGTAGCTCCTTCAGCTGCTTGCGGAGTTCCTCCAATTCGGGCGGAGCCATGCGATATGCCGCCATCGCAGGTGGTTTCGCCCCTTGTTCCAGCTCAATCTCATGGTTCACCTCCCTCCGAGGCGGTAGCCTGTTCGGAAGCTCGGTTGGCATAACGTCTTGATTCTCCTCTAAGACTTGCACAATGAAGGGATGTACCTCCTCATCCTTTGCCGCAACTTCCTCCTTCAAGGTGGCTAAGTAAGTCACCTCTCCTTTCTTGACGCATTTGGCTATTTGCATAGCCGATAGTTGTTTTCCCTTCGTTGGTGGCCCTTCCACCACTGGGATCATGCATGGAGACCCTTTCTCCATAATGCACATGGATCTACAAAAAGGCATAGTGATAGCTCGTACCTTCTCGAAGAAATCCATCCCAACCATCCTTCACCCTTAGAGACATGAAGACCAAGTCTCTTGGCTTCCTCCTCGGTCATGAAGTTATGTGTTGCTCCTGTATCAAGCATGGCCTTGGTGGCCTTCCCATTTGCATATGCTTCCACGAACATTAATCCTTTTGGCGATGGGGCTGGAGTAGGTCTAATATTCAAAGCATTAAGTAATTGTAAGGATCCCATTTGAGCAGAAGTACCTTCTCCAGAATTCCCTGCATCGTTGCCTTCCATGATCGCCGAAAGCGTTCCCATCTTTGGACAGCTGCTCATTGCATGCGGTCCCTTGCATAAGAAGCATCCCCCTTTCGGAATGAAGGCTTTCTTCTTCTCTTCATATTCCTTCCGAGTGTCATGCCGCTGGAAGTTGGGCTTCTTGCCATCACGCTTCTCTCCCCCACCTTTCCGGTAATCCTTATCCTTCTTTGGCTTTGTTGTATCCGGGTTCCGTTGGTACTCAATAAGGGACTCAGCTGTGGCAATAGCTTCATCCAACGTCTTGACATCTCGCCTTTGTAATTCTTGCTTAGCCCAATGTTGAAGACCATCCACGAAGAAGAATCGCAAGTCTTCATCAGACATGCTAGGAATTTGCAGCATCAAGGTGGTAAATTCTTTGACATACTCCGCAATGCTCCCCTTGTGCTTCAACTCCCTAAGCTTTTTCTTAGCTTCATAAACGACATTTTCCGGATAGAAATGTCGTTTGAGTTCACGCCGGAACTCCTCCCATGTATCAATACGATACAAGCCTTTCTCGATGTCGGCCTGCTTTCTTCGCCACCAAAGAGAAGCAACATCTGATAAGTAGTAAGAGGCTTGTCGTACCTTAGCGGCTTCGTCGACGAGGTTACACCCCTCGAAGAACTGCTCCATTTGTCAAATGAAGTTTTCTACCTCCTTTGCATCTCGCTTGCCCACAAATGACTTGGGCTTAGGAACCTCCATCCTTGGATTGCCCATTGTCATGTTGCCTCCACCATTAGCCACGGCTCCGCGACAAACGGTGATTTCTTCCTTCATATCCTCAAAGCCAATCTGCATTGCTTGAATGGCATCTTCCATCCTAGCGAGGCGTTCCTCCAACGTCGGGTGAGCATCAAGACAAGTCTGGGTAGACTCCTTGATGGACTCAAATTCTTCTAGCACATGGGCTTCAAGAGCTTCGAAGTTACCTTCCACCTTCTCAACTCGATCGGCCAGCATCATGACGGCCTGATCCACATGAGTTCCTTCACGCGTCTTGCTATGATCCCTCTTCTTCCTGCCTTGTTGATCCACGACCTCCCTGCCGCGCTCGTCAACAACGCTTGAGTTGTTTGCCTCATTCGCCATAGCAGCACCACAAATTGAACCTGAGTCAACCTGGGTCAACCTCGGTCAACCTCGGTCAACCTCGGTCAACCTCGGTCAACCTCGGTCAACCTCGCTTTGATACCAACTGTCACGGACTAGTCCCCTGACTATGTCGCGCACGGCCTTATCTCCTCTTGCCACCCCTCGCGGCTAGCTAAGTCAGCCTCGCTCTAAGAAAACTGTGGTGGAAATGGGAACGAGAACAAGAACACAAGAGCACAAGAGGAAGTAAGCAAGAGAACTCAAAAGCTTATTCCAAACTTGGATGAATACAAATGAGGAGGTCTTCCCCTTTTATAGGCCCCAAAGAGGTTTCCCTCCAAACCAAAGAATATTCTAGATCCCTACTATTCTAGAGTATTCTATACAATTCTGGTATATACAAGAGTCATGAACTCTCTAGATTGTTCTACTGCCTTCCTATGTACAAGGCTCCAGATTTCTCTAGAATCTTCTCATGTATTAACCCCAAAAGTGAGGAGGTCGTAACAGTCGGCTGGAACTCGCAAAGCCCCCCCCCCCCCCCCCCCCCCCCCCCCCCCCCCCATCTTCTCTGTCGTCGGCCTGGAGGAGAAGTCCCTCTCCCGATCCCTCTCTCTCTCTTTCTCTCTCTCGCGCGCCTGGAACTCGAGCCCCCTCTCCCGCCGTCGCCTGGAGCAGGGAAGCGCCGCCGCCAGACTCATCCCTCTACCGATCTCCCTCTCCTCCCACTCCTCCCCGTCGGCCTGGAGCAAGGAGAGCCCGAGCCCCTCCCTTCTCTCTCTCGCCTTGTTGCAGGAAGGAGAAGCCCGAGCCAAGCCCTCTCCTCCTCTCTTTGTCCCGGCTGCCGCCGACTAGGAGGAAACTGAGCCCCGACCTAGGGGTAGGGCTTTTGCACTTGTTGGAGGAGGCCGACCAGAAGCATTGGTGGAGAGCAACAGGGGTTTCCGCCTTCATCGTTCGTGTCCGAGCTATGCCTCCAAAGTGCGCGTCAAGAGTAACGACTTTTCTTCTTGGGCAGGTGAAACCCTTAATTAGCATACTTGCATGGAAGCCCCTCTCCACTGACGGGTGGGGAAGAGTGCCCTCTGATAGATCGATGTTTACATCCTCGCGATTAATTGCATTAGTGTCCGAAAGCGCGAGTACGGATTAGGCATGTTGTGTGAAGCTCATCCGTACATGTTGGTCTGGATTGGGTGATATTCTGGGGTTCTCGGAGAAGACTCCATGGAATGTGCATGTTTGGAATTTGGGGGTCTACACGGAGCTGCAGTTAGTACTGGAGGTGTACTCCAGGAAACACCTTAATGTTTGCACGGGATCGATAGATCGTCGGCACTAGTTCTCAGGGAACTTGTGTTGTGTTTGTGCGAAGCCCGTCTATCGGAGACTGTTGGGCTAACGTGTGGAGCTGTGCGCCTTGGGTGCCCAACTTAGGTGACCGCGAGTGCCGCCCTTGTTACATAACAATCGTTTATGTAGGCGATAACAGGCAAGGGGAGGCTGGCCTGCGTCGTGCGTGTTGGGTACGACGACTTGAGCAACGGGCTTGGCTGAACTGTACCTGCACTATATAGTGTAATTCGACTCCCTAAAAAAATTGGTGTTGATACAGACATAGGAGAGAGCCGAGGACCTTGGGTCACGGTTAGCGAATGCTCAATTTTGGGACATCCAGTCTAGGACTAAGGATGGTGGTGAAACCGGGGAAATCCGGTACACCGTTAAGATGCCCTGAGTGCACGAGACGTTGGGCCGGTCGAGCCAACATTTGTGATGTTTGGTGCTTATATGACACACTCTGGCTTTATGTGATTATGCTAACTTGCTTGCAGGGAAGAAGCACAGCCACCCCGAGAAAGGGGTGGGGTTGTTATAATTTGGTCAGCTCTGACCATTGCTTTGTTTGTCACCGCTTGGTGGAACGTTCTTATGCAGGAGCAGGTGAGTCTAGCGGGAAGTAGCAGGTTGAGGCCCTTCTGCTGAGCCGACCCTTGAAGGCCCGAATGCTTTGTTTAGCTTTTTCATGTATTGTCGGTCTGTGTGCCGAAGTATGCAAGACACATTATTCTGTTTAAACATTATTGATGTAAGGCTTTAAGGCCAAACTTTGGTTGTACGTCTTTCATTCCTAGTTCCCTTTTAGTGGACATTCCTTATTGGGTGATTATTTCATCTCTTTAAAAGCTTTTGTTAGAATGCAACTCTGTGTTAGGGTGCGTTTTGAAAATAAAAGAATTACAGAGTCTCATTTAGTAATGCGTTCGTTTGTCCGTATAATACGGCGTGGGGCCCCGACCGGACCTTCTGTTATATTACAAGAGACAGATGGGGGTGTTACAATGTAACACCTGAATAACTCAATCAAACTGTGTCATAATCATTTTTTGAAAGGTACGAAAACAACTAAGCACTTCGCTCTTCCGTTTTAACAAATAAACTCTCGTAGTACGGGAAAAACAATAAATAAAATTCACAGACCATTTATAGTTAAATAAAGATAACATGGGGGAAAGACCCTAAACATTTGAGTGAATCACATCGAAGGGAGAAGCGCTAGGAAGAGAAACATGACTTAGACCGTGGCGAACATGTTTCGACAGTTCACAAGCATCACAAGAAAAAAAAACTTAAGAAAACAGCTGAAAGAGGGAAAAAGTTTAGTAAAATATTAAGAGGGGTGCCCAAGACATTGATGTCAGTGTCAAATGTCATGGATAGTAGGAGAACGGGTAGTGGAGAGCGTACAGGGGGCAAAGTTTGGTCCAACAAGTACAGACGTCCGTCAACATTTCTACCACTAACAATGTTCCGCTTCGCAGTCAGATCCTGAAAACACAAATATTAGGAAAGAAAGTCACAGAGTAATTTATCGAATTAGTTAAATGACTAATAGATAGAAGATTGCGAAGGAAAGAAGGTACATGCAACACAGAAGAGAGGGAAAGGGAAGGAGAACAAAGAATTGTTCCCCTACCAGCAATAGATGAAAGGCAACCATTAGCCGCAATAATTTTGTCACGACCCGAGAGAGTGTAGGAGGTCAAACCTGATATGGATCCGGTCATATAATCAGTAACGCTCGAGTCAATGATACACTCGGATCAATATGAAGACGCAGCATGGGCACTCAAGATACCTGAAGTGGCAAAGGCAACGACAAAATCTGTGTCCGCAAAATCGGACTGTGAACGCAACATGCGGCGAAATGCCTTCAGCTCCTCAGCTGAAAGACCCCCGAAGGGAAGACCATCCTCATAAATTTCACTAGTATGATCAGAGTACTTTAAGTGAGCATCAGACTGTTAACCACCACCACGGTAACTGTTCTGACCACAACCGACATTCCCTCGACAGGGGGCAAAATGAGGATGCAAGCGATAACACATCTCCTTAGTAAGTCCTTTTCATTCACAGAGCCACACATAGGAGGGGTGTGGGTGGGAGGACCATAGCCAAGCCCAGCAAGAGCGGAGTGATCGGTCGTGAGCAATAGGAGCAAGAGAGAGGCGACGATTCTCATCAATAAGAATCATATTGAATGTTTCACTAAGAGAGGGAAGAGGCTCACGATGAAGAACCTGTAAGCGAACAATATCAAACTCCATGTTAAGGCCCATAAGGAAGACATACACCCGAAAACGGTTGTCTTTTTGAAGGTTGACGGCATCAGCAGTGCATGTTGGAATGAAGGTATTGAAGTAATCCAATTCTAGTAATTACGCTCTACAATGAAGGTATTGAGTGCTACAATGTCCATTCAAGTAATTACACATTATCCTCAAATTAAAAGTAACGATGAAAATCCATAAAATAAAGATTTAGTAGAACTCTTATACCTACTATGGTAGATTATCATTAGGCATGTCAAATTTTTTAGAGTTGATTTACAAAAGTAACGATGAAAATTCATCAAATTGATTTAAAAAAATAATGTTGAAAAAATAATAATAAATATATCATGATGAAATTTTTTTAACAAAAAAAAAAAATCTGTGTACAAAACTGCTGTCCAGCCACTAAAATCACAAGCAATTCACCGCTTCAGCCTCCTATTTCTTATGTTTAGTTCATATATGAAGTTAGCATTTCTCTTTGTTATATATTTGATGAATAACATAATAACATTACTTGAAATTTGTCCGTCTATCACTTTAATCTCAACTCTAATTGTTGGATGAAGCCTTTAATAATTTCAGCATTCATTGTGTGTGCATTGCCTCATTGCATCATTCTTGTTGGACGAAGCCTTTAATAATTCCAGCATTCATTGTACGTGCATTGCCTCATTCTTAGAACTCCACGAGAATCCACTAACATCACTTCACTAGAGTTCCATACACATCGTCTCACCTTATCTGATGCGTATACGGCTTGAAAGACAGGGACACACACACTCGGACGATCGGCTTCACCTCACAAGAGTCTCACAATGACATGGTTACCTTTATGATTAGATTGTATTAATTAGATATCTTGTCTTTTAGTATGTTTGTCTTGTGGTGGAGTCTCCATCTACACAAGGAGACCTAGTTGGAGTACTAGGATTATCTTGGAGAATTATTTGTCTTAGGCTCTCATAGGAGAGACAACTCTTAGAGGGATCATGCCCTCAATAGTGGGTATCGAGCATACCTCGATATTTTATATCTCGCATTTTATTAAAGTGTTGTTCAACGATAGTCGGAGTTATCAACTGGTCCGACCTGCCGCTCACTTAGGGCTCCCTCTTGAACCCTAATTGGATTTCCTTCACTGTTCCTGGAAGCCTTCGTGGCTCGCTCTCGACATCTAAATCTGCATCTTTCAGCCCACACCGAACCGCAATCTTCCAAGTGCACGCATCCATTTTCGGCCATGCTCGTCTCACCTTGCCTACCGCATGACGCCAATTGTAAGATCCGCGGGTCTCGCACGTGTCCATTGTGCGCTCGGCTAGCCCGATCGCCACCAGTCTCCTCTTTACCGTGCCACTCTTCGTCTTTCACACGCTTCCTGGATCATCCCCCTCCAGCAGTTGTCCCCCTCCAACCTTCTCTCCGTGTCAGCTTCGCCTCCAGCGCCTCTTGCAGTCCTCCGGTCGACCCTAGCTGCTTCCTCGACCCCAGCCGCCCTTGACCTCCTTCCAGTACTCAGCGCACCCCCTCCGCATCTTTCCTTGACACCATCTAACGCCTCGGGCGTCTTCACCGACATGTCGCTCACCGTCGTCGTTCTTTCAGTCACCGAGATCTAGTTTTCTTCTTCCCCTCCGCCATGACCATCACGGCGGAATCATTGCACGCCCGCTAAGATAGGATCGACGCCTCCATGGTCGGCATCCTCGCGATGGCACGCACGCTTCGCCAACTTAATTCTTCGCCTCCGATGCAAGGCCTCCCTCCGTCCATGGCCTCCCCCCACAACAACCATATGGCCCTCGCAATAACAAGCGACCATTCCATCCAACCCGCTTCCCATATTTCTATCGACAACCCAGCCACTACCACCCAGTTCCTAACGCATCCACTTGTGTCGATCTAGAACACCCCACGTTGCTTTCACCTCAAATTTGTCTCCTTCCATGGCCTCATGGCCGCCTTCTTCTGCCGCAGGTCGACCACCCACCACCTACAATCTCTGATAGCGAGCTCTTGCGCCAACGCCCTCTCCACATGAATGTCATTCACCGTCCTGTCCCTGGCGATGACCGCAAACCTTGTCTTGAGCACAACCCTGGTCCCGCCAGCAGCCACACCCTCCATCTATGGCCCCTCTCAAAATGCCTTCGCTTTCTCCCATCTTCCACCTCTCAAAATCGCCAGCTCTATCCCACTCCTTTCTCTAATCCCTTTCCACACGCCTCCCACGACCCAAGAAAACAGGTGTAATGGCCTGCTTCGCACAGTAAGGTCTTCTTGCAAACACTCGTAAGGTAGTGTGGGACCATTACGTGACTTTTGTGTGTGTGGGTGGGTGGGGGTGGGGGGGGGTGGGGGGGGTGGGGGGGGGGGGGGGGGGGGGGTGGAGATGCCTCGGCTTAGTCCCACATCACCCGACGAGAATGTAATTACAGTAATTAAGGGTGGAGCTCCGCCTTCACATAGTGTGGCACCTTTTTAGAGCAAAACCATGCGGGTCAAGGCCCAGAGCGTGCAATACCTCACTGTGTGAAGAGAGATGTTACGATGTAGACAGTAGTAAAGTAGTGTGGGACCATTACATGACTGGGGGGTAAGATGCCTCGGCTTAGTCCCACATCGTCCGAAGAGAATGTGATCCTGCTAGTTAAGTGTGGAACTCCGCGTTCACATAGTGAGGTGCCTTTTGAGGGCATAACCGTGCAGGCCAAGCCCCAAAGCGGACAATACCTACGAAGGGACCATTACAATTGGCATTAGAGTAGGACTCCGATTAATGTTGTAGTTGGGTTCGAGGACGAACCCAATGTTAACGGATGGTAAGACACTCGTAAGGTGTGTGGCGCCATTATGGGGGCTTTGGGAGGGGGTAAGATGCCTCGGGTTAGTCCCACATCATCCGAAGAAAAAGTAAACTTGGTATTTAAGAGTAAGCTCTTCCTTAACACAGCGGGGAGACTTTTGAGGGCAAAACCATGCGGGCAAAGGCGCGGAGCGGACAATACCTCAA
The DNA here is from genome assembly GCA_033032865.1 of Dactylorhiza incarnata. Taxonomy (NCBI): domain Eukaryota; kingdom Viridiplantae; phylum Streptophyta; class Magnoliopsida; order Asparagales; family Orchidaceae; genus Dactylorhiza; species Dactylorhiza incarnata. The sequence continues at coordinate 2,725,106 of JAWHQI010000154.1, read as the reverse complement.
TGTGCAAAGTGGGTCGTTACATTAGGCATCAAAGCAGGCCTTCAATTAACGATGTGGTTGGGTTCGAGGTCGAACCCAATGTTAACATATGGTGAAACACTCGTAAGGTAGTGTGAGATCATTACGTGACTTGGGGGTAGGATACCTCGGCTTAGTCCCACATCGCCCGAAGAGAATGTGATTCTAGTAGTTAAGAGTCTGGCTCCGCCTTCACATAGTGAGGCGTCTTTTGAGGGAAAAACCGTGGGCCAAGACCCACAGCGAGCAATACCTCATTGTAGGAGGTTGGTTGTTACAGCAAGTCTCCAGGCCCTCGTACACAGATAGATCATGCATTGCCCTGTTTTCGATTTGCCCCCTATCTCAGCTCTCCCCACATCACCAGACCTCTCTTCAAGATACTTTCACCTTAATTCCCGCACCCACTACTCCTCAATTGAACCAGTTCACTGATTCCCTCCAAATAATCACAAATATTATCACTCATTTACTACTTTTTGCGAAAATTATTTCCATACATAAAATCACAAAAAACAGTCAAGTTCGCTCTGTTGCTTTTCAGATTTCTTCTACTTCATCCGATATCTTTTTGCCCAATTGGCGAGCTCCACCTAAATGGAGGCCTTCAAGGCCGCCCACTCGCTCGACTTTGAGGACAAGATTGATTTTCAGGATGAATGTATTGATGCATATACTCCTTGACAGACAAGGACACATGCGTTCGGACAATAGGCCTCACCTCACAAGAGTGGAGAGTTGAGAAATTGACGTACAACGTAAACTGCGAAAGATATATTGTGCCTAGTCATAGTTAGGTAATGCAATTTCCCAACTAATCTTTGATATCTTCCTGGATCAGTATAAGGCTCTCCACGTTCTGTCACCAGTTTAGTATTCAAATTCATAGGAGTATCAAAGGGTTTACAATCTATCAGTCTAGTTTCTTCTAAAATATCAAAAGCATACTTCCTTTAAGATATGGATATCCCTGGTTTTGATGGAGCTACTTCAATGCCAAGAAAATAGTGCAACCGCCCAAGATTCTTTGTTTGGATATTGTGAACATATGTTGTTTGAGTTGTCTAATACTTTCATGATTGTCTCTTGTAATGACTATGTCGGCAATATATACAACAAGGTAAATATTGCTTCCATCTAAAGAATGCTTACAAAAGACAGAGTGAGCTGCTTCACTTCAAAGAATCCCAAATTGTTGAAGAACGGAGCTAAATCTTCCAATCCATGTCCGGGAGATTGTTTGAGTCCATAAAAAATATTGTGTAACTTACAGCTCGTCTACTTGACTCCCCCTGAGCAATAAAATTGGGTGGTTGCTCCAGATATACTTTTTCTATAAGGTTACCACGAGGGAATGTGATCAAAATATCCAACTGATGAAGAGGCAAATTTCACATTGTGGCCAAAAATAAGAAGAGAGATTGATGTCATCTTTGCAACCGGAGAAAAAAGTCTCACCATAATCGAGTCTAAATATTTGTGTTTACCCTTTAGTTACCAATTTTGCCTTCAAACATTCTGCATGTCCATTAGGAAAAATTTTGATTGTAAAGATCCATCAACATCTAAGAGACTTTTCCTGGGAGGAAGAGGAACCAAAGGTTTGAGTAGAATTGGATTCTAAGGCCGTCATTTTTTCAACCATTGCATGTCACAATCGAGGATGAGACATTGCTTCATATACATTTTTAGGGATAGAAATGGAAGAGAGAGCAAAGATAAAGCTATAGTGGGAAGAAAATTTTGGTGGTCGCTTAAGAAGTTATAAATGGGATGAGTATTGTGGGTTAAGCGAGTACCATTGCAAGAAGGCATGGGAACATAAGTGAGACTTGGATCCAAAGCAGGTTGAAATGTGGAAGCGGGAGCTAAATCACCTGAATTTGTACATGTATTCTCCATTGTTGACTTATTTTGAGATCGACATTGATTGGTGAAGAGAGGAGTGATAGGTGGATCTTGAATATTAGGACTGTCTAAAGGAATGAGGATATGAAAAAACTAAGAAATAGACCGAAGCATGGAAGGAGATGCAGAAAAATGAGGATTGTCTTCGGAAAGGTGGCATCAACAGACATATAGTGACGATGCGTTGAAGGAAGTAGCATCGATACCCTCTTTGGACCATAGAGTAACCAACAACGATATATTTGACTGTACAAGTAGATAACTTGTTAACACTTGGTGAGAGATCGTGCACAAAACAACTAGATCCAAAGACCCGAAGGGGAACTCTGAATAAATTTTCAGAGGAAAACAACATAAATTGAAGTACTTTATTATCTAATGTGGATGAGGGCATACGGTTGATTAGGTAAACTGCAATGAGGACATCATCTCCCCGTAAACTTTTAGGAGCATTAGCATGTATCAAAAGAGTATGTGCATTATCTGAATGGTTTATTTAGATTGGTTTTGAATTTCATTGCAAAAAAATTCAAGTATAGTAAATAGTTTATAACGTGTTGTCCTCAAGTAAATCCAAGCGCGTCTTAAAAAATCATCAATAGAGATAACAAAATACACAACCTAAAATAGAACTAACACGACTGGGAACAAAATCAAAAGGAGATTTTGCTGGGTGAACTTGAGGCAGGATGAGCATAGTGTGCGGTATAATTATGCTATAATGGAAACCTAATAGATGAATGCAAGTGTAGTTTCGTGGATAGATCTAAATGGTGCAATGTTCATACAATTATCCGATGAATAATTACAATAAATGTTGAATTCATTAGTAGAGCCCACAAACATTCACACTAGAGATTAGGCATTAGAAACACAAGCAAGATTTAATTAAAATTAAGAGAAAGTGCTCCATTTAAACGATAACCGAATAAGTCATGCAAGTAGAACAATTGATGGACAAATTAATATCCCAAATAGTATGCTTATCCAACAAATGTACAACAATAAGTAGTAGAAACTTCGTACAAAAACTTACACAGGAATTAGGAGTCTAGAAGGTGCTATGTTTCTACTATATGCAAGAACTTACACAAGTATTAGGAGTTTGGAAGGTGCTATGTTGCTGATTTCAGGGGCTGGGAAACAGCTTCGTCGAGATTCAGCACAGCTTTCAGGTATCCGGGAGAATATGTGCAACAATGGTGAGCCTTAGTGAGGGTGGTAGGCTCTTGGAGAGGTGGGGGCAAGTATGTGGCCAGCTGGAAAGGCGTTGGCAAGGATTTCAAGGCACGGGAATTGAAACAAGGATGAAACCAGGGGAAGTTATTAGTAGTTACTGTGCATTTGCCATTGAGCTGCAAGCCGGTAAGGGGATTAGGGTTGTTTTGGAGGGGGGGGGGGGGGGGGGGGGGGGGGGGGCGGGGGGGCATGGGTGATGTTTGGAGTGAGGAGTTGCATGTTTGTGAGATGGGGAAATGCTCCAGGACGATCTTTGGATTCTAGGGCCTAGACGGAGGGGAATTCTCGCAGGGGGCAGAAACAGAGGATGCAGCTACCTTCTGGATAGAGGAGAAAGTTAACGGTCAAGGCTGAATTACATGGAACATTGCAGTAACTGCCCTGGATTGGCAGTTTCTATGGATTATGGTGGTTATGGGGTAGAGATGGAGGGATGGCAGGAAGTTTGTGGAGAGGAACAGTGAATGGGGCTCGATCTAATAAAGGGGAAAATGAAATTCTAGGCTTCAACACCTAGATTCCATGACATCAGTACAGTGGAGCGATCACGGGAATCTGAAATTTCTCTCCAAATTATGCAATGACTGAAAATCAGCTGCTTTATAGACTTGAAACTCACTACGGACGGCCAAGATCGTACGGAACATCAAAGCCACTAAATTTACATGAAATAAAAATACAACAAAAATCACAAAATGTCATCGTCGTTCTGCACGTGACCACCGGCTCAAATTGTCTATCTAACGACCCTATCTCCGGCTCTTGCGTTTGTAGACTCGTGCGGACTCCGGTAAGTGTTAGCCCGCACGTGATCCATGATCCCCATAAGAACAACTCTTGGAAAGGAAGTACGGATATGTTTACAAAGCTGACACGACTCACACTCTAGGGACTGCAAATGAGGGAGATGAGGAACAATATTCTTCAATTTATTGATGTTGAGATGACCAAGATGGCGAAATAGAAGATTGAGAGATTCAGATATGGTGCGGGTAACAAGAGGAGGTTGCTGGAAATAATAGTGAACTAGTGATTCAGTCCTTGCTTCAATCATCGTACCCATATTTTGGTCATGTATAGAAAATGATTGTCACTAAAGATTATATAACAAGTAAGAGTTTGAGTAAGTTGACTAACATAAACATGGTTAAAAGGACATCCAGACACGAATTAAGCAAAGTGTAAAGGTAGGAAGTAAGGAGGAGCAGTTTTGTCAATATTTGCAACTTTAGCTTTGGAACAATTGTCAAGAGTGATGTGATGAATTGTTCTTAATTGGGATAGACTGGAAAAAAAGAGGAATTACCGGCTAATCAAAAACCCAGCATCCAACATATATGGTATGAGAAAGGCAAACTGTATGAGTACCAGCATACATAGTGGCAGACGGAAGAGTGCTCTGTGGCGCAGCCAATATACTCATTGAGCTCAATAACACTCTCAAGACATTCTGATGAGTGTTCCCCTGATCTCCTAGTTGTGAGTATATTGTTGGAGTTTCTGAGGTGATCTCAAAGCAATCAATAGTTAGTCTTACTGTCAACGCAATATGAGCCTATAGGGTCGCACATAAAAGTGCTTGGAGAAATTGGAGGAAGAAATTAAATCTTGGGATTTCACGAGAAACCTGGTCATCCTGCGCGACTTTAATCGAACTGAAGGCGTTCGTCGACCGCTGAGACGGAATGGGCTAGTGTAGCGCGTTCGTCGACAGCTGAGACGGAAAGGGCTAGTGTAGCGCCTTCGTCGACCGCTGAGACGGAAGGGCTATTGTAGCGCGTTTGTCGACCGCTGAGACGGAAAGGGCTAGTGTAGCGCCTTCGTCGACCGCTGAGACGGAAAGGGCTAGTGTAGCGCCTTCGTCGAACGCAGATTCGTCGAACGCAGATCCCTTGAGTTCGTCGAACGCAGATCTCTTGAGTTCGTCGAACGCAGATCTCCTTGAGTTCGTCGAACGCAGATCTCCTTGAGTTCGTCGAACGCAGATCTCTTGAGTTCGTCGAACGCAGATCTCCTTGAGTTCGTCGAACGCAGATCTCCTTGAGTTCGTCGAACGCAGATCTCCTTGAGTTCGTCGAACGCAGATCCCCTTGAGTTCGTCGAACGCAGATCCCCTTGAGTTCGTCGAACGCAGATCTCTTGAGTTCGTCGAACGCAGATCTCCTTGAGTTCGTCGAACGCAGCCTTTGGTATATAAGTAGATCACGATCTTAGGGTTGTGGGTGCGAGACAGATTTTGTAACCGACCCGTTTCGTGGTTTGAGAGAGCAGCGCCGGAAGTGTTCCGCTAGGGCTTCTCTCCTCTTCCGACAGTCGCCGCCTCCCCTGTCTCGGATCTAGCAGTCCGTGGGGACGCTGAGAACTTTTCTTCTCCGACTCATTCCTTGTTCGACAAGGCATCGAGGTTCTCCAGCACTTGTGTGGATCTCTGTAGAGGGACCGATCAATTTCGGTTCTTGCAACTCAAGATTGGTTCTACCAGACTCAGTGAGGACTGAGGAGCATCTTGGTTTGAGTATCGGCTCAAATCCCCTTCAGGTACAATTTCTGCACTGTGTTGTGGATGTTATTTTATTTCTTGAATCAGTAAAATCGCAAGTTCCTTAACTCTTTGGGTTGTTCTAGCTATTTATTCCGCTGCGCATATGTGATATGTTGTTCTATCATTTTTGAAATGGTATTAGAAAACCCAACAGTGGTATCAGAGATAGGTTTGCAATCTAATGTATGTAAATCAGAAATTTAGAAGTGTTCTAAATGTCTGGATTTCTTCCTGGATGTTTGAATTTCGAAGAAATGTTCTAGATTGGAAAAACTCTCAGGAATGCATGTGATTGCGTTGCGATTTCATTGTTTCAGAAATTGTGTCTCCTTTGCAGTAACCGTCCCTCTAATTGGTTTGTGAAACCAAATGTTTTAGATTTTGAATCTGACAATGAGAGACGAGCTTGTCTACTGCATAAGTGGAGTTGTTTTGCCTGTGTCAAATGCATGTAAATCTGGAGATTTAGAAGTGTTCTAAATGCTCAGATTTAGCCCTTTTTATCAAGCGTTGATAATTTTATTTTGTGCACTTCTGGGATGTATTTGGTTGTGAATGTTGTATTTTAAAGTGCACGTTGATTAATTGTTAATCAATTTTATAAATAAAATTCTCTTATCCAATATTAAGTATACGGATGTCTTCCGATGGATGACACTCTTCCTGTCTCGATCGATGAAGTGTGGGCTTGCCAAAGCAAGTTGCATTAATCTATCTTGGTAAGGGTGCGAGCGGATAATTGTGATATCCCACTGTCGACATCGGGTCTAACTTAACTGGGTGATTTCAAAAGTTGAGTGCCTAGAGGCATTGGGTTGGCATGCACCATATGATGGATGCGAATAAAGAGTTATTCACCAACCATACAAGAGTTGCATAGTGATGCAATTGGCAAGTGTTGCCTACCTAAATAACCGTATTATGAGAGGAACGCCAAAGCGGACTCGTTGTGTTGGTGAAATACGGATCTTGTCCATTAAGAGAGTAACTCGCATTAACTCTCCGAATTGATATGAAGGGTTATCAATTTGAATAAAATAGTGGGAGTATTTAATTAAAGTCCTTATTAAAATAATAAAATGTATTTTGAAATATAGTTCTAAATAAACTCTGCATTATTTTGTAGAATTTTCATGGCAAATACTCCACACTCCGCGTTGTCCCTGAGAGCCATCCTTAAGAAGGATAAGCTCAATGGGACGAATTTCCTAGACTGGTTCAGGAACCTGAGAATTGTTCTCAGGCAAGAGCGTAAGCTCTATGTCCTTGAAGAAGATCCCCCCGAGGAGCCAGCCTCTACTGCACCTCGTGCAGATAAAGATGCTTATAAGAAGTATGGAGATGACTCCTTGGATGTAGAATGTCTCATGCTCGCAACCATGAACTCTGAGCTTCAGAAGCAACATGAGAACATGAGCTGTTACGAGATGGTGGAGCACCTGAAGAAAATGTTTCAAGGGCAAGCTCGCCAAGAGAGATTTGATATATCCAGGGCGTTGTTTCAGTGTAAGATGGGAGCTCGGGACCCAGTAGGAACTCACGTACTCAAGATGATTGGGTATATAGAGAACCTTGAAAGACTGGGGTTCCCGTTGGGTCAAGAGTTGGCCACTGATCTGATCCTGCAATCGTTGCCGGACAGTTATGAGCAGTTTGTCTTAAATTACAACATGAATGAAATTGACAAGACACTGCCCGAGCTCCTAGGCATGTTGAGAACTGCCGAGATCAATATGAAGAAGGCCAAGCCTGTCAGCCCCATACTGATGGTGCATAAGAGCAAGGGCAAGGCCAAGGGATTCAAGAAGACGAAGATTGGATCTAAGTCTCCTCTTGATCCCAAGTCTTCTGCACTGAAAAAGAAAGGTCTGGCCAAGGAAGGGAAGTGTCACCATTGTGGTAAGGCAGGGCACTGGAGGCGGAACTGTCCCCTCTACATTGAGGATCTGCAAAAGAAGAAGAGAAGTATGACTTCCACTTCAGGTATATTTGTTATAGAAATAAACCTTTCTGCTCCTTCATCTTGGGTATTGGATACCGGATGTGGTTCTCACATTTATACGAATGTGCAGGAACTGACAAGGAGAAGAATGCTGGGTAGAGGAGAGATAGACCTGCGTGTTGGAAATGGAGCAAGAGTTGCTGTCATTGTCGTTGGTGTTTATCGTCTTTCTTTGCCCACTGGGCTTGTAATAGAATTAGATAACTGTTATTTTGTTCCAGCCATAACTCGAAACATTATATCTGTGTCATGTTTAGGCATGAGAGGATTTTCTTTCATTATTAAGAACAATAGTTGTTTTATATTTATGAATGATGTTTGTTATGGTGTAGCCAAACTATTTAATGGTCTATATGTTTTGAACTTAGACCATCCGATCTATAACATAGAAAATACTAAAAGACTAAAAACAAATGACTTGAATCATACGTATCTCTGGCATTGTCGTTTGGGCCATATAAATGAGAAACGCATATCTAAGCTCCATAAAGATGAATTATTAGACTCATTTGATTATGAATCATTTGAGAGATGCGAGTCTTGCTTATTGGGCAAAATGACTAAAGTCCCTTTCACTGGTCATACTGAGAGGGCTGGTGATCTTTTGGGTGTAATACATAGTGATGTATGCGAACCCATGAGTTCTATGGCTAGAGGTGAATACAACTACTTCGTTACATTTACTGATGATTTCAGTAGATACGGATACGTGTTTCTTATGAAGAACAAATCCGAAACCTATGAGTTTAAAAATGAAGTAGAGAACCAACTGGGAAAAAGGATAAAAGCACTCCGATCTGATCGAGGTGGCGAATATCTAAGTCATGAGTTTCGTGATCATCTGAGAGAGTGTGGTATTGTATTACAACTCACTCCGCCCGGAACACCACAACATAATGGTGTGTCTGAGAGGAGGAATCGTACTTTGTTAGACATGGTACGGTCGATGATGAGTCATGCAGATTTGCTTGTTTCCTTTTGGGGATTTGCTTTAGAGACTGCTGCTTTCACATTAAATCGTGCTCCAACGAAAACGGTTCTAAAGACACCATATGAGATATGGACTGGGAGGTGTCTCAGTATGTCTTTTATTAAGATTTGGGGCTGTGAGGCATACGTGCGACGTCAAATGCCTGACAAGTTGGAACCCAAGTCGGATAAGTGTTAAGAACCCAAGTCGGATAAGTGTTATCTTGTGGGATATCCTAGGGAAACCAAAGGGTATTACTTCTATCTGCCGTCCGAGGGCAAAGTGTTTTTCGCAAGGACTGACGTCTTTTTGGAGAAAGAGTTCTTATCCAGAAAGACTGTAAAGGTGGAACTTGAAGAAGTTCAAGAACCACAAACAATAGGTGAACCGATTTTAGAACTTGAGCAAGGACTACAAGTTGTTGTAGCTAGAGAGCCTGCTCAAGAAACACAAGTCCTGCGTAGATCTGATAGACCAAGATTTGAGCCTGAGAGATATGAATTTCTCGTGTCTCAAATAGGTAACGTGTTACTTATGGATCATGATTATGAGCCTGCAACCTATCAAGAGGCTATGTGTGGACCTGACTCCGAGAAGTGGTTTGAGGCCATGAAATCTGAAATGGACTCCATGTATGCAAACCAAGTTTGGACCTTGGTGGAACCACCTGAAGGGGTACGACCCATAGGGTGCAAGTGGGTCTTCAAGAAGAAGACCGACATGGATGGGAATATACAGACATTCAAAGGCCAGCTGGTGGCTAAAGGTTTCAGGCAAATTCATGGTGTTGACTATGATGAGACCTTTTCGCCTATAGTCATGGTCAAGTCCATCAGAATTCTACTTGCTATTGCTGCGGATTATGACTACGAGATCTGGCAAATGGATGTCAAAACGGGTTTCCTTAATGAAAACCTCCTTGAGGAAGTGTATATGACACAACCCGGGGGTTTTGAATCTCCAAATGAAGCCACTAAAATATGCAAGTTGAATCGATCCATTTATGGATTGAAACAAGCTTCTCGAAGTTGAAATCTTCGTTTTGATGAGAAAATCAAAGAGTTTGGTTTTATCAAGAACGAGGATGAACCTTGTGTTTACAAGAGGATTAGTGGGAGCATTGTTGTCTTCCTGATATTGTATGTAGATGACATACTGTTGATCGGGAACGACATTCCGACCCTGCAAGCTGTTAAGAACAGGTTAGGGGACTGCTTTTCTATGAAGGACTTGGGTGAAGCGACTTACATACTTGGTATTAAGATCTATAGAGATAGATCGAAGAAGTTGCTGGGTTTGACCCAAAGTACACACATTGAGAAGGTGTTGAAACGGTTCAACATGCTTGAGTCCGAGAAAGGATTCTTACTCATGTCACATGGTGTGAGTCTCTCTAAGGACCAATGTCCAAATTGGAAGATAAGGACCGCATGAAGTTGATTCTATATGCTTCGGCAATCGGATCAATCATGTACGCAATGTTATGTACTCTACCCGATGTCTCTTATGCTTTGAGCATGACTAGCAGATATCAGTCTGATCCTGGTGAGAGTCACTGGATTGCAGTCAAGAATATCTTAAAGTACTTGAGAAGGACTAAAGATGAATTCTTGGTGTATGGTGGAGAGGAAGAGCTCGTCGTAAAGGGTTACACAGATGCTAGCTTCCAGACTGATAGGGACGACTCAAAGTCCCAATCAGGTTTTGTATTTTGCCTTAATGGAGGAGCTGTAATCTGGAAGAGTTTCAAGCAAGAGACAGTTGTTGATTCTACAACTGAGGCCGAGTATATCGCTGCAGCAAATGCGGCGAAGGAGACTGTATGGATTAGGAAATTCATCGGCGAGCTAGATGTAGTTCCTAGCATTGTTGATCCCGTAGTTCTCTACTGTGACAACAACGGTGCTATTGCACAAGCTAAGGAACCTAGATCTCATCAGCGCTCCAAGCACATACTTCGGCGGTTCCATCTTATTCGAGAGATTGTCGATCGAGGAGATGTGAGCATTTGCAGAGTACCAACTGAAGAAAACATAGCGGATCCACTGACGAAGCCTCTTGCGCAAAGGAAGCATGATGGTCATGTTAGATCAATGGGTATTAGATACCTGAATGATCGTCTTTAGTGGGAGCCTTGTGGATTGTATATTTGTTGGTTGTTTATTCATTTGATGAATTGTGATATGTACTATGTTTTTCATTTTACATTTATGGCAAGTTCTTTTATTATGTCAATTGTTTCTATATGATAGGCTAATTAACATAATGAATGCCCTTAGAATGTTGGCTTCCATAGAAATTCAAGTACGTGACTTGAATGTGAGGGCCTATGTTTAAATGAAGCTTCATTCTTAAATGGTCCCTGGTCGAGGCATCATCCTAGAAATTAGGGCGAGGATGAGACCATAAGACTGGCATGTGCGTTGACTGATGACCGGTTCTCACAGGTCATGATATTGTGATATCAAGTCATCACATGGGTACTTGTTAGGAACAAGTTGTACTGGACAGACCCACCGTGAGACTACTTTGTGGATTGTTATAAGAACGTGTCACAAGTAGGTCTCAATTGACAATGGTGTTTGTGGTCCTTTGACCTGAAGTCACAACATTCATCAAGTGAGGAAGAGCGTACTTTGATGCCATCTAAAGTCTTCTCTTGAGAAAGGTTGACGATAAGGGTGGTTGTTGGGTATGTTACGAATCATTTGGATGTTTGTGTGTGAGCAGAAATGAGATTTGTCCTCCTTTATGACAGGAGTTACATCCATGGGCCCCCTGATGGAATGAGACTGAGAAATGCATGGTCATGCTTGGTTGAGTCAATATATGATATTGAGTTCACCATTTTTTTGTCAGTCTATTCTAGATCAGGAAACTAGGATTGAACAATTATGAGGGTGACACGGTCCATGCCTCTAGTTCTATCCGGATGTAAAGGACAAAGGACATGACAACACTGATACATTGGTCATGACAGGCTTGTTGAGTTATGAACTCTTATTGTTTGGGTAGCAATGATGTATTGCTAGATGCCGCTCATTGTTTGTGAGACTTTTGTTGACACTTTGTGATCAAGTGGGAGACTGTTGGAGTTTCTGAGGTGATCTCAAAGCAATCAACAGTTAGTCTTACTGCCAACGCAATATGAGCCTATAGGGTCGCACATAAAAGTGTTTGGAGAAATTGGAGGAAGAAATTAAATCTTGGGATTTCACGAGAAACCAGGCCATCCTGCGCGACTTTAATCGAACTGAAGGCGTTCGTCGACCGCTGAGACGGAATGGGCTAGTGTAGCGCGTTCGTCGACCGCTGAGACGGAAAGGGCTAGTGTAGCTCCTTCGTCGACCGCTGAGACGGAAGGGCTATTGTAGCGCGTTCGTCGACCGCTGAGACGGAAAGGGCTAGTGTAGCGCCTTCGTCGACCGCTGAGACGGAAAGGACTAGTGTAGCGCCTTCGTCGAACGCAGATTCGTCGAACGCAGATCCCTTGAGTTCGTCGAACGCAGATTCGTCGAACGCAGATCCCTTGAGTTCGTCGAACGCAGATCTCTTGAGTTCGTCGAACGCAGATCTCCTTGAGTTCGTCGAACGCAGATTTCCTTGAGTTCGTCGAACGCAGATCTCCTTGAGTTCGTCGAACGCAGATCTCCTTGAGTTCGTCGAACGCAGATCTCTTGAGTTCGCCGAACGCAGATCCCCTTGAGTTCGTCGAACGCAGATCTCTTGAGTTCGTCGAACGCAGATCCCCTTGAGTTCGTCGAACGCAGATCCCCTTGAGTTCGTCGAACGCAGATCTCCTTGAGTTCGACGAACGCAGCCTTTGGTATATAAGCAGATCACGATCTTAGGGTTGTGGGTGCGAGACAGATTTTGTAACCGACCCGTTTCGTGGTTTGAGAGAGCAGCGCCGGAAGTGTTCCGCTAGGGCTTCTCTCCTCTTCCGACAGTCGCCGCCTCCCCTATCTCGGATCTAGCAGTCCGTGGGGACGCTGAGAACTTTTCTTCTCCGACTCATTCCTTGTTCGACAAGGCATCGAGGTTCTCCAGCACTTGTGTGAATCTCTGTAGAGGGGCCGATCTATTTCGGTTCTTGCAACTCAAGATTGGTTCTACCAGACTCAGTGAGGAGCATCTTGGTTTGAGTATCGACTCAAATCCCCTTCAGGTATAATTTCTGCACTGTGTTGTGGATGTTATTTTATTTCTTGAATCAGTAAAATCGCAAGTTTCTTAACTTTTGGGGTTGTTCTAGTTATTTATTCCGCTGCGCATATGTGATATGTTGTTCTATCATTTTTGAAATGGTATTAGAAAACCCAACATATATGACATTAGCAGATTTATCAGAAAATCCAACTAGTAAGTAGCACTTAACCTGATTATGACCCATTCATTTACAATGCGAGCATTAGGGTCGATTGCATATAGTGCGACTACCTCTTCCTAGACCATGGTTGTGTCCTCCAAGATTAGAAAAGAGCGCAAAAGTGTCAACATATTGTCGAGGATCCCTGATGTGTTTTCAAAAGGGACTCAATAATTGACAAATGAGATCTTCAGCAGCAGGAAAATTAGGGTTTGTCAAGATCTAATTCCTGGCCTATTCAAAATCTTTATGAATGTTGAACACCATTGGAGTACATAGTTTGAGCTTCCTCTATATGTCGCAGCAAGTCTTGAAAGTTCTTAACTGGGTCAGATGTTTTGGGTCAACAGATTGTCATAAGAGAGAGGTCAACAGGTAATCCATCCTCCATTGTTGTCATTCATTTGTGTTTATATCTTATGCTTTCGCGGTTAAATGGTCAAACATACCTTGACCAAGAAATCTAATCCCAACAGCTTGCTTGCCAGTCCATGCAAATTTTGCTTGTGAGTTTCTGGGACGTAAGGGACATAAGACATTTGTTTATGGGCAGTGAAGGAGCAGTGCTAGATACTGCAGACAGGGAAGCCATAAAAACAACTGAGATCGATGAGAACAAGGTGTTGGATCAGGATAAAGCGTTAGATCAGGACTAAGCTCTGAATTGATGAGAAGATGAAGTTTTGGATCAACAAAGCTCTGGAATGATGAGAAGCTCTGGAACAGGACGCAATGATGACATTGATTGTAAATAAGTCCCAACAATTGGACTTAGTACAAAACTACCAAAAGACATTAACAAATCAATAAGACAAGTCCACTCATAAATCAGAATAAAGACACATCATTAATTAATATATAAAAAGCAAAAACTTATAATCATAAAGACCTAGTGATTACTAAGAGTGAAGACCATAACACAGCATAAATGAAAACAAAAGCATCTCAAACGAAAAGACAAGGATCTATTGGTATTGCTTAAACTTCAATTATACCACCAGATCTCAACAGGAAAAATTTAATGCTCACAAAAATTAAGACATGAGTGAATCTCTGTAGAGGGGCCGATCTATTTCGGTTCTTGCAACTCAAGATTGGTTCTACCAGACTCAGTGAGGAGCATCTTGGTTTGAGTATCGACTCAAATCCCCTTCAGGTATAATTTCTGCACTGTGTTGTGGATGTTATTTTATTTCTTGAATCAGTAAAATCGCAAGTTCCTTAACTTTTGGGGTTGTTCTAGTTATTTATTCCGCTGCGCATATGTGATATGTTGTTCTATCATTTTTGAAATGGTATTAGAAAACCCAACATATATGACATTAGCAGATTTATCAGAAAATCCAACTAGTAAGTAGCACTTAACCTGATTATGACCCATTCATTTACAATGCGAGCATTAGGGTCGATTGCATATAGTGCGACTACCTCTTCCTAGACCATGGTTGTGTCCTCCAAGATTAGAAAAGAGCGCAAAAGTGTCAACATATTGTCGAGGATCCCTGATGTGTTTTCAAAAGGGACTCAATAATTGACAAATGAGATCTTCAGCAGCAGGAAAACTAGGGTTTGTCAAGATCTAATTCCTGGCCTATTCAAAATCTTTATGAATGTTGAACACCATTGGAGTACATAGTTTGAGCCTTCCTCTATATGTCGCAGCAAGTCTTGAAAGTTCTTAAATGGGTCAGATGTTTTGGGTCAACAGATTGTCATAAGAGAGAGGTCAACAGGTAATCCATCCTCCATTGTTGTCATTCATTTGTGTTTATATCTTATGCTTTCGCGGTTAAATGGTCAAACATACCTTGACCAAGAAATCTAATCCCAACAGCTTGCTTGCCAGTCCATGCAAATTTTGCTTGTGAGTTTCTGGGACGTAAGGGACATAAGACATTTGTTTATGGGCAGTGAAGGAGCAGTGCTAGATACTGCAGACAGGGAAGCCATAAAAACAACTGAGATCGATGAGAACAAGGTGTTGGATCAGGATAAAGCGTTAGATCAGGACGAAGCTCTGAATTGATGAGAAGATGAAGTTTTGGATCAACAAAGCTCTGGAATGATGAGAAGCTCTGGAACAGGACGCAATGATGACATTGATTGTAAATAAGTCCCAACAATTGGACTTAGTACAAAACTACCAAAAGACATTAACAAATCAATAAGACAAGTCCACTCATAAATCAGAATAAAGACACATCATTAATTAATATATAAAAAGCAAAAACTTATAATCATAAAGACCTAGTGATTACTAAGAGTGAAGACCATAACACAGCATAAATGAAAACAAAAGCATCTCAAACGAAAAGACAAGGATCTATTGGTATTGCTTAAACTTCAATTATACCACCAGATCTCAACAGGAAAAATTTAATGCTCACAAAAATTAAGACATGAGTATTATGGCCCTTTCAAAATGCTTAGCAAAAAGCTCTGCAATGTTGCTTGCAAACTACAACTACCCAAAGTATTCAAAATACATGCAATGTTCCACAAATCCCTGCCTGAAAATCATTAAAAGCAAAAAACTTAAAGCAAGTCCATAAACTTTCAGAGATTGGGGGGGGGGGGGGGAACAACAACTTAACCAACGGGAAGGGTTCCACTAGAAAATAGCATAGAGAAACTCGACAATTTCTCAGAATGCAAAACTGAAAAACATTGCTCAGAGTAAACACAACAGAAAGAAACTTCAAAGAATTTCAAAATCAGAACCTTAAACAAAATTTAAAACAAACACACAAAATCTCAACTTTAACCAACGGGGGGGGGGGGGGGGGGGGGGGGGGGGGGGGGGGGGGTAGTGAGAACAACAACTTAACCAACGGGAAGGGTTCCACTAGAAAATAGCATAGAGAAACACGACTATTTCTCAGAATACAAAACTGAAAAACATTGCTCAGAGTAAACACAGCAGAAAGAAACTTCAAAGAATTTCAAAATCAGAACCTTAAACAAAATTTAAAACAAACACACAAAATCTCAACTTTAAAGTAAATAAGGAACTGAAATCGAGAGGCGTCATTACTGAATAGAGCAGCAGCTCCAACCAAAAACTCTACAAAGGTGAAACAGTTAATGAACAAATGGAGTTAGATCTGAGAAATAAATATCATTGTATAGCCGTCGCGGATGTTGGTTTTAAATAAGGAGGAAATGCTATGACAAAATCGTCAGCTCGAGGCAAAAGAACAAAATAAGGGAAGCACCCGGTTCAAACATTAAATACAAAGAAGACTCGGAAGAAAACTCTAAGCTTAGTTATTAAAGGCGCAAGGCGCACCAAGGCGCAAAGGGGTCTTGGAGCCTAGGCGCAAGGCTCAAGGCGCAGGCGCGCGCCTGACGAAGGCAAGGCGCAACCATATTCAATTTAAATAATCAGCATCAAACATCACTTCATCTTCTTAATCAGATTTTTTCATTTATTCTACTCATTAATGATTCATTACTATCATTTATATCTCTTATAAAATAGAATCAATGTGATCACTTGCATCATATCTAAGTCTCAACGCTCGATTATGTTTCGCAAACACTAATTCATGGAAAAAATATTGAGTTCTTACATTATTTCTTTCTTTATTTTGAAAAAAAAATTTACAATAGAAATTGCACCTAGACGTGTCTTTTATGCTCCAAAGGCGCACAAAAGGCGCACTAAGGCGCAAACCTCTGAGCCTGATGAGCCTTGAGCCTTAGGCGCGCCTGAGGCGCGCCTTTAACAAGCAGGCTAAATCTACAGACCCGAAGACTTGTCCAATCAGATAACATAACTGAAAGCAAGCTCTATAGGTCCACCCGAAGACCCAAATATTTACACAACTACATAATGGATTGAACATATAAGTTGATGACCCATAATATGCGTGTTATGATTGTAATAAAAATACTACAAATAGATGTTGAATACAGTAAATGAGGCATGAAATCATTTCACCTGAATTCCCAATTCTCTTCTCTTCCTTCTTCCTCCCCTTAAAACCTAACTTTTTCCCTCTTGCAAATCTCTCTCAATCTGTCACTTCTCAAATTTCTCCTGATACCCTACACAGGTACCCATACATCCACATCTATAAGGTCTCGGCTCTGCTCGAAGCTATAGGTTAAGCCGCTCAAAAAATATATTATTGCCTGACAAACTTTAAATATGTTATTAGTCGTCATAGGGTCATCAGGAGTCGTGGTTGGTGTTTGCCATAACATGCAAGTGAATCACAACCAGTAATTCTCAAAATTAAGCTTTTGGGGTTATTACCTAACACTTGTCATACACCGCCATTAAATTTATGGTCAATGCTTGTCAAAGGACAATTTTGGGCTCGTTGCCGAGTTATGGGCTCATTCGGGTTTGATTTGTCACCCGCCATAATTTGGCATCGCCCGATGGATGATCCAAGTTCGCGGTTGTGTCCAGATCCAGGTTTCGATATTTTCATTTATTTGTTTTATTTTTTTGGGTGTCTTATTTAGTAAGATCGGACAACCATCGTGTAGGGTCAATCATAGCCGTCCAAGATGGTTGTCCTAAGCATGTTTTATTATAAATAAGAGGTAGGGGAAGCCGTCATAAGGGATTGCGGATTTTGGAGAACTCTCTCCCTGAATCCGACAATCTCTCATAGTGCCGACTCCACGAAACCCCAAGGTGCGGACTCCTTAGTTTGTATCTTTGTCTTTCCTTGTGTTCCCATTATTTTTCCCCTTCCTCAAACAGCCGCCGGCTGCCCATAAACCAGCCGGACAGCTGTTTCCTGCAGCCAGGCCTCCGTTTTCCTGCAGCCAGGCTTCCGTTTTCCTGCAGCCAGCCTTAACCAAACCTCCTATTCCCCTCCATGTTCAGCCAACTACGACCCGACTATCAAACACCCAACTGTCCTTCACGTCCTCCTTCAAATACAGTCACAAGTTACCTTATATGACCTTCCCTTGCCTTCAGCCACCCCTTCCCAGGCCGCCAAACAACCAGCCAACCATCCCGGCCCCCTGATCTCCCCACTCAAACCCCTTATCTCCATATCCTTGACCGGAGCCCCCACAAACCCTCCTCCATATATCCCATAATTCTACCCACAACTGCCCTAATCAGACCCTTCCAACTCCTATTCAAACATATTATCCCTTTGGAGAGCCATCATATATCTCCACGATCTCCAGATCTTCGTCTCCTTCGCCGACGAGCCCTATACCGGTGAATTCTAGTTTGGTTGCTTTGTTGTAATCATTAGTGTAAGGGTCGGACTATTTATATGATAATGAATGTCATTCTTAGTGTGTTTGTTTTTTGACTAATCGTGACTTGCATGATTCATTCACTTGCGTATTTAACAACCGGCCCTCAAATCAGAGGAAATCCTTGCTTGCTTACTTGCTTTTTCAAAATTATTTGCTACTTGCTTTGTGATAATTGCGCAGATTTATGCATTTATTATTACTTGGAATTTATTGTTGGATCGTTATTTGCATGCATACATCATCCTAGGGCCCGGCATCGCACCTAGGGTTGCATTATTAGGATTCACACCCACTTAGCCTACCCTACATCAGAGTTATTCCTAATCAAGGTCAACAGACAAGTGTTCAAGACTACTACTGAGCCAAGCACATGACGAGGGCTCTCGGTTGTCAGTAAAACCAACTGGATCCTAATTATAAAGCACACAACGCAAGATGAGACATTACTATTCCTCTTTAGATTGGGTATAACTCCAACAAGCACAAACCAATGCACAGGATACACAATCATGAATCAGATATGAAAATCAAAATGGATACAGCATAATACATGGCAGCCAAAATAATATTCCAGCACGCCCCGTCATGTGAATACATGAATACATCACAAGAACGCATTGCGAGATCCAACTGGCTCTGAAACTAAGTTAGAACCGCAAGCATCCAACTCAAAATCAATTGATATGGAGTGGAGATGGAAGTATTTACAAAGCACACGGCAAGATATGATACCTAACGGTGTACTATCTTAAGTTATTAAAGGCGCAAGGCGCACCGAGGCGCTAAGGGGCCCTGAAGCCTAGGCGCAAGGCGTAGGCGCGCGCCTGAGGCACGTGAGGCGCAAAAATGGGGAAAAAATAAAATCAGCGAATTGGGCGCCCAATTCGCTGAAATTCAGCGAACTTGACACCCACTTCACTGAAATTCAGCTAATTGGGCGTCCAATTCGCTGATTTTCCATGAATTGGGCGCCCAATTCACAGAATTTCTGCGAATTGGGCGCCCAATTCGCTTAATTTCTGCAAATTGGGCGTCCAATTCGTTGAAATTCAGCAAATGGGCGCCTAGGCGCGCCTCGGGCACATCGCCCGCCTAAGCCTTGCTAGGGCTAAAGGTGTCACTTAAAACCGAAAACCGTATACCGAATCAGAACCAAACCGGAACCGCAAAGAACCGTACCGAACCATTCGCGAATTATTTGGGTTCCGGATTGAATTTTCAAACCGTAAATAACATTGGTCTGGGTGTGGTTCTTTCATTTTATTATCCGGACCGGAACTGGAACCGGAACCGCAATATACAAGTCTCAAGCGGTTTCAAGATTTTTAGAACCCTTCCGAACCGGACCGAAGCAGAACTGAACGACAAACCGTTTATTATTATTATTATTAATATTACTATAATATTGTTATTTTTTATAGTATATCTATAATATCTATACTTACTATTATGGGTGAAACTGGTGCGGTTTGAACCCAAACCGCAATCACAATAAAGGGGGTCGGTTTTGAATTGAACAAAATCGCACCGCACCAAAACCGTGTTGTGTGGTTTGACATTGGTGCGATTTGGAGTCGGTTTTGGCGGTGTACTTTCGTTTTTTATACAGTCATATAATGTATTTTCAATTTTATTCATATTTTTCTGAAATATTTTGTTTTAAAATATAGAGGATATACAACTACTATTTAATAGTAATCATGAAAGACAAATCTAATTGTAGCCGATAAATTAGTCAAATTAAATTAAATAATATATTTTTCAAACAAAATTTTAATTGTAAAATAAGATTTCAAGAACAATAATTCAAAGTTCTTTACTCTATGTTGAGTCGTGATCTTCAGCAACATGAACATTGCATCAGCATTACACGATCGTGATCTTTGAATTTTTAAAACCGACACGGTCTGATGCAATTTTGTGGTTTTGCTCTCAGGTTTTAACCTTCAGCCCGACTTACTATATATTATACAAAAAGTACTCCCCTTGGTGTACCGTGAAATTCCTGCGCCCGGGCCTCAGACTTCGAAGTCCCTCTTGCAAAAAAAAACTGAACGGGTATACTTTTTTCCTCTGATTTTTTATTTTTGACCACCTCATTAATTAAGCCAAGTTTGGTTTTGGTTCTAGTTGGAACCGAGTGGAACCAGACCGAACCGCATAGAACCGGACCGAACCGTTAGTGGTCGGTTTGGTTTTGGTTCTTGTTGAACCGTAACCGAAAACGTTAACACGACGGTTCCAAAAATTATGTTGGAACCGAAACCAGAACCGGAACCGGTCAAACCAAATACAGTTTTGGTTCTAATTTGAAGAACCGTTACATTAGCGGTTCGGTTCACGATTTTAGTAGAACCGGAACCGTGAGAGCTCTAGCTGGGGCGCAACGGAGTGCGCCCGGCGCCTTAGGCGCGCCTAGGCGCGCGCCTTGATAACTTAGGTACTATCCCTCCCAACATCGAGTGGAACTCCAGTGGGACTGGGCCTATACACGGGAAACACAATTGTGGACCACATACGGGATCCATGTTGACATAGCACAATGCATGGCTGCCAGGATAATACTTTGTTAGAAGGATAATAATTAATAGTGTAATCATTTTTATAGGTACTTTGTATATACCTGTAACTAAGTATTGGTCTTTATAAGGCCCTCCTTGTTTTATACTAATTGAGATGAAATGAAAAGTTCTAATTTTATCGTGGTATTAGTGATATGGCATCGCTCCCCCGATCTTGACTTCGTCTGGATTTTCCTGTGCGACTGAACTGCAACTCCCATTAACTTCCACTCCTACCAATTTTAGAGGTTCATTGGGTCTTTCCTTCGATCAACATCCGCTCACATCGTGTAGACCTGACGACGTTTTGACTGACCATCACATGATACATTGTTTCACTTCGTGGGATTGTGCTTTGATCCATTCTGTTCTTCGACAACTCTTCATTGGGCTAGTCATTGCTCCTGCCGATCAACTTGAACGACTAGTACTAAGGCTTAACTTTGCCCAATTGCTACATTTGATAGCTCTTCTAATTGCTATATTGTAATACTTCTCTTTTGCAGTTGTTATAACTACAAATTATATGTCAGATGTGTCTAACCCAGCTTTTTTAGATGTTACTGGAAATCCCATATTGCGTTTCCATAGTGAAGATGAGAATAACCTGACTACCATTATATGCATTATCCTTAATGATACAAAAAATATTGCTTGGTACCTGGTATTAGTTTTTCTCTTAAAAGTCATCGTTTATTCAAGAATATCTGCGGGGGTATACTTGCCCCTCTTACAATTGATCTTTCTTTGGATAACTGGGAGTAGAATCCTTGATTGTATGTTGTCCCTCAATCTGATGAAACTCTAGATTTACAATACATATGTGTTGCTTGATAATGCATATGATATTTGGACCCGAGTAAATCTTATGTACTCACTTCATGGGAATTCTGCACAAAATTTTCAATTATAGGGCAAGGCATATATAGATTTGTTAAATATCAAATAACATGAGACAATATTTAAATATTCTCATTATCAATCTTTAGATTGTGCTGTGAGTCTTTATTTATAGAGAGAGGAAAGAGAGCAAAATACAAACTAAAGATGTGGTACTAAAAGAGGAGCTAGATGAGAGATGTTTTATGGGCCTAAATACATGTGTTTTATCTATTTTAACACTCCCCCGCAAGCTGGAGCGTACAAGTCGTAGGTGCCAAGTTTGGAGAGAAATTGTTGATATAGTGGGCGAGACAATGCATTTGTGAGAATATCAGAGATTTGATCAGCAGCCCGCACATGTCGTAGAATCAGTTTCCAAAATTGAACCTTTTTTTAGACAAAATGGCAATCAACTTCAATATGCTTTGTCAGCTCATGAAACACAGGGTTCTCGGCGATGTGAATAGCAACTTGACTATCACATAAGAGAACAACTGGTGATGAAAGTTTGACACCTAAATCAGTGAGGAGACGTTCTAGTCATGTAAGTTCTGAGACAACGGCAGTCATGGAACGATACTCTGCTGCAGCTGAAGACCAAGCAACCACAGTCTGCTTCTTACTTCGCCAAGTAACTAAGTTCCCACCACAATATGTGTAGTAGACGCTCGTGGACTGAGATCGTCCAGGGACCCAGTATAATCAGCATCATAATACGCAATGAAAGACAAAGAAGTAGAAGGCTTATACACCAGCCCTTGTCCCAGAGCATTCTTCAAGTAACGAAGAATACGCCCAACGGCCTAACAATGAGAGACCCGAGGGGTACGCATGAAGCCACTGATCACACCGACCACAAAGGAAATGTTGGGTCATGTGACAGTAAGATAGATCAGTTTGCCAACAAGACAGCGATAATACTCCGGATTAGGGAGGAGTTGATCAGAGTACGAGCCATGAGCGTGGAGCTGATGATTTGCATCCATAGAAGTATCCACAGGCTTACATCCAGAGTAGCCTGCATCGTTAAGTAGATCGAGACAATACTTCCGCTGAGATAAGACAAGACTATCAGGTCGTCGGGTTACCTCAATTCCCAAGAAGTAGCAGAGTTGTCACAAATTTTTAGCTTGAAAATGAGAGGCAAGATGTTGCTTGATTTGGATGATGCCGGAAAGATCATCACCAATAACATGGATGACATCAACATAGACTAGGAGAATCACTCTGTCAGACGAACGTCGTCAAATAAATAAGAAGAAATCTGTTGAGCTTCGGGTGAAAACAAACTCACGAACCACCCGACTAAACTTCTCAAACTATGCCCGTGGAGATTTTTGAGGCCATGGAGAGGTTTCTTCAGATGACAAACAAGGGACTCCCCCGTGGTTGTATAATCAGGAGGTTGTTGCATGTACACAGTCTCAAGGAGGTCGTCATTAAGGAAGACACTTTTAATGTCAAGCTAATAAAGCGGCTAATGACGAAGAACAACAAGGGAGAGTAAGACCCAAAAGGTGCTGAGTTTTGGAACCAGAGAAAATGTCTCTTCATAATTGAAGTCATGTTGTTGAGTGAAACCTCTAGCAACCAGACGAGTCTTGAGGCGGTCAACAATTCCATCTGGATGATGCTGGAAAGTAAAAACCCATTTACAGCCAACCGGAGAATGACCAGGAGGAAGGGAAACAAGGTCACATGTGTGATTGGCCTATAGAGCGACCATTTCCTCATCTATTACCGCCCACCACGAATGTCGAAGAGCCTCCTGCACAAAAGACAGGGTGGAAGTAGAAGATAGAAAGGTCATAAAACCTGCGCAAATCATAGGAGAGACGATGCAGGGAAACATAATTTGAAAGAGGATGCGCGGTGGAGGGTGTCGTCAAATCAGCAGTCGACGGAGTATCAGTAGCAGAGGGGGGTTGTTGCGGGGCACCGGAACGAGGATAGCAGCGAGAGTAAACACGAAGAGGAGGAGCCCAAACAGGCGGTGGTGTCGGTAGTAAGGGCAGTAAGGGAGAATCGGTAGGAACAAGAGGACGTGGGAGATTAGGAGGTGGCATTGACGTGGTGATGGATTGATGGAAGGACTAATTATCCAGAAAAGTGACATCAACAAAGGTGATTAGCTTCCGGGTGGAGGGCGAGTAACAGACAGTCCTTTTGAGTGCACGAATATACAACGAACATATAGTGCGTGGCACGAGGGGTCAGCTTGTCAACGGGAGGACTCAGATGGTGAACGTAGCAGACGCAGCCAAAGACCCGTGAGGTCGGGGGGATGAGGGTGCGATCAGGAAATAAGAAAGAGAAAGGGGTCGCAAATTAGAGGACAGGCGAGGGCATGCGGTTGATGAGATAACAAGCAATGGAGACAATGAAATTCCAATAGAACGTGGGGACCTGCATCTGGAATAAGAGAGACCGAGCGACATCGATAAGGTGGCGGTTCATCCGCTCAGAATGTCATTCTGTTGGAGCGTATAAGCACAGGAGGTTTGGTGGACGATGCCCAACGAGGTGCAGAATTCCTGGAAAGCATGCTCAGTGTATTCGAGTGCATTGTCAGTACGAAGAGTTTTGATAACGCGGGTAAATTGTGTGAGTTTCTGCAGTAAAAGAGCGAAAAATGGACAATCTCAGAGCGATCACGCGATATATATTAACAAGTCATGCGTGAATAATCATCAATAAATGTGACAAAGTAGCGATAACCAAATAGACTAGCGGTTTTTTAAGAACCCCAGATATCAGAATGTACTAAATCAAAAGGATCGGTGCTCTGAGTACAATGAGGAGGAAAAACAGAGCGACGTTGCTTCTCATAGATACATGATTCACAAATAAAATGAGAAAAAGACACATCGGGAAGAGCCTTCTGGAGAATGGGAAGAGGAGCATGACCGAGACGTCGGTGTCAATCAACAGATCTGACGAAAGACAAAGCGGAGGAAGGAAATGTTGGATCTTTTGGCGCCCTTAGAGGGGGGTGAATAAGGCGTTTACAAATTTTTGAGTAAAACTGAGAGATTTATAGAAAATCAAAACTTTTTGCTCTTGTTGCTAACGTTGGCGTTAAGAGTTAACGTCAGACAGCTCTCCAGAAAGTTAGGCTTCACAGAATTATGACAAAGTGATTTTACTTATGAAACCTTAAATGAAATACAATTCCAGAGAATCAGAGATAATGAAAATGAATATTATATTTCAAATAGAATTACAATGATAAAATTTCAATAACGCTTGAAATTAAAGGCGACAATTGTAAAAATTACTTTTTGTTCCTTCACCGGCTATAGCCTATCTTTCCCCAGATAAGGCTTCTAACCACCCCCTAGATCTACCCTTGACCTAGTCGCCACGCATGAGGCGGTGAATTCCCACTAAACCGAACTCGGCCTAGTCGTCACATGCAAGATGGCGAATTCACTACCGTTACTAGAAAATAATGAAAAAATAAAAGAAAATTCAGAATAAAAGACTCCCTAAATTGAAGAGCGCTGAAGGAGATGTTGAAGATACGCTAAAACCATCGTCGGAGTTGAAGTGAGCGTCCTTCTTCAAATTTGACCGTTGGAAATCTCCTTCTCACTCTTGTTCCTCAATGGTGGTGTTGGGAGTGCTCTCTGAATTCGGGGATGAAATGCTCTCTCAGAAGATTTGAATGAAGGCCTAAAAGTTCTGTAATTGTGCAACAAAATCAGCTTTTTAAATAGGCACGAGAGCTAACGCCTGGCGTTAAGAGTTAACGCCAGCGTTAGTGATCGTGTACAGTCGTGGTTGAGAGCGTACAGCCGTCGAGAACGTGGCAGATCATGGACTCAACGCTTGCGTTAGCTCCAACGCTGGCGTTGTCTCTGGCTTCTCTGGGGTAGAGTGACGTGATTGGTGGCTCCGGAGTCGATAATCCAGGAGGAGCAAAAGGAAAAGGTAGAGAAACCGGCAGGGGAGGAGGAGGCAACGGTATCATAATTACGAGTAATCAGCCCCCGAAGGTGTCGTAGTTCGTCCCGTAGAATGACAATTTCAGTGCGGGAACAGTGGCTAGAAGACGCTGTCGGTGGTTCCATGACTGGTCGGTAGGGAGCTCGGTAAGGAGGAGCTCGGCAAGAGGGAGCACGGCAGGAAGGAGCTCGGCGGGGAGGAGCTCGGCGGAGAGGAGCTCGGCGGGGAGGACCTCGGCGGGGAGGACCTCGGCAGGGAGGAGCTCGGCAGGGAGTAGCTCGGCAGGGAGGAGCTCGGCAGGGAGGAGCTCGGCAAGGAGGAGCTCGGCAAGGAGGAGCTCGGCAAGGCGAAGCTCGGCAAGGCGAAGCTCGGCAAGGCGAAGCTCGGCAAGGCGAGGCGAAGCTCGGCAAGGCAAGACGAAGCTCGGCAAGGCGAGGCGAAGCTCGGCAAGGCAAGACGAAGCTCGGCAAGGCGGAGCTCGGCAAGAGAGGAAGTTCGGCAAGAGAGGGAGCTCGGTAACAGGGAGCTCGACAAGGACCGTCGTCATCGTTGTCCAACAGAGGGAGCTCGGCAATAGAGGGGGCTCGACAAGGACCGTCGACTGGAAACGAGAGAGCAAGCGGAACAACGACGGGAACGTCGCACACAGACGGGAATGTCATGGATGATTTGCGACAGAAACGCAGACAGTAGCAGTAGTGGGAACGTCTGCGGGAGAAGACGCTCCAGACAGGATTTAGGAGCAACGACGGGACCGTCGTCATCGTTGTCCAACAAAGGGCTCGGCGGGCCCAGACGAGGGAAGGCCGGCGAAATCAAAGGCAGCAGAGCTCTCCGTCGACGGGATCAGGGAATAAGAAATCGTGCAAGACGAAGGGCACCGATGGCGAGCGATGGGCGCAACGGAGACGAGAGCAAAGGCTATCAGAGAAGAGGCGAGAGCGGGGGTCAATCGCAAACCGAATATGGTCCGTAGGAACCTAGCTCTGATACCATGTTAAATATCGAATAACATGAGACAATATTTAAATATTCTCATTATCAATCTTTACATTGTGTTATGGGTCTCTATTTATAGAGAGAGAGAGAGAGCAAAATACAAACCGAAGATGAGGGAGAGAGGCTTTATGGGCCTAAATACACGTGCTTTATCTATTTTAGCAAGATTCATTTTGGGAGAGAAGCTTGTCACTTAATACTATTCTAAGACATGTTAATTTTTACCGGAGCATGAGTTGCTTGACCATATTTCCCTTAAATGTACCTAGAATGCCAATTTATATCCAAACTTGAAGGAAATGGATAGATTTATTAGTCCTTGCATGGGTGAATCGTGATTTTTGATCATATCACATTATATATTTTGGGACCGGTTCCTATACCATCTTTGCGTGAAACTTTTCGAATTGTACAATGACCGCAAAAACCAAATTTATCTTTGTTATTGAGGACAAATCTGCCCTTATTGTTGATTCTTCCGGTCCCTCTAGTTCATCGACTAGATGACATGATTCTCCTATTCGACCCCATCGTCACTCCATTGTTTATTACTACAACAAATTAAGCCATAGCAGAAAGACTTGTTAGAAGTTGCATGGTCACCCACCGGGTCAAGGTGTCTCTATTTTACAAAGTGATGGACGAGCAGGGAGAGGCCAAGACCTTTTAAGAACTCCTATTGTGCACTTTCCTAATGCCCCTAACTCTTAGTGTATTACCCTTGTTGACCCATCTGATCGACTCAATGTCGGGAAACTTCGGGTTTTGCAACGCGTGGTTTACCCACTGAGCATTCATCCTCATCTTTCACGGCATCAAGTAACACAGGATCGGTGGGTGCTTTCTCTGCTTCTAGCTCTACTCAATGGATCATTGTTCTGGTGTCGCCGACCACATGGTCGCTTCTCCCATGTTTTACCTCTTAAACACATTTGTCTAGTAGCGACAAAAGTCAATCCTGCTAACTCACACCTCTATTTCCAGTGAAGGAATTATTTTTCACTCCATTTCTTATCTTCTTCGTGTCCCTAGTTTTCCTAAACATTTATTCTATGTTAGTTATTTAACTCAACATATGAATTGTTATGTTGTTTTTTTACCCTTCTTATTTTTGTTCCGAGATCTGGCCACGGAACAGACTATTGGATTGTGTAGATAGCAGGATGAACTATATCTGCTGGATAGCCCTAGCAAACTCTTCCTCGGGCCCACTCCGCATTTTTATCTTTTCCCACTTATCATCGACGTTTGGAAAATTTGTTTCCCTCTGTTATGAGACAAATGATTCCTTCTTTTTCTCCTAAAATTTTTCAAAAACTTTAAATGTGATTAATGTGAATTTAGCAAGCATCATCGTACTGCTCTTCTTAGTACCGTACATTTTTCTCTTACTAACATTGATGTCTATGGCCCTTATCCCATCTCCTGTCGGTCATAAAAGGTTTGTTACCTTTATTGATTATTACTCGTGTGTCACTATTTGATAAAGACACATTTATGAGCGCGAGGGGTCAGAGGTTTTGTAAATATAGACAAAACAACCAGAATCAAAAACTTTAAGTGGGTGTGGAGTAGAAAGAGTGAGTAAAGGGGTAGTAGAAGCTAAAACCTTAGAAGGAATACAATTAATCAGAAATGTAGCAGTAAGGTCGTCATATCTCCAGTAATCTCCCACTCTATGACATATGTGCTTATAAATGTCACTTTCCACGAAAACAGATCTTACTTTCTCGGTCCATTTCGGAGAGAACATTAGATGATGTAATGGCCCACCATATCTTATCTCATGCTTATTCTCCTTCTGAGGAGTTAAATACTTGTTATAGAAAAAAACATATAGATTTCTACTAATGCTTACCTTGATATAGATGTGCAACCCACATCATATTTCAAAATTTACCCCATATGTTTCATTACATATGTCACACCAAACTTGTACTGCTTCCATATCATCTATACATAAACCAAAATATCATCAGGAAGCACTGAAAGTTCGTAAGTGGTGTGTTGCTATGGTATAAGAGATTATGAATTTGGAGAAAAATTAAACATGGGAGATGATTGATCTACCTCCTGGAAAATAAATTACCAGATGCAGATGTGTCTTTAGTCTTTACGATTAAGTAGAATGTTGATGGTGTTGTTGAAATATAAAAGTCATTATTCCTAGCAGGGAGATAGACTCAGGAATTTGACATTGATTATCATGATACTTTCCCACATTTAGTAAAGATTAATACTACCAGCGTCTTGCTCTCATGTGCTGCTAATGAGAAGTGAGGTCTTAAACAATTATATGTTAAAAATAATTTTCTCCATAGAGAACTAGAGAAAAAAGTTTACATTAGCACTCAACCGAGGTTCATTCCAAAAAACACAGAAGGAAAATTATGCATACTACAAAAGGCATTATATGAATTGAAACAATCTCCTAGAGCTTGATTTAGCCGCTTCAACGAAGATATGTTTTCCTTTGGATATATACAAGGAAATGCCAATTATACCTTGTCATCAGAAAAAATGTGGGGAAGAAAACTATTTTAGTATATGTTGATGATATTTTTGTAATTGGGAATGATAATTTGGACATCATATCCCTCAAATTAAAAATTGTTGAAGAGTTCAAGATGAAGATTTTTGGTGTCCTTCGATACTTTCTAGAAATTGAAACCTATTGAACTAAAAAATAACATCATTGTAGGATAAAGCGCTTACTCAACTGTTCCAAAAGTCTGGACTAATGGAAATGACGCTACTTTTTTCCCTTAAGGAAGTAGCAAAGCGTCACGGGTCAAGTGAAGGAACGCTAGACCCAACAATCCCCCCCCCCAGCGTCCAGCACGACCCGCCAGCTCAGAGGTGGGCCCCACATGGCTCAGAGGTGGCGCACCACGTGGCTCAGAGGTAGGGTTGCCACATGGCTGCGGCCACTGACCCACCGGACCCACACAGGTTGAGAGCAATTTCGAGATTTATTAGCGCCCCCCTCCCCCCCCCCCCCCGTCTCGAACCCGTGACCTCCTCTGATATCACTTGTAAGATAGGGCGCTTACCCAACTGTTCCAAAATTCTGGACTGATGGAAAGGGCGCTACTTTTTTCCCTTAAGAAAGTAGCAAAGCGCCACGGGTCAAGTGAAGAAACGCTGGACCCAACAATCATCTCTCGGAGATGGTACATTTTGAACCTGCTTGAAGATACTTCAATGGTAGGATGTAAGCATATTGACTCCCCTATTGAGGACAATCATATAATTGGTAAAGATAATCATGAACAAAGATGTTGCTAGTTATCAATTAGTGGGTTGTCTCATTTATCTCACTCATAGTAGGGCTGATATTTCCTATATTGTCGGGGTCTTGAGCAAATTTATGAATGATCTTATAGATAGATCATAGACATAATGAAGTTGAATATAGGATTCTTTGATGCATGAAGGCTACTCCTAAGGAATGAATCCTATTATGCCCTCACAATAAGACTAATAACTTGACTATTAATGATAAAATGAGAATAAAGATCTACATAGATGCAAATTTGGTTAGATCTATGAAGGAAAAGAGGAAAAAAATATTCTTCACTAAATATTGTAGTTTTGTCGGTAAAATTATTGCAACATGGAGAAATAAAAAACAACTTGCGGTTGCCAATTTCAGCGCAAAACCTGAACATCGGGTTATGACCCTTAGAATTTGTGAAGGCAATGTGGTTCAAGGAGATAATGATAGATCTTGAGGTGCTTTCAACTAACCTATTCATTTATTCTGCAACAATAAAGTTGGCATATGTATTGCCCAAAATTCGGTTCAGCGCGAACATACCAAATGTTAGAGATCAATGAAAATTTTATAAAGGAAATTTTTTATGATGATTCATTTTGAATTCTTTTTGTTAAATCTGAAGACCAACTTTAAGATATTTTTACTAAGAGTTTGAGTGTGTAGTCTTTATCTACGAATGTAATCAGGTTGGATATAATTAATCTTCATACCGAACTTGAGGGGGAGTGTTATAAGGATAACAAGTAATATTGTATTTTTCTTGAGGGTTTTGTGAGTGTGTTTGTAACTATTCTCGACCTTTAGGTCCTTCTATTGTACTCCAACAAATACTATTAGCTTTACGGCTGTCCGCTTGTACTCTATTTTGTTCTAATCTAAAACCATAACCCATGGTAAACATGGGTGAGCACTTGGCCCATGCACTAATCATGTGGGAAGATATATACCTATGTTTGCAAGAAACATACAAGATACAAGTGTTACAACATATGAAATTTTGTTGATAAGAGTAAACAAACCTTAAACAAATAAGTTCAGGGGTTTTGATTGCGATTATGTAGATCAAGAAAAGTAACATTAAAAATGATTAAACTTTTGTATTGTCTCGTCGACAATGTCATGTTGTCATGTCAAATTTATTATTAATATAGAACAAAAAAAAATCTCTTCTAATGCATCTTTGCTTTTAGTGTAGAGAAATTCAAGTGTTGCATAATATTTCCATTTAAAATAATTCAAAGTTGCTTGTAATATAAACATCCTTTTAAAAGAAAAAAAAAAGAGAATGCCTACAAAGATGTCATGAGAAACAGATCTCAATGAGAAGGTGAATATTTTATATAAATAATGAGTAATTAAATATTTAAAGGTACAACATACTAAAGGTGAGAATAAAGGATATATATTAATTATATCTAATTTCTAAAATAAATATATGATCGTATCAATTTAAGGAATGATTAAATGTATCTTTCAATAAAATATGTTCACATACGATCATAATGTATGAAAGAATGAATAGATGTGAACAACAAGTACATTTCATTACAACTTATCCTCTTCCTTAATTCGAAGATGGATGTTGCATTTGATAAAGATTTTCTCTTCCTTCCACCAATGTTAGTTTTACAAGATACAGGAGTAGTATCAGTGGTATTTAGTTTGTCATTTAAGGTTGTTATGAAAATATATTAAATTAGCCATGGTTAGCAATGGAAGTGATATTTATCTTGTCATATCAATTTATCTACCCCTTATTATTGATGGAAAGAACGTCAACTTGTCTTTTGCATCTACGTCTGCAAAGAATTTCTTCTGTTGATCCCAATTTATCCCCCGTGCTGATTTACTCAATGTCCCTCAAGAAAATACCCTCAATCTTCAGAGTACGAGAGAGAGAGAGGACAATGCAATACCAGAAGATAATTGAGGGTTCTGGGAGAAATCGGGGCCAATGTTTTTCATGTGATGGGCGGCCTCCTCCATGGAGTTGTCGGGGTTATCGAGAAGGTAAGAGAGGCTAGTTCAAGTAGGCAGGGGATAAAATAACCAAATGGATGTCAAATGAGAGTTTGATGGCAATGGACACAGAAGTTGTACATGACTTGAAGGGCACAACATACCGTCTCTTTCAATTATCAAACACCATAAAGTATTTTTCGTATCGAGTAGAAACGCTAAACATCATCACAAAGACTTTACCACAAAGCTATCTTTGCATTACCATTCTGGGTTGGGAGAATGTTTGTTATTAATCCATGTTGGCGGAAGGTTTTCATTAGTGCCATCTCCCACTCTCGCTCCATTTCTCTCTTTAATATCTCACCCTCGTAGCTACACTATCATATATAAGATCTTGTAGTTAATGACTATCTATATCCTAACTTGAAACAAAATTACTAGCTCTCTCCTATGAAAGAACTATAACAGTATAGGTCCATTTCAATGAAAATCTGCTTGTTTCAACCAAGAAAAAGTTAAATTGCATCTAGAGAAAAGGATATAGAGCAGAAGAAATCATTTACACTCTAAGAATATAGAAGCGGATCTCATGGCAAGATGCAAATCAACTTAATACACTAATAGTTAGAAGATTATTCCATCATATGCAGTCAATCTACAACAAATAAATGGGGAATTGAAATTATGCCAGTTTTACTTAGTTTTAAATGCTTGAGTGGGAATAGTTCAAAGCTCAACTATCTATATATCATAGAAGCATGTAATTTCCAATTCATTCAGATTTTTTTTACACCAACTGTTAATTATGCTCCAAAATGCCTAAGGAGACAAACACGAGCACATGAAATTAAGACTTATCATCCAATCTAAGAACTTTTCAGGTTGTTATTTTTTTTCCTACCGCCATAAATACAGAAATTTGAAAATGCAATAATCTTGTAACATGAAGAAATATACAAAAAAAATTACACCTTAAACCGAATGCTCATGAAAAAAGATACAAAGTAGGATTTCAATGCAATTTGAAACTTTCCTCAAGGAAACAAAATCAGGCATAGTAAACTATAGCAGAATCCAAAAAACTTAATTATGTTCCACCCCCACAATTTTTTTCACTCTACAGAACATGTGATTATAACAAAATGAGAGTCAAAGAAAAAGTTGGCACTAGAATGTAAAGAGTATCATAAGGAACTATCCACGCAGAAGCATGGTTTTTTTATGTACAGAAGTCGCCCATAATATATTATGTTTTCACACACCAATTTGCACAAAAGGCACTTGAACAAACATCGCATGGTCCTAGCATCAAAGAAAGAAAAGAAAAAAAGAAAAAGTTCATCAATTTGTATGAACCAGGGGAGGAAAACCTTAGGTTTATCGCAGGATAACGGAGACAACATGAGGCACCCTGTTCTCATCAAACGGAAGGGTAACATATTCGGAAGCAAACTCCTCCACTATCTCCCCTGGAAGCTCTCCGTGCACCGCCTTGCAGTACAAGTACAGCGCTGCGTGGGTCACGAGGAGGTAAAATAGCAGCAGAGCCATCAATGCAGAACCAAGTATGGTCTTCCCAACCACGGGCATAACCTCATACCAGCTCCCGGAGTCGGGAATTTCCCAGAGCCCCAGACCCCACTGTGTCAATCCGATTCCGGAACCGAAAAACACCCAGAGACAGATGGTAGCCGGCCACATCCCATCGATCAACTCGCCGCTCCTTTTCAGCGGCGCAAACCCCCAGCTGGACTCCATTACGGCCACCACGCCGGCAAGGCACCATTCCAGCTGGAGACGCGCGATTGTGATGGCAGCAACAATGGCAGCGAAGCTGTACGGGGGAACGGAGCCAGATTCAACGTCTAAGAGGGAGAGAACTAAGAGTAGGAGGAGACAGAGGGAGACGACGAGGGCAACGATGGCGGAGAAGATCAAAAGTGCGGATAGGAGAGTGGCAATGAGGCGGAGTACGGGGATGTGGAGAGATCGGAGGTTGGTGAGCAGCTTGACGGGTCGGCCGTAGAATCCATGGTTGACGCTGCGTGTGATTGCTGCTGCGGCGGCAGAAGCAATAGCGAGTGAGAGAACGGCGGCGGCGGAGAGAATTAGGGTTCCGGCGAGATCTGGAGAAGAGGGTGATATGGAAGAGGCTCGTAGGAGCGACTTCGGATGGAAGGAAGGGCGGCGGTGGATGAAAAGAGGGAGAAGAGAGGGGGAGGCAATGAGGAGGGAGGAGAGCGGGAGGAGGAAGAGGACCGATAGGGCGAGAAAGTGGCGGGAGTGATCGGAAACGACGCGGTAGGATTCGGAGAGTACACCGGCGAGCATCGCCGGCCATGAGTAGGAAGACTTCGCCGTTGCCATGGAGCTTGATGACGACGACGAGGGTTTCTTCTGCGCGAGTGTTTCGGAGATTGTGAATGTGAGTCCAACGCGGGGAGGAGAAAAATGTGCATAAAACGGAGACCGTTATCTATTTATTGGCTGGAGTTCGAGAGCACATGAACTGCACCTGAAAGTAAAAAATAAATAAATATCAAAATTGCAGCCCAAAAGACTTCTTTCACTATTTCTAACCTCTAAATAGATTTAAAACTCGAATTTTTATTCATTTTCTAATAACCTAAAGCCTAACAAGTAACATCCATCGGCCCCCACCCTTACGCCTCTCATGGGTTATCACCTACTATGTAGAGAAATTCGGGTTGCATTTAGCCAAAAACCCCACTCCCCACTAAGATGGTGGAGGCATGGGCAAGAAAGAGGAGAAAACCGCCCGCAACCAAAACCGCCCGCAACCACAACCGCCGCAGCCACCACACGAAGCCACGCGCAAGCACCACGCGCGGCCACGAGGCCGCGCGACACCGTGTGCGGCCGCGCGACACCGCACGGCCGCGCGGCACCGCACGGCCGCGCGGCACCGCACGGCCGCAAGACACCACGCGCGGCCGTGCGGCACCGCACGGCGCCTTGCGCGGCCGCGCGGCACCGCCCGGCCCCGCGGCACCCCGCGGCCGCGCGGCACCCCGCGGCCGCGCGGCACCCCGCGGCCGAGCGGCACCCCGCGGCCGCGCGGCACCGCGCGGTACCGCGCGCCCGGCACCGTGCGCCTAGCGCGGTGCCGAGCGCCCGGCACCGCACGCGGCCGGGCGGTGGGCGCGGTGCCGGTCGGCCTCCCTCGCCGCCGGGCGCACTCTCCGACCCCTCTCGTCTCCTCCCCGGTCGGCCTCCCTTGACCAACGGACGCGCTCGCCCGGCCTCTCCCGCCTCATTTGGCGGAGAAAACGATGACGATCAAGGCAAATCTCGCTAAACCTGTAACCACCCATCATGGGGTGCAAATAGTAAGAATCCACATCATTGGGTGCAAATAGTATGAATCAACATCATATGGTGCAAATAGTAAGAATCCACATCATGGGGTGCAAATAGTAAGAATCCACATCATGGGGTGCAAATAGTAAGAATCCACATCATGGGGTGCAAATAGTAAGAATCCACCTCATGGGGTGCATGTACAACCCAGTATTCGTCGAGTGCTTTTCCCTCGGATAGAGAGAGGGAGGACGAGCGGTAGGAGGCGGAGACCTCCGCTCGCCCAGCTCATATAGGAAGCGAGCAAAGGAAGGGGGCGAGCTCCTCTCGCCCCCCCCCCCCCCCCCCCCCCCCCCCCGCTCCGGAGGAAGGCGGAGTGGGGAGAGGCCAGCTCGACCCCCCTCTCGCCCAGCATTCGGCGGAGAGGGGAGAGGCCAGCTCGACCCCCCCTCTCGCCAGCATTCGGCGGAGAGGGGAGAGGCCAGCTCGACCCCCCTCTCGCCCAGCATTCGGGGGAGAGGGGAGAGGCCAGCTCGACCCCCCCTCTCGCCCAGCATTCGGCGGAGAGGGGAGTGGCCAGCTCGACCCCCCCTCTCGCCCAGCATTCGGCGGAGAGGGGAGTGGCCAGCTCGACCCCCCTCTCGCCCAGCATTCGGCGGAGAGGGGAGAGGCCAGCTCGACCCCCCCTCTCGCCCAGCATTCGGCGGAGAGGGGAGAGGCCAGCTCGACCCCCCTCTCGCCCAGCATTCGGCGGAGAGGGGAGAGGCCAGCTCGACCCCCCCCCCCCCCCCCTCTCGCCCAGCATTCGGCGGAGAGGGGAGAGGCCAGCTCGACCCCCCTCTCGCCCAGCATTCGGCGGAGAGGGGAGAGGCCAGCTCGACCCCCCCATCTCGCCCAGCATTCGGCGGAGAGGCCAACTCGGCCCCCCTCATCCAGTTTACTATTCACAGTCCAGTTTGGCTATTCGCAGTCCAGTGGTCTGCATTTAGCATTTCCGAACAGCGGGATTCAGCTATCCGCAGCCCAATTCAGGGGTATTCTGGTAATCTGGCAGACCAGTTTTTGGTTATTTGCAGCCCAACTTCAAAAATCCTATAAATAGGACCAAGGGGGCACCATTTGGAGGGATCTCTCATCCTAGGCTAGCTCTCTTTCTCCCTCTCCCTCCCCAAGTCTCTCTAGAGGGTGAGGAGAGGCTCCAGTGGTGCCCAAGCTTAGTAGTGGCTTGGGAGGGGAAGTTCCAAGGGGACTTCCGGGTACGTGGCGGGACCTCCCCGCTAAGCCCTTGGTCCAGTTCTTAGTTCCGACACCTTCAACCTAGAGCTCTCCCTTGGGGGAAGTAAGGGTTGGTCGCCCCTCAGCCTCGTTGAGGGCCCCGAACTCCACAGAGACCGAGTAGTCGGTTTCAACATTTATGGTGCGGTGAGCGTGGAGAGTGACTGATTCAAGAAATCCTCAAGATGAGCTCCATGGGCGGAGGTGGAGGAAGTTCTGACCCGGGTCACTCGCAGCCCCCGGTAGATGGGGTGATGTTGGAGATGTTCGAAAATTTCAGGCAAGAGGTCCTGCAGACCTTACATGTGACTCTCGCCTCGATATGCGAAGGCAGGAGAGAAAGTGGTCCGGAGGCCTCACCTCAGCAGGTTGGCGAGAACACCCTCGGCCAGCCATCCAGGAAGGAGGTGCCAGAAGGGGGCGAGTGGGGAGGTCCTCGACCCCCACTCGCCGAGACCCAAGTGGGCGAGTGGGGAGGTCCTCGACCCCCACTCGCCGAGGCACAAGGGGGCGAGCGGGGAGGCGTCATGCCCCCACTCGCCCAGCCCCAAAAGGGGGCGAGCGTGGGAAGTCCTTTTTGTGAGCAGATCCTCTCAGCCCCGGTTCCGGAGGGGTTCAAGGGGGCGAAGATGTCTCACTACTTCGGCAAGAATGACCCCTGTCTTACACTTACACTGGTTTGAAGACATGGTCTCCATCATGCCCATGTCGGCCGCTTTCAAATGTCGACTCTTCGCGACAACTCTGAAGGAGAAGGCTAGAGAGTGGTTCCACCAGCTCCCTGCGGGATCCATCTATGCCTTCGAAGACTTACGTCGAGGTTTCCTGCTACGCTTCTCGACGTCAAGGAAGAGGAAGAAAGATGCCGAAGCACTTTTCAAGGTCAAGCAAGAGCCAGAGGAGCCACTTGATCAATATCTGGAACGGTTCAGGGAAGAGGTTCACCTCGTCGAAGAGGTGCCCGGGTACACCCTCAAGCTTGCATTCACGTTGGGGCTGCGAGAGGGCTTCTTCAAGGCGGACCTCAAGAGGAGGGCTCCTTTGTCTTTTGAGGAGTTGATGGAAAGGGTGGCCGAAGAAGTTGAAAGTGAAGAGGCCAACCCGAAGTTCACAAGAAGGCTGGCCAAGCTGAGTGAGCCGGAGGCAAGGCAGCAGGGGGGAAGAGCAAAGGCCCCCAAGAGGAAATTCGACCAGGAGGAAGACAGCTTCCAAGAAGAGGGGACCGACCTCCCAGGATGGAGGCAGGGACCGAAAGCACCCTCTCCACCACCCCAACAAGCCATGGTGATCGACCACAGAAGAAGAAGAAATCGTAGGGGAGGAAGGAGGGGCGTCCGAGTGGAGTTGCCTTACTGTGACTTCCATCAGGAGGAAGGCCACGCGACATCCGCCTGCCCCGAGTTCTTGGAAATGAGGGAGGCGAGGGGCCCGAGGCCGCAGCGTCAACAACCAGAGGAGGTCGAGGAGGACCATGCCGGGGAATAGAAGTCCGAGTCCCGGTCTCCGTGCTTTGTTTTTTCTTTGAGTCCATGTAGTAGGAGAGAATGTTTCCCTACTTAGTTTTTTTTGCATGTAACCGAATGATTAATGAAATGAAAGTTTTTTGAAGTATTGTTCCCCTTGGATGGTTCCGCTGACCGGGCTCTCACTAGACGGCAGGACAGGTTGACCTCCTAGGGAGGATAAGAGATGTTCCCCTTGGATGGTTCCGCTGACCGGGCTCTCACTAGACGGCATGACAGGTTGACCTCCCAGGGAGGATAAGAGATGTTCCCCTTGGATGGTTCCGCTGACCGGGCTCTCACTAGACGGCAGGACAGGTTGACCTCCTAGGGAGGTTAAGTGATGTTCCCCTTGGATGGTTCCGCTGACCGGGCTCTCACTAGACGGCAGGGCAGGTTGACCTCCTAGGGAAGATAAGTGATGTTCCCCTTGGATGGTTCCGCTGACCGGGCTCTCACTAGACGGCAGGGCAGGTTGACCTCCTACGGAGGTTAAGTGATGTTCCCCTTGGATGGTTCCGCTGACCGGGCTCTCACTAGACGGCAGGGCAGGTTGACCTCCTAGGGAGGTTAAGTGATGTTCCCCTTGGATGGTTCCGCTGACCGGGCTCTCACTAGACGGCAGGGCAGGTTGACCTCTTAGGGAGGTTAAGTGATGTTCCCCTTGGATGGTTCCGCTGACCGGGCTCTCACTAGACGGCAGGGCAGGTTGACCTCCTAGGGAGGTTAAGTGATGTTCCCCTTGGATGGTTCCGCTGACCGGGCTCTCACTAGACGGCAGGGCAGGTTGACCTCCTAGGGAGGTTAAGTGATGTTCCCCTTGGATGGTTCCGCTGACCGGGCTCTCACTAGACGGCAGGGCAGGTTGACCTCCTAGGGAGGTTAAGTGATGTTCCCCTTGGATGGTTCCGCTGACCGGGCTCTCACTAGACGGCAGGGCAGGTTGACCTCCTAGGGAGGTTAAGTGATGTTCCCCTTGGATGGTTCCGCTGACCGGGCTCTCACTAGACGGCAGGGCAGGTTGACCTCCTAGGGAGGTTAAGTGATGTTCCCCTTGGATGGTTCCGCTGACCGGGCTCTCACTAGACGGTAGGGCAGGTTGACCTCCTAGGGAGGTTAAGTGATGTTCCCCTTGGATGGTTCCGCTGACCGGGCTCTCACTAGACGGCAGGGCAGGTTGACCTCCTAGGGAGGTTAAGTGATGTTCCCATTGGATGGTTCCGCTGACCGGGCTCTCACTAGACGGCAGGGCAGGTTGACCTCCTATGGAGGTTAAGTGATGTTCCCCTTGGATGGTTCCGCTGACCGGGCTCTCACTAGACGGCAGGGCAGGTTGACCTCCTAGGGAGGTTAAGTGATGTTCCCCTTGGATGGTTCCGCTGACCGGGCTCTCACTAGACGGCAGGGCAGGTTGACCTCCTAGGGAGGTTAAGTGATGTTCCCCTTGGATGGTTCCGCTGACCGGGCTCTCACTAGACGACAGGGCAGGTTGACCTCCTAGGGAGGTTAAGTGATGTTCCCCTTGGATGGTTCCGCTGACCGGGCTCTCACTAGACGGCAGGGCAGGTTGACCTCCTAGGGAGGATATGTGATGTTCCCCATGGATGGTTCCGCTGACCGGGCTCTCACTAGACGATAGGGCAGGTTGACCTCCCAGGGAGGTTAAATGATTAGTTCCCCTCGTTAGCTGACAGGATAAGAAGGTCTCTCGGAGAGGTTATGTTTTTCCCCCGAGGTGGTTCCGCTAGTCGGGCTCTCGCTAGCCGGCAGGGTTGGAGGAACTCTCGGAGAGGCTAGGTGTTCTTTCCAAGTTGGCACCGTTAGCCGGGTTTCCAGCGACACTCGTCGAACACTCAGGGTTGGATGATTCTTTGCGAGCTTAAGCTAACCTCGCAAAGAGCGGGGATTGTGTACAACCCAGTATTCGTCGAGTGCTTTTCCCTCGGATAGAGAGAGGGAGGACGAGCGGTAGGAGGCGGAGACCTCCGCTCGCCCAGCTCATATAGGAAGCGAGCAAAGGAAGGGGGCGAGCTCCTCTCGCCCCCCCCCCCCCCCCCCCCCCCCCCCCCCCCCCCCCCCCCGCTCCGGAGGAAGGCGGAGAGGGGAGAGGCCAGCTCGACCCCCCTCTCGCCCAGCATTCGGCGGAGAGGGGAGAGGCCAGCTCGACCCCCCCTCTCGCCCAGCATTCGGCGGAGAGGGGAGAGGCCAGCTCGACCCCCCCCCTCTCGCCCAGCATTCGGTGGAGAGGGGAGAGGCCAGCTCGACCTCCCTCTCGCCCAGCATTCGGCGGAGAGGGGAGAGGCCAGCTCGACCCCCCCTCTCGCCCAGCATTCGGCGGAGAGGGGAGAGGCCAGCTCGACCCCCCTCTCGCCCAGCATTCGGCGGAGAGGGGAGAGGCCAGCTCGACCCCCCCTCTCGCCCAGCATTCGGCGGAGAGGCCAACTCGGCCCCCCTCATCCAGTTTACTATTCACAGTCCAGTTTGGCTATTCGCAGTCCAGTGGTCTGCATTTAGCATTTCCGAACAGCGGGATTCAGCTATCCGCAGCCCAATTCAGGGGTATTCTGGTAATCTGGCAGACCAGTTTTTGGCTATTTGCAGCCCAACTTCAAAAATCCTATAAATAGGACCAAGGGGGCACCATTTGGAGGGATCTCTCATCCTAGGCTAGCTCCCTCCTTCTCCCTCTCCCTCCCCAAGTCTCTCTAGAGGGTGAGGAGTGGCCAGCTCGACCCCCCTCTCGCCCAGCATTCGGCGGAGAGGGGAGAGGCCAGCTCGACCCCCCCTCTCGCCCAGCATTCGGCGGAGAGGGGAGAGGCCAGCTCGACCCCCCTCTCGCCCAGCATTCGGCGGAGAGGGGAGAGGCCAGCTCGACCCCCCCCCCTCTCGCCCAGCATTCGGCGGAGAGGGGAGAGGCCAGCTCGACCCCCCTCTCGCCCAGCATTCGGCGGAGAGGGGAGAGGCCAGCTCGACCCCCCCATCTCGCCCAGCATTCGGCGGAGAGGCCAACTCGGCCCCCCTCATCCAGTTTACTATTCACAGTCCAGTTTGGCTATTCGCAGTCCAGTGGTCTGCATTTAGCATTTCCGAACAGCGGGATTCAGCTATCCGCAGCCCAATTCAGGGGTATTCTGGTAATCTGGCAGACCAGTTTTTGGCTATTTGCAGCCCAACTTCAAAAATCCTATAAATAGGACCAAGGGGGCACCATTTGGAGGGATCTCTCATCCTAGGCTAGCTCCCTCCTTCTCCCTCTCCCTCCCCAAGTCTCTCTAGAGGGTGAGGAGAGGCTCCAGTGGTGCCCAAGCTTAGTAGTGGCTTGGGAGGGGAAGTTCCAAGGGGACTTCCGGGTACGTGGCGGGACCTCCCCGCTAAGCCCTTGGTCCAGTTCTTAGTTCCGACACCTTCAACCTAGAGCTCTCCCTTGGGGGAAGTAAGGGTTGGTCGCCCCTCAGCCTCGTTGAGGGCCCCGAACTCCACAGAGACCGAGTAGTCGGTTTCAATAGTGCAAATAGTGAAAATCCTCTAACATGGCGGTGTAAATAGTAAAATCCCTCAATACGGTCTGCATATAGCAAATAATATGGTTATGGTGTGCGCATAACCATATCCACCATATGAATGCACATCCTCACCAAACCATACAAACTGGTGTGCGCATAGTCATATTCATACGGTCTGCGTCTAGCAAATAATATGGTTATGGTGTGCGCATAACCATATCCATCATATGAATGCATATCATCCCAAAACTATACAAACCGGTGTGCGCATAGCCATATTCATGATGAATGTGCATATAGCACATAAATTTGTTATGGTGTGCGGGTAGCCACCCTCACCACCATAACCACCCTAACCACCTTCAAAAGCTATAAAAGGAACCCAAGGGCTTCATTTCAAGGGACTTGGAATTTTCTTCACGGGAGAGAGCTCTCTGGAATTCCTTTGAAGATCTTCATCAGCATTCGAAGATCTCCTTCGGAACTCGAAGATCTTCATCAGCATTCGAAGATCTCCTTCGGAACCCGAAGATCTCCTTCAACATTGGAAGATCGTCATCAGCACTCGAAGACCTCCTTCAACCTTCGAAGAACTCCTTCTTCGCTTGAAGATCTCCTGCAAACTCTGAAGACTGCTCAAGAAGAAGAAAGTACTTAGTTTTTCTGAGAGGTGGTCTATCACCTTTAGAAGCCTTCATTCAAACTACAATTGTAACGGGAGCGGCCCGTCGCTCCCGATTCTCGCACCATCGCTTGTAACGCTACTCAGCGTAGTGAAATTTGGTCGGCGCTGATCCGACCACGTGGTTTTTCACCCCTTCCGGGTTTTCCACGGTAAAAACGTTTTCTTGCCACCTGTTCGTTCTCTCTGTGACTGCTTGCGCACTCGGTTCACTCTCGGGCTAAGATGGTTCGATTCGCCCGGTCTGAAAGAACGTTGAGCGACCCGCAACAACCTCTATTTATCAAATTCTCACCTAGTTGTCTCATGGCGTTCTTTATTCAGGTTTCGTTTGTTTTTGATCGAAAAAGAACGATAAGAGATGGAGTTTTAAAAATGAGCTGTTTTTTGAAAAATAGAGTTTGCAGTAAAAATTGATTTGTGTAAAATGAAATCTGCAGAGTTGTTCGAAAAACAGTGCATATAAATTGTTTGTTAAAAATGAAGTTTTGTAAAATATTTTTTTGTTCTAATGAACTAACAAAGATTATTCCGCATTTTGAAACAAACTCTTCTCCTCTTCATCATTTTTTGATAAACCATTTTTGTCTGCATCGTGCAACATCATTGATGCATCAAAAGTACAGAAGAAACTCGAACAACTTGTACGAGTAGTTCGACAAGATCGATTAGATGAAATACTCTATTAACTGGAATGAACAACCCATTATCAGTTTCCATGGAGACGTTAATATTCACAAATAACCTTTGTTGCGGGTCGCTCGGGTGCTCTGATAGACCGGTCGAATTGAACCACCTTAGCTCGGAAGCGAACCGAACGCGCAAACAGTCAATTAGAGATTCGTTGAGTACACTGGGACTTTTTAACGTGGAAAACCCAGAAAGGGTAAAAAAACCACGCGGTCGGAGCTGTGCCGACCAAACTTCCACTATCTTCTGGGGGGCAATTAGAGACTTAGAACTCGAGCGCGACAGGCCGCTGCTCGTTACAATAAGAGAGAGAGAGAGAGAGAGAGAGAGAGAGAGAGAGAGAGGGAGAGAGCTCCGAAGGTGACAGGCCACCTCCAGAAAAACTAAGTATTTTTCCTTCTGAGAATATTGGAGAACAAAAGTGAGAATGCTGAGTCGCCTTCCGGGAGAACAAAAGTGAGAATGCTGAGTCGCCTTTCGGGACGAAGGAAATCTTCAAGTCCCGAAGGAGAATTCCGCGAAAGTTTGCAAGAAGCTCTCCCGGGTCCAGAAGGCAAGGTCCTTTGAAATAAAGTCATGGGGCTCCTTTTATAGCT
The DNA here is from genome assembly GCA_033032865.1 of Dactylorhiza incarnata. Taxonomy (NCBI): domain Eukaryota; kingdom Viridiplantae; phylum Streptophyta; class Magnoliopsida; order Asparagales; family Orchidaceae; genus Dactylorhiza; species Dactylorhiza incarnata. Next base: position 2,681,619 of record JAWHQI010000154.1, on the reverse strand, counting down.
TTGGTCGGGGGTAGCCCGGTAATTTCGTCGTTGTAACCACCGTAACCACCTGGCGGACGAATCGTATTTTCTGGTTCAGAGCACACAGATCGCCATTTTTCGTAATTGACCACCTTGCCCCTCGGGCAGTTTTGTTGGAGGCGAAAAAGGCGACAAGTTGTTCCTGAAATCTGAGAAACTGGAAAGACAAAAAGTGAGCATGCTAGAAAGACAAAATGTGAGAAGTCAGAAAAGACAAAAAGTGAGCTGAGCGCGCAACGAACGGAGATGCAATCTAGGCAACTGGGGAAGCGATCTGAGAGAGCAACGATCGGAGAAAACGTCCTGGTCGTTTTGTGAGGCGTTCTGAGCGTGCAACGAACACGGAAGTGCTCTGAACGCGCTTAGAGGCGTTCTGAGCACGTTACGAGCGCGGGAGCGCTCTGAGTGAAATTCGGGGTCCAAAGGACGCACAGTGGGCCTGGAGAGGGCGGACACCCCTGAACCCCTCCGTGCGGAGGGGGCTTGCCCGCACCCCACTAGGGGTGCGGCCCGACCGCACCCCAAGGGGGTGCGGTTTGGCCGCACCCCACTAAGGGTGCGGCGAGGCCGCACCCCAAGGGGGTGCGGCCTGGCCGCACCCCACCAAGGGTGCGGCTTGGCCGCACCCCACCGGGGGTGCGGCTTGGACGCACCCCACTAAGTGTGCGGTTAGGTTGTGCCCCCATGGAGGGGCGGCCTGCGCGCTACCACGCGGTAGTGTTGCCGCGCCGTTACGGGGTGTGGGTCCGGCAACGGATCTTTCGACTCCTGCGATCACGTGATGGACCTTTGACTCTTCTACCCCCACTTCTCCTTAGTGGAGTTTTTCTCTAAACGTAACCCATAACTATACGGGTGCACATCATAAGCCCCCCAAACCTTCGGAGTCCGGATCATTGTGCGGAGGAGTTCTGAGGTTTTGATTTTTCTGCGGCGGCTTTGGTCACTGTTATCTCTGCGCGACGTGCTAGGGGTTGTTGTCTGACCCTTGTTGTGAGAGAAACTTATGTCTTGCCTTGATAGGTTGTGGGAGTGTTGTCTAGCGCACTGCCTGGAGGCAGGTGGTGTTCATTAGCGCACTGCCTGGAGGCAGGTGCTGTTCATTAGCGCACTGCCTGGAGGCAGGTGGTGGTCATTAGCGCACTGCCTGGAGGCAGGTGCTGGTCATTAGCGCACTGCCTGGAGGCAGGTGCTGGTCATTAGCGCACTGCCTGGAGGCAGGTGCTGCTCATTAGCGCACTGCCTGGAGGCAGGTGCTGCTCATTAGCGCACTGCCTGGAGGCAGGTGCTGGTCATTAGCGCACTGCCTGGAGGCAGGTGCTGCTCATTAGCGCACTGCCTCGAGGCAGGTGCTGCTCATTAGCGCACTGCCTGGAGGCAGGTGCTGCTCATTAGCGCACTGCCTTGAGGCAGGTGCTGCTCATTAGCGCACTGCCTGGAGGCAGGTGCTGCTCATTAGCGCACTGCCTGGAGGCAGGTGCTGCTCATTAGCGCACTGCCTCGAGGCAGGTGCTGTTCATTAGCGCACTGCCTGGAGGCAGGTGCTGTTCATTAGCGCACTGCTTGGAGGCAGGTGTTGTTCATTCATGCAAGTGGACGTCTTTACGTAGTTTCGATAGCGCAAGATATGACATGTCTGGAATGATTAACTTTAAAAACAATTAGTAGTGACAATTTACACAGAGTTTTTACAGAAACAAAGTTGGCAGAATATTTCAGTGGCGCTGGTAGAGTCCCCCCTGATGGGTATGAAGCTTTCTCCTGGGATGACTGCCTTAAGGGTTGCTCCCGGTCCTTCCTGGCAGGCCGCTAGCTGATCCCCTGCTAGCTGAATCGTCGCCTAGTCTCGTAGGAATTTCCCCAGTAGGTCTTGTTTGACGAGACACTCGATTTCATCCTTGAGCTTGGAGCAATTTTCCGTGTCATGTCCTCGTCCACGGTGGAACTCACAATATTTTGTCTAGTCCCCGCATTTTTAGCGAGGGGTCTGGGCTTGCGGAACGTCTGGTCGTCTTTGATTGCGTGCAGTACGTTAGTCCTGGTAGTGTTCAGGGGAGTGTAGTTCTGATGTTGGCGAGATCCTCGGTCTCGGCTGGGGTTGTCGTAATGCTTGTTTTTCTTATTGGGAACTGTCTGCGGCAGCGGTTCCTCTTTCTTCCTCTTCGAGCTCCCCTCAAACTGCTGGCGGTGCGCTTCAATTGCCTCATCTGCTGCTATCTGGGCCTCGACTCGCTGAACGGGGTCAGGATAGCTTGGTATGGTTTCTCTCATTAGAGCTGAGTAAAAGTCACTTGGGCGGAGACCTCCAAGGAAGACTCCTCGCAAGAGCTCAGGGTCGACCCCCGGGATCTGCCGAGCCTCTGAGGTGAAGCGTCAGAAAAAATCCTTGAGAGTCTCTCCGTCATTTTGGCGGATTCCTGAGAGATGGGAGGGATCTCGGACAATCCTACGATTGGCGATGAACTGGTCCACGAACTGCTGCATCATTTCTGCGAAGTTGTTGATGGCCCCATCTCGCAGGGAGTGGAACCAAGTGCGCGCTTGGCCTTTCAAAGTTGCTGGGAACACTTGACATAGGAGCTGGTCGGGGGTGTTGTAGATCCTCATGATGGTGGTGAAGTGATTGACATGTTCCACTGGGTCGTCCGTCCCATCGAACGTTTCAATGTTGGGAAGCTTGAAACCGTTTGGAACTGGATGGGCTAGGACTTGAGGCGATAGTGGGGAGCCGTGGTGTGCGGGACAGCGGGCGAGAGCTGCGCGTCGCCCCGCCTGGATGTATTCTTCCTCTATCATATCGCGTATTTCTTCTCGTGTGGTTCTTTCTACTGCTCGACCAGGAACAACTCTTCCTTGGCGATGGTGATGGTGGTCAGCTTCTGGTCCTCTGGTTGGCGGAGCGGGATGGGCGGAGCTTTCTGCATCGGAGAATTCTTTTGAGGCTTCTTCTTCTCGAACGACCTCCTCATTCGGAGCATGATTCAGAGCTGGGGGCGGCGGAACGTTCAACGCTGGGGGTTGAACAGGAGCTCGAGGAGCCCCAAGATTTCTTACGAGAGCCAGCATCTCGGCTTGCTGTTCTTCCATCTGCCGCATGCGCCCTTCCAGTATTGCTGCGGGCGCAGGCACTGCCTCTTCTGTGAGAGGCGCATTGATAAGCGAGTGGGAGGGAGCCGCGTCGATGCGTCCCTCCGGGATTGATCCTTCAGTAGTGCGAGCACTTTTCTTGCCATTGCAATTGGTGGCGAAGCGCCTCCTTCAGTGAATCTTTGCAGAGTTTTGGGAGTCGATTCCCACAAACGACGCCAAACTGTTGCGGGTCGCTCGGGTGCTCTGATAGACAGGTCGAATTGAACCACCTTAGCTCGGAAGCGAACCGAGCGCGCAAACAGTCGATTAGAGATTCGTTGAGTACACTGGGACTTTTTAACGTGGAAAACCCGGAAAGGGTAAAAACCACGCGGCCGGAGCTGTGCCGACCAAACTTCCACTATCTTCTGGGGGGTTACAATTAGAGACTTAGAACTCGAGCGCGACAGGCCGCTGCTCGTTACAATAATAGAGAGAGAGAGAGCTCCGAAGGTGACATGTCACCTCCAGAAAAACTAAGTCTTTTTCCTTCTGAGAATATTGGAGAACAAAAGTGAGAATGCTGAGTCGCCTTCCGGGAGAACAAAAGTGAGATGCTCCGGAGAACAAAAGTGAGAATGCTGAGTCGCCTTTCGGGACGAAGGAAATCTTCAAGTCCCGAAGGAGAATTCCGCGAAAGTCTGCAAGAAGCTCTCCCGGGTCCAGAAGGCAAGGTCCTTTGAAATGAAGCCCTGGGGGCTGGGGATCCTTTTATAGCTTTGGCCGGGGGTAGCCCGGTAATTTCGCCGTTGTAACCACCGTAACCACCTGGCGGACGAATCGTATTTTCCGATTCAGAGCACACGGATCGCCATTTTTCGTAATTGACCACCTTGCCCCTCGGGCAGTTCGGGCAGTTCGGGCAGTTCGGGCAGTTCGGGCAATTCAGGCAGTTTTGTTGGAGGCGAAAAAGACGACAAGCTGTTCCTGAAATCTGAGAAACTGAAAAGACAAAAAGTGAGCATACTAGAAAGACAAAATGTGAGAAGTCAGAAAAGACAAAAAGTGAGCTGAGTGCGCTCAGAAGCGTTCTGAGCGCGCAACGAAAGGAGAAGCAATCTAGGCAACTGGGGAAGCGATCTGAGAGCGCAACGATCGGAGAAAACGTCCTGGTCGTTTTGTGAGGCGTTCTGAGCGTGCAATGAACACGGAAGTGCTCTGAACGCGCTTAGAGGCGTTCTGAGCACGTTACGAGCGCGGGAGCGCTCTGAGTGAAATCCGGGGTCCAAAGGACGCACAGCAGTCCTGGAGAGGGCGGACACCCCCGAAGCCCTCCGTGCGGAGGGGGCTTGCCCGCACCCCAAGGGGGTGCGGTTTGGCCGCACCCCACCAAGGGTGCGGCTTGGCCGCACCCCACTAGGGGTGCGGCTTGGTCGCACCCCACTAGGGGTGCGGTTAGGCTGCGCCTCCGTGAAGGGGCGGCCTGCGCGCTACCGTGCGGTAGCGCCGCGCGGTAGTGTTGCCGCGCGGTTGCGGGGTGTGGGTCCGGCAGCGGATCTTTCGACTCCTGCGATCACGTGATGGACCTTTGACTCCTCCACCCCCGCTTCTCCTTAGTGGAGTTTTTCTCTAAACGTAGCCCATAACTATACGGGTGCACATCAACCTTGATGGAAGATAAGATTGTAGCAAAGGGGTTAATATTCAATCAAGATAATCTTGATTGAATATTCAAGGAACCCATCCCTTCAAGGAAACCCTCGTTTTCAATCAAACGGAGCGGAGCAAATCAGTCAATACAAACATAGCCTTAGTGGGATGACTCTTTCGGCGCCTTTCCCTAGCACTTGCTATCGCCCCGCTCCACTTCGACTGTTGCTCATCAACAAATTTGCATAATCCAAAGCAACGGAGCTTGAATCCCTCCACCTCATTGTCTCCAACCGTCTTCACCACGGCTTCTGACAACAAGCTGCGGCGAACCACCGACTTACGAACCCGAAGGAATAACCAAGGGAAGAAGCGTTGTATAATAGATGGTGTTGCAATGGGCGATGGCGTAGCTGAGGCGACAGATTTGGATGAGAAGGAAGGGGGAGCAAGACCTCGCGAAGACGGCGACAAGAGTTCAAAAGGAATCCAAACTTTATGATATTGATGCTTCATTTTGGATTATTTTCTGTTACGAGACTGTAACTTTGTTTTATCACCTAACCCAGACAATATTACGTTTTTTAATAGCACCGATTAAAATCAAGTGGCATATCACCATGGATGAGATATCTATCTATATCTATAAGGGTCTGTTCGTTTCACAGACATTGATATTGAAGTATTGGCTTTGAGATTATGAAAATCATTTCTGTTGTTCGTACCAACAATTGTATAATGGAATTGGCTTTCTGGAGGAAAGTCGACGATATTCACCCTAACCTAAAAACCTATTGATCCAATGTTTATCTCCAGGGGTGGATATTGAGATCGTCAACTCTGACTTTCCAAAAGAATATCAATTTTTTTGGATTGAATGCGCATTTTTTGCCCGTACGTGATTTTTTCGCCCGTACGCTATTTTTTGGCTACACACGTGATTTTTTTGCGAGGGCGCGGAAATTTCGCCCGAACGCAATTTTTTCGCCCGGGCACAATTTTTTCGTCCGGATGCGATTTTTCCGGCAGAACACGATTTTTCATCCCTTGCGCAATTTTTTTGCTCGGACGCGATATTTTCGCCCGGGGGCGATATTTTTGCCCGGGCGAGTTTTTTTCGTCCAGACGCGATTTTTTCGCCGGGGCGCGTTTTTTTTTCTCCCGGACGGGTTTTTTTCGAACGGGCGCGTTTTTTTCGCCCGGGCGCGATTTTTTCGCCCCGGTGCGATTTTTATGCCAGGCGCATTTTTTTCGCCCGGGTACATTTTTTCACACGGGCGCGATTTTTTCTCCCGAGAGCATTTTTTCGCCCGAGAGCGTTTTTTTCGCCCGAGCGCGATTTTTTGGCCAGAGCGCGTTTTTTCGCCCGGGCGCGTTTTTTCGCCAGGGCGCGATTTTTTCGCACGGTCGCAATTTTTTCGTCGGGGCGCGATTTTTTTCGCTAGGCGCGATTTTTTCGCCCGGGCGGGTTTTTATCGCCTTGACGTGATTTTTTCGCCCGAGCGCGTTTTCTTCGCCCGGGCGCGTTTTTTTGCCTATGGGCGATTTTTTTGCCTGCGCGCGATTTTTTCGCCCGGCGGGTTTTTTTCGCCCGAGCACAATTTTTTCGCCCAGACGCGCTTTTTTCGCCCGGCCGCGTTTTTTTCACCCGAGCGCATTTTTCCCCCAGGGGCATTTTTTTCAACCGGGCGCGTTTTTTTTTCGCGAAAAAAATCGCGCCTTTTTCGCCCGGGCGTGTATTTAACGCCCGAGCGCGATTTTTTCGCGAAAAAATCGCCCATTTTTTGCCCGGACGTGTTTTTTTCGCGCTCGGGTGAAAAAAATGCGTCCGAGCGAAAAAATTGCGCTTGGGCGAAAAAATGTGTGTGGGCGAAAAAACCGCGTCCGGGCGAAAAAAACGCGTCCGGTCGAAAATATCGCGACCTAGCGAAAAAAACGCGCCTGTGCGAAAAAACACATCCGGGCGAAAAATCACGCACGTGCGAAAAAATCGTGCCTGGTCGAAAAAATCGCGCCCGGGCGAAAAAATCGCGCCCGTGCGAAAAAATCACACCCCGGCGAAAAAATTGCGCCTGGGCAAAAATACACGCCGGGGCGAAAAAGTCGCGCGCCGAGCTAAAAAATGCGTGTCGGGCTAAAAAACGTGTTATTGCTTATGATAATTTGCAGGAAGAAGCTTAGAAGCTCAACATTGATCAATGTCAATTCTTATGAAAGAAAGCTTTTCTGCAAACGAACAGTAAAAAGTAATGAATATCAATTTCTATGACAGAAAATCATCATACATACGAACAAAAGAATTGGATTTAAACTCAATGTGATTTCCCGTGTGTATTGATATTGGATTGAAAGCCAATACTTTAATATCAATGTCCGTGAAACGAACGGACCCTAAGGGAATTAACGAGATTAACAGTTCTCATGTTTGTCCACTGCTCACAATTTTGGATTTTTGTTCCGCACTCCAATGGCACAAAAGGTCAGAGCATACGTTATCTCGACGTCGCATTCAATTACTAGGATTCTCTCGTGCTCTCCTTGCCCTAATCTCGACATCCGCTATTCTCAGAGAAAATGAGTATTACAACGACACTATGGTCGCAATCGCATGTCTACCAAAACTCTAGATGCAATGTCAATCAATCATCATCAAATCAGACAACTAGCCATGATTTTGGCTTCACCCACAAATCTAAAATACATAATCGATTCCGTATCTCTAATTCAATGTAGGGGAGGCAATTTCACACCCCGATGGTTCACAATGAACTATGTTTATCCCAAATCCTCTAATTAGAGGTACCAGGTACCATAAATATAAAACCAAAGAATGAAAACAAAGAATGTCAAGTACGCATCCTATAAGCGGGAGAAGAATTGTCGTTACTGTTGCGGATCGCTCGGGTGCTCTGGTAGACCAGTCGAATTGAACCACCATAGCTCGGAAGGGAACGGAGCGAGCAAACAGTCAATGTGTGAATTAGTAAATGACACAAGAATTTTTAACGTGGAAAACCCGAAAAGGGTGAAAAACCACGCGGCCGGAGCTATGTCAGCCAACTTCCACTATCTTCTGGGGGGTAACAACTGGAGATTGAGAACTCGAGCGCGATAGGCCGCTACTCGTTACAATGATAGAGAGAGAGAGAGAGAGAACTCTGAGGGTGACATGCCACCTCTCGGAAAAATAAGTACTTCTGAGAACGGTAGTGAGAACAAAAGTGAGAATGCTGAGTCGCCTTTCGTGACCTTCGAAGGCTCGAAGGAGATCTTCGAAGATTCGAAGGAGATCTTCGAGGGCTGAAGGAGATGTTCAAGCGCCGAAGGAGAATTTCAAGGAAATCTTCAAAGGAGCTCTCTCAGGCGTAGAAGGCAAGGTGTCTTGAAATAAAGACTCTGAGCTCTTTTTATAGCTTTGGTCAGGGGTAGCCCGGTAATTTCTCCATTGTCACCACCGTAACCACCTGACGGACGAATCACGTTTTTCGATTCGGAGCACACGGATCGCTATTTTTCGTAAATGACCGTCTCGCCCTTCGGGCAGTTCGGGCAGCTTCGTTGATGGTGATGAAGGCGACGAATGGGTCCTGCAATCTGAGAAATAAGGAAACGTTAACTGCGCGCGTGTCGGGAATATGGAAACGTTCTGAGCGCGCGTGTCGGGAATGTGGAAACGTTCTGAGCGAGCCACGAACACGGGAGTGTTCTGAGCGCGCAACGAACACGAGAGCGTTCTGAGTGCGCAACGAACACGGGAGCGCTTTGAGCGTGTCAGGAGGCGTTCTGAGCATGCAATGAACACGGGAGCGCTTTGAGCGTGTCAGGAGGCGTTTTGAGCGCGCGACGAACAGAGAAATTAGAAGTCGCGCCCCCAAAGGGGAATTGGGCTTCGGCCGCACCCGACGAGGGCATGGTTTTGGTCGGATCCTCTGCGAGACCCCCTGCGGAAGGGGGGAGGCTTAGTCGCACCCCGTCGGGGGGGGGGGGGGGGGACGCACCGCAAGGGGTGCGACTTGGCCGCTCCCCCTATGGAGTGCTGTTAGGCCGCACCCCCGTGATGGGGGGTGTTGTTAGGCCGCGCTCTGCCGAGGTGGGGGTGCGGTCTTAGTCGTGCATGGTGCCGCCGGAATGTAAACCGTTCGTGGAGGATTTTTCCACTCTCGTGATCATGGGTTGGACTCTTGAACTCACTAACTCCACTTCCCTTTAGTGGAGCTTTCTCTAAACGCACCCCACGAGCTTTTATAAATTCATGGATGAACATCATCTATACAGATGCACATCAGTTACCTACTTCAATTTCTTCTTCATTGTGGAATAGCTCTGGATACTCTTCACGCATCAAGTGTTCTCTCTCCCAAGAGAACTCATCTCGCTCGTAATTGTTCCATCGCACTTTCACGAGCTTGACTTTCTTATTCCGCAAACTCTGAATCTCTGAATTCTCTACGCACAACAGACATACCACGTTTTCCAAATTCTCATCTACCGGCACCGTCGTTGGCTCAATCACCACGCTAAGCTCCATCAAAGCCTTCCTTAAAATTGAGATATGGAAAACGCCATGTAATCCACTTAATTCTACCGACAACGCCAACCAATAAGTTGCCTCGCTTATGCATCCAGTAATTTGGAATGGACTCAAATACCTTGGACTCATCTTCTTCAGTCGCAACATCCTCGAAATGCCCTTGAACGACGTAATCATTAAGTATATCACGACCTACTAAAAACTTTACATTTATATGACGCGCATTGAAATACTTCGTTTGTCGATATTGAACAACTCACATACGCTCTTAAATCGTCTTCATTATCTCACAAGCATCAGTTGCCACTTCCTTCTCCAAAAGTTGGGTGTTGCCCGCCTCTACCGAAGACATCGGCTTTCGGTACCGCTTTCCATGCAGAGCTTCATAGGGCGCTATCTTAATACTTGCATGTCTGGAAGCTATTATTATAAACAAACTCTACCATAAATAAGTGGTCCTCCCACTCAGGGGCGAATCTAGTGGACCCCCCCCCCCCCCCCCCCCCCCCGCCCCAAAGAATTTCGACTACTTATACGTCAAAATGGTGGTCGGGTGAGGAAAAAAGGGCTCTGGTAAGATGGAGACATTCACATTTCTTTTTAGGCGGAGGAAGACGATGTCTAGCCCTCTGTGAAATTCCTAGATTTGCCCCTGCTCCCACTTCTTCCTGAAGTTGAGTGCACACATCCTAAGCATGTCCTCCATTATACGATTTGTTCATTTGACCGACGGTGTAATATCCTATAAATATTTAATCATAATTAACTAACGATTGAGCTCTCTTGATCGTGGGGTAGCTAGTCTCACAGACACCACTATTGTGGGCAAACGATAGCAGTGAACCGTCCTTGCCATTACCATGGTATTTAAGCACAATCATCCCTAGGTCTTACGTACGACTATCCGAGTCTGTACTCATTCTTCTCCATACAGACGACATAACCAAAAGAACCAAGGTATAACTCATATCGAATTACAGGTGGCTAACACCTACACAAACAACAACTAGGCTAGGGCACACACTATCATTCGACCATGAAGCTATCCATAAGTCAATGTCCAAACCCTCTGGAGTGTGCCACGGGCAGGGTCAGTCGACCCTCCACATACATATACACATCATCACATCACACATAGAATTGCCAACAGTTTACTGTACCAGCTAGGGGAGGCGAACAACCTACAACTCTACCCAACCAAGAGGGCAAACCATCTCACCTCTGCCAAATTATAAACTCAATAAACTATTATGTATTTTCAAATTAATATAAATGCAATCAGCACCTCAGTTTATATATCTTAAACACATCCCAGTCTTTAAGTAGAATTCTGAGCTATCAGACATCATGTCGTTGATTAATTATCATTTCAAATATGCAGAGTTATCTACAATTTAGTGTACCAACCAGGGAAGAGAACAACCTGCTACTCAACCCAACCAAAACAATACTCAATCATCACATCTGTCAAATCCATAAAACCACTAAAATGATTAAGTATAAACATGTGATTTATCATATACCATGTCGCGTTAATTAATTATCATGAAAAGGGTAGTGCTAGCGGCGTTGGTTTAGTAATTCTATCGTAAGTCGACTAAGCATTCCACAGACTGGTAATATTCACCGTCGAAGGTTTTCGCCGCAAGCTTCATGATTATCTCCAATGTCTGATCATCATTGATTTCGTTGAATGGTTCATTGTTGATCTTCATCGCACGATTGCCATTTTTACGATTGCACGATTATATATCAATGGACGATGCACGATCATTATTATTTGGATCGCACACATCCATATAATTTATCGTCGCGTGATCGTCGTTATTTTGATCGTGCGCACCAATATAACTTATCGTCGCGCAATCGTCGTTATTTTGATCACGCGCCCAAATATAATTTATCGAGACTATTGTTGTACCTCAAAACTCGCGGGAGGGGTCACAAGGATCCACTCTACGTGATCCACGACCATCCCGAGCACGACTGCGCTCGTCTCGGGTGTCCGTGGGTCGCCAGAATAACGAGGTTTTTGTGAGAAGGACGTCTATAAATTGAAACATTAAGATCTATGCCCGAGAGAAGTCGAGGAAGCACTCACCGGGTGTCCATGAATGTTACCTAATAGCTACATATGCCGATATGCGGCATTTGTCCGTCGCTTCCGTCCATAGTCGGATTTCGCCGGATCGAATCTCATCGGACTTCGCTGAAGAGGAGTCGGTGCCTTGTGTAGCTATTTTTGCCTTAGAGAGCTCGTTGTTGGAAGTTTGCTGGAAAGCTAGATCTAGGCAGCGGTTGGAAGGTTGCCGCCAGAAAACAGAAAAATGGAGCTCTCAAGAGCTGCTCCTCGCCGAAAAATGAGGAGGGGTGGCTGTTTGGGTGGAAAATTAAGTGGGAGTTGCTCGAGGTTCTCAGGCTTGTCGCCGAAAATGGAGTGGGTGGCGACGATTTGCTGGAAATCTCACCGGAAGAAACTGAGGAGGAGGAGCTCGACCTTGTTGAATGTTGCTTTCAGAACCGGAGGTGGTTGAATCTTGCAAGAGTTGGCTGCTGCTTTTAGAACTGGAGGTGGTCGACCGAAAGCTAAGGAGGAGACTCGTCAGCAGTAGGAGGAGAGCTCAACTTGCCGTCAGCTTTGGGGAGGAGACTCGTTGGTTTGGTTGGTGGTTTGCTCGGTGCAGCAACTCGCCGAATTGACGAGGCCGCCGGAGAAAGAAGAGGAGGGTGCATGGAGCTTTGGATCGGCCATGGAGGAGAAGAGATGGGTGACAGTGCTGGCTCTGCACGGGCTTTGCCCGTGCTCGCTGAATCTTAGCGGGCTACGCCCGCATTCGAGCAGGTTGTGTCTGCATATGAGCGGGTTGCGCCCGCCTATAAGCGGACTGCGTCTGCATATGAGCACTTATCATTTATTCAAAACATATACATATGAGTACCGTAAAAAAATATGAATCAATATTTTTATTTTGTACAAAAATATAAATTTTCACCTAAAAAATCAATTTCTCTTTCTCTTCTCCCCCCGTCTCCCTCTCTCCCCCTCTCTCTTCTCTCTTTCTTTCTCTCTCTTCATTGGATGGCTGAGATCAAAAGCTTGTCACATATTGGATGGCTAAGATTAATTCTAATTCCAAACTACTAAACCCTAAACCCTAAAAACACGGGGCTCCGCCCCTACAGCCAAGCGCGACAGTACCCGACCGACAACGGCAGGCTTCGCCCACCCTCGACGTGATGCCGTCGGGCGGCCTTCGGCCGCATCCAGACGGGTTTTGCCCGCCTCCGCACGGGCTTCGCCCGTGCTCGATGCGTCTGCGGACTGCACCCGCAACATATGCATATGAATACTCGAAATGACCGTAAAAAATATACATCAATATTACAATATTTATTTTGTAAAAAAAAATGTATATACTTAAAAATATTTTTTCTCTCTCTCTCCCTCACTCTCTCTTTCCCTCTACGACACTCTCCCCCTCTCTCCTATCTTTCTCTCTCTCCATTCTTCTCTCTCTCTCCTCTCTTTCAAAGTAATATTTTTTATTGAAGGGGTAATTTGGGAAATCCTAATATTTAACCAAAGACATCTTTTCCCTTTTAATATAGTATATATATATAATTATTATTTTATTATTATTAGCATTAATCAAATGATCGTATATTGCTTTAGAGGACTCAAAATTTGTCCTGGATGGTCTCGTTACAACCGTCCCGTTGGCACGCATCCACTGAAATGATCCGAGATCAATTCGAAGTTCGTTTCCTCATTTCACGCTTCTCGGAGCATTTGCGGCCCAATTTACTTAAACATTAAAACCCTCCTAATAATGTTGGAATTGCAAACGAATGACTCTGTTGGACTCGTATTATCGTTACGAGTCTAAAGAAACCGACTGAGGTCAATTCCAAATTCATTTGGTCAATTTCACAATTTTGGATGGGATATTTGCAAACTACGTCTGAATGACAAACTATCCGATACTTATCAAAATCGAGCGTGGTCGACTCTGTTGGGTTCGTATAGACTTTACGAGTCTAACAATACAAAGTGAAGTCAATTGGTCAATTTCCACTTTTTGGATAATTACGTTACTTAAAGTCGTGTACGAGCGGTAATTTCTCCGATACTCATCGGAATTGAGCGCGAACAGTTTCGTTGGACTCGTATCAGCTTCACAAGTTTAACGACGCTAACCGAGATTGATTTTAACATCATTTGTCTAATTTCCGCTTTTGTGGTGAAAATATTACGTAAGTTGGGTCAACATGCCAAATTCTCTAATACATATCAGAATTGAGTGCGGTCGACTTTGTCGGACTCGTATAGACTCTCCGAGTCTAACGACACTAACAGAATTTGATTATGAGGTCATTTGCTTAGCTCACGAAAAACTGATAGGTGCAGGTCATGGTCGAGTGACGAGTCACCTAAACTCGACTAGACCGCTCACGCGTGTCAATTGAACCGGCTAGACTACTAGATGGTTCGATTGAAAAGTCGGATGTTACATCATCTATTGTGCACACAAGCACACAAACAATGGGGTATGCACACCCCCTTAACCAATAAAATGATTTTGTTAACTCCATTGGGACCCCTACTCGCATATGAAATACCAGCACCACGGGGACTCGTCAACCAAGCATGGAAATCCTAATCGGTTCCACTAACCCCACTGGGACCCCTACCTACACATGGAATATCACCACTATGGGGACTCGCCAACCAAATGTGGAGATCTTAAACGCCAAAAGTAGTCAATTTTGTTAACCCCACTGAGACCCCTACCCACACATGAAATATCAACACCACGAGGACTCGTCAACCAAGCATGGAGGTCCTGCTACCCTTATACCACAAAAGCTTTGAGCATACGTTATCTCGGTGTCGTATTCAGTAACTAGGATTCTCTCATGCTCTCCTTGCTCTAATATCAACATCTGTTATTCTCATGGAAAATGGGCGTTACAACGACACTATGACCAAAATCGCATGTCTACCAAAACCTAGATGTAACGTCAATCAATCATCACCAAATCGGACCACGGACCATGGTTTTGGCTTCACCCACAATGCCTAATCCGATAATCAGTTCCAGATCTCTAATGCAATCACGTCGGAGACTCATACTCACGCTCCAGTGGTTCAGAATGAACCATGAATACCTCAAGACCTCTAATTAGAGGTACTAAGTACCACAAACATAAAATCAAAGTATGAAAACAAAGAATGACAAACACACATCATATAACAGTGAGAAGAAATTTCGTTACCTTCTTCGAGTTCCTCTCCATGGAAATATTCCTCGAACCCTGTCCGCGCTACCCGTCTCAGATCGTCGATCGAAGCTCTAAAACACCTCCAAGGCTCCAATGACAAAAGAGACCTCCTCCTTCCTCCTCTTCCTCTTCTTTTCTCTCTAACCTAAGAGAGACAATATAGCTTAAAATGAAACCCATTCAACCACTATTTCGACCAAATAGTCCATCAAATGATCCCTACCATCGAATCTTAAGTATTTAGATCGAATGACTCAGAAAAACAAGCTTAAAACTATTTAAGAGCCCGTACACGACTTGGTGCTAAGCTGTGTAGCTATCTGGTTAGAAATCCTCTCCAAAATTCATTCCTGGACATCTACACACCATCTGACATGTATGAGTACTTATCTGTGTCGGGTGACACGACTCTCTACACAGTCGTGTAGATCAGCTCTATAGGCTGTGTAGCTCTCAGAAAAATAGGGTCTTGAACACATCTTCTACAAGGTTCTGTACGGCAGTATGTCAGGCCGTGTACCTCTAACAACCCCGCGTAATGCCGTGTGTTAGGCAATGTATAACCTTTTTGGCTCTAAATGAATTTAAAGCACACCCAATCCGCCCCCAAACTCCATGGGACTTTACTAAGACTCTTAGGTTCCTCCTGACCTCTTTTAATTTAGATTTTTGGGGTATTACAAGAGCGCACATGGTTTGAATCTCTAAAGGAAAAAAGATTTATGGGATTGGAGTCTCTAGTGGAAAAGAATCGTCGTCTTGGGAAGAGGCAGTGCTAGCCCACAGAGCTGTGGAAGAGAAGGGTGCCCACTTTTTGGGGAACCTCTATAAAATTTCTTGTGTCATCTGGGTGCTCTATTTTTTCTTGTTGTTTCTTTGTTTATTGTTGATTTTGTGTTATGACTAATTCTAACTTATATTGCATAAAACATGAACATTAAAGCTATACGAAGACATTATAAGAAAAGAAATTTAACTAGGGTGACTTCTCTATTCAACCCTAGATGAGTATTCTGATAGTCTATTCCGCACTTTCATAATGGATACCTCATTTACACAAAAAAAAGAATAACAAGAAAAACTAAAAAAAACTTTATTCAACACATAATCTTTATGCCCCAATCATAATCTGGTGCACCAAGATTGTGGCTTGCACTCATTATAAAAGGGCAATGTTATAAGTAGCCCAATAATTGCTAAATAGAGTCCATTGATATTCGTAGTCCAATGAATTTGAGTGTTTTTAGGAATGCGAATAACCGGTTTAAGTGATTTTATGACTGCGAATAGCCATCGTAGGACTGCTAATAACATTACCCTTATAAAACTACATGAATATTATAATTGCATATCAAGTGGACTTTAGAGCTTTAATTTATGATATGATTATTGATTAGGCAATGCAAAATCAAAGTCTATAAATCTCAGTTATTCTATAAATCTCAGTTATTCATGATACCTTATTTTTCATTTGTTTTGAATTTTTTTTTAATAAAATGTGGTCTGCGAATATCGCATTGGCCTACAAATATAATTCTAGGCCCTACATATATTAAAGGGTTACGAATAGCCAAAGAGGATCTATGTATAACATCACTCTTATTTTTATTTGGAGTAGATTTTTAAGTTGTAGAAGACTTTTAAATCAATCATTTTTAACTTCGTGCTTCTTTCTTTAATTGTCAATTTTTAAATTGTTGGTTGATTGGGAAGGTGTCGAGATTGGAATGCGGACTCATTAGTAAAACTAGCATTTTCGTATGTCCTACGCGATTGCTGTTGTGCTAAATATATTTGCAGTTTTCTCTTTACCACGAGCATTGAGCTGGAATGGGTGAGAATAAGGGGATTCATTTAGCCATTTTAAACTGACTCATTGGTTACCCCCTCTAAGAGTTGACAGAGCTAGAGAGACTGGCCAGGCCGGTTGGTGCATAGCGTAGAGCGCGAGCAGAAACTAGAGCACAAGAATCATATACTTGAAGTGAGCGTGATCCAAGCTTTCCTCTCCTCTCACAACCCCTCATTTGTTCTTCCGCCCGACTCCTGTTTCCAGCAGATCAAAAGCAGTGTTTCTACATTCTCAAATGGATTCAGCTACTTGTCATGAAGGAAGAAGGAAACCAAGCCGCAAAGACAACGAGAAGCACTCCCAAGCATATGTTAATGGTTTTTCGGTGTCTGAAACAACCTGAGAAGTGTGTTGACGGTGGCTATCAAGTTCGGAGAAGCTGCAGTGCTCACTGTCCCCAAAGAAACGGCGTCTGGCAGACTCCAGTCACGCAGGGCGGCGCCGACTCTCTCGTTCTTCACTCACCATGACATGGAGCTCTTCTTCCTCGTTGCGCACAGTGGCTGACCTACACAAAATAATGATTTGCACATAATTAAAATTGATTTGTACTTGACAATACTTGATGGGGGCTCGTATAACGGACTCTTATTTATAGGCCGCAATGGCAGCGGATATTTCCAAAAGCGCTCCCCCCACCAGTTTGGCAAGGAATCCGGGGAAATAAAGTCAGAGTTGCCATACGGAGCCACGCCGAGAATGGCAACGGGACCGCCTCCTATCTTGAAGCCGACCCACGCAACCGCGCCACCCGCACGGGGCGCGACCGAGCCGCACACCCGCAAGGGGCGCGGCCGAACCCGGGGTGCGGCCTTGCCGCCGCACCCCCGTGGGGTGCGGCCTGGCCGCACCCCCCTCGGGTGGGGTGCGGCCTTGCCGCACCCCCCGTGGAGAGGGGTGCGGCCTGGCCGCACCCCCCTCGGGTGGGGTGCGGCCCGGCCGCACCCCCCTTGGGGTGCGGCCTGGCCACGCCCCCCCCCCCCCCTTTGGGTGTGGCTTGCCGCACCCCCCCCCCCCCTTGGGCGCGGCCTGGCCGCGTCTCCCGGGAGCGCGTCCCGTCCGCCTTCCCTCTTTGCGGGGGAGGGTGACCGTTTCCTCCCCCTCCTTCCCCCCTTTCCGACGAGGGGACTCACGGGGCGCCTTTTCGGGCGAGCTCCTCGCCAGGAAAGACGGGCCCCGTTTTCCTTCTCGGATCGCGACCAATCGCCCCTCCGTTCGCTCAGAATGCTCCCGCGCTCATTGCGCGCTCAGAACGTCTCTCCGTTCGCTCAGAACGCCCACGTGCTTATTTCCGAGCACTCCCTCACTCGTTGCACGTTCAGAACGCTTCTGAGCGCGCACTTCTCACTTTCTGTCTTTCTGACTTCTCACTTTCTGTCTTCCTGACTTCTCACATTTTGTCTTTCAGGCGTCTCACATTTTGTCTTTCAGGCATCTCACATTTTGTCTTTCAGGTATCTCACTTTTCAGGAACGGCCAGTCGCCTTTTTCGCCTCCAACAAAGCTGCCCGAGCCGCCCAAGCTGCCCGAAGGGCAAGGTGGTCATTTTCGAAAAATGGCGATCCGTGTGCCCCAAACCGGAAAATATGATTCGTCCACCAAGCATTTATGGAAACTGCCAACGACAAGATTACCAGACTACCCCCGGCCAAAGCTATAAAAAGGGCCCTGGGGCTTCATTTGAAGGGACCTTGACTTCTGGACCTGGGAGAGCTCCTTGCAGACTTTTGCGGAATTCTCCTTCGGTGCTTGAAGATTTCCTTTCCAGACTTGAAGATTTCCTTCATCCCGAAAGGCGACGCAGCAGCTCACTTTTGTTCCCCGGAGCAGCTCACTTTTGTTCCCAGGAGCAGCTCACTTTTGTTCTCCGGAGCAGCTCACTTTTGTTCTCCACCTTTCTCAGAAAGAGAAAAGGACTTAGTTTTTTTCCGAGAGGCGGCCTGTCGCCTTCGGATCTCTCTATCCCTCTACTACTGTAACGAGTTGCGGCCTGTCGCACTCGAGTTCTAAGTCTCACTTTGTAACCCCCCTGAAGATAGTGGAATTTGGTCGGCACAGCTCTGACCACGTGGTTTTTTACCCTTTCCGGGTTTTCCACGCTAAAAAGTCCCAGTGCAATCAACGAATCTCTAATTGACTGTTTGCGCGCTTAGTTCGCTCACGAGCTAAGGTGGTTCAAGTGAACCGGTCTACCAAGATCCCTAAGCGTTCCGCAACAGTTTGGCGCCGTCTGTGGGAATGGATTCCCGAATTCTAAGCAAAGCATTTCCGAGCGCAGTACCCGCTTCGCCGGAATTCTCGGAACCAACAAGAGCGGACACCTCCCCTGAACTATCCGACGCATACAGCTCCTCAGTTCCAAAGAGCCCGGTGAAAGGAGCGCTCATCACTGCACCCATCCGGCCCCCTTGGCCTGGATCGACTGGCAAACCGACCCCTCTCGCGGCAGGACAGGATCCGAACGATGATATGCCTGGACAAAGGCGATCCCCCCTCTCCAAGTCAATTTTGGAATACCCAGTTCCGTCATGGCTAAAGCTCCCGTACAACAAGGAGTTCCACGGAGCAGAAGATCCATATGAGCACGTTAATCATTTCCTGATAACGATACGGAGGCTCGGACTTCCCGACCCAGTCAGCTGCAAAATCTTCACCAAAACACTGCGTGGAGACGCCCTCCGCTGGTATCAATCCTTGCCAAACGGAGCAATACACAACTTCACCGAGTTGTCCCAACTGTTCGTCGAGCAGCACGAGACACACACAACAAAGATTCAAGGGGAAGAAAAGCCCGGTGCAAGCAAACCACCCCTCCTAGGGGAGGAAGAGCGGAACGAGCAATCGGAGAAAATCAGCACAAATTTTCACCAAGAGCGCCCCTGCGCATGGATGGACTTCATCTTGGACGCAAGCATAGGGAGTCCCCCCTGTGAGCTGAGGAAAGCATTGATAACTCACCGCATCTCATTCAACGTTCTATTCCTAGCAGCAATAGTTCGGCTCAAGCTCCTAAGCGGGAACCTCAAGCTTAGGACCAGCGAAGCGGAGCTCCCTGATGGAACTACGGTACCTACCGTAGGAATCATCACCCTCCCCGTCCAAGTAGGGGCGCACGCAGAACCAGTCCAGTACGATGTACAGTTCGTCGTCGCTGAAGCAGACTCCCCCTACGACGCGATATTCGGGAGCCTCCTTCTGGACGCCATGGACCACGACGTTTCCATGTCCCGACGCATGACCAGCAAAGGAAATATCCTCAGGAGCGCGATGCATGGTTTCGACACACCCGCCTCCAGGCTCCCCTGGATCAACAACAACCCGTCGCCGAGATCGAAGTCCGAGAAGCAGGGTGCACGGAAAGGCCAAGCGACTCCTGCAGTAATTGGAAAAGACAAACTTCAGACGCTGACAGGCTCGCCGCCCTTCGATACAAGCCACAAGAGAAAGGGGCAGCAGCAGCAGCTCGAGGAAGCCGAACTGCCCGCTCAGAACCAAGCAGACCGCCTCCGAGAGCCAGCAAGTCAAGGCTCCCGGAGCTTCACCCCGCTGAATACACCGTGCGAGCGCATATTGTCCGTAATCTGTAATAGCAAGATCATCCACTGGCCCAGAAAGCTCTCCTTGCTCAGGGGAGATCAATCCCAGTTTTGCCACTTCCACAAAGGCCGAGGGCACCGAACAGAGCAATGTGCCCGACTGAAAGATGAAATCGAACGCCTTGTCCAATTAGGATACCTGGAGGCCTTCCGCGCAGAGACACAGGAAAAAGGCCATCGAGGGTCAACCGCCGGGCCACTGTCGCCCCCCAAGCTGAACAGCCGAAGAGACTCGAGCAAGCGCGACGCAAACGAAGCTCAACGCTATCTTCTCCCTCAATAAAGCCTGTCTCAGAAACTTGTTAACCCCGGGATCGCAAGATTACGCTTGCGCATGTATCAGTATTCATTTTCTAATAAAATTCTACTTGCTCCAATCTATTCTGCTGCAGGTACCGCTTCGGGGCCCTGCCCCGGGGACTCTGCACCGCCGTCGATTGAAGGTTCGCCCTTCTCCTCCGCCGTCGAGTCTCGGTGTCGTGGGGGCCTGCCCCCCCTGCGTTCACCCCCGGTTTGAATACACCCGCTATTCACCGGCCAAAGCCGCGAGCCCAGACTCGTGTACCAAAGCCGCGGGCACAGAACCGCGCAAAAAAGTCGCGAGCAAAGGCTCGTGCACCAAAGCCGCGGGCACAGAACCGCGCAAAAAAGTCGCGAGCAAAGGCTCGTGCACCAAAGCCGCGAGCACAGACTCGTGCACCAAAGCCGCGAGCACAGACTTGTGCAATAAAGCCGCAAGCACAGACTTGCGCATACTAACTCTTTATATATATATACATCTGCAAGCCGCGGGCTCCATCTCGTGCGAAACTCATTTTGAAAACAAACAAATTATGCAGGTGCTAACAAACAGATTAACAGGATCACGCAAAGAAGTGAATACGATAAACACGATAACCGCGTCAGCTCAACGCTGCGCACAAAACAGACAAAAATACGGAAAGCGGAAAAGCAAAGTGCAAACAAACCAACTCAGAACGACGCACAAACAGACAATGGCATGGAAAGCAAGGAAACAGAAGACGATCAACGTCAATCCTCGGCTGCGTCCGAGCACTCATCCTCCGAAAGGTCTCCCGCTCCAAGACCAGCGGTATCACACCCAAACTTCCTCCCCACCAGGCGCAGAGTCTTTTGAATACCGCGCTGGAAGGCGACTTCGCGCTCGTCCTCCAACAAGGGCTCGACCTCCTTCGTCATGACCTCGGCACGAATCTCCTCCGCCATCTGGAACCGCTCCTCGACAAAAGCAAGAGAATCTCGGAACTCGGCCACTCCGGCCGCCTTGGCATCCTCAAGGCTGCACTCAACCAACGACAGCCGCTCCACCTCGCTCCGCAGGAAACCCAGCTCCCCCTCCATGCGAAACATCTCCCCCTGAGCCTCAGACAACTGACGAAGCGCATCCTGGGCAAGCGCCTTGTCTCCACCATACGCCTCCTACAACTTCTCAACCTCAGATTGGGAAGAAGAGAGGTCAGCCTCCAGCTGCTTGACGCGGGACAAATCGCGATCCCTCCTCTTCTGCAAAGCAGACATGTCCCTCTTCATCACGCTCAGCTCCTCCTGGAGGGAGATGTAGCTGTCCTTGAGGCCCACGTAACAGTCGTTCCATGTGAGAGCAACATTGGTCAGAACGTTCGCCTGCAAGCACAAAGGAAGCAATCAGGAAACATAAACAACGAAAGCAAAGACAAGTCAAAACCCGAGTAAGGAGAGATTCACTTACTGCAGAAGTCATCGCCTGGAGGGACGAGGAAACTCGCCTCGACGGTGGAAGAGGAGGAGGTGGCAGCAAGTCTCCCTGCGCAACCTGCTCAGCGGTAAGGGAAGCCAGAATCTCGACCTCCGGGTCGGAAGCAGTCGGCTCCCCCCGACGGCGGCTCGGACCGGCTTCATGATCGTGGCTCCTAGGCTCCGGCGGAGCAGAACACGAACCAGGAGTTCCATTCCTGAAAACAATCTTTCTCTTCCTTCCACGATCTAAGGGAACAACGGCCTCCCGCTCGGCATCCCAAGAAAGCCCCGCCGAGAGTAGTCGGCTCTCCTCCACGCAACTGTGAATACAGAACAGAGCCTTCGACAAGCCCTCCCGACCAGGGAAACCGGGAATAGGAAGGAACTCGTCTTCCCGCCCGGTCAGCCGACGGCAGCGACCAGGGAGCGCTCTCCAAAGCTCCGACAGCTCCCAGCGATTACGGACATACCCATAGAGGGTGTTTCCGTGACGGTAATCTGCTTTCTCGCCAAAGCGGAACCAACTCTTGTTACTACGGACCTCGATACGACCACCCGAGTCGGTGGAAACCTCGCACCAGTCCTTGAAAAGATCGAGTGAAAAACGCGCGCTGTGCTCCCGGAAGAAGACAACAAGCCCCATGATGTTCGCCATCCCAGCAGGCGTAAACTGTGTAATTGGGACACCACAGAACCGGAGTATCTCAAGAACTTCATCGGATGGAGGAATACGGAACCCAGACTTCAAGCAGCTCTCGGAAAGAGTCATAAAACCAGTAGGCGGATTCTGAGCGCGTTCCTCCACCCCCGGAATCTTCACCTCAGTATTAGGCGACAATCCAAACCGTTTGCGCCATATCTCGATTCGCGCACCATCAAGAGAAGAGCGCAGGCGCATCGGCCTCGAGTGGCCGCCCCACTTCGAAGCCTGAAAAAGAAATGTATATGAACGCAGGCGCTAAGATAGACAAATAAAACGACCAAAGCAGGGCGAACCACACCGCCGACCAAGAACGCGCGAATTCACGCACCATCTGTATAAACAAAAACAGTGCGCAAACTCCGAGCACGCACGAGAGCCGGGCGACACACGCTCGCCGCCGGCTTCGCTCAAGAACGCGTGCAGGCACCCGCCGCACGCGGGCACCACGCACGGGAACCAGCCCCACACGGGCACCACGCGCGGGCACCGATCGCGCGCATCGGCCGCCCGCGGACGCCCGCCGCACGCCGACTCCGCGCGCGGGCGCCGACCGCGCGCGGGCACCGGCACCGCGTGCGGGCACCGGCACCGCGCGCGGGCACCGGCACTGCGCGCGGGCACCGGCACCGCGCGCGGGCACCAGCCGCGCGCCGGCCGCGCGCAGGCACCAACCGCGCGCCAACGGCGCGCGCGTACCGGTCGCGCACAGCCGCCGCGCGCGGGCACCACGCACGGATACCAACCACGCAGCGGCAGCCCGCGGACGCCGGCCGCACGCCGACGCCGCGCGCGGGCGCCAGCCGCGCACCGGCACCGCGCGCGGGCACCGGCCGCGCGCCGGCCGCGCGCCGGCCGCGCGCCGGCCGCGCGCCGGCCGCGCGCCGGCCGCGCACGGGCACCGGCCGCCCGCCGACCTCGCCCGAGCACCGGCCGCGCATGGGCGCAGGCCGCACACATCCCCCGCCTGCTCTAGACCGCGCGCAAGCGCACGCACGGACGCCGCTCGAGCGCCGGCCGCCCGACTCCCCGGCCGTCGTTCCCGTTTTTCCCTCAAAGCCATTTTTTCAAAAAATAAAAACTTACCTCCGGCATCGTCCGTTACACCACGAAAATATTCAAAAAACCCTCGCACTCCTTCACGAGTTCTGGACTCCGACGGTTTTGGGGGGCTTATGATGGGGGCTCGTATAACGGACTCTTATTTATAGGCCGCAATGGCAGCGGATATTTCCAAAAGCGCTCCCCCCACCAGTTTGGCAAGGAATCCGGGGAAATAAAGTCAGAGTTGCCATACGGAGCCACGCCGAGAATGGCAACGGGACCGCCTCCTATCTTGAAGCCGACCCACGCAACTGCGCCACCCGCATGGGGCGCGACCGAGCCGCACACCCGCAAGGGGCGCGGCCGAACCCGGGGTGCGGCCTTGCCGCCGCACCCCCGTGGGGTGCGGCCTGGCCGCACCCCCCTTGGGGTGCGGCCTTGCCGCACCCCCCCTGGAGAGGGGTGCGGCCCGGCCGCACCCCCCTTGGGGTGCGGCCTGGCCACGCCCCCCCCTTTGGGTGTGGCTTGCCGCCCCCCCCCCCCCCCCCCCCCCCCCCTTGGGCGCGGCCTGGCCGCGTCTCCCTGGAGCGCGTCTCGTCCGCCTTCCCTCTTTGCGGGGGAGGGTGACCGTTTCCTCCCCCTCCTTCCCCCCTTTCCGACGAGGGGACTCACGGGGCGCCTTTTCGGGCGAGCTCCTCGCCAGGAAAGACGGGCCCCGTTTTCCTTCTCGGATCGCGACCAATCGCCCCTCCGTTCGCTCAGAATGCTCCCGCGCTCATTGCGCGCTCAGAACGTCTCTCCGTTCGCTCAGAACGCCCACGTGCTTATTTCCGAGCACTCCCTCACTCGTTGCACGTTCAGAACGCTTCTGAGCGCGCACTTCTCACTTTCTGTCTTTCTGACTTCTCACTTTCTGTCTTCCTGACTTCTCACATTTTGTCTTTCAGGCGTCTCACATTTTGTCTTTCAGGCATCTCATATTTTGTCTTTCAGGTATCTCACTTTTCCGGAACGGCCAGTCGCCTTTTTCGCCTCCAACAAAGCTGCCCGAGCCGCCCAAGCTGCCCGAAGGGCAAGGTGGTCATTTTCAAAAAATGGCGATCCGTGTGCCCCAAACCGGAAAATATGATTCGTCCACCAAGCATTTATGGAAACTGCCAACGACAAGATTACCAGACTACCCCCGGCCAAAGCTATAAAAAGGGCCCTGGGGCTTCATTTGAAGGGACCTTGACTTTTGGACCTGGGAGAGCTCCTTGCAGACTTTTGCGGAATTCTCCTTCGGTGCTTGAAGATTTCCTTTCCAGACTTGAAGATTTCCTTCATCCCGAAAGGCGACGCAGCAGCTCACTTTTGTTCCCCGGAGCAGCTCACTTTTGTTCCCAGGAGCAGCTCACTTTTGTTCCCCGGAGCAGCTCACTTTTGTTCTCCACCTTTCTCAGAAGGAGAAAAGGACTTAGTTTTTTCCGAGAGGCGGCCTGTCGCCTTCGGATCTCTCTATCTCTCTACTACTGTAACGAGTTGCCGCCTGTCGCACTCGAGTTCTAAGTCTCACTTTGTAACCCCCTGAAGATAGTGGAATTTGGTCGGCACAGCTCCGACCACGTGGTTTTTTACCCTTTCCGAGTTTTCCACGCTAAAAAGTCCCAGTGCAATCAACGAATCTCTAATTGACTGTTTGCGCGCTTAGTTCGCTCACGAGCTAAGGTGGTTCAAGTGAACCGGTCTACCAAGAGCCCTAAGCGTTCCACAACAATACTCTTTTATAATTGAAGTTAATTTGCATATAGCTAAAATTGATTTGCATTTAACATGTACTCTAAAATAACAGTTTACAGTTTAACCCTGCCCACGAAGACCTGGGATCAACCAACCACCCTTCCAGAACATGTCTCGTTAGGTTTTATAGAGACCGACCAACCACCCTTCCAGAACGGTTGAACCTGACCTGGACTCGACGCCACCTCCATTATCGCCTCCACCGAGATCCTCTCCTTTATGACTCGGTGAGCGGCGCAGCCCCGATGAAGGAGCCCAGCGCCACAGCTTGTCCGCAGCTTACTATCTGGGAGAAGAAACGAACGCTAAGAACACCTGCTTACACTAGGAAAACTCTAGCATCCGCTCGCCCTCTCGGAAGACCAACGGCACTTGATGCGATCTCTCCTTCCTGTCCCCTGCCGAAAGCCGCGCCGCCCCACTTCCTCCGGAGGATCCGCAGCCGAGTGCCTCGCCTTCCGTGCTTCTTCGTCCAAGGATCGCCTCCCGTGCTCCCGACTCTTTTCCGCCGTCGCTTCCTCGGAGCTTCTTTGCCAGGCTAGGAACCCTTTGGTTAAAGAAACCTGCAGACTTATTGATCTCCGGCATTCATGGAATCCGAAACTGGAGGGAGAACTCCGTGGTTTGCTAAGAAGCCTCGAGCCGCCACAGATCAGCGCCGTTCTCCGCTCACAAACAGACGCGCGCATGGCCGTGAGCTTCTTCCATTGGGCGGATCGTCAATGGAAGTACAGGCATTCCCCCGAGGTGTATTTCACCATGCTCGAGATTCTAAGCAGGACAAAACTCAGCCAAGAATCGAGGAGGGTTCTAAGATTGATGATCAGAAGGGGAATTGCTCGAAATCCTGAAGCGTTTGCGAATGTTATGGTTTCCTACAGCCGTGCAGGAAAGCTAAGGAGTGCAATGAGGGTCTTAAACCTAATGCAGAAAGATGGAATTTCTCCTGATCTGGTCATCTGCAACACGACAATTCATGTGCTCGTTATGGCCAATCGGTTGGAGAAGGCTCTGAAATTCTTGGATAGAATGCAGAATGTTGGGATCAACCCCGATGTTGTCACTTTTAATTGCTTGATTAAGGGATTATGCCATGTTCACAGGGTGGAAGATGCGCTAGAAATGATCCGGGAGATGCCTTTTAAAGGCTGCCCGCCAGACAAAGTAAGCTATTATACTGTTATTACCTTCCTGTGCAAAGAGAAGAGGGTCGAAGAGGTTAGGGAGTTGCTAGAAAATATGAAGAAAGATTCCAATTTGATTCCGGATCAAGTCACATACAATCTGCTGATCCATGCCCTCTCGAAGCATGGGCACAGTGATGAAGCTCTGGGGATTCTCCAGGAATCTGAGGAGAAAGGTTTTCGCATTGATAAGGTTGGCTACAGCGCAATTATTCATTCCTTCTGTACAGATGGGAGGATGGAAGATGCGAAAAAGATGGTGAAAAAAATGTTCTCAAAGGGCTGCCCGCCCGACCTCGTGACGTACACCGCAGTAGTCAATGGATTCTGCCGAATAGGAAAGATCGATCAAGCAAGAAAGCTGATGGATTATATGTATAAGCAAGGATGCAAACCAAATGCTGTCACTCACACTGCATTGTTGAATGGACTCTGTCGGATCGGTAGTTCGGTTGAGGCTAAAGATTTGTTGAACAAGAGCGAAGAAGAGTGGTGGACGCCGAATGCTATCACCTACAGTGTTGTGCTGCATGGGCTGAGGAGAGAGGGCAAGCTTGTGGAGGCTTGTAATCTGGTCATGCAAATGATAAAAAATGGATTTTTCCCCACGCCTATTGAAGTTAATCAACTTATTCATGCGCATTGTAGGGAGGGAAAGCCCACTGAAGCTAAGAAGTTTATGGAGGACTGTCAGAGTAACGGTTGCACAATCACTGTGGTAACCTTTACCACACTAATTCATGGATTTTGCCAGGCCGGTGATCTGGTATCCGCTCTATCTTTGCTGGATGACATGTATCTCAGTAACAGGTTTCCTGATGTTGTGACTTACACGGTTTTAATCGATGCGTTGGGGAAGAAAGAAAGATTCGAAGAAGCATCGGAGCTTGTGAAGAAGATGCTAAGTAGAGGTATAGTTCCCACACCCATCACTTACAGGACAGTTATACACAGGTATTGTGAGAAGGGAAGTGTTGATGACCTGCTAAAGTTGCTAGAAAAAATGCTAAAAAGTCAGGAGTTTAGGACTGTTTATAATCAGGTTATTGAGAAGCTTTGCGGTTTTGGTAGACTTGATGAGGCCTATAAAATTATAGGCAGGGTTTTAAGGACTGCCTCAAAGTTAGATGCTAACACATGCCATGTACTAATGGATTGTTTTTTGAAAAGAGGCCTTCCACTGTTGTCTTATAAAGTGACCCGCAGGATGTTCAGGAGAAATTTGATTCCAAATGTTGAACTGTGTGAGAAGATAAGCGACAAGTTACTCTTAGCTGGAAAATCAGACGAGGCGGGAAGGCTTGTGGTGAAGTTTATTGAGAGGGGACTCAAATTGAATCAAGAATTTTGTGCCGTTTGAGGAAGCGAGGTTGCATCCTGATCTTTTCACTGCTGATGCAGATCGGCAGTTCATCCGATAATTGTATTGGTAATACTTTGTCGATTGTTTTCTAGATTGCATTGCTTAACTTTTTGTGTATGAGCATTTGGTTTCACTTTTCTTTTAAGGTGAGTAGATTGCAATCTAACACTGTGATTCATTTCTAATGATTGTAAATAATGGTTCATAAAGCCGTCACGTAGTTGGTATAAGACTATTGATGATTTGGATGATGATGTTTATTGTTAGCTATTAAGCCTATTATGAATTAGATATTAGTTATTTAGTTTTTGAGAATGTGCAAATTTAAGACTACTACTTAAATTTAAATAGAATAAATTATCAAGATGTGGGAATGAGTGATTTGTGAGGATCTTGGTGGTTGCACGCTGTTGAAAACTCGAGTTGAAGGCACTTGTTGCAACCAAGAGCGGATGGGAGTGAATGGCGTGATTTGCGCTTCTAGACGTATACGGTTTGCATTCAGGATGTGTATGGGCAGGTAAGTTGCATGCAAATTGTTTGGAAATTTGTGCAATCTTCTTCAAATGTGATTTAACATGATTTTTTAAGCATTTGACAGTCAGACTAGGGCAACAAAACAAGAGAGAAAATCTGGTATGAAGGGAGGGAACTCTCGGAAAGATAAGAGAGTAAAGAGATGAATTTAAAGGTTTATTTTATTTAGTAAAGCATTATTCCCGTTCTAAGTCATAGATTTGTTATCTATAGAAGTAGTGTTACGCGCACTCGCCATTATTACTGCTTTTATTTTTAATATTAGGTTTGTTGTGAGCCCCCTCCTCCCTATATAAGGAGGAGGTATGAGAGTGTTAGGGTTATCTTTTGGATCATTAGGAATTTAGGCTCTCATTTGAGAGAAGGGTCATTGGAGGAACCAGCCCCCTTGATCTTGGCCGGACTTCGATCCGGATTGTATCCGTGTTCTTCTTTGATTAATGCAACTTCCTTCCTGTTCGTATTAATTGGTCCGACCTGCCGTTCCGCCCGCTGACCTAGCCGCCGGAGTCTTGCTCTCAGCAGAGGATTCTCCCCGGACTCGTCCAGCCGCTCGGCATTCGCCGTCTCCAACAGCGATCGGCTCCGCGCTGTCACGCCTGCCATCGACGCCCGCCTGCGCTCGTCCCGCCTGCTATCGACGCCCCGCCCGCGCGGTCCCGCGTGCGATCGTCCTCAACCCCGCCTGTGCGGTCCGCCTGCGATCGTCCTCCTCCGCCTGCGATCGTCCTCCTCCGCCTGCGACCTGCAATCGACGCACCGTCCCGTGCGTCCTCCTCAGCCCGCACGTGCATCCTCCTCAGCCCGCCAGTGCCTGTGCATCCTCCTCAGCCCGCCAGCCACCGCCCGTGCATCCTCCTCAGCCGCCAGCGCTCCCCTCCGCCGCCCCGGCCCCCGGCGGGCCAGATCTGCCCCGTGCCACACCAATCCGCCCCGTGCCAACCTCCAACTCGGAGCAATCGTCCTCATATGCCAAAGAGCCGGATGGAAGCCCGCGTGGAAGCCCTCGAACACTCCCTCGCCACCATCAACTCTCGTCTCGAGGCACAGAACGAGCAGTTCGCCTCGATTCTGACCATGCTCCAGAAATTGCAGCCCACCCAGCACTCTGGGCCCTCTACCACCTCTGTTGTGGGATCCCCCAGCATCGTGCTTCCCGATGCTCCCGCAGCGATGGAAGTGCCTACTCCTCTGTACCGTGGACCTGACATGCCTACCTTCAACGGGTCTGACCCCCTCGGGTGGATTGCCCGCGCCGAGCAGTTCTTCGACATTCACCAGACCGCGCCGACACAACGGGTCTCCACCGCAATCATCGGCATGGAAGGGTCGGCCCTCCATTGGGTCCGTTGGCTCCGGCAGACCTCTCCCGACCTCACCTGGCCAGCTCTCTCTGAGGCCCTCATTCAGCGGTATGACGCCCGCTACTCCGGCCCCATGATCGAGCGACTTTGCGGGGTGCGTCACACTGGCTCCATCGACTCGTACATTGATGCCTTCGTGGAATTAGTCACTCATGTCCCCGGTCTTCCCCCGGACCATTACTTGGGGTTTTTCATGAACGGCTTGCAACCCCACTTCCGCTCCCGTCTCCGCACTCTCCAGCCATTAACGGTTCACCACGCCATTGACCTCGCCCCTCTGGTGGAGGCAGAATTTCTCGCGACGTCCGGTGACATTCCTTCCCCATCACCTCCCTCTCGGCATCCTTCCTACACATATGTCTCGACCCATCCGAAACCTATCCCTCCGCCACCTCCTCTGCCTCGGCCACCAATGATGGGTCCTCGCAACAACCGGGCTGTCCTACCCACCGCCTCTCCAACCAGGAGTACAACGACTTACGAAGCAAGGGCCTGTGCTTCCGCTGCAAGCACCCCTACTCTCCTGGTCATGAGTGCTCCGTGAAGGAGTGTCGGGTCCTCATCGGCGACGACGTGGCCGCGCTCTCCGCCGCCGATTTCGACGCCCTGCTGCTCTCGGACAGATTACCGGACGATGCCCCGGGCACCTCAACAGCATCCCACTACTGACCGGCGGGCGGCGCTCCGACCTTGGGGACAAGGTCGCTTTTCTGAAGGGATGTATTGTTACGCGCACGCGCCATTATTACTGCTTTTATTTTTAATATTAGGTTTGTTGTGAGCCCCCTCCTCCCTATATAAGGAGGAGGTATGGGAGTGTTAGGGTTGTCTTTTGGATCATTAGGAATTTAGGCTCTCATTTGAGAGAAGGGTCATTGGAGGAACCAACCTCCTTGATCTTGGCCGGACTTCGATCCGGATTGTATCCGTGTTCTTCTTTGATTAATGCAACTTCCTTCCTGTTCGTATTAAGTAGTGTTATAAGATAATTCCATCCACATGCAAAAAATTGAAGCAATAAATTTATTAAATTAGCGCCAAAGATGTGCAATGACAAATATGCAAACTCTGATTTTTTTATTTGACCACATAAAATTAAGTATAAAAATAAGTAACAATAAATGAGCAAACGAAAGATGAGAGGAATATACAAGTGTTTCAAACGCTGAGTCGTATTCAAAACCTTGTCTGGTCGGCTGCAAGTGATGAATGCTAGGACGAGTAGCGGAATAAGTGGTTGTGGAAGGTCGGGTTCACCTAACGATGGGTTCGCTGGATCAGAGGAAATAAGGTCGGGTAGGACTGCTAGCAAGGGATCTAGATTTGGTTAGGATTTCTTGGAGGATGGTTAGGCAAAGATACCAATTCTAGTATTGAATTTAAGCTCCGGCGGATGTTTTGGGAGGGGTTGGTGTGGGATCGAAACCTAGAAGGGAAAGTAGGCTAGATATATGGAAAGATTTGGCTCAGGTTGACTCAGTACTGGCAGGAGGAAAGACTCAAGGACTATCCACAAACCTCATAACATATGGGGACGTGGGATACCGAGCGAATAAGCGGTATTGTTGGTGCCACATACTCTTTATAGGGGGCGGCGAGCGGCGAGCGGCGAGCGGCGAGCGGCGAGCGGAAAGCATATTGGCGGGGGCCACTAGGGTCCCCCTGTGCACTGTCACTTATTTCCATAAATAACTCAAACAAAAAAAGAGATAAAAACAACTAATGGATGATTTTCTTGCAGAAGATAGATAGCATAGAAGCATTGCCACTCGTTAAAAAGAAGACAATTAAGATGTGTTGGTGTCAGTGTGCTTTTTTGAGAGATTGAAACATGGGAACTGTTTAATGAAATTTTGAAAGAAAATGATTCACTCTATGCTTTTCAGGAAAGTAACGACAAATGAAGATAAATCAATAGTTAGATGTGTATATATACCATTGTAGAGTAAATTACTACACATCTTGATGTAGGGTAAGACGCTAATGATACCAAGGGGAGATGCAAATGTAAAGACCGGCAAATTTAAACTTGCAAAATAATATTTAAAATAGATTTAACCACTATTAAATTTAAGCATTTTAAAATAAAGGAAACAAGGGATGACTATGAGCGCGAGAGTGCGCGAAACAAATACTTTTCGAATAGAGAAATTACAAAGACAAAACGACTGAAACAAAACGTACAAACCAATATCTCTACAAATAGAGAACTAACACTCACAATCCAACGGTAAGAAAATGAAAACAAACCTTAATTACCACTACTATAACGAGGGGAGGGCTGGATGCGCTTTTGGAGGACTGCCGGGACTGGGTTTCAGCATTCAGGGAGTGCACTTGG
The DNA here is from genome assembly GCA_033032865.1 of Dactylorhiza incarnata. Lineage (NCBI taxonomy): Eukaryota > Viridiplantae > Streptophyta > Magnoliopsida > Asparagales > Orchidaceae > Dactylorhiza > Dactylorhiza incarnata. The sequence goes on along the minus strand of JAWHQI010000154.1, from coordinate 2,649,568 downwards.
CTGGCCAGGAACAGAAACAGCAAATGGGGATGTGCAGGGGGACTGTTTTCAGCAGCCAGTGAGGGGAAACTGCAGTCCAGGACCGTCTGCACAGCAATTGGGAAAGTGGGGAGGCTGTATAGGGAGGGAGGTGGCTCGGCAAGGGTCTTGGGATTAATCCCTGGGGCTGGTTCAGCTTTACTGGACAGCAGGGACAATGTGTTAGGGCTTTGCAAAGAAGAAGAAGAGAGATCTAGGGGAGATTAGAGAGAGGGGAAGAAGGATTAGGGTTAAGGAGAAGGAAGGAGAAGATACCTTGAGAATAATAGTGCATAGCCATCATGAGGGAGCCCCGGGTCTATTAATACCTGGGGCTCAAGGGGGCCGGCCGCCCCCCCCCCCCCCCCCCCCCCCCCCCCCCCCCCCATTTGGGGACTGAACCGGGTTGGTCAGTCCCCCTTGGTTCCTTTCATTGGTTGGGGGCTGAACCGGATGGTTCAACCCCGTTGTTTGGCCTCCGTTCTTTCGGTCGCCGAGAGTACGTCTGCCCTTGAAACTGTAGCGGATGCGGCGGCATAACATTCCCTCCCCCTTCAAGCACCAACTTGTCCTCAAGTGAGAAATCCGGAAATCGCTCGCGAAACTCCAAGAAGTCAACCCAAGAATTGTGCTCTGCGGTCATTTGCGCCCACTTGACTAGTACCTCTAGCCGGTACTCAGCACCCCGCCGCTTCCATTTGGTCAACAGAATAGCCTCTGGAGAAGGTCGCAATTCGCCACTGCTAGTAGCCTCAGGGAGAGTAGGGCTGATCGGAGTCGAGTTCCCGAGCTTCTTCTTCAACAATGATACATGGAACGTCGGATGGATGCGAGAACCTTCCGGAAGAGCCAAAGTGTAAGCCACGGGCCCCACCCTGCGGAGGATACGGAAAGGGCCATAGTATTTCGGTGCCAGTTTCTGGTTGGTCCGCCGAGAGACCGAGAGCTGCCGATATGGTTGGAGTTTAAGGAAGACCTCATCGTCCACCGCAAACTCCCGCTCGGTACGATGTTTGTCTGCCTGGTGCTTCATGCGATCTTGGGCGATGCGTAAGTTCTCCCGGAGTAAAGATAAAGTCCGGTCTCGATTTAGTAACGTCCGGTCGACCGCGGGGAGAGCGGTGCTGGCCGGCTCATAAGAGCTCAAAGTAGGCGGGGGGGGGGGGGGGGCGGCCGTAGACCACTTCAAAAGGGGTGAGCTTGCTGGTCGTATGAAAAGACGTATTGTAGCAATACTCCGCCCAATGGAGCCACCTAGTCCAAGAGCGTGGCTCATCCATGACAAAGCACCGTAAATAAGTTTCAACCCCACGGTTGAGGACCTCCGTCTGCCCGTCTGTCTGGGGATGGTGGGCCGTACTCATGCATAGGGAAGTCCCCTGTAGTCGAAACAACTCCTTCCAGAAATTGCTCACAAAGACGGGATCTCTGTCTGATATGATAGCGCTTGGAATTCCGTGGAGTCGCACAATCTCCTTGGCAAATACTTCAGCAACTGCTTCCCCCGTGTACGGATGGCCCATAGCTATGAAGTGTCCGTATTTGGACAACTTGTCGACCACGACCAAAATGACAGACTTGCCTTGAGATTTAGGCAGGCCGTCAATGAAATCCATAGACACAGTGTCCCAAATCTGATGGGAAATTTCCAACGGCGTCAGTAGCCCGGTGGGTGAGGTGGTCTCGTACTTCTGCCACTGGCAGATCTCGCATTCACGCACAAACTGCTGAACATCCCGCCGCATACCCTTCCAAAATACATTCGCCCGGACTCGTTGTAATGTACGCAGGATACCGGCGTGCCGCCGGTTGGTGAAGCGTGAAACTCCCGCATCATGATATCCCGCCAAGTCGAGGTGGCAGGGAGGACTATCCGGCCCTGATGGTAAAGCATGTCTCCCTGTAAGTGGTAGCCGGCCTCAGTAGGCTCTCCCTGTCGTAATGCTTCAATGATGGCCCGAAGATCCGGATCCTGCTGAACTTCTGCCTGTATCTCCTCCAGTGACTCAATCACTGGTCCTGAAATATGGGACAAGGAACTCTCTGGTAGGCGGGAAAGTGCATCGGCCACCACGTTTTCCTTCCCCTGTTTATATACGATCTCGTAATCGTATCCCAACAACTTTGTCAGCCACTTCTGCTGCAATGGTGAGGCTAGTCTCTGCTCCAGAAAGTGTTTCAGGCTCTGGTGATCTGTACGAATCTAGAAGTGTCGTCCCAAGAGATAAGGCCGCCACAAGGCGACCGCATGAAGGATGGCTAACATCTCCTTCTCGTACGTCGAGAGGCCCAGCGTCCGAGGCGCCAACGCCTTGCTGAAGTAGGCCAAGGGTCGGCCCTCCTGTATCAGCACAGCCCCAATGCCGACCCCCGAAGCATCGGCCTCCACTACGAACACCTTGGAGAAATCCGGTAGTGCCAGAACCGGGGTGGTAGTCATGGCCGTCTTCAAGGACTGGAAGGCGACCTCCGCCTCTGTACTCCATTAAAAAGCATCTTTCTGCAACAACTGAGTGAGGGGGCGGGCTATTTTCCCATAATCTTTCACGAACCGCCGATAGTACCCTGTCAGCCCGAGAAAGCCCCTCAGAGCCCGGACCGTCGTGGGAGGTGGCCAATCCACCATGCTTGCGATCTTCTTTGGGTCAGCTTGGACCCCGTGTGCGGACACCAGGTGTCCCAAGTACTCAACCTCCGCCTGCCCAAACGAGCATTTGGACCTCTTGGCGTACAGTTGGTGCTCCCTTAGTATGGTGAGGACGGTGCGGACATGCTCCAGGTGATCCTCCCAACTCCTGCTATATATAAGTATATCGTCAAAGAAAACTAGCACATACCTTCGAAGAAGAGGGCGGAATATCTCATTCATCACCGCCTGGAAGGTCGAGGGTGCGTTGGCCAACCCAAATGGCATCACCAAGAACTCATAGTGACCATCGTGGGTACGGAAGGCCGTCTTGTGGACGTCTTCCTCCTTCATACGAATCTGATGGTAGCCGGACCGGAGGTTCAGCTTGGTGAATAAGTGTGCTCCATGTAGCTCGTCCAATAACTCCTCGATCATAGGAATGGGGAATTTGTCCTTGATGGTGGAGCTGTTAAGCCCCCGATAATCTACGCAAAACCTCCACGAACCGTCTTTCTTCTTTACCAGTATGATCGGAGAAGAAAAAGCACTAGTGCTGGGGCGGATAATACCCGAGGTCAGCATCTCGCGCACGCTGCGCTCTATCTCAGCCTTCTGAATATGGGGGTAGCGGTAAGGCCGAATGTTGGTGGGATCCGTCCCTGCCTTCAACTGGATCTGATGGTCCCAGAAGCGGGACGGAGGGAGGGAGCGTGGCTCCTGAAAAACATCACCGTACTGTCCCAAGAGCGCTTGTATCTGCTCAGGCTCCGTGCTGGCTTCCGACCCCACGGTGGTCACCCCCAGAATCATGGCCACTGCCCCGCCTTGCTCCTCCAGCCTCTGCAAACTCGTGAGTGAGATCTCCTTGAGTGGAGACGTCCTTATGCCCTGCAAACAATGGTCCTTGCCCTGCTGAGAAAACTCCAGCGTCATTCGATCCCAATCCGTGGTTACCCGTCGTAGCTGTCGGAGCCACTGCACCCCCAAGACCATATCCGAGCCTCGAATGGGTAGAAGGTAGACGTCGGTGTGGCAGATGTATCCCGGCATCCGCAGCTCGGCCCCCTTTAGGACCCCTTCGCATCGCAACTTGCTCCCATCCGCTACCATGACCTGGAAAGCGGCCTCCCGATCAATCTGAAGCCCAGCCTTGAGAGCCACCTCGGGGTTAATGAAATTGTGGGTGCTCCCACTATCAACCAATATAGTCACCCGTTCCTGGCCAATCGCCTCTGCGATCCGTAAAGTAAGGGGTGTCGTGCACCCTGCCATCGCCTGAATGGATATTCCAAACTCTGCGAGATCCAGATCATCCTCAACGGAATCGCCAGTAGTGTCCTCTTTCTCGTCCTCGTCCCGCAACATGAAGACTTGGACCTTCTGACACCGATGCCCCGGAACGAATTTCTCATCGCATTTGAAACACAGTCCCTTGTCCTTTCTGGCCTGAAGCTCCTGCCACGTCAACCTTGTCACAGTGGGATGGCCCCCGGTCGGTGGTTCCTTCTTGGGTACATCTGTAACCGTAGGTGCCCGACCTGTCGTCCGAGTCCTCTGCTGATTGTACCGCTCCTCCTATATCCTGGCCAGGCTGATGGCATGACTCAAACTGCGTGGCATGTAGGCGTGGACCTCGTCTCTCAAATGGTCCTTCAATCCGGATACGAAACAGCTTAACATCGTCCTCTCCTCCCAATTGACCCGGTTGGCCAGCTGTTCGAACTCTGTCCGGTACTCTGTGACTGATCCCTTTTGTCGCAGCTTCTGTAACATCGCCTCTACGTCTTCGTACTCCAGAGGCCCGAAACGAGCCGAGAAGGACTCCACAAACTCCTCCCAGGGTGCGTAATTGCGTCCCCTCAGAAACCACTTTGTCCACTGGAAAGCGTCATCTTCCAGGTGAAAGGACGCCAACTGGACCCACTGCCCCTCGGGAATCTCCTGGTATTTGAAGAAAAGCTCAGCCTTCTGGACCCACTCTAAGGCGTCGCCGCCTTTGAACTTAGGGAGTTCATACGTGTCAGTTTGGGCTGCATGTACGGCCGTGGTTCTGCATGTGCTGGTTGGTAAGGTTGCGCTGGAGCCACTGCGGGCCCGGGCCGTCCCCGGTCCATACCGTAGCCTCCTTGTTGCCCTCCACCCCATGGGTTGCCATTTCCATAGTCCGTCGGTCCTCCATATGGCGGTGGTAGCGGTAGGATGCCCGCCACACCCCCGATTGGGACCGCATTCGCTCCAGTAGGTCGAAAAGGGGCTGCTCCCTGCCCTGGACCCCTCCACGAAGGACCCGGCTGCGTTCCCGGTCCGTTCTAGGCGGACTGGGCGCCGAACGGTCCATTCGGTGCCGTCGGCCCTTCCGGCGGCCTCCAGCCACCTGTCCGGCGGTAGCCGGCCTCCATCGAGCCGCCGGTGGCCGCTCCAGGGGCCCCGCACCCCCCTGCGTCGATCCGCTCGTGCGGAAGGCGTAGGTGTCGATCCGCGTAGGATCGGCTTCCGCCGATCCCGACACGGGTATCCCGCCTCCTGTAGACCCGGATTCGCCCCCCTGCTGCGTTCCACTTCCGATTCCCGTGCCGTTCTGCGCCGGAGGATGGTAGGATGCTTCGGCTTCGGATCCCTCCGCCGCGTGGGTTTTTCCCTTCAGATTTTGCATGAGTAGGGTTTTGATCTCCTCCATGCGCGCGTCCAAGCGATACTCCAAATTTTTTTGGGAGGATTTCACTTGTTCTTCGAGCGCCGCCATCGTGTCCGACAACCCTACGTAGTTCTCCTCGAGGGATGCGAGCCGCGCGGTTTCGGCTTTCGTGCGTGTCACCATCGTCGCAGGAACGATGCTCTGATACCAAATGTTAGGGCTTTGCAAAGAAGAAGAAGAGAGATCTAGGGGAGATTAGAGAGAGGGGAAGAAGGATTAGGGTTAAGGAGAAGGAAGGAGAAGATACCTTGAGAATAATAGTGCATAGCCATCATGAGGGAGCCCCGGGTCTATTAATACCTGGGGCTCAAGTGGGCCGGCCGGCCCCCCCCCCCCCCCCCCCCCCCCCCCCTCCCATTTGGGGACTGAACCGGGTTGGTTCAGTCCCTCTTGGTTCCTTTCATTGGTTGGGGGCTGAACCGGATGGTTCAGCCCCGTTGTTTGGCCTCCGTTCTTTCGGTCGCCGAGAGTACGTCTGCCCTTGAAACTGTAGCGGATGCGGCGGCATAACACAATGCTTCCTGTAGCAGGAATAAGATGGGGAGGGGCTGGCAATTGGTGTGGCTGAGAGGGAGATTGGGGAATTGGTTTAGAGGTGGTTCCACGTGAACAAGCAGGGAAATACGGGAGTTAGAGGGAGGGTTCTGCTGTGGGAAATAAAGGGGGAATAGTGGACTAAATTTTAGGGAAGTCGGGGTGTAGAGGTGCCGGCTGGGAGAAGTTTGAGAGGAGTGGGGAGAGAAATAGGGAGGGAGTTATGGGTAAGGGGAGGCTCACCTTAATTTTAGGAATTAATTCCTAAAACAAAGGATGGATTTGTGGGAGTAGTGGGGAGTTATGGAGGTCATGGATAGTGGAGGAAGTGGGGGTGGCTGGTGGTGGCCGGTGGTGGCTGGAGACGGCTATCAGTGGTGGGGGTGGTCGCCGGAGACGTTTTCCGGCGATTGTCGGAAAACTCAAAATGTAGGTAATTGGTATGGGAGGATCACTAGAGGTGACCGGTGACGAACTCCGGTGATCGCCGAAGTTGTTTTAATGGGAGTTTGGGGCTGTTTTGTGGGGAAAACGAGGGGTGGTGGTTCCATGACAAGGGGAGATGGAAGGGGGTTTTTGTAGGCTAAGTAGAGGGAGAGGGATACTCGGCCACTGGTAGGGGGTGAGCATCAAAAATGCAAAGCGCAGAAACCGCCCGCACCGCACAAACCGCACCGATTTTAAACCACACCGCGTAGTTTCGGTGCGGTGCGGTTTTGAGCTTCTATAAACCGAGCGTGGTGCGGTGCGGTGCGATTTTCGGATCTTGAAAACCACAAAAAACCGCACCGCACCGACTAATTTGCATCCTTTTTAATTTTCATAGATTTGTGACATATCACATGTATCTAAATAAAATTATAATTTATAAATTAGTAGTTAATAGTAATAATTATATAAACACATGTAACATACATATTTTAAATTTTTAAGTTTTTAACCGACCAGCTCTCACTTCTCATTTCTCAATTTTCAATGTATGTTATTATGTTTATATATTTATATTTACGAGCATCTTCGCACGGGCTACGCCCGTGCTCGATGCTCTCGGGCGGCCTTCGGCCGCATCAATGCGGGCTTTGCCCGCAACCAAGCGGGCTTCGCCCGCTTGGAATTCAAGGCGGGCTTCGCCCGCCCCCTCAGCGTCGGTGGGCTTCGCCCGCCCCTCGCCGGTATTCGCCCGCTTGGCATGCAAGGCGGGTTTTTTTGCTCAGCTGTGTTGGGAAAAATTATCATCTTCATGAAATGTGCGGTTGACATGACATCGGTTATGACCGCCACAAAAACAAATAGCGTTGAACATTAAAGTGAATGAAGTTCCTTCGGTGAGGTAGGGCATTAAGGAACAAAAATTCATAATGTAGTTCATGACCGCAGTGTGGCAAACAGAGGCCAGGCAAGGTAAATAATTGACACTAATAATTTAATTCACACTTCTCATTTAAATGATTGACATCCTGATTTAATGGAGTTAGCAATGCCTTATTTTCAAGATAATCTGAACTGCCAAATTTTGATTCCAGCCAGTTGTGAAGAAGGAATGTTGCATTACCTAAGATGTGAGAGGAGCATCAAACACCAAGTTTTTGTAATAAAAAAATTTCTTCTTTGGAGGCTGCCCATTTTGATACGGTGAGTATTCGTGATTCTTTTTTCATGAATTTGATAGGATTTCAAAAGCAGCAAAAGTTAATCAACCAACCAAACATATGTAATGAAGTTTTTACCGGTAATAATTATTAAGCATGTTACTGTAATATGCAATAAATCAACAAACATAGTATAAACCTCCGTAGCAGTGAGAAAATAGAATGCAATTTTTTCATAACATTTCTATCATATTAAAGATGACTCAAAAGCTAAAACAGGCAGGTAGAGATAATTCCATACAGCAAGCAACAGAAGGTGCATAAAATACACATACAATCTAATTAGATGAATCATTCAAGCCATAGTAGAATAAGAGAAGTGCAAACATGAGTACACATAAAATCTCAATTGCAGGAGGAATCTAAAAGGCCCATTTACAACCTGAGCAATAACAACCATTACTATGACGTCTCCATATATGATAAATACTTGCGACCAAAAACAGTAAAACTAACGGACCATTTCGGACAAACAGCTCGACTAACATCCCGCACCCAATCCCAGGATCAGTCCATCGATCTATTCTTGGCCAAAGAATCAACCCTACAAAAGTTCAACTTAGATTATATGAATGCTGATGTGTGAAATAACAGAAATGCTAATCTTTCGCTCAACCCTTCAAACTGTACAAAAAGAGCAGTATTAAAAACAAAAGTAGTGTGAGGGGGCTGGCATGATCGTCGCCGCCTCTGAAATAAAAGGCAACATTAATTCAGTGGAGATGCAAATAAAACATTTTGGTGCTTTGAAACTAATTCAATAGTTGAGCATCAGTCTCCCCCACCCCACCTAATGCAATCGAACATCTATCCTGAAGTTGCCAAGCTCAGCCAGATGAAGAAGTAATTAATGTTTGAGGTATATTAAGATCAGATAAACAGAAAAAATACTTCTTAGGTAGCCTTTTTTCTCATCAAATTCATGCATGCATGCGGCAATCCATGTCCCTGAAGGGGAGGGGAGCAGCCTTTATGGCTCTGAACTTCCCGACATTATTTAGGTGGCCGTGCTTCAGCATTTGTAGATGAGGTAGAAATACATATCAAACTACGGAAAGCACTCCTACTATAAGTAGAATGGAGCATATATTAAAGATCCACTTTGAAGTGCAAAATGTTTGTAGAGTGCACAAATTTAAAATATTTCTTATGTAACATTAGCGATAGCAAACGAATGCTTGTGGGTAAGCACAAAGTCATTCACATTGAGAAACTGTGGGTGAACAATATGCAGAAATCTAGAAATATTAATGGTGTAATGGTTGATAGGTGGTGGTATGGTATTTTTAGAAAATGGATGAAAGAAACGTAGCCTTAGTTATACTCGTATTTCAAAATCGGATGCAAGGCCTCAAGTACTCCGTTTAAAAATCATCACTACTTATACTCTTATTTGAATACTCGTACATGTAATGAGAGAAAAATTTAGTGAATCTATAGCATTACAACTGATAAAGCAATTGAGCAGAAAATCAATCCATCAACAATTTTCAAAACTTTGCATTCACAAATCAGAGGACAAAAGAATTAATATTTTTGCAAAAATAATTTTAATTTCAGATTTTTGAATCATTTAGGTGCAGTGCAGCGGATGTCGTAGCTGGAATAACCTGAGCGCAGCGGTTGTTTTGTTAGATAAGCAAGAGCTGAAATTAACTGGAGAGAAGAACTGTAGGATTCTGTGAATCACTGAGCACAATAAGCAGTGGAAAAATCAGTAAGAAACATAAATACAAATCTGTAATGATTTAACACGAATTGTTGAGCAAAGAGGGATGGGAAGGTACCCGTGGCGAGAGACATAAGATTAGCATTTGACTGAAAGCAGAGTTCTTTCAAATGTTCTGCGAAACCAGTGAAAACTATAAGTGTGAAGGCAAATGGAAGTATAGATCAAAATGAATATTTTGTGAGGAATGGCTATGAACCTGAAGATGTGTTTTCCTGAGAAGTTCCTTGAAGACAACATTTTTGGTGTATGTGCCATGCTGAGAATGGACTGATCCTTTTTTAATTAGAAGTCTAGTACTTGATGAACACATTCCTCTCGATAAAGCCACATAAAGTTGACCGTGAGTAAAAACATGAGTGGGCAAGTAGATGCCAACTGTTCTCAAAGTCTGCCCCTGTGATTTATTGATTGTTAATGCAAAGCTAACCCGAATCGGAAATTGTTTCCGAGTAAGTTCAAAAGGCATCTTTGAATCTTCAGCATTTTTGAGAGGTATACGCGGAAGAAAGACCGTTTGTCCTTTATGTTCTCCTGTGAGAATTTCTGCTTCAATGATATTTCTTGTGAATTGACGACACAGAAGACGTGAACCATTGCATAGTCCTGTTGTGGGATTTAAATTTCGAAGTAGCATAACAGGTACGCCTTTCTTTAAAGTTAGTTTGTGCGGGGGGAGATTTCCTGGTGATAAACTATTCAGAAACTCTTGTGGGTATAAATTGTATCTGTCATCATTCACATAGTCAAATGAATAGTATGTTACTTCTTCTCCTGGAAATAATGCAAGACATTTCTCATTTAAATGATTGACATCCTGATTTAATGGAGTTAGCAATGCCTTATTTTCAAGATAATCTGAACTGTACATATGAGTATCGATATCGAAGAAGACTGAATTAATTAAGACATCTATGGAGTGATCCCCTTCCCAAGGAATAATCATAGCATCTGGGATTTTGATCATTTCATCTTCAACTGTAAGTTCGCAACCATCACCAACGCGCAGCAAGAAATTTGAGAAATGCTGATCAGTTGAGGCCCTCATATTTTCAGTTAAAGAAAGAACTCTTACGGTTGACCACAAAGGTGATTCGACGATGCTTGCACTGATAATTTGTGACTTAGTTCCATTAACAACAACAAGTGCAATTTGACGAAAATCTCCTCCCATTATTATAATTTTACCACCGAAAGGTTGGTCTATTCCAAGAACATCTCGCATTGAGCGGTCAACTGCTTCAAATGCTTGCCTATGCGTCATTGGAGCTTCATCCCAAATTATCGCTGAGCAGCGCTGCAATAGTTTATGGATATCTGATTGTTTGCCAAAGTTACAGTATGATGTAGGGTGTAAGGGAATTGGAATTTTGAATCGCAGATGCGCTGTCGTACCACCTGGAAGAAGAGTGGCTGCAATTCCAGATGAAGCTGTGGCTAAAATAATATGTCCATTTTTCCGCATATTTGCAAGCAAACAACGATATAAAAATGTTTTACCAGTGCCTCCAGGTCCATCAACAAAGAAAATACAACTTTGTTTACACTGAATTGCTTCAGTGATGACATAAAATGCATATCTTTGGTAGACATTCAGTAATTCAAGTGAATTTAAGTCTGATTCTGATATAGCAATCGATACCTCATGTTCTATTAAACTGGAGTACTCGCCCATGTCGTCATAGACGGAACTGATTTGTGGGAGATCAAAATCGGTGATTGTTTTATTATGTTGTTGAAGAATATAATTGATCTCATGAAGAAGTTTGTTTCTAACATATACGTCGTTCATTGGTCTTGGCCAGATGTAATCTTCAGTCATTGAAGCGTAGTTTTCGTTCCACAGTTCCCTGACATCCGTTGGTTGGCAATACATCAAAATAGTTGTGAAAAGAGTCCGTAGTGCCGAAGGCATTCTAAATTGGCGAGCTTCTTGTAAGCAATCTCGGATGTTGTTGTCTTTTTCAAGCAAACCGTATTGTTCAGCAGCTTCTTTGAAAGTGGAGTGGTAGATACCGCGTACTGTTAGAAGGTAATCAAATGATTTTGGTCCTCGAACATGATTTAGTAGAAGACGTAAATAAAATCTTTCTCCTTCTGTAGGGTAGACAGAGTAAATTCTTCCAATAACTTTCTGCTTCTTTCTTCTTTTAATCCATGTTCTTGAAGTGGAATTCCATCTATAGTGTTTAGGAAATTCTTTGTAAAGGTACTGTTGTAGTTCTTGGTCATAATTGTACACATTGAAAAATTCTGTGAGCATTGTCCTCGAATTACGCTCATTTGACAGGACGACAGTAATAGACTCATGTGTGCGAAATTGCAGTTGATGTTTGTTTGGCAAATGGACCTGTAAACGCACAACTGACGGATATATCTGAGTCATGTGAAACTTGAATAATTTCCAACATGCCTCCTGGGGACATATCCAGCGCCCGTTAACATATTGAGCAAGCTCGTTGTAATCTGGAAGTGGTTGTAGCTGAAATGAAATACAATCTGGACCTTTGTGAATGTATTTGTATAAGTATTTAATACTTTTAATACTACTGCATACTTCAACATTAATGTGACAATCATATTTTAATAAAAGCCATGGATTGTACGGAACAATCCAACGATTGTCAACTGGAAAATCTCCGCTGCGTCTTAAAGCAACCGATCTGCCGTCATTCCGCCGTCGATAAATTGGGTAGGAGTCAGTTCCTTGAATTGTATGTTCGGCAAAAGATTTTGGATATCCTTTGTTGCAATCACCATATTTCATGCAAGGAGCATGGTGATTAATGTGACCGCATGGACCATGTATCATATGTTGTATTACTGCATTGTATAATTCTGGCTCGCTTGAAGTTGAAGGAATTTCAGCCCTAACAATCATGTCATAGTCGTCTGGAGTGTTTAGCTTGTCATTTTCATCAAACATCACCAACATATGCACATGTGGCAAACCTCTCTTTTGAAATTCAATTACATGAACATGGCTGATTGTTTTGCCCAAGACATGTTTATGGAATATATCCTTTTTTAATTTCTCGTATTTAGCACGAAAAATTCTAGTAACTAAATCAGGCCGGTCTTGTGGAGTTTGACCTTGAAAAAGCTCATCAGTAATCTCTCGCCACGAAGAATTACAGGTCATTGTTAAAAATATATCTGGTCTTCCATAATGCTGCACAATCGTCATTGCGTCTTGATACCTTTGATACATATCTCTTGGGCTTCCAACAAAGGATGATGGCAGTATAACACGTCGACCAACATTTGCTGGGAGAAAGTTGAAGAATGAAAAGTGAGCTCTTGAGAACATATATATTTTAAAAATATGTGGAAGCCAAATGTTATACCAGCATTGTTTTCTCCGACGTTTAAACAGTCTTGCAATCCGTTGTAGAGTTCTGCGCAAATATTTTTTTGATTGTTTTTTATCCAACGCAATTTTTGCGTTTCAACTTTAATGTAATTGTCAACAACATATTGTTGTAACAAACGACACCCATGCAAAAGTAGTGATTTAACTGGAGAACGAATCTGCAAGATGAAATATTGAGTAAAAGAGGATGTGTGTGTACATATGTAACTGGTGCAAGAATGTGGTGAAATGAAGAACCTGGAGAACGTATGAGTAGTAGTCACAACAACTAACGTGACGGTTATTAAGTCCTCTATATTCAGCATACCAACCATATGTTCCGCAAGGGAGTAACAGTGGATATTGTAATGGATCATAATATCCAGTAAATTCTGGAACAGTTACCAAGTGACCCTCAGTACTTTGTACAACAATATTTCTTTCATTTGATTCCATATATTCTTCGGCACCAACAATTATAGCTGCAACCTGCGAAGCCGTTGGTAATGTGTATTGAAGTTCTGCAGACGATCGTTCTTTAATCAGCAACTTGCAATTTGGAATATCAGGTCGTCGAGCAATTTGGCGAAACATTGATACGAATGGGTTGTGTGTATTTAAGATGGATGTTATCTTTTCAAGTAATACGCGGTGCAAATCTTCATTTTCTTGCAGCCGATACTCAATTTCATGATCGGTATCATAAATAAATAACTGTAAATATCTTGGTCTTCTGTTTAGAGGAGGTAGTAAAGTTCCAATTCGATGATATAATGCACCATGAGCTCGAAATGTATAGATTCCTTGATGATTCGTCAGTAAAGCTTCATCTAATGTAACACCCATGGAGGTAAAAGCGAAAACATGGTTGTATGAGCGAACATTTTTTCTAAAACTTTGGCATTCGGCAGAGGTTTCAGTGAACATAGCAAGGAGAGATGCTGGAGTTGGTATATCTGGAATAATTGTTCTTCCATTATTGCAACACATTGTTTGTGTTTCTCCGTCAAACAACTTTGCGCCGCAGTAACGACAGATATAAGGCTGTTGGAGTTGTAAATATGTAATTTGTTGGATTATATGAGAGATTCGAGCTATATTATGGTATGGGGTCCGATAACTTCTACCCGAAGTACTATGATTATTCCTGTATGTGTTAGAATCCATGCTTTCATCATCTGTTGTGTCCAGTTGTTGAGGGTGGTTTGTAGCAGAGTCTGCAAGTTACAGTTGATGTTGAGATCACTAAATGACGTTGTTGTACATAAAGAGAAATATAGAGTGAACTTTGAGAACATGTGGTTGAATATTGATAGTGTGAATATACCTTCTGCAATTGTTGATTGATGTTGGTTCGAAGGCATGTCACATAAGGCATCGTTGATCACGACCCCATTTTCAGCGTATGAGGCTTTGACATTGAACGTAATGACAGAGAGAACTCAAACAAATTGGCATGAGACGTTTAGAAAGTAATGATTGTGTGACTATACCTGGTGCAATTATCAATTGATGTTGGTTCGTGGGTGGAAATTGTGGTGGCAATGGTTCTACAAAATCGTGTGATGTTGAGCAAACATTTCGTGTCGATGATGTATCGGCTTGATTTGATGTTGCACCAGCGTAGGATGTGGCTGTGGACCGATGTAGGGATGAAGAATGTATGTCACATAAGGAATATCTATGCACGACCCCATTTTCCGCGCATGTTGCTTCAAGATTCAACAAATGGAGAGGAAAAACTCATATAAAATGACATGAGAAGTAGGATAAGTAAATTCCGAATGTGGTTATGAGATTACCCCATGCAATGTTCCCACGATTATGCTCAGTCATGGTGACTGGTGTTGTAGCAGTAGGGGTATGTTCGACATTCGAATGATAGAATGTTCTTTCTTGAAATAGCAGAGGATGAGGTTGTTGTGGTAGTTGGCTCTGTGGTGTAGGCTCTGTTTGCAAAGCCATATCTATCGTCGATGGAGAAACAACAGCAGACAGGTCATGTTGCTCATGTAGCTCATGTTGCCTGCTTGCATGATGTTGTTCAGACATGCGTGCTCTCCTTGCTTGTGCGCTGTTTCTGTTTCGTGCTCGTTGTGTTGCGCGCTGCTCTTCCGTCATTCGTGCTATCCTCGCATGTGCATTGATTTGGTTTCGTGCTCGTTGTGTTGCACGTTGCTCTTCTGTCCTTTGCGCGCGCCATTGGCGCATACGATCTCGAGCATTTTCACGGTATATTTGACCGCGCTGGTCAGTCACCTGGGATATTCTCCTAGTATCATGGTCCACATCACAATCTGCATGTAGTAGAAGTTCTCCTTGCGCTCTTTCGCAACTCATTGTGATGTATATATTGTGAAATTTTTTCCGGACCTTGTGAGAGCAAGCAGGAATAACAACTAGAGTTACAAGCCAAAACAACCAGAAACAATTTGGGGCAAACAATTGATCTTTATTGATTTTCTAACTTCAGTTACAGGGCAAGACATGCTTGACGAGACATGATTTCGTCAGCACAACACTCCAGAACCAATACAGAGAAGAATACTGAAAGACTTCAGACCGCACAACCCGGGCGACCTCTCTTGCACAGACCGCGCGATCTCCCTTGCGATCTCCTCCTGTTGCTAGACCGCAACACCCTGCCGACCTCAGACCACCACCAAACCGCTGCACAGACCGCTCCCTTCTTTCGACCTCCTGATCTTCCCAAACTCCAGCAACACAACTCCAAGCCGCAGACCGCCCGAACACTTTCAGAGGAAGAGGTGATCGCTGCTGCCCGCACTATCCGCAGAAGCTGCACAAGAAGAATTCGATCAGAGACCGCCCGGTCAGAAAACACAGACCGCAAGAAAGACGCGAACTCAGCTTACACTTGGTGTGTTGTATTTGCTGCTACAGTGGCCTCCTATTTATAGGCATGCGACCTGATCCAGTCACCACCCTATGAGATAGGATCACCACCCCTCAGACCGCGTGACCAAACCGGTCAACCCGCGATCAGCAGCCGAACTCCTGCTTCATTTTGGTGAACCCGCCAGCTTCACACATCAGCCATGAGAGACCGCTGCTCTCACGGCAGATCGCGACTTCAACGAAGATCGCCAGACCGCCCGAAGCTGTTCACCACCTGTGTTCGCACGAGACCGCGAACACAGTCAGTTCGCCATCAGACCGCGAACTCCTGTCCGCATGCCGATCTCCTCCTGAGACCGCGAACAGCAACCAGCTCGCAAGCCAGCCTCCTCCTGAGACCGCGAGCTGAGACCGCGCGACTAAGACCCTTAGTCCGCGAACTCTCCCAGAAGGCCCGGTCAGCTATCAGACCGCATCCTGAAGAGAACCTTGATCAAGCTGTGCGGTCACACCAGACCGCCACAGCCTTGAAGAGGACAGCCTGCCACGCGATCACGCACAGACCGCGCGGCTCCTCCTTCAGCAGACTTTGGACCAGACCAACAGTCAACCCGGGAGACCGCGACTAGGCACAGATCATGCCAAACCGCCGATCCAGACCGCCAAGTCGGCAAACTTGCCTGACCGCAGAATCAGACCGTTAGTTCGCGCGAACTCGCCAGACCGCCCGACCTCACCCAGACCGCCCAGATCCAAAAGCCTCCAAACTTCCACTTCAACAATTTCAACACTCCCCCTTGAAGTGGGAAGTTGAAACCAGCCCCAGTAAGCTCCTTAGCCGTGTGAACGGCCCCTTTGCCAGCGCCTTTGTGAAGATGTCTGCGACATTGTCCGCACTCCGCACATGCCCGACCGAAAGAGATCCCTCCAGCACCTTCTCCCGTATGAAGTGATGCTCGATCTCGATATGCTTGGTCCTCGCGTGACAAACTGGATTGGTTACCAGTTTGAGAGCACTCTCGTTGTCACCGCGTAGCAGGGTCGGCTCCCGAACCTCCTTATGGACGTCTCCCACCAACCTCCTAAGCCAGATGGCTTCTTGAGCTGCCAAAGCCGAAGCCTTGTATTCCGCTTCCGTGGTAGAGACTGACACGGAATCTTGTTTCTTGCTGCACCATGAAATAGCTGTGGGGCCCGCCATGAAGACGAATCCAGACGTCGACTTCCGATCATCCGAATCTCCCCCGTAGTCAGCATCCATGAACCCGTGCACCTTGAAGTCCGCATCCCTCCGGTACAGGAGACCCATGTCCGAGGTCGCCTTGACATACTTCAGAATGTTCTTGGCCGCTAGCAGATGAGGTACCCGTGGCTCCGCCATATATCGACTCACTCTGCCAACTGCATATGCAATATCCGGCCTCGTGATCGTCAGATAAATCAAGCTCCCAACTAGAGCTCGGAACACCAACGGATCTTGCATGATCCTCCCCTCATCCTTCCGAAGCTTCATAGCTTTATCCAGAGGTGTGGAAGTGCACTTCCCTTCCTTCATGCCGAATCGCTCCACGATTCGCTCCGCATAGCCGGCCTGGGTCACCAGCACTCCACCTTCCTTCCTCTGCACCTCGAGTCCAAGGAAATGGTGAAGTTCACCTAAGTCCTTCATCTCGAACCTGATAGACAGCTCGGCCCGAAGCTGCGCTACCTCCTCCTTCGAGTTCCCCGTCACGATCATATCGTCGACGTATAACAGCACGATGACTTGAAGCTCCCCGCTCTTCTTGACGAACAAGCTTGAGTCTGAGTCTGAAGCCCCAAATCCACAGAATAAGAGATATTCTGCGATCTTCCCATACCACGCCCTCGGCGCTTGCTTCAACCCATACAGGGCCTTCTTCAACTTGCAGACATGCTCCGGAAAATCTTCAGACACAAAGCCTGGAGGCTGGACCATGAAGATATCCTTGTCAATCTCACCGTACAAGAAGGCGTTCTTGACGTCGAGCTGCCAAATCTTCCATCCACTGAACGCCGCCAAGGCAATAATAAAACGGACTGAAGTCATTTTTGCCACCGGACTGAAAGTCTCCTCGTAATCTTCACCGTATTGCTGCGAGAACCCCCGAGCTACAAGGCGAGCCTTGTACCGCTCGATACTACCGTCAGCCTTCTTCTTCAGCTTGTAGACCCACTTGCATGTAACAGGAGTGGTGCCCTTAGGCTTGGGCACAAGAGACCAGGTCTCATTCTTCTCAAGAGCTGACATCTCTTCTTGCATTGCAACATCCCACTCCTTCACGCCTCTGGCCTTCTCAAAGCTCGACGGTTCCCTCTCATCTAAGGGACCAGCGAAGAAACATGAGACAAAGCTCACTGTGTTTCCTCCTGTATAGCGATCAGGGGCGATGATCGCTCGCTTCGATCTCCTCAGCTCCTTCCCCTGAACCGCATCATCTTCAGCTGCTTCTTCCCTAGCTCCTCTTCCAGACGTGCTAGGAGCATTGCTCCCCCTGCTCCCTGAACCAGAAGCTCCCGTCTCAGAACTAGAAGGCGATGGACCACCTGGTGACACAGGTAGCTCCACCTGAAGATTTTCCACAGCTTGCTCCGGCTCCTCCACCCTGCTCTCTGGTAACTCCACTCCAGAGGACCCCCTGTAAGATGTCACCTCATCGAACACGACGTCGCGAGATACAACAAATCTCCGCGTCTCCGGGTCCATGCACTTCCACCCTTTCTTCCTCTCATCGTATCCCACAAAGACTAGCTTCCTAGCCTTCGCTTCTAGCTTTGTCCGAAGAGCATCAGGGATGTGCACGTAACAGGTGGAACCGAACACCCGAAGGTGTGCCACGCTTGGCTTCTCCTTGAACATCATCTCATGCGGGGTCAACATGTTGATGGGGCTCAGAGGCATCCTGTTGATGACGTAAGCAGCACAAAACATTCCCTCCGCCCAGAAGGACTTTGGGATACTCTTGGCATGCAGCCAACACTTGCAGGTCTCCGTCAGATGACGGATCTTCCGCTCTGCAACACCGTTCTGCTGTGGAGTATATGCACAAGTAAGCTCCCTCCGGATGCCTGCCTTCCTGCAAAAACTGGAGAACTCAGCAGAGGTGAACTCTCCTCCGTTGTCCGTCCTCAGCTTCTTGATCCGCAGATTCAGCCGACCTTCCACGAGCTCCTTGAACTCCACAAACTTGGCAAACGCTTCCGCCTTCTCCTTCAGGAAATAAACCCAGACATATCTGGTGTAATCATCGATCAGCACCAGCATATACCTGCTGCCTCCGAGGCTTGGGGTAGCAGTTGGTCCCATCAAGTCACCATGGATGCACTCCAACGGCTGACTACACCTTGTCTGTGACTTGTCAAACGGTAGTCGATGAGACTTGCCGAACTGACATCCCGCGCAAACGTGACCTTCTCCGTAGGAAGATAGACTTGGCAGGCCCTTGACAAGACCTTTCACCGCCATTGCTTTCAGCTTGTCCATCCCTACATGCCCCAACCTCTCATGCCATATCACGGCACCATCATTCGTCTTCATCTTGTCGATGTAGGAACTTGTCGACAAAACGAACAAGTCCTTTGCCCGTCTCCCAACATGAACGACCTCCGCCTTCACGGCCTCTACATTTCGTAGAAATTTCACTTCTGTTGGGCCGAACAGAACGTGATACCCAGCGTCAACAGCGTTGGTTACTGAGAAGAGGTTTTTCTTCATCCCGGGCACATGATAGACACTCTTCAAGGTAAGTGGCCCTCTATCACTGCCCAAAGAAACAACCCCCACCTTCTCGACTGGATGCACAGTATTATCAGCGGTGATGATAGCATTGTTACCTGTATAGGGTTGTGCTGATGAAAGCTTCGACTCATCTCCGGTGAGGTGATGACCACACCCCGAGTCCACGATCCAGTCCTCTTGATAGTTGATAGTAGCCGAGGCTTCAACCGAAGCCGAGAAGGCTCCTCCCCATCCTCCATCAATGTGCCTGGCCTCCACTTCCACCTTTCCAGCAACATGCCCCGATTGAGTAACAACTGGGCATTCCTTCTTGAAGTGCCCAACCTTCCCGCACTTGAAGCATCTCGGACCTTCCCCCTTCTTCTTCCCGTCAGCCTTGGGAGCATACCCCCTTTCCTGCTGCCCAGAAGTTGAAGGCCCATAGCCTCCCGCGATCTTTTTCTTCTTCTCCCACTTCTTCTTCTTCCCTGAGAAGAGCACCTCCCCGTCTCCCCCAGTCACTGACACTCCCGCCATCTGCCTTGCCAGACTTTCCTGCGAAGCTAGCAGATTCTCCAGCTCTAGCAGAGACGGCTGATTTGCCCATCCCTGCACTGACGTCACAAAGGCAACATATTCCTTCCGCAGGCCGCGGATGATGTGCCTCTTCAGCTTCGCCTCAGAGATAGGCTCATCAGGATCCAGTGCTGATATCTCAGCGCAGAGGTTCTTCATCTTCAGAAAGAAGTTTGAGATAGAAAGATCACCCTGAGCCGACCTTGCCAGCTCATTCTCCAAGAACTGCAGCCTCGCCACATTCTTCTTGTTAAACAGCCCATCCAGGGCTCTCCAGATTTCGACAGCTGATCCACACCCTAAGATGTGATCAAATAGTTCCGGTGAAATGGCACGCTTCAAGGTGAACTCGGCTTTAGCATTGGTCTTTCTCCACGCCCTCACAGCCGGACCATTATCACCTGCTTCCGTTGCCTTCACCTCTTCAGTTGCATCTCCTCCAACAACCTCCCAGAGGTCCTCCCCTAGAAGATAGCTCTGCATACATGACCTCCACTTCTTAAAGTTGGTCGAAGTAAGCATATCAATCCCAAGACCTCTTGCAAATCCGCCTTCCATTGTTTTCCCTCTGGTTCCTTCTTCACAAAGGCGATGGCTACTCTAAGTTATTCACTGCTCTAACCACTCCAACCTCCCTCTGATACCATGTGAAATTTTTTCCGGACCTTGTGAGAGCAAGCAGGAATAACAACTAGAGTTACAAGCCAAAACAACCAGAAACAATTTGGGGCAAACAATTGATCTTTATTGATTTTCTAACTTCAGTTACAGGGCAAGACATGCTTGACGAGACATGATTTCGTCAGCACAACACTCCAGAACCAATACAGAGAAGAATACTGAAAGACTTCAGACCGCACAACCCGCGCGACCTCTCTTGCACAGACCGCGCGATCTCCCTTGCGATCTCCTCCTGTTGCTAGACCGCAACACCCTGCCGACCTCAGACCACCACCAAACCGCTGCACAGACCGCTCCCTTCTTTCGACCTCCTGATCTTCCCAAACTCCAGCAACACAACTCCAAGCCGCAGACCGCCCGAACACTTTCAGAGGAAGAGGTGATCGCTGCTGCCCGCACTATCCGCAGAAGCTGCACAAGAAGAATTCGATCAGAGACCGCCCGGTCAGAAAACACAGACCGCAAGAAAGACGCGAACTCAGCTTACACTTGGTGTGTTGTATTTGCTGCTACAGTGGCCTCCTATTTATAGGCATGCGACCTGATCCAGTCACCACCCTATGAGATAGGATCACCACCCCTCAGACCGCGTGACCAAACCGGTCAACCCGCGATCAGCAGCCGAACTCCTGCTTCATTTTGGTGAACCCGCCAGCTTCACACATCATCCATGAGAGACCGCTGCTCTCACGGCAGATCGCGACTTCAACGAAGATCGCCAGACCGCCCGAAGCTGTTCACCACCTGTGTTCGCACGAGACCGCGAACACAGTCAGTTCGCCATCAGACCGCGAACTCCTGTCCGCATGCCGATCTCCTCCTGAGACCGCGAACAGCAACCAGCTCGCAAGCCAGCCTCCTCCTGAGACCGCGAGCTGAGACCGCGCGACTAAGACCCTTAGTCCGCGAACTCTCCCAGAAGGCCCGGTCAGCTATCAGACCGCATCCTGAAGAGAACCTTGATCAAGCTGTGCGGTCACACCAGACCGCCACAGCCTTGAAGAGGACAGCCTGCCACGCGATCACGCACAGACCGCGCGGCTCCTCCTTCAGCAGACTTTGGACCAGACCAACAGTCAACCCGGGAGACCGCGACTAGGCACAGATCATGCCAAACCGCCGATCCAGACCGCCAAGTCGGCAAACTTGCCTGACCGCAGAATCAGACCGTTAGTTCGCGCGAACTCGCCAGACCGCCCGACCTCACCCAGACCGCCCAGATCCAAAAGCCTCCAAACTTCCACTTCAACAATTTCAACATATATCCTAATCAATAGTAAAAAGAGTATATCATATTCATTAATAAGGATGCTGAGAAGCATGGAGGAACAACAAAAGCATCATATATTATTCTCAATTGTTCAACATTCTTTTCAACCTACCTATTTTGTTAATAATGTAAACCATTGTTGCTGAATACGTACTTGGTTTGACGCACTGAGTTAATTTTTCTTTGCAGTTCAAGATGTTTGTTGTGTAATCCCAAAATCTCAAAGCCCACAGTGAAGCCTTTGTCGCCACCGAAACCGCGAGGATGGAATCCAACTTCCTGTTAACAGTTCTGTAAGCATTGTAATTTTCCAACTTCCCAACCACTCACATACCCCAAATTATGACTCGAAATCCCTGCATTGCCCAAATCCCCATGGCGAAAGATTTTTTTATCATGTTTACTTCTATCGACTTAGCTGATAAAAAGTCCTCTCTTAATTGATCATGTTAATCTACAACCTAATAAAATCATTTATTAACAATTTCAGGTCTGTGTAAACCTCTTTAGTTATATCTAAGGTGCTATATAAATTGATATCTATGAGTTTATACAGAGCATGTGGAAAATAGTGAAGGCAGCTCGCATGTAGAAATCAATCATCAGCATAAAAATTGCAGTGGAAGTAAAGTAAAACAAACAACAAACTGCCAACTAAGAGCTTGAACTATTATAATCTAACTGGCTTTAAGAGTTGGAGAACATTGTTTAGATTGTTACGAATGAAAGGTAGAGTAAGAGAATGCAAACAAAGAAGAAATCACCAATAACTGGCATAATAATATGGAGTTTAGGTAGCAACTCAGCACTTTCAGCAGAAACTGGGAACACAGAAGGAAGCATATCTCCATGATTGAGGATCTCCCTCGTACTTGGGGCTTCAGCTGACCTCCCATATGTCAGAGCTTCATTATAGAGTGTATTTATTTGTATTTGCTGAACTCAGATCATGCCTCCCATATGTCAGAGCTTTATTATAGAGTCTCGCTGAATTTCTATTTGCTGAACCGAGATCCTGACACCACCAAATCAGTGTAACACGCATATAAAACCAAGCATGGTGAAATTAGAAAGAGAATTAAAAAGATGGTCAACTACCTCAGCAGTGTTCACCACCGCTTTATGCTCTGTGTCAAATTTTTCACCGCCGCAGATGAGTCCCCAGTCGACCTACAGACTCCTTTCCGATAATGAAGTCAAAGAGAGAGAACGTACGACTAATTGCATTGGACTGGGAGTGAAATTGGAGCGAAATCGACAGGGCTCGATTATCGATTGTTGTGATTTTAGCGGGAGTGGTGAATTTCCAGAAGTAGTGGAGCAAAAAGAATGAGGGTATAATGGAAAATATGTCTTTGGAGCAACATTCAGAAATCCAATTATACCATTGTAAACACATTATTAAAGGCGACATTTGTCGTGGGCGGCGATATTCGTCGTGGGCGGCGACACTCGTCGTGGGCGGCGACATTCGTCATGGGCATTAACATTCGTCTGGGGCGGCGACATCGTCGGGGGCGGCGGCATTTATCGGGGGCGGCGACATCATCGGGGACAGCGATATCGTCGGGGGCAGCGACATCGTCGGGGGTGGAGACGATGAGCAAACGCAAGTAAATAAAAATTATTATCAAACACATTATGAGTATTCTATAATGTCCAAAACAGAAAAAGAGTAAACCTGTCTATTGAGCTTTTTATCAAACTCATTATGAGGATTCTGTAAAATATTTATTACACCAAAAGAATGAAGCTATGTATATCAAATTAAAAAAGACAACAACCAAGCAGTTTGAGTAAACCTGTCTTTTGAGCTTTTTTTATCAAGCGCATTATGAGCATTCTATAATTTTTTTTTAACAGCAGCAGAATGAAGCTATGAAGGTGATAGTAAGAAAATCAAATTAAAAAAGACAACATTCAAAAAAGTTTATAGACCTGCGAAGCAAAAACTCAGAGAAATCCAATGAGAGCAAACCTTTTTTAAGAAATTAAAAATTTCAATAACTCTCATAATGTAGAGCTCCAGGAAGGAGTGGATGGTCTGTGAAGGAATGATGCCCGTCGTCTAAGAAAAAGGAACCTCCGGAAGTTGTTGATGCCGTAAGAGGGATCGTGAACGAAGTGGAGCGATTAGAGTTCGGAAGAGGCCGGCGATTTTAATTCAGAAGCAATTGATGGTCTGCGAAGTGGGTAGAATCAATGGAGATGACCATTGTCGGAGAAGAAGCGACCTTCCTCTGAATAATGAAAGAAGACTTGTACAAATTTTTTCAGTAACATAAACACAGAGATGTATAGAAATTTAGGTTATCTATACACCTGTAAAAGAGACGTACATAATAATAAAATTTGGGAATGAGTTTTTGCATCAAAAGTAATAGGAATTTATACATGTAATTTTTCTCAAGTTTTTCTCATACATTGGATTTGTGGCCGTTTGAATTTTCTGCCTCCTCCTGAAACAGTTGGAGTAGACATATAGCATATTACATGGATAGGAGGGGTTGGGCGAGATGGTCAGATATCCCAGTGAAAAATGGAGTGATACATATAGATAGAATATCAGTTATGTACCCGTAAAGCATGTGTATCCTCCAAAGATTTTCTTTGTATAATATAGATAGAATATCACTTATCTCCGCTCTCATAGGTATCATATATATCACTTTTATGCCTACAGAATATAGATAAAATACCACTTCTCAGCGCTTTCATTGTATAATATAGATAGAAATAGCAGAAAACAAAAAATTCAGATATTTGGTTGCAATTTTAGTTAAATGAACAAATCTACCAATCTTAGAGACATGTATAGGACCAATGCCCTGGTTTGTATAAGGAGCAGCAAGAAACAAAAGTCAAACATCCATTTTATAATCAAAGTTTATAGACCTGCGAAGCAAAAACTCAGAGAAATCCAATGAGAGCAAACCTTTTTGAAGAAATTAAAAATTTCAATAACTCTCATAATGTAGAGCTCCAGGAAGGAATGGATGGTCTGTGAAGGAATGGATGGTCTGTGAAGGGGTAGAATCAACAATGATGCCCGTCGTCTAAGAAAAAGGAACCTCCGGAAGTTGTTGATGCCGTAAGAGGGATCGTGAACGAAGTGGAGCGATTAGAGTTCGGAAGAGGCCGGCGATTTTAATTCAGAAGCAATTGATGGTCTGCGAAGTGGGTAGAATCAATGGAGATGACCATTGTCGGAGAAGAAGCGACCTTCCTCTGAATAATGAAAGAAGACTTGTACACATTTTTTCAGTAACATAAACACAGAGATGTATAGAAATTTAGGTTATCTATACACCCGTAAAAGAGACGTACATAATAATAAAATTTGGGAATGAGTTTTTGCATCAAAAGTAATAGGAATTTATACATGTAATTTTTCTCATACATTGGATTTGTGGCCGTTTGAATTTTCTGCCTCCTGAAACACTTGGAGTAGACATATAGCATATTACATGGATAGGAGGGGTTGGGCGAGATGGTCAGATACCCCAGTGAAAAATGGAGTGATACATATAGATAGAATATCAGTTATGTACCCGTAAAGCATGTGTATTCTCCAAAGATTTTCTTTGTATAATATAGATAGAATATCGCTTATCTCCGCTCTCCTAGGTATCATATATATCACTTTTATGCCTACAGAATATAGATAAAATACCACTTCCCAGCGCTTTCATTGTATAATATAGATAGAAATAGCAGAAAAAAAAAACTTCAGATATTTGGTTGCAATTTTAGTTAAATGAACAAATCTACCAATCTTAGAGACATGTATAGGACCAATGCCCTGGTTTGTATAAGGAGCAGCGAGAAACAAAAGTCAAACATCCATTTTATAATCAATTGAAACAGGGACATGAATTTTCATGTCTAACCACAGAGACATATGTCGGCGATTTGGAGTAGGATTTAGCAATGAAGCAGCAGTAACGTTGAACTCATAGAGACATGTATAGGAGATTTGGAGTTCCATTAGCATTCAAACATTAATATATTTCCAGGATCGGCATAGCGGAAAATTTTCAAATCAATTAGGACAGAAATCTGTTCATGAGGAAGAAGAAAC
Source organism: Dactylorhiza incarnata (assembly GCA_033032865.1). Classification (NCBI taxonomy): domain Eukaryota; kingdom Viridiplantae; phylum Streptophyta; class Magnoliopsida; order Asparagales; family Orchidaceae; genus Dactylorhiza; species Dactylorhiza incarnata. The sequence goes on along the minus strand of JAWHQI010000154.1, from coordinate 2,623,759 downwards.
ACCTAGCTGCTCCTTTCTGCGAGGGTTGCGAAACAGTGAAGGTGAAGGCGAAGATCTGGACGAAGGAGTATAAAAACATGGAATTGGAAGCCCTAGCAGTAACAAAGTAGAAATGTAAAGGCCTAATGCATTCAAATAAAGAATCTGTTAAAGAGGAAAAAGCAATACTGAAGAAGGTTCCAAAAAAAACTCAAGGATCGGCAGAGCATGAAATTTTAGAATCAATTAGGACAGAAATCTGTTCATGAGGAAGAAGAAACACCTAGCTGCTCCTTTCTGCGGGGTTGCGAAACAGTGAAGGTGAAGGCGAAGATCTGGACGAAGGAGTACCGAGCGGCGAGGGTGCGCACTTGAAGTCGCGGATCTGCAACCATGGAGGAGGCGGAATAAATGTAAAAGGAAGAAACAGAAGGTAGAAGAAGAGGGGAGGTGTTACCGGAGGAGATGCGCCGATCATGCAGGAGGGCGGTGACGGGACTGAGAACTCCGACAACGGCGAGAAGGGATGGCGAGCTAGAAGATGGATCGGCGAGCTTCCAGCGGGAGATCGGGCGACCTAGGTGAAAAGCAAAAACGAAATGAAAAAGGAAAGGTAACAACAGCGGAAATAAGGAGGAGAAGCGGGGAAGGCGCTCCATTACTAAGCGGGAAGCAGCGGTGGGAGCACACGCGGCGAGAGGAGATGCCGACGCGGGCGGCCTCGCTGACATCTGTAAACTCGGAGAGCGGCGGGGGTAAAATCGGCATGCCGTTTGTAACCCGGCGACACCGGTACTGTAGCAACGAAGAGTTGCCTTTTATTATTAGTATAGATATTTATTATTATAATATAAGTTTAGGTTTTTACGCATAGCCCGACAGTACCTTCTCTCGCGGTCTCGCTTCTCATATTCCCAGACGACGCACAATCCCTGCTCTCGCCTCACATACTCCCAGCCAACAGTGTCCATGGGAGGCGAGAAGAACACCACTAGCAGTCTGGGCGTCTCGTGCGGTCTCTCACTTGGTCTCGAGGAGAACTTTGTCTCGGGGAGAACATGCATACTTCCATGCCCTAGCAAGCAGGTTCGATAGTTCGATGTAAGTTGATTTTGTAGTATTTATATTTTTAAAATGTATATACAACAAGTTATTTCATGATAATATAACTCATGTATGTATGTTTTTGCTCAAACTTTACATTGTATTTCATCTCATATTATCTTTTTGGTGTCTATGTAAATCACATACCTAAAAACTGCACTAAAAACGCAACCGCACCGCAAAAAACCGCACCGAACCGAAATCGCACCGTGCAAATTCAGTGCGGTGCGGTTTTGCTTGGGCCAAAACCGCGCCCTTGTGGTTTGGGCCAAAACCGTGCCAAACCACACCGCGCACACCCTAGCCACCAGTAGTGGAGGGGCAGATTCCCTATGGCCGGCTGTTTGGGATCCAGGAAATGAATATGGCTGGCTGGTTTGTTGCTGTTCCTGGACAGTGGATTGTACGGGAGTTTAATGGAGTTTGGGAGGGAAAAATGACTGGGCCGGTTGCTGGTGGTGGTGGGGAGTAATGACAGGGAGGTGGCCGGCAGTTTTAGGATGGTGGAAGTGGACTGTTTCCTGAAATGGAGATGGTGGAGGGAATGTATTAGCCGGCCAACAGTAGGGAGGATGTGGCTGTTGTGACCCTTCCCCTTTGACCTCGTGAGAGGAGGAGGAGCTATGGTCGGCGGCCGGTAACGCGCGAGGGAGAGGATGGCGGCGTCGGGTTGAGCGGGATGGTGAATCGGAGCCCTAGCCGACTCACGGGCTTTTTCCGTGGGGGTTAGAGAGAGAGAGAGAAGGAGGAGGGAAAATAAGAGAGAGAGAGAATTCTGGTTTTAATTTCTTGCTTCCCAACAAAGCCCAACCGGGCACTATTTAAGTTCACGCGACGCCCCCTATTTGGGCTTACGACAATGGGTCAACACGCTAGAATTAACACCACAAAAATAACATAACATAAAATTTAAGATACGAAGATAACTCGAAGATAACTGGCGTCGTCACGCCCATAACATCGCCGCCCTCGCCGGAAGACAGCTTGTCCTCAAGCTGGATCAAATGGTATTGCGGTGCGTTCGTCCCTTGCCTCGTCGTCACTGGGAGGATCATCTACTTCGAGCCAGAATAAGCGTTTGCAACGATGTCCCGGTGTAAAGTGTTCATCACAGTTGTAGCACAAGCCTTTCTCACGACGCGCGGCCATCTCCCCGCTGGACAAACGGCGGCGGACAGTAGGTCGCGGAGGATCATCCCGGAGTGGAGCCTTGGCGGGTAAATTGGCAGGAGGGTGAGAGCCCTGATAGTCCCGACGTCCCAAAGGTGGACGATCTAATAGCAGTCGTCGTTCACAAGCCCTGGCGAGGCTCATAGCCGTGTTGAGATCACGTGGCAGCAGAAATTCCACATCCCAACGTAAACGCTCATGGAGGCCGGCAGTGAAGAGGTGCACTTGTTGTTCCGGTAGGACTGACGTGGCCCTAGAGAGAAGAAGTTGAAATTGTTCAAGATAGGTGTCAATGGAGCCGTCCTGTTTGAGGTTCACCAAATCGCCAAGTGGGTTGCCCTGTAGAGGAGGACCAAATCTTAAGGTGCAGGCCGCACTGAAGTCCGCCCATGAAGTGTGGGGGTGTTCGCGCAGAAGTTGGGTGAACCACAATTGCGCTGGCCCAAGTAAGTGGAAAGAGGCGATTCCGATGCGTTCTGCCTCCGGCGTGCAGTGGGTTGCGAAGAAAATATCGCAGCGTGTGAGCCAAGGAAGAGGGTCTTCACGGCCCTCATAGATCGGGAAGTCCATCCGGAAAGATCGAACGTTGGCGGGGTAGTCCGCTCCAGGAGGCGTGGCGGAGTCCACACGGCTTGTCGAAGGGTGATCAGCCACGTTCAGCGGCGGAGGAGAAGCCCCCCCCCCCCCCTGTAGGGCATCCAGACGTGCGTGGAGGGCGTCCATTTTGGCGTTCTGAGTCGCAAACATGGTTTGGAAGAGTGCCATGACGTCCGCGAGCGAGGGAGTACTGTCCCCCATCTGGACTAGGGCTGGACCGACAACCGGAGGTGCCGGGAGTAGGCCGACGGAGGAGGAGAGGCGCCGGGCTGCTGCTGTGGGGCTGGGAATGGGAGCAGATGCCGAGGGAGCGGAGGTAGACGACGCTGGAGCTGGTGGTGGGGGGCTGTGGGGGTCGGAGATGGCCGGAAGAAGGGCGTTCGAGGGGCTGGCGGGCGCGCAGGAGGGGCGGCCGGAGGAAACGCCGGAAGAAGAGCCGGCGGTAGGCTCTGATACCAAACTGTTGTGACCCTTCCCCTTTGACCTCGTGAGAGGAGGAGGAGCTATGGTCGGCGGCCGGTAACGCGCGAGGGAGAGGATGGCGGCGTCGGGTTGAGCGGGATGGTGAATCGGAGCCCTAGCCGACTCACGGGCTTTTCCCGTGGGGGTTAGAGAGAGAGAGAGAAGGAGGAGGGAAAATAAGAGAGAGAGAGAATTCTGGTTCTAATTTCTTGCTTCCCAACAAAGCCCAACCGGGCACTATTTAATTTCACGCGACGCCCCCCAGTTGGGCTTACGACAATGGGTCAACACGCTAGAATTAACACCACAAAAATAACATAACATAAAATTTAAGATACGAAGATAACTCGAAGATAACTGGCGTCGTCACGCCCATAACAGTGGCTTGGCCGGTCAAGGGTGGGGAGGAGGGAGAAGTTCCGGGCTTCCCACCCGGAGTCAGCTTCGGCACCGAAATGACCAAAGGATGGCTTCTATGCTCAAATCCTTTAATCCCTAGAATGAGAGACATCACCCTCTATTTATAGTTTTTCTAGGACCAATGAATGACCATGATTGACCATTCATTCCGACTCAAATAAAAATAAAATTACAACTCGAAACGAAAAACGACAGAAGACAAAAATAAAAAGATCGTCGAGCCGCTCGAAATGAGCGGTCTCGATCGTCACTGCACCCGTGGTCGTCTCGAGTAGACCCGAACGGGTCAGACGGGCTGCTCCCCATCACATCTGAGTTCAACTTTTTATATAATTGAACATATTTGCTTATGTTAGGTGTTGAAAACAAAACTTTCGGAGTCCTATCCTCAAAGATGAATGGATCTTGCCCAAAAATTCAAAATAGGGGCCTGCACCCACCTTCTCCATCAAAGTTGAGAATAAACCTAAGAATGACACAGTCTAACTCACGTGCCCTGTTAAGAGTAGGCCATATGGAGCTAGCATTTCTCCTGGAGATATGCTGCAAGTATCTAATCTGAGAAGGCATAGGATCCCAATACAAATTCATCACCCAAAAGTCCCAAACATGTTTATTGTCTGTCTATCCAGATCATATTATGGATGAAAACTCGGAAAAGAACATCATGCAAACCAACCTTGGAAACAATCTCCGGTAATTCAAGAGTGAAATCAAGGCATCCAAATAGTTCAGCAATGTGGGAACAAGTGAAGACGAACGGTTCAACCTGTAGTTCCTCTGAGAAGCAATCCCAAGACATCGTTGTTGGCTCATCATTACTGGAGTTTCCTCATTGCTAAAGATTATGATAGATAGGAAGAAGAGGGGAAGGACGACGCAAATACTTGGATTGAGCCAAATATTGATAAGGATGGCGTAAATGCTTTGAATGAGCCAAATGTTGATAAAGCTGATGATTGATGTAGTAAATGTTATGTAATTAGGTGATGCGGAAATTAAAACATAACCAAAAAATCTGTTGGTAGTTACATACAGGGTGACAAAAGAATGGGTATAAGCTAATATGTAAAAGTCAAAATAAAAGGATAAATAATTGACAATGAATTTCATTGTCATTTTTCGTCGACATCAACATGAAGATATGAAAGCAGTGTCATTGCTCCAAGAAAAAAATAACCAAATGCTGAACTTGAAAAATATAATAACTTAAGCCATAGTCTAATGTAAAGAGAAGCATAAAGTTGTGCCTTGGAACGAAAAGAAAAGAGATGGTTTTATTATGAAAATAAAGTAAGAAATTAAGTGGGAACTGAGCGCGAACGGCGAAGCTCTCGGATTCGGCAGAGAATTAGATTTAGCAAGCCACGGGGAAGCAAGAAGGAGAAGAGGAAAATTGTACAGCTTTGTCGGTGTGCCCTAGCTTTCAATGCAGAAGCTTGGGCCTTTTGCAAAAGGCCCTGTCTGTTAGAAAACGGAGGAGTTGAGGCATCCATTTTCAAAAACAAAACAAAAAAGCGCATCCGGAAGGCACCTACAGGCTAAACACATATGGTAGGCAGATTGTGATACAACAATTGAGAAGTTTAATCGTTGCAGGAAAGATCAAAATAGATCAAAAAAGAAAAAAATATTGTGAACATTTATGGAAATGCAGTGAGTGGAGTATCTATAATCACAGATACAAAGTCACAAAAACCCAAATTAATAGTTGCAGGAAAGATCAAAATAGATCAAAAAAGGAAAAAATATTGTGAACATTTATGGAAATGCAGTGAGTGGAGTACCTATAATCACAATACAAAGTCACAAAAACCCAAAAGGATATCCACATATCCTTACTTTTCAAGAATTATAGAAGTCTGAAGCCTTGCAAAAAAAAAAAAAAATCGTTAATTCTTCAATCACAATAAAACTACGTTACTTATAGTCAATACACTACATATTCCTATCCTACTGCACACCAAATCAATTTTTGTGTTACTCGATCACTATGCATTTAAGATTGATAGACGATAAATATTATAGACAGAACTTCTATTTTCTCCCATAAACTTAGCACAAAAATCTTTTTAAAAATTTATCTACGTAGAATAAAATCCAAATTAACCTAAATATCTGCCAAATATCAAATTTCAGTTAGTATGTGTATTACTATGTCAATGAGTTTAATAAATTAGTAAATAATTCTCCAATTGCAATCCAGAATAAATAGTTCTTAGAAAATTTCAGTAGTATTCTTCACCAAAATCTCAAATCCAACAAACAAATAGTTGACCTTTTTTTCCAACCCCAATTAAGGTGGACGATCAAGGTCATAAATTTAATCTTACCTTACGAAAAGCCCTGCAATCAGAGCTGACTTTGCATAATGCCCTGCAATCAGAATCTTACCTCACCAAGAGTGAGTGAGTAAAGCTTTCCATTTGAAGGAAAATGTCCGAAATTGGGTAAATGCTACTGAGGAGAGGGAAATGAGACGGGTGAGCTAAAATAGGTTGGAGGTTTAGGATTCACCTAACAGAATTTCAAAGGAGAAACGAACCCTTAAATCTACCGAGATTCACACAAAAAAAGAAAAGGCATTTTTAGAAGTAGGCGAAGATGATGGAAGATGGCATCTCACTTCTCAGTGCAGTAAACCCACAGTAAGTTAAAAAAAGTGAATCAATAATATTTTCCACTTGAAGGAAAATATCCAAAATAGGGCAAAATAATCTTTTCAAATCGAAGACATCGGTTGAAGATGGTCGAGGAAGATCTTACCTAGACGCGTCCCCCTTCTTTTCAACGACGCTCCTATTGCGGGAGAAGAGGTGTGTTACGCCGGGCGGCGCGTCACAATTCCGAGGATATCAATACAAGCGCAGGCTGAAGGAGGCAACGGAGGAAGAAAGAAGCTTTGGAAGAATTAACGCGGGTGAGTTGTCGCAATGTATTTTTGTTTTGCTCGTATTCTTATGTTTGTGTTTTATGTTGGTTGCAGTAGCAGTGTTAGCCCAAACTGTTCTGCTCTTAAAGTTTCATCCTAATTGATAGCATTTTCTCTTATTTTCATGTTTACTGTGGTTTTTTCTCTCTAATATTTCTTGTTTTTTAGGAGAAGCTTCAGCATTTTTCATCTAGCTTATTGAATGGCATTGCTAAAGAGATTAGTGATCATGGTAGCAAAAAAATGTTCTTCGCAAGCTACCAAAGTTTTCACAGAGGAGGATGTAGACTACAATACTCGTAGGGTGATCAATATTGTTCAATCTAGCTTGTCAGCTGCATCGTTTCCATTGGGAAGTCTGAAGTTCTATTGACAAGGATATGGTCATCATGATATAAAAATAGTGTAATCAGTGCATGGAGCCTCTTGTGAATTCAAGAGAGTGTGTTTCCCTATATTAAAATACAGGATGTATAGTAAATGGACATTGATTGGTACTTGTTATATGCATTTTGTATTGGAATTCAGAATGAAAACTATGAGTTATTAAATTATATTGAAAGAATTTAATTCATGAATCAGAATATAGGATCTCTGGAATATACTTGAGCCATCTTAGCAACTGCTCAAAATTTGTATATATTTAGTTATAAAGATTATAATTTTATGATGTTGATGTGAGTATACTATGCTGATTAATAAAGATTATCATGGATACATACATTCCCTTAATATTGCTGCCAGCTCACATGGTCTCCACCGCCTCCCGCAAACGCTTCCGGACCACTTTCACCGCCGAGCAGAAGGAAAAAATGTTGGGCTTCGCGGAGAGAGTTGTTGCAAAAAACAAACATTTGAGCATAGCTATGATGATAGGATCCTGGATTCTTATTATAATTTTAATTATTATTAATTAAACTCATAATCCTCTAGCATATTAGAATGTAATTAACTACAAAAAAAATCTCATATTTCATAGCATGTCTATGATGGTGGTTTTTTTGTCCAAACTCATCGGAGCAAAAAAGTTGCGCCAAACAAAGCATAAATCAACTTCAAGCTCAATTTAGGCTATGTTTGGCACGGCGTTTTTGCTCCGGTGATTTTGAACAAAAACACCACCATTATAGAATGTATGTTTGGCATGACAATGTTTATGATTGCCACCATGAAAAAAATAGTTTTGAACATAAAAATGGATGAAGTTCTATAGGTGAGGTTGTGCGGTCACGAATGATGGTTCATAACCAGCGCGTTCATGACCGCACGACCTCACCTAAGGAGAGGAACCCGACTCCCTTCCTTCCTCTCTCCCTCCCTTTCTTTTTTCTTCCTTTCCCTCTTCTCTCTTACTCCCTCTCTCCCCCTTTCCTTCTCCTCCCCCTCCTTTTCTTTCTCTTCCCCCCCCCTCCCCTTTTTCCCCCCTCATACCAGAGTAGAACTTGACGCCCCCCTCCCCCCCCACTTCTTGTTTCGGTCATGTTCACCTGTCAAGCAGTCGGTTTCGAGTTGCAGAACTTGGCTATCTGCAGCTCAATTTTAGAAAATTTATAAATAGACCCCCATGGGCACCCTAGGAAAGGATGTCTCTTCTTCTCCCCTTAGTGTGTTGATGGTTAGCAAGAGCTCCTGCCTTCTGTTCGCCAAGTCCTCTAGGCCAACGGTCATGTGCTCACTAGTGCTCTCCAGGGTGCTCAGGCTCAGCATTGGCTTGGGAGTGGAAGCTCTCTTTAATCTTTCGAGTTTGTGGTGGGACCTCCTCGCTGTAGCTTAAGAGGTCTGTTTGGTTCTCAGTATTTCGCGGTGCGAGGTCCTTCTACTCTCAGCGATCGGTCTCGAGTTCTAGCCCAAGAGAAGTAAGGGCAAGCTGCATACCCGTTTCGAACTGTTTGAATCCAGTCCTCTAGTTTCAACATTTTGGTGTGGTGAGCGTGCAAACAGCTGGTTCGAAAAGTCCAGAGTAAGTCCCATGACTGGAAGTGAAGAGCCAAGGAACTCATCCCCTCCCAGCAAGCCGTGGCGATTGGAAGGGGAAGAGGAGGCAGAGAATGTGGATCGGGTGTTGGAAGATTTGGCCAGGTTGGAAGTGGCAGATGAGGTGAAGGAGAGGGAGGTCGTCAACGACAACGGAAGGCCAAAGAAGATACAGATCAGCGGTAGGTTGAGCGAGCAGGACCAGGAGAAGGTCTGAAGGTGTATCCAGCAGAATGTGAACATCTTCGCATGGAGCGCCGTAGAGATGCTGGGTGTCGATGCAAATTTGATGTATCATCGCCTCAATCTCGACTCAAGCATCCGCCCCATCCGCCAGAAGAAGAGAGCTGTGCCGACCACCCTCGTCGGGCCAATCAAAGAGGGGGTAGGGAAACTGCCGGAGGCAGGGTTCGTGGAAGAAATCCAATATGCAGGATGAGTTTCTAATGTGGTGATGGTATAGAAGGGGGATGGGAGGTGGAGAATGTGTGAGGACTTCTCTCTGTTGAACAAGGCATGTCCCAAGGATTACTACTCGTTGCCTCGAATCGACGCGCTGGTAGATTCAGCTATCGGCTTCCCGGTGATGAGCTTCTTGGATGCGTTCTCTGGCTACCATCAAATCTGAATGTATCCGCTCGATGTTAAGGATGTTTTCTTCATCACAGATGATGAGTGTTATTATTATAAGATGATTCCCTTCAAGCTGAGGAACGCGAGAGCAACCTACCAAAAGATGATGGACTGAGTCTTCAAGGAGCAAAATGGCAGAAACTTAGAAGTCTATGTGGATGACTTGATGGTGAAAAGCAGGGATGTGAGTCTCACTTGCAGGATTTGGTGGAGACCTTCGCCACCCTTCAGAGGTTCAAGATGAGATTTAACCATTCTAAGTGTATCTTCGGAGCGAGCCGAGGAAAGTTCCTTAGTCACCTACTCACCCCGGAGGAGGTCGAGCTAACCCGGACAAGGTCAAAGCCATCCTGGAGTTGGAGTCGCCAAGGAGTGTGAAGGAGATTCAAAGGTTAACAGGGAAGTTGGCAAGGTTGAGCAGGTTTCTCTCCAGAGCAGAGGAGAAGTGCTCTCCCTTCTTCAAAGCCTTGTTCTAGGGACAGAAGTTTGAATGGACACCAGAGTGCGAGAAGGTTTTTCGGGCATTGAAGAAGCAACTGACGTAGGCTCCATTACTCCAGGGACCGAGAGAGGAGAAGACCTTTTCCTCTATCTGGGGGTAGGAGTTGAGGCAGTGAGCTCGATCATGGTTCGGGAAGAGGTGGAAAAACAGTTGCCGATCTACTACGTCAACCGAATCCTGAAAAAGACGGAGCTCAGGTATCCCATCCTAGAGAAGTTGGCCTTTGCCTTGATCATCTCAGACCGGAGTCTCCGACCCTATTTCCATGCTCATTCGATCAGAGTGGTGACCGATCACCCCCTTCGTAGCATTATGGAAGGAGTGGAGAACTTGGACAGGTTGACAAAGAGGTCAGTAGAGCTTAGCGAGTTCGATGTCACCTTCGTCCTTCGGCTATCAATGAAATCACAAGCGACAGCGGACTTCCTGGCAGAGTATGTAACCGAGGTAGATGAGTCGGAGCCCCCCAAGCTAGTAGCATGGGAATTGATCGCGGACGGGGCATCAGGAAAGCTTTCCCTCGGCGGAGGTGTTTACCCAGAAGACCGCTATCAATATAATGACCCTCTTAGACCGGGCGGCTTGCCAGGTTTAGTCGCCTAGCTCTATTCATGATTACTTGCATGCAAGTCTCCCGGTTCATCAACAACAAACCAGGCGGTCTACCTAGCCCAGAACGCCATTAAGGATTGGTTGCTATCAGGACTCAAATCCAGAAGGCAAGCTTGCGATTTCGGATCACAGACCGCCCGGGTTGCCTCTCTACTCAACTCATGATCCACCCAACCCAAGCTCAACACAGATTGGGGTTCAAGCCGCCAGGCGCGCTCTTCTCTTTTATTTTCCTTTCTGTATCTCGTCACCTCTTGCCCGATTCTCCTGTATACGGGCAGACAATTATTTTAGCCCCGCCCGTTTGGGCAGACCCCCGAGCCTATAAATAGGGGGACGACTTTCCCAAAGGACAGACACTCGAATCCAGGAGCTCGCTTGTAAGAGTTGCGGTCTCGAATTCCGTTCTTTACGGTTTGTTACCCGACCGGCTTCTATTGCTCCTTGCTTGTAACCCGTTGTAACCAACTTTCTTAAATCAATGGAAAGCCCATCACAGGAGTGGCATTCGCCGTGACGGGCGAAGTCTAGTTTCGACCGCTGCCAGCGGTCTAGGTGGACTAAAATCTCTAAGTCAATAGTAACCGACAACTCGCAGCCTCCTTTTTCCCTCGCTTCTTTAGTGTTGATCGTGGAGGTGCAATTTCGGCATCAACAGAAACACGTGACCTTCAGATTGCAAGTTGTTGGTGAATTCCTTGACGAAATGTCAGACCGCCAGTTCACCCAGAGATCGCTCCGACCACAGCGATGACTCCTTATGGGAGGCGCTAGAACAGTCCAAGCAAAAAGCCGAGCGGGCTCGGAAACTAACCGATCAACGATTGGAGGCAATCAGACAGGCCTTAGCCGTACTAACCGAGCGGCTAACCTCTCAACAAACCGCAGTTGGCCCAGCGGTTACTCCAGTCCCTCCTCCTCCTCCATATTCTCAACCTCAAATCGCCAACCTTCAACCGCCCCAAGACGATTTTATAGCTCGGCAGACCCTCCACCGAGAAGCCGCCCAAAACATTCCAGCGCGGGTTCTCAATTTCCACGGTGCAACCTCTCACACAGCCCGTCTCTCTTATCCAGCGGATTCTCCTCCAGTAGCCGCAGCCCGCTTTCCCTATCCAGCGGCTTGTCCGCGAGTAGCAGCAACTGCAGCGGCTTATTACCCTATTCCTCCTCTTTATGAGGATATCGAAGAACCTTCTCCATTCGTGGACGAAGTTCGGGGAGAGCCTGCTCTGAGTAATTTCAGGGAACCACGTTTGCCGACATACAATGGAGAATCTGATGCAGCCACGCATCTTCAAGCCTTCAAGTCGGCTGTTGCTCTGAAGACCCTCACTAACGCTACTAAATGTAAACTCCTCGTAACGTCCTTTGATGGACAAGCGAGGAAATGGTTTTATGGATTGCACCCCCAATCCATCAGTTGTTCATTGAACTACGTAGAGAATTCCTTCTAAGATTCTCTACTTCGAAAAAAAGGAAAAGTGGCCCGGCGGCTCTATTTGAAATCAAACAACGTGAAGACGAGACATGTGCTCGTTTTGTGGATCGATTTCAAAAGGAAATCACGGAGATCCAGAACGTTGACCCAGAATTATATAAAGTTGCTCTGATTAATGGCCCGAGGGAGGGGCCACTCAAGTTTGAAGCAAACATTAGAGAATCAAAGACTTATCAAGAACTGATCAGTCTAGCGAACATGTTTATCAGAGGAGAAAAGAGCAACCCAGGTTATGTCGCTAAGCTGCTCAGTGACAAAGATCCATCTGGTTCTTCTTCCGCTTATCACCAACAATATCACCATCAACCTCGACCAGATTTCGAACCTCGTGCTCAGAGGGGAAGAAATTTCAGGCACAAGCAACCTTCTTTTGGCAATCAACGGTTTCAGGAACAGAAACCGCCATTGGCCACCGCACCCACTCCATCCATGCCAATTCCACAAATAATGCTTGTGTATCTGCCACAATACGTTGCGCCATCACCTCCAATCGCTCAATCCACTCAATATGATGATTCCCAAGAGTCATTCACTCCCCTCAATATCTCCATGAACGAAGTCGCTCAAATCTTACAAAAGAGGTCTGACTTCAAGAGACCTGCTCCCCCGAGGTCGGATGTCAGGATCCGTAACCCAAACTTCTTCTGTGAGTATCACAAGGAGGGAGGGCACCTGACGGATAATTGTCGAGCCCTCCGCTTATTAATTGAAAGACTTCTAGGAGTGGGAAAGCTCCAAAATATGGTCCAAAAAGAGGAGTCTGCCAAGCCATCTACTTCCAGAGGGAAAGAGGTGGTGGAGGTTAGCTGGGAGTGTGCTGATGTGGAGAATGTCGACTGTTATGGCGACGTTCATCCTGTAACAGAATGCATTGAGGTAAATGATGAGGGTCCCCTTGGTCATATCTATTGCATCCATGGAGGAGCTGGACCCGAGTCGTCTTGGAAGTCAAGTGTTGCAAGAGTCTTCCTGCAGGAAGTAGCAACCACTTCCACTTTGGCTCCAGATAGAGCGGTAGTTACTTTCGGCAAAGATGACCTCCCTTCGATTGCAAATCCGTTCGATGACGCCTTGGTAATAAATGCTATAATGGAAAATTACACGGTGCATAAAATCTTGGTTGATACAGGCAGTTCTGTCAACCTTCTCTTTCTTTAAACGACCATTTTGAGTATCGTAGTGCGTCACAACAAAGTTGTTGGGGTACAATGACCATACCCCCAGTGACCCGATCGGGGGCAAGAGGATGCTCTCCAAGGGGGAGGGGCGGCGCGGCATCGGACAGGATGGCCCATGCAGGTCGCGCCACCCGCCCCTTCGTCTTGGCAAAATCCGACGGCGGTCGGCGGCCTGCCTCCGGCCGTCGGACCACCGCTAGAGGGACCGCCAGCCCCCGGCGAGGCGACCGGGGACGACACCAACCATGGAGGCCGCTGCCCGGCGGTCGCAGCGGCTGCCACCTCTTGCAACGCCGGCAAGGGCGGTGGTCGTCCGATCTCCACGATGAGATCGGACGACCCCGATTTTCTTAATCCGCGCTTGCGTGAAATTACGCGCCCCCACGGGCGCACAGCGGATCGGCTCCAGATCTGCTGTGGGGATTGAAAAACCGCGCACTGTCCGGCGCCCTCCTGTTCTCAGGAATTGCTACCCGCAGACCACCCTTAGCAGAACCATTTTTGATTTTTCTGGGAGAAATCTAGGCTCCTAGGGAAAAACTTTTGAACATGAAAAATGCTCCTTATTAGGAGGGCTATCTCCAGTATTTTTTGGGGAATTTTCTGATGAGTGTTGCTATTTTTAAAAGCCTTTGCAAGGTCTATTTGGATGAATTAAATACCTTAACCACCATGGAAATTTCTTGAAAAATTATAAGCTCATAATTAGGGCCTCTTGAAGACACTGTCAAAGTTTAGGATTTTTAGAAACTGAATTGTTACGGGCACACCAATTTCGGCTATGGACACACCAATTTTTAAGAGTTATTATGCGCCTTTTGAAAATACTCCTTACCCATGCATTTTTAGGAAACGTGTTCAACATGAAAGTTGTAGACCTCGATGAGATCTATTGAACATTTTTCCTAAAAATGCATGCACAAGACGTATTGCCTCCCTGATTGAAACATGGGCGTAATTATTGGAAGTACGTCTTGTGCGTCCATTTTTAGGAAAAATGTTCAACACGAAAGTTGTAGATCTCGTCGAGGTCTACAACTTTCATGTTGAACGCGTTTCCTAAAAATACATGGGTAAAGAGTATTTTCAAAAGGCGCATAATAATATTTAGAAATTGGTGTCCATAGCCGAAATTGGTGTGCCCATAACACCACTCTATTTTTAAAGGTCATTGCAAAGTTTATTTGGACAAAATAAATGCCTAAAAAGATTGGAAATTTCTTGGAAAAATCTGTAGGCTCTTAAAGGACTATTTTGAAGGTACTATCAAAATACGAGGAACTTCTAGACAAGAGTTTTATATGCATCAAATTTTCGGGGTAAAATGATCGCGTTTTATTTTAATTTAAGCGAATTATTAAAACTTGGAAGAATAGATCGTAGCACACAATCAGGTTATGATCGGTGTATAATACTACGAATAAATAATGCCCCGATAAATAAAATAGAAGCTCAAGCTTAAAACAATGTGAGATGTTTATAAATTTTCGAGCTGCGTTTAGAAGAATCCCGAGCAGCGGAATTCACCTCTTTTTGGAGAAGCTATGGAACTCGTGATAAGAAATTCACTTAAAGTCGTGTTTAAAATAGCGCAATTAAATCTATGATCGAACTATAACAAAGGGAAGAATTTGGAAGAAACTCCTATGAACAGAGATAAAACAAGACTTTCCTCCTATGAACGGAGATGGAACTGAGCCTCCTGATTATGGAGTGATTGACTACTAACCTGTTCATTTACCTTATTGTAACTTCTTTGACTCCAGTCTCATACTGGTCCCGCAATTACTATTTCTCTTTATTCTTTTCGACACTCCAGTCTCGTACTGGTCTAGTAATTACTGCTTTTGTTTAAGTATTTCGCTACTCCAGTCTCGTACTGGTCAAGTAATTACTGCTTTTGTTTAAGTATTTCGCTACTCCAGTCTCGTACTGGTCAAGTAATTACTGCTTTTGTTTAAGTATTTCGCTACTCCATTCTCGTACTGGTGAAGTAATTACTGCTTTTGTTTAAGTATTTAGCTACTCCAGTATCGTACTGGTCAAGTAATTACTGCTTTTGTTTAAATATTTCAATACTCCAGTCTCGCACTGGTCAGATAATTGTGGCTCTTTATTTAATTTCCACTCCAGTCTCGTACTGGTTCGGCCACTTATGCTCTTACTTCGGTCCTTTCCTTCAGTACTGTTGTAATTCAGCACCTCGTTTCTGTTACGCACTCTGCACCACTTTTGTTCACCGCTCTCATATGCTATAACTTCTTATATCTACAGTTCTAGCCCGGGCCCCGCTTTAACGAGTGGTCGTTCCTGTTTAGTAGAGCCTTAATTGGGGATAACCACAAGTGAGTATCTCCTCCAAGGGTTAGCCCAAATAATGTGTCCTCACGCCCGTGACAGACCCAAAGTATACGTTCTTTCTTTAATTAACTGTTTGTGAAATGCTTGCGGTAAAAGTGGCGGGTCGGTCACGCCCGCAGACCGTTCGTACCGGTGCGGGAAGGTTGACGGCACATGGAGACAGGAAGATGTGCACCGCGGGTGATCACCACTTCGTACCCGTTGATTTGCCTCCACTGGTCGGCCTAAATTCGGAATCGCCGGATGGCGCTCACATCCAAGTAGTACACCGAGTTGTACGGGAGGGCTTGGGTAATGCGGTACGACTACACTCAGAAGTGGCAGGACTGACCACTGTCACTGACGGCCACATCGGTGAGGCTTGCGGGGTTCGCTACCCTGCTGGAAGAAAAGCGGTCCAAACGGTGTCGGCACAGGGTTGTGTAACCGGGTTTGAACACCTGCGGCGTGGTTGTCTGTTGCGGTTACTAGTCATACTGCTTTTAGTAAGATAGTCTCTTAAATAACTGTCGATATTATTATGGCTACCATTTATTTAAATGTTGCTAACCTTCCCTGCTTCGACTATTTACTTACTGTTTAGGTACTTATGCTCGTCCACAAGATACGGATCCGGGGAGGAGATGTATTTTCCACTTAGCTCTGTGACTAACGGTTATTCTTATAACCATTCATAGGAGATGGGACAGCCCGAAGCCCCCAGACCACATGATGGCATACCATCTCTCGAGATGGCCCGTTCGGATACACCGGCCTCACCCCCTGTCTTCCGTGATGTGAGTCCTAGGGTATATGACTAAATAAGGCGTGTATGAGTTGTAATAGTTATTCATAGCCCACAGGGCCGTTCATGTAAACAGTTGGTCACGTCCCTTTGCTTATATATAAATGTGTCGGGTTAGTTTTCCTTATGATTGCTTCCGCTTTGTATATCCGATGTGATGTGTTGATTCGCTTGCCTGACAAGGCGACCACTTAGTGCTTGAGAGGGTGGGTCGTTGCCACCGGGAAGCGCTGAGCGGCCGTCTTGGGCAGTAAGATCCCCTCTCTCACGACCTGGGTTCAGTTCGGGGGGGGGGGGGGGGGGGGGTCTTACACGTCGCATCCGCGCTTACGCACCATCATTCGCAGGGTCTTCCACATCCCCTTCTTGAGGGTCGCCTCTCGCTCGTCCTCCATCCGAGGCTCCACCTCCTTGGTTTAAGACCTCTTCGCGGATCTTCTCGGAAAGCAGACAACGATCACTACAACAAATTACACTTTTAGTAAGGACTAAAAACGTTACAAAAGGTAACTAATATCGTTACACAAAGTTTTTGTAACGGAATTTTCTTTATGTGACGACCGTTACCTAAGGCTCGACGCTAGAAGTTCTTGTAACGACATTTTGTTTGTCGTTACAAATAATTTATTTGTGACAAACATTATTTCCTCACAATAAGATGAGTTGTAGTAAGGAATATTTCGTTACAAATGTTTGACTTTTTTCCCACAAAAGAAATTATATTTATATATCAAATATATGAATATTTCGTTACAAATGTTGGATTTCGTTACAATTGTTATAACATAACAATAATTATTTCGTTACAATTGTTATATACCTTCCTTACCCAAAAAATTCATCTATATTATTAAATTTTCAATTCCTAATTTAGATGGGTAGGCATGATTTTATTATAAATATGAAATATTATTCAAAGTATAATATAGTTTTATATTATGTAATAATATTTTATATTCATTAATAATTTGTAATTAAAATATTTAATAATAGAAATCATTATAGATTTTAAAAACTAATATACTTTTCATATTTAAAATTTCAATAAAGTACGGGAAGAAAAAAATATGCCAAATTAATAAAAAGGAAACACATTACAAATATTAAATTTGAAATACTTGCAGTAGCTAGATAGAGTACAAGCTAAGTGTCATCTCATCTATAACAAAATAATATTACATAACAACAATAAGTTCAAGATGTTTTACAAAACACATCAAATTCTACGCTTTCTGAGTAATGCATCTTCTTCCATCACTTTTCGCTCCAAGCTCCAACTCCCTAGAAATAAAAGAGAGCAATTATTAAAGGAGGCAGCAACACTTTAAAGGGGGCAAAAAGATAATATAAAGAGGATTTATGGGTGTGATGCGATCTAGTACATTAGCAGTTTTAATAAGAAATTGAAGAACACGGCTCACTGTAGTATAATACATTAGCATTTTATGATCTAGCACAACACACTCACTGTAGTACAACACACTCACTACACAACACAACTCACTGCACAACACAGCTCAACACTCACTGCACAACACTACTCACTGCACAACACACTCACTGCACAACACAGCCCACCACTCAGTCACTGCACACCACACTCTCTGCCCAACACACTCACTGCACAACATAACACTAATTGCACTGCAAATCACTACACAATCACTGCACACTTACTACTCATTGCACAACATAACACTGCACAACACATCGTACTACTCACTACACAACACAGCGTACTACTCACTCACAACACAACACATTCACTACAAAACACTACACATTGGCAGCTGCAGCAATGCAGCAAACTAGCACCTGCAGCAATGCAGCAAATTGGCAGCTGCAGTTTGATGCAGCAAACTGCTTGCTGCCAGTTTGCTGCAGTTGCGGCAAACTGCAGCTACAAGCTAGGGAAGAGCATATTTCATTACTTTCTATACATCACACTACACTACTCACTCCCAACACAATACACTCTGTACAAAACACTCACCGCACAAAAAATAACACGCACTTCACAACACTGCACTCAACGCAGCTGCACACACATCCCTCACAGTTGCATACACAACACAACTACACACACAACACTCAACACAAATGCACACACAACACTCACACCAAAGAGTTTGCTGCAGCTTCAGCAAACTCGCTACTGCAGTATACTACTAAAATTCTAGATTCTACATAAGTTCAACCAAATCAGAGAACTGAATAACTCCTCTTAATGCATTACAGACTAAAATCCTAAGTGATGTTCCACATTCCCATTTTTTTGCATGTTCTAGTGCAATCCTAAGCAAACCTGCTGCTGTAGTTTAATTGTTGCAGCTGCAGCAAACCCGCTGCTGCAGTTTGCTGCAGCTGCAGCATACCCGCAGTTGCAGCATACCCGCAGCTGCAGTTTGCTGCAGCTGCAGCAAACCCGCAACAGCAATTTTATTTATAAAAAAGACATGGATTGAAACTATAAGGAAAGACATGATGTACTTAAGCATTAGTGACTATAAGAAACCATCAAACATAAACCAATGACTAGACCAAAATGAATTCAAATGCACCAAAGAAATAAAAGAGAGCAATTATTAAAGGGGGCAGCAACACTTTAAAGGGGGCAAAAAGATAATATAAAGAGGATTCATGAGTGTGATGTGAAAATGCGTAAGCTTTACAAGGCATAAAGGTTTAAAACTAATACTTAGATGAAGTTTAATACATAAATAGTTCATTTGATCATTATAATACATAAGCATTGGATAAGATAGTTGAATAAGCAGTTGAAGAACCCTAAACATGCAAGTTCATTTGAGTAATACAGTGATAGCTATATTTTATGATCTAGTACATTAACAGTTTTAATAAGAAATTGAAGAACACGGCTCACTGTAGTATAATACATTAGCATTTTATGATCTAGCACAACACACTCACTGCAGTACAACACACTCACTACACAACACAACTCACTGCACAACACAGCTCAACACTCACTGCACAACACTACTCATTGCACAACACACTCACTGCACAACACAACCCACCACTCAGTCACTGCACACCACACTCTCTGCCCAACACACTCACTGCACAACTTAACACTCATTGCACTGCAAATCGCTACACAATCATTGCACACTTACTAATTGCACAACATAACACTGCACAACACATCGTACTACTCACTACACAACACAGCGTACTACTCACTCACAACACAGCACACTCACTACAAAACACTACACATTGGCAGCTGCAGCAATGCAACAAACTGGCACCTGCAGCAATGCAGCAAATTGGCAGCTGCAGTTTGATGCAGCAAACTGCTTGCTGCCAGTTTGCTGCAGTTGCGGCAAACTGCAGCTACAAGCTAGGGAAGAGCATATTTCATTACTTTCTGTACAACACACTACACTACTCACTCCAAACACAATACACTCTGCGCAAAACACTCACCGCACAAAAAATAACACGCACTTCACAACACTGCACTCAACGCAGCTGCACACACATCCCTCACAGTTGCATACACAACACAACTACACACACAACACTCAGCACAAATGCACACACAACACTCACACCAAAGAGTTTGCTGCAGCTTCAGCAAACTCGCTACTGCAGTATACTACTGAAATTCTAGATTCTACATAAGTTCAACCAAATCAGAGAACTGAATAACTCCTCTTAATGCATTACAGACTGAAATCCTAAGTGATCTTCCACATTCCCATTTTTTGCATGTTCTAGTGCAATCCTAAGCAAACCCGCATCAAACCTGCTGTTGTAGTTTAATTGTTGCAGCTGCAGCAAACCCGCTGCTGCAGTTTGCTGCAGCTGCAGCATACCGGCAGCTGCAGTTTGCTGCAGCAAACCCGCAGCAGCAATTTTATTTATAAAAAAAGACATGGATTGAAACTATAAGGAAAGATATGATGTACTTAGGCATTAGTGACTATAAGAAACAATCAAACATAAACCAATGACTAGACCAAAATGAATTCAAATGCACCAAAAATAATAATAGAAGAAGAGAGAGGAGGCAAAGGAAGAAAGAGCTCACAGAGGTGGGGTTTTCAACCAAATAGCACCAAAAAGTCATCAAAGTTGGTCATATTTTTCCAAAACAGCAGTCAACATCTCCTTCAACTCATTCTGTCCTTCTTTTAAATCCGCAATTTCTGTATTGTGAGTTTGAATCCTGAATATTTAAACCTATCTTAGAGGCCGGGATCGATCCCATACAGACATACATTGCATGGGCAAAGAATTTTATCTCCATAATAAATAGCGTTTTCCCGTGCAAACTCCAGAAATAAGTCCACGCCTTCTGTATAAGTGGAACTAAACCTATCTTGTTCATAAATCCAATCTTTAGCCATAACATGAAGCCGCCTAGAGGAGAAAAATATTTAAAATAGATCCAAAAATTGAATTCAATCCACAAAAATCTAAAAAATATTTAAAATAGAAGTGATTCGAAATTATACCACTATATGGTGGAAGGGAAGAGTTGAAAATCCAAACTTGAGGCTTTCCCAAACAATGCCGGCAGAATGTGTGCTGCGATGGAAGAAGAAGATTAGAGATTAATTAGGTTATAAATTCATGAAAATGAAAAACATGGGGTAAGAGTTAAAAACCCAAACATGAGGTAGTGATTGTCACACAAATATGTTTTTGGACATGCACCATTGAGATATTTTTTTGGTATTGTTACACCTCACCTAAAGAGCCTCTATGTGAGAACTTTAGAGGTGAGTCAAAAAAAATTAATTTGAACAACTACAAATGAGCATATACATATGTAATCTAGCTATGTTTCAGACTACATATTTAAGCAATGCCGACAGTCTACGAAATCCTAGTCGAGGAGCTCACGAGCCTTTCCAGCTCATGAGCCTTTCGTAGACTCACTGGTCCATCTCAAAACGGAAACCCTAGCCTCTACAAGGCATCTCTAATTAGCTGCTCAATTAGGGTACAGAAAAAGGGGGAAGAGGGAGGAGACTCACGGTGGAGGAAAGTAACCGAGGAGCTCACGAGCCTTTCCAGCCCCAACGATGAGAGAACCCTAGCGTAGATCAGCGGTTGAGCAGAATGGAAGCCCACCTCTCCATCCTGATAAACGAGATGCCGGAGAATGAAATACGAGACGCTGGAGGGGTTATCGACGAGGAGTGGCGCCGATTCACCGGAGGATTTGAAGAAGCTGCCAGTCGCGACTGAGGGTTTTGAGAATGGCGGATGGGGTCGATCAAGAGGCCGGGATCGATCTTAGTATTGTTTTAGTAATTAATGTATTAATTAATTATTTTATTGGAGGGAAATTTCCCTCCAAATATTTCATGCATGCATGTATGATCTAATGAAATTTCCCTCCAATATTTCACATGATATAATTTGAAGTTAGAAAATGAAACAATTTTTTTAATATCTGAGCGCGAGCTCGACTCGTAATCGAGCTCGAGCTCATCGAACTCGAGCTGGACTCGTAATCGAGCTCGAGCTCAACGAACTCGATCTCGACTCAGAAACGAGCTTTTTTTCAAGGTGGTTCGTCGAGCTTTCGAGCCACCGCAAGTCACCTTGCTTATAAATAATATATATATAGTATAGATGTTTGTGTGTGTATGTGTGTTTGTCTGTATGTGTTTGTGTTTGTGTTGGGGTCGTCTGTGCATGTTTATGCATGCATGTGTACGTGTACGTGTACGTGTATCTGTGTTTGTGTGTGTAGTGTATCGGTGTTTATGCATATCTATATCTGTATGTATGCCTATGTTTGTGTCGTCTGTGTGTCTATGTGTGTTTGTGCATGTGTGTCTGTGTCATCTATGTCTGTCTGTCTGTGTCATCTATTTATGTCTGTGTGTGTGTGTGTGTGTGTGTGTGTGTGTATGTGTGTGTGTTTGTGTGTGTGTGTGTGTTTGTCTGTATGTGTTTGTGTTTTTGTTGGGGTCGTCTATGCATGTTTATGCATGCATGTGTACGTGTACGTGTAACTGTGTTTGTGTGTGTAGTGTATAGGTGTTTATGCATATCTATATCTGTCTGTATGCCCATGTCTGTGTCGTTTGTGTTGTCTGTGTGTCTATGTGTGTTTGTGGATGTGTGTGTTTGTGTTTGTGTGTTTGTGTGTTTGTGTCTGTGTGTTTGTGATTGTGTTTGTGTGTCTGTGTTTGTCTTTATCTGTGTCTGTGTCTATGTCTGTGTGTGTGTGTGTGTCGGCGTCTGTGTGCCTGTGTATGTGTTTGCATGCATGTGTGTCTGTGTTTGTGTCTTTGTTTGTGTGTCTATGTCTGTCTGTGTCATCTATCTATGTCGGTGTGTGTGTGTGTGTCAGTGTCTGTGTCTGTGTCTGTCTTTGTCTGTGTCGTCTGTGCCATTATGACGTTACCCCCGCCTCAATAGTATTACTATCCCAATGTGACGACGCTCCTGCAGCTTGCAAACCCCGCGCGCGCGAAAATACTCATGTCGCAATAGTACTACTTATCGATGTGACATGTATTTATGACTTTCTTTATATCTATTTTCATTAAACCACGTGTCTTTGCGTGCGTGCGGGGCCCGTGCGCGTAGTTATTTTTAATCTAAAATTATGTTAATAAATTAATGTCAAATTTGCATTCATTTTTAAATTTAATATTTTTTAATTTTTTAATTTCTTTTTTCAAAATTTTATGGAGGGAAATTTTTTTCCGTATATTCATTCATGTAAGAGAGAGGGGGAGAGGAAGAAAAACTTTTATAAAAATATTTTCAAAGTTTTATAAAAACTTTATATAACTAGCTTTATATATATCTTTAACTGCTATATATAAAGAACCTTTAAAAGAATTTTTTTGTTAAAATATAAATGTTTTAGAAAAAAATAATTATAAAATTTTGATGTATATTTTTTTACGATCATTTTGAGTACTCATATGTATATGTTGCGGGCGAAGACTGCCGTCGTCGGCCGAGTACTGTAGTATATGGGCGCACCCCGCTCGAATGCGGGCTCAGCCCGCTCGAATGCGGGCTCAGCCCGCTCAGAGCGAGCGAGCACACGGGCGAAGCCCGTGCGGCGCTGCTCGTAAAGTTTTATATAAAAACTTTATATGAAAATTTTATAAAAACGTTTAATTAACTTTTATATAAAATTTTATACACGTTAGTTTATATATAATTAAAATTAAAATTAAAATTTATTATATATGTAACCGGTTATGTATATATATATATTATAAAGGTATGCCCGTGCTCGATACTCTCTGCTGTGACAGTACCCCTGCAACGACGGTACTATACCTCTCCGCCAAAACTGTACTGATCTCCCACTCTCAGACGCTCGATCGATCAATAACTAACAGTGCATAGGAAAAGTGCGCGTGCCCCACACGACATTAATTACCCCCGCCTCCATACTGTTGCAGTGCGACGACGCTCATGCGGCTCGCAAACCCATGCGCGCGAAAATACCCAAAATTTAAAATATTTAGTCTTGTTTTTTTAACCTCTACAAAAAAACGTCGTCGTAAATGTTTCCTTGTAAGTTGTGATAATAAATAAATAAAATTATTTTTTAGTAATAATATATTTCTATTTATACAAAAATTTAAAAGATACATTAGATAGGCTAAAATGTGCCCGGGTGAGAAAATGCGTGTACGTGAAAAAATGCGTAACTAGCTAGGCTAAAATGTGCCCGGGTGTGAAAAAGCATCAGGAGGAAAAAAGCGCGCCCGAAAAAATGTGTTTTTGAAGAAAACGCTCATGAGCGAATAACTTGTGCGCAAACAAAATTGTGCTCCCGAGCAAAAAAGTGTGCGCAGTCAAAAAAACACATGCCACCAGACAAAGAACGCACGCACAAGTGAAAAACACATGCACGGGCGAAAAAATACGCTCTAGGGCCTAAAATGCGCGCTCATATTTTAAAATTTAATTAATATATTTATTATAACAAAACTTTGGTTACCAAAAAATACTAATTGTAAGAAAATTTTAATTGTTACAAATACTTTCATGGTGTTGTCACAATTGCTACTTATTGTAAAGATATTTTACTATTTGTAACGTAAAACTAGTCTTGTTATAAATACCTGCTCTTATTGTAACAAATATTTAGTTATTGTAACGAATCATAAAATACTTGTTACAAAAAGTTAAGCTTTTGTAACGATAACGAAATTTCGTTACTAAATATAGCTATTAGTAACAAATTTTTTCTTCATTACAATTTAGTCATTACTAAAAGTGTATTTTGTTGTAGTGGATCCCGCATATAGTCGATGGAGTCCTTGTACTCAACGACTCCAGCGGCCTTCAACTCAGGTGTCCGCTCCAACGAAGAAAGATGCTCCACCTCAGTCTTCAAGGACCCCATCTCAGTATCCTGGCGAGCCATATCCCCCTACGTGCTCTCTAGCATCCCCACGATCTTCTCCACGAGAGCCTTCTCCGTCCGAAGCTCTGCTCGCAACTCGGACTCGATCTGGCAGAAATGAGAAAGGTCACGATCCCCCCTTCCCCTCGAGTCAGAAAGGGCGCTCTTCGCTCCCTGAAGCGCAAGGTACCCATTCATCAGGCTCACGTAGTGATCGTTCCACGTGAGGGCTCTCTCGGCCGAGAGGAAGGTCAAGGCCCAGAGTTTGAATTGCCACACTTGAATACTAGCTTTCTCTTCCTCTCACAATCCAGTGGCACCGCAGCAGAGCGCTCAGGGTCGGTGAAAAGCCCGCACAACAGCAGGCGCTTCTCCTCCACAAATAGGGAAATACAGAATAGGGGTTCGCCAACGCATGAGGTTTAGTAAACCCCAGCACCGACGTGAACTCCCGCATGCGACCTGTCACACGACGACAACGTCCAGGAAGAGACTTCCACAGCTTCGGCAGGCCCCTGTGAGTTCTTGACATATCCGTACAAGGTGTTCCCATGACGACGATCCACCCGATCCTCAAACTCGAGCTAGCACTTGTTGTTGTGCACCTCGACGTGGCCACCTCCATCAGTGCGCACCTCGCACCAGTCTTTGAAGAGATCTAAGGAGAACCTCGAGCCATGCTCCCTGAAGAAGGCAATCAATCCCATGATGTGCGTCATCCCGATAGGGGTGAGCTGAGATGCTGACACTCCACGATGCTTGAAAATCTCGATAACCTCCTCGCATGGTGGAAGACAGAACCCTGACCTCAGCGAGAACTCGAACAACGCCATCCGGCCCGTTTGAGGAATTTGCACTTGCTCCTCGATATTTGGGACCTTCTCCTCCATCCTAGCATGTATTCCATACTGTTTTCTCACTACGTCAATCTGCTCCGCGGTAAGCGAAGAACGCAGTCGCATCGGCCTACCCTGTGAGCAACAACTTGACACCTGAATGGCAAAAATATGCATAAGTATTCGCAAAAGTAATACCCCAAATACACTACAACACTCGTAGCCACGCCACGCACAAATGTGCATGCGGAAACACACGCAGTGAACGACGCACGAGCACCCTGCGTAGGACGCATGGGCGCGCACCACGCACGCGAGACACGCAGGTGTGCACCCGACGCGTGCAGGTGCGCACCCCGCGTGCGCCTATCATGGTGGATGCGCATAGCCAAATATTATATACGGTCTGCGCATAATAAAATCATTAAAAATACGCGTCAAAAACTATATGAAATTGGCCTGTAAATAGTAAATGAGGTGGTTATCGGAATAACTGCGTATAAACCATCATTATCAGTCCTACAGCCTAAAAATAAGACCCTAATCTCTCCTTAAAGATCCATATTTCCTCCTAGGGCTTTACCTCCTAGCGCGGGAGAGCTCCACCACGAACCTCCGGCTTTTTGGCAGAATGCACCCCCTAATATACCAGTTTTGGCGAATTGCACCCCAAATATTCTAATATTGCAATTTCCACCCCCCAATATCATTTTCTTGGCACTATGCACCCCAACGCTGTTTTAATGGGGGGTAGTTTCGTCTGATCCAATTAAATCCCTAGGTTTTCCGCCGTTTACCTTTTACCATTCGCGATTTTACTATTGACGGGAGAAAATTTCCGCAAGAGCGCTGAAGGTTCCGTCTCGACCCCTAGCCGCCGCCGTCGCCGCTTCCTTCGCGATCTCTGGCCGCCGTCGCCGCTTCCTTCGCGATCTCCTTTGCCAGCGACGCCGACGCCAAGTAACATTCCAGCCGACGAGCTTTTATAGTTGCGAGCAAACCCTAGAAGCAGCGATTTTTGACTATACAACAGGTTTTTATTTTGTTATGTGAATATACAGCAAGTTTTTGATTTTCAAGTGATTTACAGCAGCGATTTTTGATCTTCAAGTGATTTACAGCCAGATATGTGTTCTAATTGAGTTGCAGGGTTTTTTTTTATTCAAGCGACGAGGCACCATTTGCTGCAGGGTTTATAATTTACAAGAGAGCGTGCATTTAAATAGCAATGATTCAATGAGTTCCGGAGAAGAATCCGATGACAGTGATTCTACTTTTTCCGATGATTTGGTTGATAGCGATTTTGAAATGGTTGACGTAATGTTTGATGAAAGTATTGATTCTGAAATTGAGTTGGTTGGTGCAACAGAGGCGCCGAAAACTAAATTTAACACAAACGTGGGCATACATATTAGAGAGTTGGACGATCATTCTTCAACAATTTCTTTGAAAGGCAAAACTGCACAAATTCAAGTGTACCAGGGCAATGCAAATGAATATAGTTTTCAGTTTAATGTTGGGATGTGTTTCAGTAGTCCTTCTGATTTTAGGGATGCAGTGAGAATGTACGCTACAGTACAAGGGAAGCCAGTTAAATTTACCAAGAACTGCAGTGATAAAATACAAGTTACATGTGCATGTGGGTGAGTTTTATTTGCATCTTTTATTTCAAAAAATGAAAAAACATTGGAAATGGAGAAATTGAAGGTTTGTGACAAAAAAGCTTATGAATGGGTAAAGGAAAGAAATGAAAAGCATTGGGCAAGGTCCCATTTCAGTACTTGGCCTAAATGCGATATGTTGCTTAATAATTATTGTGAGGCATTCAACAAAGTTATTTTGATGGCTAGGGATAAGCCCATAATAACAATGTTGGAAACAATTAGGGTGATTCTAATGAAGCAGCTCCACATTCAAAGGGACAAGATAAATTTTCATGTTAATTTGTTATTTTGGATGATTTAAAACAATTGAGTTTTTAATGTTAATTTGAAGGTGGATCATGCCGGATCCATACGATTATCGGAGATTGAAAAATTTCATGCGGCAAACTCAATATATATAGTTCTGCAGTATTTATATAACCAATACAAGTAATTTATTCAATAGAAATGAGATTTTATATGTAGTTATATAACCAATATGAGTATTTATAAAAATGAGATTTTATATGCAGTATTTAAAAATTACTCGTATACAAATTACTCTAAAAATTACTCAATGGAACTGCAGAACTACCAAAACATTAAGAAATGATAATTTATTCATTATTTTTGGCCAAATAATTACATTAAACATGATTCGGACGAAACTACCCCCATTAAAACAGCGTTGGGGTGCATAGTGCCAAGAAAATGATATTGGGGGTGGAAATTACAATATTAGAATATTTAGGGTGCAATTCGCCAAAACTGATATATTGGGGGTGCATTCTGCCAAAAAGCCCGAACCTCCTTCAAAGACCTTCATCCGTCTTCGAGCATCCCTGCGTACGTTCCGCTCCGCGCGAACGCTCTCCACCGCAACAAGGGTCCCGCGCGCATCGCGCTCTGCACCCGCCAAATCAACAGCGACCTCCCGCTCCAGACTCCACCGCGAACAGCCGGAGCCACTCCGCAGACACCAATACGCGCAGAACCCTATCTGGCCATGGAAACCGCGACATTCCCCGAGCCTTTTCCGCAGATTGTATGTGCTCTAGGGATTATGCTGTTTTCTTTGAAGATTTCCTCGATCTGTTACCACTGCTGTCTCTTCTTTGTCGCAGAGCCCTGCAACGGAGAAGTTGGGAAAACTTCATTATTATGACGTGTGTTTTCTCTACAGGGGGCAGCGCTTAATAATCTTGGCAATACTTGTTTTATGAACGCCGTTCTTCAGTGCATCACCCACACTGTTCCTTTTGTAGAGAAGTTGCATGCCAATAATCACAGCCCTGCATGTTCCGGTTTGATTATCTTCCCCTTTACCGTGTTTTTTTAGGGATTACTGCTGTCTATTTTGAAATTTCTGCCCTAGAATTTCTCCTAACTCCTTTTATTTGTTTGAATACGCAGATAAAGATGGCGACTTCTGTTCCTTTTGTGCATTGAGGAGTCATGTTTATGAAAGCATTATGAAGTCTGGATTGGTTGTCACTCCGAGAAATCTAGCCTATAATTTAAACAGTATCCTCCATAAAATTTTCTAATTTTTTGATCCCTTGTTTCCACATTAATCCACTTCATAATCTTGTTCACATTATGCAATTTATACTGTAATTTTTCATGCCGCTATTGCATTTTTTTTCTTCTAAAACAGGAATGAACCTTAGATTGTCAACCCTTGCAGTCATGTGAATTTGATTATATTAACTAAATACGTTTTTTATTCTTGCTGCCGTTAGCATTGTCCTCTAGCTGGTAAGCTGGTTATATAATTTAAATGTCTCCAATGGTAGGGTGGACATTGAGAAATTAATAAGGTTATGATTGGCAGAGGGGTTGTAGTTGTGCACATAATTATGAAAAATGTAGGTAGCAAATGGGTAGGCATAGTCACAAACTATACCTTCCCAAAATGACCTTTTAGGTCAAAATGTCATCACAAGTGTACAACCAGTACTAGGCGAGTAGGCGGAGACAGAGCGTAGTATACCTGGTGTCCCTTGCTGTACTCGCCTACCGCCCGAAGAGGAAGAAAGGCAAGTCCAGACAGATACACCGTACTCGCCCTCTTTAGAACAGCGCTAGGTGAGTTCTAACCGCCCTGGTTCACGAGTTCTCCTTTGTCGGGGTGGGTTGAACGGCGCTAGGAAGAAAGGCGAGCCCAGATAGGTACGCCGAACTCGCGAACCGGGGCGGTTTGAACTCTCCTAGCGCTTTTTTAAAGGGGTGGCCTTTCTTCCTCCTCAGGCGGTAGGCGAGTACGGCAAGGGACACCAGGTCTACTCTGCTCCATCTCCTCCTACTCGCCCTACTCGTCTAATACGGGTTGTACATCAATGATGCATGTGCTTTCAAACTTTAATTGTTTGGAATACCCAGATCCCCAAAAGTAGAATTTGGGTCAATAACAGTTGTCATCAAACTTCTAAATTCAGGTAAATCGTCACCACTACATTTATTACCATAGTTTCATGCCTCCACAACTCAAATAACATAGCCACTCCAAGCATAGAATTCATTTTAAGGTTCTAATGATTTCATGTTATTTGAATCTTCCCATTCTTTGAAGTAGATAAATATCTCGAAAGCGCTCAATCACTAGTATGCTTCAAGAAAGACACTTGATTAATTTAATCCATGACCATGCAATGATGCCAATTTTTTGTTCATTTAAGGTTCTCATTTATTACAAGATTTCTTGTTAGTGAAACCTAATTTTTCTTATCTTGAATTTTTTGCTATTTATACATTCATGAATTGATCCACGTTACCTATAATTGAAACTAAAGTTGCTTCCAACCAAATAACTTTCAGAAATCTCAGCTTACTTCCAGCCTGGGGAACAACAAGATGCACATGAATTTCTCAGCTGCCTTTTGGACAGTATTCACACCAGCTACTTAAAACCCATCTGCAAAGACCATCATCACTTGTCTTATAGAGGAGACAGTCCTGTTAATCAAGTATTCGGAGGCCTTCTCAGAAGCCGGGTACTCTCCTTGGGAATACTCAGACCTTGTTTTCTATATTTCGAATCTAATTATTGTGTTAAATTAATTTGTATTTGATTCGTTTCAGTTGCGGTGCCTTGATTGTGGTCATTCTTCAGATGCATATGAAGCTATTGTTGATCTCAGTTTAGAGATTGATGATGTAGACAACCTCACTAGTGCTCTAGAGTCCTTCACCAAGGTAGAAACGATCGACGATCTTGATAACAAGTTCACCTGTCAGGGCTGCAAATCTCAAGTGTCAATGGAAAAACAGCTCAAAATTGAGCAGCCTCCCAATGTCATTGCATTGCATCTGAAGAGATTTACGAATATTGAATCTTCTGCGCTCAAGATAAGCAAGTTTGTGAAGTATCCGATCGAGTTGGACTTGATGCCTTTTGTGAGCTCCCCGAGTGAAAATGTAAGTGGCATACCAAAAAAATTTCTAGAGATTCATATAGAACTTTCATTTACTTCTCCAGCACTCTGATTTACAGGACCAATTTATCTATGAGCTATATGGCATTGTAGTGCACAGCGGTTCTTGCCATCATGGGCATTACTACTGCAATATCCGTACCTCGCCTTCTTCTTGGTACCAAATGAATGACTCACTGGTACGAAGTTATTACCTATATTGAAATTTTGATTCATGTTCTTCATATTGTTTAGTGCTTTTTGATGATTGCAGATGGATGTGATATCAGAAAGTGATGTGTTGAACTTGGAAGCATATATAGTATTCTATATAAAGAAGGACTCATCTCCCTGGTTTTCTTTTTTGGTGGAGTCTCAGAAGATTCCCAAAATGGACATTATTATGAACGGCTCGCCGTCATCGGTGCTGCATTGCGAGGATAATGATGATACTTCGTCTTCTGCCACAGAGGCTAGTATTAGGAACTCCAGGGAAATGGTTATGGAGGTATTCGAAAAGGGTAAAGTTTCCAGCCCTCATGCTAGAAGTTCTCAGGATCTTCGGAGAGATGAAACAGAAGCAAATTCTCCCGTTTTTCAGAGGGATGAAACAAAAGCAAATTCTCCAGGTTTTCAGAGGGATGAAATAGGAGCAGATAATACCACATCTGACAATTTGTTCAGCGACACGATCGGTACAAATGGTGCTATCGATTCTCCAGGAAGCAGATTTTTGTTGCAGCCCACCAAGAAACCTTCAGATCATATCAGCCATACTCTCAACCTTGCGCCGCCCTTGGGTATGTTTTTATCATTGAGTAGAAAGGATAAAGTCATCCATTTTATTAATTAGCATAGATGATTAATAGTCTTTTGTTATACTAGTGGTCCTGTGCGGATCCGGATCCTCTCCATTTCTGACGAAATGGAGGGGGATCCATTTCATCATCGAATGGACCAAAATACTTTAACCTATATCTAGGGGTGGAGATTTATTGAGATTAAAAAAACTATAAAAGGATGGGGAAAACTGAACCCGTCGGATCAAGGGACAGTAAATCTGGGCCATGAAATGGATCCCCTCGTAAATCTGGGCCATGAAATGGAGGGGATCCTGAAGCAGGGTCTCCTGTGTGCCCAATACTCGTTCGTCACTGAATGTCCCTCGTACTTTGTGCGGTGAAAATGATTTTGCAATGAGATACTAAGGTCCGGTTCATGCGGTCGTAACCACTTGACCGGTGAAAATAAGTCCCCCCAAAAGGAGCCTAGCACTGAGGGACAGCGCACGTCAGTAGTCGTATATAATATCAAATAATAATAATTATTATAGATGTAGTTACTACATACAATTATGAGAAATTTATAGAATGTAAAGTTGGAATGAACAAAAAATAGTTGATTTTTTGCTCTGTTCATTAAATGCTCATCCCCCCACTAAAGTAACATTTGCATTGAGCTCCATTTGATCTTTCTTCTAAAAATCCCAAACCCTAAACCCTAAAACCCTAAACCCTAAACCATAAACCCTAAACCCTAAACCCTAAATGACAAGAATAATGAGAACTATGACTAATTCTCGAAGAGCAGGCTTTTTGGCATGCCTTCGGAGCTCCCCCGAACCCTCGAGGAAGCGGCCTCTCCCCTCAAAGAGTGATCAGCCATTAAAGTGGAGGCAGAAAATGAGCTCACACTCGGACGGGAAGGACTGGAAGGGTGGCTCTCTGATAGCCATTTCAAAATAAAAAAAAATTTGAAGTTTTATTTTAATTTGAAATCATGGTATTAGTTGTAATATAATTGGAGATTTTGATCTCATGATTAACAAATATGAGAGATTCATTAATATATAGTACAGATTATGAGATGCTTTGCTTAATAGTAAATGTTTTTTAATATCATTTTATTATGATATTTTTTGGCATTTTAACATATATTGTTTTTTATTAGGTTTGTTTGGCATGGCGGTGGTGGTATTGAGCGCGGTGGCGTTGTTTGTAATAGCCCGGCCTCATGTAAGGAAAGGCATCCACTCTTATGTTCAATTTTAAGTTTTTTTTTCTTTCAATACCGATTTTTTTAAGCTTATGTTCCCATTATCTCATCTATAATTGATCTACTGTCTTTCAATACCGATTTTTTTAAGCATATGTGGACAAATGGAGGTTTCATTAACTTTTTTATTTTATTTTAAAAACACACCTTTCTATTGCCCGCGCGTTATTGTTGCAAAGATTTCTTTTAGGCTGATGTTATGTACAAATCAGTTTTAGCTATGTGCAAATCATCAAAACTCGCGCATTTTTAGGAAAAGTGTTCAGCATCAAAGTTGTAGATCTCGTCGAGCTCTACAACTTTTGTGTTGAACATGAACACTTTTCCTAAAACTGCACTTATAAGGCGTATTTTCAAAATGCGCAAATTTTGATGATTTGCACGTAGCTAAAACCGGTTTGCACATAACAACAGCCTTCTTTTATCATCCGGAAAAGAACACCATGCTACTGGTTTCGGTATAGAAGCAGTGCGGACACAGCTAATTTTTCTTAGCTTTTTCAGTAAGAAACGAGGTTTGGGAAAGATGAAGGTGCCCAAAACATTGCTTGAGGATCATGTGGTGTTTCTACTCCAGTGGAAAAGGAGAAAATCTCCCATATAACTCCAATGCGAGGAACCCCACTGGAATGGAGCCCCTCTGGTGCCCGAAATGGAGCCCCACTGGTGCCTGAAAACACGCCCTAAATCTCCATACTCCACCAGAATGGAGCCCCACTGGTGCTCGAAAATACGCCCTAAATCCAAGGGAGGACTGAATAAATATCTATCAGTTGGCTCTTGTCCATTTAAGGCTTAAAGAGAAGGAGAAGCTTTATTATTATTTAATAATAATCATGTAAGTAGCTACTAGAAAGTTACATTAAACCTAAGCATATAAAGAATGGCATATAAACCTAAGCATACAATTTTCTCACTAAGCTCGAGGATCCTCTTCATGATAGGTGGAATCATTTGGACGGTTTGATTTGTTTTATTAGGCTGCGGCAGATCGGTTGCATAATTAGCAGTCCGGATAATCATGGTGTCTGCATTTGCTTATTATTAGTAGACGTATGATTGGGCGTTGGGCTACGCATGACATGATATCCTAGAATATGGCCTCCTTTGACCAGGTCTCAACCGCTATCAAGAGCCCGCCCCTAGAAAATAATTGATTTTGGGCCTATTTGGCAGGGCGGTTATGAACATAGTGGTTGAAAATTGTGGTCACAAACTAAGCTAAACTGTTTGGACAAACTGCGTTTTCCGTACTGTCGTGAACGTGAAAGCTAGGGCTTCAAGAAGGACCGGAGCATGAGCGAAAATGAGATTCTGGGGAAGAATCGGGACCTTCCTTCTCGCCAATTTGTAGAGAGGAGTAACGCAGCTTAGGGCAGAGTAGAATAACTGGAGCAACGTCGATCTGCCAGGGTTTTAAGGACGACCGGAGCAAGAGCGAAAATGAGATTATGGAGGAGAATCGGGACCTTCCTTCTCGCCGATCGCGAACCCCCGTGCGCGATAATCGCAGTCATGGTATTATTGTGGTCGGGGTATTGTCACGTACGGGGGTTCGCGAGCGGAGGGACACTGTCGAGATGGGGGTACTGTCGCGCTGGGCACAGGGCTACCCATTCATTGTCAATTGATCGAGCATCCTAGGGCGGACGAGTTTGGGCGGAGGTACCGTCGCTGATGGGGTACTGTCGAAGCAGAGAGCATCGAGCACGGTCGGTAGCCCGTGCGAAGATGCTCGTATAATATATAAATGTCAGATCCCTCTCTCTCCCTCGCTCTCTCTCTCCCCCCTCTTTATTTAAATCTATATGAGGTCTTTAATTGCTACATACAAAAGAACACTGTTGAAATCTAGAATATCTTTATATATATGTATAGATGTATAGATATATGTAAACAATGAATCCGGATCTCTCAAACCATAAATATTACAGAAAATTGCGCAGAGGCAACCGCGGTCGCCTTCGTGCAATGGAAATGCCCCTGGCGGGGGCGGATCCTCGCCGCGTGGCCACGCCCCCGACAAATGCCGGCGCGACAGTGGCAGATCTGCCCCCGCCAAACAAGCCCCCAATCTCTTGCATGTGCTGATGTAAAAAAAAAAACTCCCAAGGTCCAATTACTTGTGCTCCAGTTTACGGAAAAATGGAAGGGTCTTCATTTTCGTCCCCTTCACCCCTCGTTAATCTCAAGATCGACAAATCAATCAACAGGTTCTACAACTACTCCGATGACACTTTAATGTTCGATACCTCTCACGAAATTGCCCTTAGCCTCCTTTGTCGACGTTCCTCGAAAATTTGTTATCCACTCCTTCATTGTCGTCCTCCTTGCGCCTCCTCCTCCCTCCCTCTCTTCTCTTTTTGCCGGCGGTGATCCGTCGGGGGACAAGGCTGGGAGAGATAGGATACTATCATCATACTTGCTTTTAATTGTCGATATAATTAAAAGGGGCGCAAGTAAAAATCAATCAAGTCTGTTCGATTTTTGTTGGCGGCTATTCGGCTACAGTTTCAAATATGAAAAAATCGAATCGCTTAGTTTAGTTCACGTTTTTAATGCTGAACTGAATCAAATCATAAAGATAGTGCTATGAAATAATTATATATATATATCTATATATCTATATATTATTATATATTATAATAATAATATGATATCATATAATTATTTATATAAATAATTTTTATTTCAAATAATATAAAAAAAATGTATTTATGTTTCAATTTTTTAGTTCCGGTCTTGTATTATATATTTATGTTAAACCACAAACTGAATTGAACCAAATCATTCAGTTCGGTTGCCGAGTATATTATTAGGAACTCGAAAGTCGCTCGAATATTGAGTCGAATCGGTATCGATTACAATTGATTCGACTCATCAATTTGACTCAAAAATGTTTATAAATAATATGCGCATTCAAAAAATGTTTCTACTGCTTCCAAAAATTTCCATGTTCCGACGGTGAAGAACAACTCCGACGGGGCCATAGTCCTCCACCACCAACAAATAGCCCACCCCTGTGTGCTAAAGCCTGCACCATGACCGCCACTAGCAAGCTTATCGGGCGGCAAACGATGGCCTCCTCCGACTTCCTCCCAATTCTTGTTGAATAGTTCCCCAGCCTCCTTGAGCGAGTTCTCCTCCTAGCGCGCTCCTGTTTTTTTCCCATTTCTCATCCTATGATGAGGACGGTAATGGACTTGGCGGAAAGAATGGTGTCGAGGACTTTAAAGTATGAACGGCAAGAGAGAATGGTGTCGAGGACTTTAAAGTATGAACTGCAACGTGAGCAAGGACTTCAAAGGCTTCTGACGATTGGAGGAGTTCCTCGTTGGATAACGAAGCAGGAGGGCGACGATGAAAAAGAGCAGAAGCGGCTGCCGCGGTTTACGAGTAGTGAAAAGTTTTCATGACACAAAAACGCCAAAAAACCGTGACCCACAAGCGATAGCGACTTCCACCATTGTACCTCTTTTCGCTGTTTGGCGGGGTGGTGAAAGTTTTGGCAGCACACCAGAGCGAAATCGTGGAGCCAAACTGAGCCTAAATCTATCCTCATGATTTTGAAATATAACAAAACATCATAACAATATTTTTCTTTTGGGCGTTGTTAAAAGCACAACACTTTTGGATATGTGCATCGCAATTTCTCCTAATTTAAACTTAAAATTACTACTAAACAAATACTAGTAGTGTTGTACTAACTCGCACTGTAATTTCTCCTAATTTATGATGTTGGACTTCTAAAGGCACCAACACGCTGGACCCTTCCACTCCTCTGGTACCAACTCCAACTGAGGGTGTTTCACCACCGCTGGCGAGCAGAGAGCGGTGGCCACTGCGGAAGAACGAGCATAAATGTCTCGAATGTTCCCGAGTAGATTTGTTTCCCTTTTTGTCCACCATTAGTGCTTCTATCCGGCCTTTCAGTTTCAACTTCTTAAATTCTTGGTAAATTCTGCTCATCTCGATCTATTTTCCGAAGTCCATATGTTGCCCTTCGATTCGATAAATTCATGTTGTTTTTGCCGATGCAATTAAACAATCAAAGCTGTGCTTGCGGTTTTTCTATGTTGCTCGTAACTATGCCGATAAATGATACATTTCAGGTCGACATCCTATCGTTATATTATTTTTTATGCAAGATTTTTTTTTGTAATAGTAGATAAACCTAACTCAAGATTTTTTTTTGTAATAGAAGATAAACTTAACTCTACTCAGCTAAATGAATCAGAAATAAAATTAATCATGGGAAAGAAATCCAAAAGTTCTTCCAACTTGGATGGAGCCATTTTCTTTATATGACAAATAACGCGGTGTTTATAATATTTTTGTGTGTCTTTAGCATAGCGCCTTTTAACAAAAATGTGCGCACAGCCAAAAATGCGGTGCGTTTAACAATGCACTTTATTTTTAACTTCAAACACGAAGAATTTACATCGATTTTAGTTTCACATAGGAGACGGTATTTCCACAGTTGATCAATCTGGTATATGAAATTTCACATAATCAAAAACAAAATTTCAATTTTGAACTAACCTCATAAGCTAATCCGCCGTGGAAAATACATTCCCTTCTAGTGCGAAAGACTTTGCCGGCGGCTTTTTCAAGAATCCGGCCATCTCCGGCAACACCAGCTCCAGTTTTCGCAAGATCCGTGCCACAGTTTTGCTCCTGCAGTTCTACAATCAGCCGGATTCTGCTAAACATCCAAGCCGTTTTAGATGATTCCCCAACCTATCCAGCATTCTGAGAATTCTATCAGTCTGAGGATGCAACCGATATCCAGCAGTGAACTCGTGCACGGAGTCATCGAGCTCAATACAGCTCGTCCCCGACAGTCTTTCCTCGCCGGAATCCTTCATCTTCAACCTAGCCTCCGCCATACCATCCCATCTTCCCGCCGACGCATATATGTTCGAAACGATCGCATAGTTCCCCGCATCCAATGCCTCCGCTCTCACCAACTCGTCGACAACCTTCTCCGCCAGCCCGACATCGCCATGAACCCTGCACGCGCTCAGGAGGCTGCCCCAGATTATCGCGTTCCCTTCAAAAGGCATCGTCTTCGCTAGATTGTACGCTTCCACTAGAATCCCTCGGCGACCGAGAAGATCGATGAGGCATCCGTAGTGCTCGATCTCGGGGAGAATTCCGTAGTCCTTCTCCATGCCGGAGAAGAAAGTGCGGGCCTCGTCGACGAACCCCATGTGGGTGCAGGCGCATAGCACGCCTACGAAGGTGACGGCATCGGGCGCGACACCTTCGTCTTTCATTCTGGAGAAGAGTTCCAGTGCTCTCCCGCCGTGCCCGTTCATGGCCAGGCCCTGAATCATAGAGTTCCAGGACACCAAATCACGGGCCTTCATTTCTTTGAAGATGCTCCAAGCCTCTTCCACTTCCCCGCATTTGGAATACAGATCGACGAGCGAATTGTTGATCTGCGTTGTGAGCATGAGTTTGAGTTTCTTCGCTGCGGCGTGCATCCTCTTGCCTAGACCGAGCAAGCCTGATTCGGAGCAGGCGGTGAGAATGCTGACAATGGCGGTTGAGTCGGGATTCAACCTAGTTTCCTCCATTTTGTCCAACAGTGCTGAAGCCTCCTTAGAAAATCCTTTTTTGGCGTAACCGGCGGCCATTATCGTCCATGTGACCAAATTCTTCACAGGCATTTTATCAAACAGCATCCGGGCGGTTTCCATGTCTCCCCTCAGGCAGAAACCTGATATAACTGTGGACCAAGACACCACATTTCTCTCTGGCATCCGATGAAACAAATCGAAACCTTCGTCCAGTTCTCCGGCTTTCGCGTGGCCATCTAACATTATGTTCCAGGTCACGATATCCCTGCGGGGCATTTCGTCGAACATCTTCCGGGCATTCTCTAGCTCCCCCGCCCTTACTAATGCCGCAACCATTGTATTCCAGGACACGACATCTCTCAGCGGCATTTCCTCGAACACTTTGCGGGAAGCGCCGAGGCCGGTTTCTCCGGCTTTGGAATACGAATCCAGGAGAGAATTTGGAACGAAGATGTCGGGGAGGAAGCCGAACTTGACGATATGCGCATGAATGATTTCCACCAGGCGGATATGGCCGGAGAAGGACTTCAACAGGAAGGAGTAGGTGAAGGAGTCCGCGGGGATGGCGGAACGCTGCATGCGGGAGAAGGCGAGGAAGGAGAGAGAGGGGAGGGAGTTGTTGGCGAAGGCACGAATAAGGGTGTTGAAGAGGAGGGAGTTGGGGTCATGTACTAGGTCGAACGCGGCGGCGGCGGCGAACGGACGACGGCACAGAGAGTAGGCGGCGACCAGCTTAGGGGCCACGAATTGGTCGCGGTGGAGGCATAGGCGGAAAATTTGGGAGTGGATTTGGAGGACGAAGCGGAGGTCCGAGCATTTGTGGAGATCTGAGAGTTTTTGCTCGAGAAGGCGGCGGTGGGAGGTGAACTGGGGTGGCCGGATGGTGGCGGACATGGCTGAAGCCTTTGGATAACGACGAGGGATAGTTGTTATTTCAATTTTTATTAATTTTTTATAATATATTACTCATATTATAAAAATATATATATTTAAATAAGTTTAAAAAGATTAACGTATTTAAATAGAGGAATGTTATATGCATATATGTAACATCCTGCCAGTACGAAGAGTATAACAGCAGGTCCGGCCGGGACCCCACGCCATACAAACCACACTAGCTAAGAGTTAAAAGGTGATAACCAGAAAAGTAACAACTAAACGAGAGTACAAAACGTAAGCGGAAGCATTAATTAAACCATTCAAATAGAACTGTCCACTATCATAGGAATGTATCCAGAATAAGAGTTACGGCCTTAAGGCCTTACATTCATCCAATGCACAAAACTCCATAAGCATACATCGGCACGCAGGCCGGCCATACATGAATAACAGGAAAAGGGCTGGCCTTCGAGGGCCAACATTGCAAAGGGCCATCGCCCGCTATTTCCCGCTAGGCTCACCTGCACCTGCATAAGAACATTCCACCAAGCGGTGGCAAACAAAGTAACGGTCAGCACAGCTGACCAAATTATAACGACCCACCCCTTTTCCGGGGTGGCGGAGCTTCTACCCTGCAAGCAAGCCATACTAGCACAAGTACTAAATATAAAGAAAGTGCAACTACACGAGGTGAGGTTTCAAGCACAATCAATCTTCTAGGTTGAGCATCAAAAGAAGGGAACCTAGGTATGCACATGATGTTGGTTGGGTTCACCCGAAGGTTCCCCACAACCGCCTAAGCAATCGCATGAGGCTAACATAACATCCATTTCACAAAACACTCCACCGTAAGGGCCACAACCTTGGGTGGAAACAAGAGCTTTTGGTCGGTCTAGGTATGACACCTTCCACGACCTCTCCCATGATCACACGGCTTTCCTGAGGAAGGGACCTCTTACCGATCTGCATGGAAACGGGTTCGGTTTAGCTTTGCCCGTGCTCTAATCGTCGCGATCTATCGCACGACGCGGGTACGGCTTCGCCTCGGCCCGTAAGGGTTTAGCACTTTCAAGTGCTACACTAAATATACGCTACGCACCTAACCCCTTCACAAGGATCTAGGTTTCACGAATAATCATCAAGGGAGGTGCAATACACTCCGCATCAATTTCGTGGTGAAGGTTTGCCTTCATCCAAAACTCAAAGCATGGGGCTTTTGTTAGGATCTTCACAAGACGCTTACACT
The DNA here is from genome assembly GCA_033032865.1 of Dactylorhiza incarnata. Classification (NCBI taxonomy): domain Eukaryota; kingdom Viridiplantae; phylum Streptophyta; class Magnoliopsida; order Asparagales; family Orchidaceae; genus Dactylorhiza; species Dactylorhiza incarnata. The sequence goes on along the minus strand of JAWHQI010000154.1, from coordinate 2,583,522 downwards.
TAGTTCCCGCAATACTATATGTGAGTTCACGGAGTCATTCTCCGGCACGCATTCTAGGCCTAACCTAAATGCAACGTCGCCAATCAAGCATCACCGATTCGGGCTCACGGCCACGAATAGGCTTCACACAAAATGCCTAAATCCGCACGACTACCGGATTTTCTACTTGCAATAATGCCGGGGACGGACACAATCTACCCGGAGTTCCGAAGAACTTGAGGAAATCCTACACTTCACCCATTTGGTGAAAGAGATACCTCATACAAACATAGGAAGAGGAATGAAAGGACAAATACAAGTCCAAAGTTCGGGAGGATGAATCGTTACCCTAGACGCGTTCTTTTTCGCCATAGATCTGAGATTCTACACGGAGAGAAACGACCGCACCGGGCTGCACTCTCCAAATCTGGAAACGGCTCGCGAAACGGAGCTCCGGAGCTCCGTCAATGGCGGGATCTACCTTCTTCTTCCTTGGCTCCTCCTTCTTTCTCTAGGGTTTGGAGAGAGAATGACTTAGAGAATATGAGGGTTTAACCCCCTCTCATCAGCCCTAAAGGTCTCCCGCAACTAAACCTAGCCGTTGGATCAATTTCCAAAAGATTTGGACGGTCCGATCTTCTTCTCCGCTCAAAATCGCGGAACAGAATAAACAGGGCGCACGATCGCTGGCGCACGATCACTGGTCGTGCGCGAAGAGGGAAATGGTCGTGCGCACTGTCCGAGACAGAACTCGATTCTCTTCTGAATTAACGCACGATCGCCGGTCGTGCGCGATGAGGCCACTGATCGTGCGCTAAGAGCAGAAAGGGAAGATTTAGCCTGCTTCAAGTGCAGCACTACCACTCCGCCTACTTCGCTGAACCACGATTTTTGGGGTGTTACAATATATATATCCACGGATATATGCAAGTCGATAAATTGTTCTTGCACGTCAAATATCATATTTACAGACCATATTTAAAAATAAAATTAATATTTTCTTAAATAACTCATCAAGCAAAATATAGCATTCATAAAAGCTAATTAAATACATTTTTGCAGTCTATTTGGCCCATAATACATTATAATTATTTTGATTCTATATATCACAAAAAAAATATGCGTGGCCACCCCCTTCAAGACTTCAATCAATAAAAGACATGTAAAATCACAAAAACATCGGGCTTTATTAATGCACAGAACACTATTCTTTAATTAAATTTAGATGCACAGAACACTATTCTTAAATTAATAATTTTGACATTAATTAATTCAAATAAATTATTTTTTATTAATATATTTTGGGTCTTTGGTTAAATTAAGGTCGCTGATATCCGCACTGCAGTTTTGGCTATCCGCATTCTATTTGTATGAGTTATTACGCGCTTTTTGGAAATACGCCTTGTACATGTATGTTTAGGAAAAGTGTTCACCATAAAAGTTGTAGATCTCGTCGAGATGTACAACTTTCGTGTTTTTTGCTCGAGAAGGCGGCGGTGGGAGGTGAACTGGGGTGGCCGGATGGTGGCGGACATGGCTGAAGCCTTTGGATAACGACGAGGGATAGTTATTATTTCAATTTTTATTAATTTTTTATAATATATTACTCATATTATAAAAATATATATATTTAAATAAGTTTACAAAGATTAACGTATTTAAATAGAGGAATGTTATTGATATGCAATCGGATCGAGTACCGCGGTAGCGCAACGGAAATAAATATCGAGCAAAATCAATCGTGCAAAAGAAACAAATCACAGAACGAGATTTCTCAAGCACACACAGACGACACAATAGATTTTTATGTGGTTCGGAGAGAAGCTCCTACGTCCACGGGGAGAGCGCGCCGGAAAAGATCCACTATAAAATCGAAGAGCCTTACAAGGATTACAAAGATTAGCAAAACTGATAAACAGGAGGGGAGAAGGAAACCAAAAATAGACTGTTGTCCGCCTTCAACCTCGCCGGCACCTTCACATGCAACCGCTGCGCCACTGCTTGGAACCTCCTCTGTAAGGCTGGCCGCCGGGGATAAGCCCGACCTGAAGTCGATCCCGCTTGGACCGACCGGATACTGCCGATAGAACACCGGCTGCCGCCGCCTGAGCCTGAAGACGCTGCCTGGACGAACCTCCTCCTACAGCCCGAACGCTCCAATTAAAACCTGATTAAATGCTCTCTTGGATTTGATTCTTGCTTTTTTTTTTCCTCTTAACTCACGGATCCAAAACAGCCCCTTATATATATAATAACAGTTACTGCTATGATTAATTAGGAATAACTCCTAAATAGGAATGGAATGACAGTCACAATAAGTCTTCCTAAGGAATAGGATTCAGAATTTGACCGGCCTCAATTACTTTCTAAACATAGCCTTCCCAAAACAGGCTTTCCCGGATTTGGAAATGTAGCCTCCCACGGATCGGTGAGGTGGCATTTAATTTTAACAATCTCCACCTTGTCACCTCACCCGACCAAACTCCACCTGAAATATGGATCTTCTCCCTTCGGCGAACTACCCCCTCTCCCTGGGGTTACCTTGATCAGCACGCACAAATATGAGCCAAGTCAAGGCAGTGCTTGAACTTGACTCCGGTCACTGGCTTGGTCAACATATCTGCAATATTATCCTCAGTGTGCACCTTCAGTAACTGAATATCTCCGCCAGCCACGAACTCTCTCAACTTATGGTACCGCACATCAATGTGGTTTGTCCTGGCATAGTAGACCGGGTCTTTGGCCAGACAAATTGCACTCTGGCTGTCACAGTGCAGCTTCACCGCTTCATGAGAAATCCTGAGTTCTTTGGTGAGACCTTTGAGCCAGATAGCTTCCTTCGCAGCTTCCACTGCAGCAATGTACTCCGCCTCTGTCGTAGAAAGAGCCACAATGTCCTGCAAAGTGGCTTTCCAACTGATGGGACCCTCACCAAGAAGGAAGATGTACCCGGAGGTAGATCTTCTTCGGTCGAGGTCACCCGCATAATCCGAATCGACGTAGCCCTCCAGAACTCTAGCATCTCCGCTCTTCTTGAATAGTAAGCTGACGTTTGGCGTTCCGTTCAGATACCTTAGAATCCACTTGACTGCTTCCCAGTGCTGTCGCCCAGGATTCCCCATGTATCTGCTGACCACGCTCACAGCCTGAGCGATATCTGGTCTCGTACATATCATGACATACATTAAGCATCCTACCGCACTAGCGTACGGCACCTCGAGCATCTTTTGGCGTTCTTCCTCTGTTTCTGGACACTACTGCACTGATAATCTAAACTGTTGCCCAAGAGGAGTTGAAACGGGCTTAGATTCAATCATATTGAACTTCTCCAGAACCTTCTGAATGTACCCTGTCTGAGAGAGCCAAAGCATGCCCCGCTTTCTATCTCGCTTGATTTCCATACCAAGTATCTTCTGTGCTTGAGCCAGATCCTTCATTTCAAACTCAGCATGTAGTTTCTGTTTCAAAAATTTGATCTCCTGGGCTGACTTGCAGGCAATCAGCATGTCGTCGACATATAACATCAGAATCAGAATGTCCCCACTAGCCAAGAACTTATAGTAGACACAGCTGTCGTACTGGCTCCTGCAGAATCCTTGTGAGTTCATGAACGTGTCGAACCTCTTGTTCCACATTCTCGGAGCCTGCTTTAGACCATAGAGAGATCTCTTCAACTTGCACACCTTTTTCTCGTCACCAGCACGGATGAAACCCTCGGGTTGCAAAATGTAGATCTCCTCTTCTAAGTTGCCGTGAAGAAAAGTCGTCTTCACGTCCATCTATTCTAGCTCCATGTCATCCATTGCCACCATCGCGAGTAACACTCGGATTGAACAATGCTTCACCACCGGTGAGAAGATTTCATCGAAATCAACTCCTTTCTTTTGTGCGAACCCCTTTGCAACAAATCTGGCTTTATATCTCCACTGATCTTTCCCTGATGCGGGCTCCTTTTTCCTGAACACCCACTTTGAACTGATCGCTTTGGCTCCCTTAGGTAAGGTAACCAAATCCTACGTCTTGTTTTTCTGAAGAGACTCCATCTCTTCCTCCATGGCTGCTTTCCACTGAGAACTATCTTTGCTCTCAACAGCTTCTTTATAAGATCCAGGATCTGTGGAGATCACCTGGAAGGCATACGCTACCGTGTCCTGAAGCCTGAGAGGCAGTCGGACCTCTCTCCTAGACTTGCCTCTGGCAATCGAATATGGTTCCACACTGGTAGGTTGCACGACATCAGTATCTTCCGAGTCGGAGGAGTCGTCATGATCGTCAGCCTTGTTACTTCCGTCGAGCTCCACCTCCACTAGTGGGCCCAGAGTTTTCTCCACTTATTTGACTTGAGACTGAGACTTCTTCAGCATAGAAGACTCGTCAAAGATAACGTCGCGCTTGACTTCGACTTTCTTCGTATCAGGATTCCACAACTTGAACCCCTTCGTGCCGGTTTTTCGGCCCAGATAAATACACATCTTGGACTTGGCATCGAGCTTTGTCCGTTCTGAGTCCTGCACAAGGGTGTACACAGGACAACCGAAGATGTGTATATCAGAATAGTCAACCGGCTTACCAAACCAGACTTCCTGTGGCGACTTCAGATCTAGTGACATCGATGGGGACCGATTGACTAGGTAGCATGCCGTATTAATAGCCTCGGCCCAGAAAGACTTTGGTAGGTCTGCAATTAGCCGCATGCACCGAGCTCTCTCTAGCAACGTCCGATTCATTCTTTCTGCAACGCCATTCTGCTGCGGTGTACCAGGAATAGTAAGGTGTCGAGTGATGCCCTCCTGATTGCAGTATTCCTGAAACTCCGCTGAGGTGTACTCGCCGCCGTTATCAGATCTCAGATATTTGACTCTCTTCCCAGTCTGCTTTTCAACTGTCGTCTTCCAGATCTTGAACTTGTCAAATACTTCGGACTTGTACTTCAGAAAGTAGATCCAGACTTTTCTCGAGAAATCATCGATGAAAGTCACGAAGTATCTGGCTCCTCCAAGAGACGGCTCTGGGGCAGGCCCCCAAACATCTGAGTGTATATACTCCAGTGCTTGCTTGCTCCGCTGTGTAGATGTCACGAACTTCACCCTGTGCTGCTTCCCGAGAACACAGGTCTCGCAGAAGTCTAACTTGCATGTCTTGACCCCTTTTAGTAGGCCCTTCTTGTGAAGCTCCAGCAATCCTCTCTCGCTCATGTGGCCAAGTCTGGCATGCCACAGCAGAGAGGAATCCTCATCTGTTGTTTTAGAAACCGTCGCGTCGCCAGCAATGGTAGTGCCGATCAGCTTGTAGAGAGTGCCAGAGCGCTCTCCTTTCATGACCACCAGGGCACCTTTCTTGACCTTCAGATATCCTCCCTCGCCGGTGTAAGAGCACCCGGCCGCCTCCAGAGTACCTAGGGAAATCAGACTCTTCCTTAGATCGGGCACGTATCTTACGCCAGTAAGGGTTCTGATCGTTCCGTCGAACATCTTGATTCTGATGCTACCGATCCCGAGCGTCTTGCATTCTGAGTCATTTCCCATTAAGACGCGACCGCCGTCACATTGCCTAAAACTGGAGAACCATTCTTTGTTTGGGCACATGTGGTATGAGCACCCAGTATCCATGATCCACGCATCAGCGGTGTCGAGAGTGGATCGTACATGAAGTACATCGGCGTCACTCTCGGGGTCTGAGGCCACCGCCGCCTGCTGAGGCTCTTGATTTTTCTCTTTCGCCTTCTTCTTCGGACAGTTGATTTTCCAGTGCCCTTCCTCCTTGCAGTAGTGGCACTGATTTTTCTTGTCTCGAGATTTAGACCTAGCCCGATTGAATTTCTTCCCTCTGTCTCTCGATCTCCCTCTGACCGGTTCTTTGTTCTTCACGAACAAACCTTCCCTTGTGCTGGGACCAGGTTTGCTTCGCGTTTCGTTTGATAGCAGCGTCGTCATCACCTCCTCCATTTTGAGTGTATCCTTTCCGTAGAGGATCGTGGTGACCAGATGGTCATAGGATTTCGGTAGGGAAGACAATAATAGGAGCGCCTGGTCTTCCTCTTCAACTTTTACGTCCATGCTCCGCAGCTGAGAAATCAGTTTGTTGAACGCATTCATGTGTTCTAGCAGTTTATTGCTCTCAGACATCCTTAGGCTGTATAGCTGTCTCTTCACATAGAGCTTATTTGTGAGAGATTTTGACATATACAGCTCCTCTAATTTCTTCCATAGGTCTACTGTGGTGTCAGCGTCGACCACGTTGTACATGACCTCGTCGGCGAGACTTAACTGGATTGTGCTGATGGCCTTCAGATCCAGTTCCTCCCATTCCTCGTCTTTCTTCACGCCGGACTTCTCCTTGCCGAGTAGCGCCTTGTGGAGTCCTTGCTGAATGAGAACCGCCTTGATCCGCTTCTGCCATAAGCCGAAATCGATCTTGCCGTCGTACTTGGAAATCTCGAATTTTGCCACCATTAATTTTGCTTGCAGTGCTAACTGAGTGATCAGAATACTGTTTTCAGATCAGATCTTGAGAAGGTAGGGAGCAGACCTTGTCGTCACCTACCGTTGACCCAGATCTAGAACCAGAACGTCCAGACGATCACCCCCGCGGAACCTGGCTCTGATACCAATTGATATGCAATCGGATCGAGTACCGCGGTAGCGCAACGGAAATAAATATCGAGCAAAATCAATCGCGCAAAAGAAACAAATCACAGAACGAGATTTCCAAGCACACACAGACGACACAATAGATTTTTACGTGGTTCAGAGAGAAGCTCCTACGTCCACGGGGAGAGCGTGCCGGAAAAGATCCACTGTAAAATCGAAGAGGCTTACAAGGATTACAAAGATTAGCAAAACTGATAAACAGGGGGGAGAAGGAAACCAAAAATAGACTGTTGTCCGCCTTCAACCTCGCCGGCACCTTCACATGCAACCGCTGACGCCACTGCTTGGAACCTCCTCTGTAAGGCTGGCCGCCGGGGATAAGCCCGACCTAAAGTCGATCCCGCTTGGACCGACCGGATACTGCCGATAGAACACCGGCTGCCGCCGCCTGAGCCTGAAGACGCTGCCTGGATGAACCTCCTCCTACAGCCCGAACGCTCCTCCAATTAAAACCTGATTAAATGCTCTCTTGGATTTGATTCTTGCTTTTTTTTTTCTCTTAACTCACGGATCCAAAACAACCCCTTATATATATAATAACAGTTACTGCTATGATTAATTAGGAATAACTCCTAAATAGGAATGAAATGACAGCCACAATAAATCTTCCTAAGGAATAGGATTCAGAATTTGACCGGCCTCAATTACTTTCTAAACATAGCCTTCCCAAAACAGGCTTTCCCGGATTTGGAAATGTAGCCTCCCACGGATCGGTGAGGTGGCATTTAATTTTAACATGTTATATGCATATATCCGCTTTTGGTTTTATGCAGGCCACGGATATATGCAAGTCGATAAATTGTTCGTGCACGCCAAATATCATATTTACAGACCATATTCAAAAATAAAATTAATATTTTCTTAAATAACTCATCAAGCAAAATATAGCATTCATAAAAGCTTATTAAATACATTTTTGCAGTCTATATGACCCACAATACATTATAATTATTTTGATTCTATATATCAAAAAAAAATATGCGTGGTGTACAACCCTCATTCTCCGAGGGTAGGCCCATTCAAAGCCACATAGGCAGAAGTCAAGGTCAAAAGGTCAGCACAGAAGCCGGCAGTCCAAGACACAAGGCAACTCAGCCAGCAGGAGCAAGGCGCGAGCTGGGCGAGCAAGGCGCGAGTATGGAGAGCAAGTGGCGACTATGGAGAGCAGGTGACGACTATGGAGAGCAGGTGGCGACTATGGAGAGCAGGTGGCGACTATGGAGAGCAGGTGGCGACTATGGAGAGCACGTGGCGACTATGGAGAGCAGGTGGCGACTATGGAGAGCAGAAGCCCTGGGCGAGTATTGGCCCGGCGTGTGCGAGCAGCACCCAATACTCGCCAGATGGGCGACTATGGCATGGTACTCGCCGAGTAACCCATAGTCGCCGGGTTGGGGGCTGGGCTATAAAAGGCCCCCCTACCCTTTGGTTTTCCTATAAATAGGACCACAGGGGTACTTGGATTGGCACCTGGACTTGAGCTTTCGAAACCCCGCTCTTGCATTCTGGAACCTGTCGCACTTGGCCGCTACTCCCGGTACTAGCCAAGTCGGTGCCTTCCTTGTACCCTGCTCGGCCATTTTTGGTCTTGGAGGGGAAGTCTCTTCGGAGCTTCTGGGTACGTGGTGGGACCTCCCTGCCGCAGCACCTGGGGTCCAGTTCGTTGCTCTTCTAGCCTCGTAGTAGTCGTCAGCCAGGTCATCTCGTTGGACTGTTGGGCGAGTAACCTCCGGCTGCATCGGTCCGAATCTTGAGGTCAGGATTTTCCTGGCATCAACACTTTGGTGCGGTGAGCGTGGATCGTAGTCGTTGGAAGAAAGTTCAGTAAGAAGGCGAGATGGTCGTAGTTGGTGACCATGAGGAGGTAGTCGGCAACTCGTCCGCGAGTGGCGAGTTCGTGACGCTAGCAGTTTTCGAAGCCTTCGCGCAGCGCATGGAGGGGATCTTGCAAGCAGCGCTTCAGCCGCGCGCCGAGGTCACGGCGACCTCGCCGCATCGCCCGGTTCTGACCAAGGGAAGGAGTCCCCCTCGGCGAGCAGGAAAGGAGCATGTGGAGGATGAGACCGAGCGACCAAGGAGGTCGCAGTTCTACCAGCAGACCTCGCAAGGGATCCGCTTCCACGAGACGGAGGAGCAGGCGAGGTATTAGGATACTCGCCCATATGCCGAGTATAGTTGTGATAGTCGCCAGGTGGAAGATCGTCACCAGATTTGGGGTAGGAGCCCATTCTGCGAGGAGATCGTCGCCGCGCCAGTGCCGGAGGGGTCCAGGGATTCCTCGAAGAATTACTACTCGGGGAGGAATCGTGTTAGGCAAGAAGTGTGTGAGGAGGAAGGATGCATGGAGTCAATGGTTGCTGTCCGTCAGGGGAACAAACGTAATCGGAAGGGTAACCGGAGGAGGAATAGGGATCGGGTCAGCCAAGGATGTCAAGGAAGTATCAAGGCCGGGGAGGTAGGAGTGAGTTTTGGAGAAGCGGAGCTCGGATCTTTTCGCAAAGCGAATTTCCACCAGGCCTACCGCCAGAATGTCGCTCCGACCTCTCAAGCACCACCCCCGCTAGAGGAAATCACCTTCTCGGAGGAGGGCATGTTAAGGGATAAGAATCCCTTCCATGAGGCCCGTGTTGTTGAAACCAGTAACCCAGTTTCGACGTTCGCAAGGAGGATGCAGCTAACCCTTACTTGACCTGAGCGAGACCCTTGACCAGTCACTAAGAACCGAAGAACCTTGCCCTTGGAGAACACCTAAGTCCACAAACGGACCCCTTAAGCTGCAGCGTGGAGGTCCCACCACATACCCGGAAGATCTTAGAGTGCTTCCCCTCCAAAGCCAATGCTGAGCCTGGGCACCCTGGAGAGCACTAAGAACCACCTCGCCGTCAACCTTCGATGACAAGGGGAGGGGGGTGCTTGCTCACAAGACCACGCGAGGGAGGGGGTAGAGAACAACATTTCCCAAGGTGCCCATGGGGGTCTATTTATAGACTTCCCAGAAAAATGGACTGCGGATAGCAAAAATTGGACTGCGAATAGCCAAAATTCTGTTATCCGCAGTCCGACCATGACCGCAATCAACCACGCATGGGGGGGGGGGGGGGGGGGGGGGGGGGGGGCGAGTGGGACTCGAAGTGCCCCCTCCCCCCCTCACGGGAGGTCATACCGACCTCCCCACCCATGCCGGGCGAGTGGGAGAAGAGGTGGGCGAGTGGGGGGGGGGGGGGGGCTGCCCCCACTCGCCTCCCTAAGAGGGAGGTGTCCGAGTGGGGGGGGCTGCCCCCACTCGCCTCCCTAAGAGGGAGGTGGCCGAGTGGGGGGCTGCCCCCACTGGCCTCCCTAAGAGGGGGTGACCGAGTGGGGGGGCTGCCCCCACTCGCCTCCCTAAGAGGGAGGTGGCCGAGTGGGAGGGCTGCCCCCACTCGCCTCCCTAAGAAGGGATGGCCGAGTGGGGGGGCTGCCCCCACTCGCCTCCCTAAGAGGGAGGTGGCCGAGTGGGAGGGCTGCCCCCACTCGCCTCCCTAAGAAGGGATGGCCGAGTGGGGGGCTGCCCCCACTCGCCTCCCTAAGAGGGGGTGGCCGAGTGGGGGAGCTGCCCCCACTCGCCTCCCAAGAGGGGAGATGGCTGAGTGGGGGGGGGGGGGGACTTCCCCCACTTGCCTTGCTTGGCCATTCTTCCCTCTCTTGGGTCATTCCTTAGCCTCGCTCGACTTTGGTCTACTTCGTCGCGGAACCTTTCCTATTACAACCTCACCCGGGTCGGGTCACCGACTCGGAAAATATGAGGGTTGTACACAATCTCCGCTCTTTTCGAGCTTGCCTCAAGCTCGGAAAGAAAGTTCAACCCACCGATTTGACGAGTTGGTGGGACCTGAGGGGAATCCACGAAGGGACTTGCCATCGGGACATCCTTGCCGAGCTTTTCGGCTGATCCGGACTTGAGACGGAAGGTGAACCTTTCTCCACTAAACACCCCTCCCATGAGCCGAGCTCAACTGGGGGTGGAGAAAGCTCTATACCTTAGATCGAATTAACATCGATCTGAGGTGGAGGAAACACTCAACACCTCTAGTCGAGCCGAGCTCGACCTGAGGTGGGAGGAAAACCTTTCTCCCCTTAAGAACCCTCCCATGGGCCGAGCCCAACTGGAGGTGGAGAAAGCTCAACACCTTAGGTCGGATTAACCTCGACCGGAGGTGGAAGAAAAACTCAGCACCTCTAGTCGAGCCGAGCTCGACCTGAGGTGGGAGGAAAACCTTTCTCCACTTAAGAACCCTCCTATGAGCCGAGCCCAACTGGAGGTGGAGAAAGCTCAACACCTTAGGTCGGATTAACCTCGACCGGGGGTGGAGGAAAAACTCAGCACCTCTAGTCGAGCCGAGCTCGACCTGAGGTGGGAAGAAAACCTTTCTCCACTAGACACCCCTCCTGTGAGCCGAGCGCAACTGGAGGTGGAGGAAACTCCACACCTAACAGGGAGCCGAGCTCACCTGGAGGTGGAAGAACTCAACACCTAACAGGGAGCGGAGCTCACCTGGAGGTGGAGGAAACTCCACACCTAACAGAGAGCCGAGCTCACCTGGAGGTGGAAGAACTCAACACCTAACAGGGAGCCGAGCTCACCTGGAGGTGGAGGAAACTCCACACCTAACAGGGAGCCGAGCTCACCTGGAGGTGGAAGAACTCAACACCTAACAGGGAGCCGAGCTCACCTGGAGGTGGAGGAAACTCCACACCTAACAGGGAGCCGAGCTCACCTGGAGGTGGAAGAATTCAACACCTAACAGGGAGCCGAGCTCACCTGGAGGTGGAGGAAACTCCACACCTAACAGGGAGCCGAGCTCACCTGGAGGTGGAAGAAACTCAACACCTAACAGGGAGCCGAGCTCACCTGGAGGTGGAGGAAACTCCACACCTAACAGGGAGCCGAGCTCACCTGGAGGTGGAGGAAACTCCACACCTACCAGGGGGCTGAGCTCACCTGGAAGGGGAGGGAACTCCACACCTAACAGGGAGCCGAGCTCACCTGGAGGTGGAAGAACTCAACACCTAACAGGGAGCCGAGCTCACCTGGAGGTGGAGAAAACTCCACACCTAACAGGGAGCCGAGCTCACCTGGAGGTGGACGAACTCAACACCTAACAGGGAGCCGAGCTCACCTGGAGGTGGAGGAAACTCCACACCTAACAGGGAGCCGAGCTCACCTGGAGGTGGAAGAACTCAACATCTAACAGGGAGCCGAGCTCACCTGGAGGTGGAGGAAACTCCACACCTAACAGGGAGCCGAGCTCACCTGGAGGTGGAAGAACTCAACACCTAACAGGGAGCCGAGCTCACCTGGAGGTGGAGGAAACTCCACACCTAACAGAGAGCCGAGCTCACCTGGAGGTGGACGAACTCAACACCTAACAGGGAGCCGAGCTCACCTGGAGGTGGAGGAAACTCCACACCTAACAGGGAGCCGAGCTCACCTGGAGGTGGACGAACTCAACACCTAACAGGGAGCCGAGCTCACCTGGAGGTCGAGAAAACTCCACACCTAACAGGGAGCCGAGCTCACCTGGAGGTGGAGGAAACTCAACCCCTAACAGGGAGCCGAGCTCACCTGGAGGTGGAGGAAACTCCACACCTAACAGGGAGCCGAGCTCACCTGGAGGTGGAGGAAACTCCACACCTACCAGGGGGCCGAGCTCACCTGGAGGGGGAGGGAACTCCACACCTAACAGGGAGCCGAGCTCACCTGGAGGTGGACGAACTCAACACCTAACAGGGAGCCGAGCTCACCTGGAGGTGGAGGAAACTCCACACCTAACAGGGAGCCGAGCTCGCCTGGAGGTGGAAGAACTCAACACCTAACAGGGAGCCGAGCTCACCTGGAGGTGGAGGAAACTCCACACCTAACAGAGAGCCAAGCTCACCTGGAGGTGGAAGAACTCAACACCTAACAGGGAGCCGAGCTCACCTGGAGGTGGAGGAAACTCCACACCTAACAGGGAGCCGAGCTCACCTGGAGGTGGAAGAACTCAACACCTAACAGGGAGCCGAGCTCACCTGGAGGTGGAGGAAACTCCACACCTAACAGGGAGCCGAGCTCACCTGGAGGTGGACGAAACTCCACACCTAACAGGGAGCCGAGCTCGCCTGGAGGTGGAAGAACTCAACACCTAACAGGGAGCCGAGCTCACCTGGAGGTGGAAGAAACTCCACACCTAACAGGGAGCCGAGCTCGCCTGGAGGTGGAAGAACTCAACACCTAACAGGGAGCCGAGCTCACCTGGAGGTGGAGGAAACTCCACACCTAACAGGGAGCCGAGCTCGCCTGGAGGTTGAAGAACTCAACACCTAACAGGGAGCCGAGCTCACCTGGAGGTGGAGGAAACTCCACACCTAACAGGGAGCCGAGCTAGCCTGGAGGTGGAAGAAACTCAACACCTAACAGGGAGCCGAGCTCACCTGGAGGTGGAGGAAACTCCACACCTAACAGGGAGCCGAGCTCACCTGGAGGTGGACGAACTCAACACCTAACAGGGAGCCGAGCTCACCTGGAGGTGGAGAAAACTCCACACCTAACAGGGAGCCGAGCTCACCTGGAGGTGGAAGAAACTCTACACCTAACAGGGAGCCGAGCTCACCTGGAGGTGGAGGAAACTCCACACATAACAGGGAGCCGAGCTCACCTGGAGGTGGAGGAAACTCCACACCTACCAGGGGGCCGAGCTCACCTGGAGGGGGAGGGAACTCCACACCTAACAGGGAGCCGAGCTCACCTGGAGGTGGAAGAACTCAACACCTAACAGGGAGCCGAGCTCACCTGGAGGTGGAGGAAACTCCACACCTAACAGGGAGCCGAGCTCGCCTGGAGGTGGAAGAACTCAACACCTAACAGGGAGCCGAGCTCACCTGGAGGTGGAGGAAACTCCACACCTAACAGGGAGCCGAGCTCGCCTGGAGGTGGAAGAACTCAACACCTAACAGGGAGCCGAGCTCACCTGGAGGTGGAGGAAACTCCACACCTAACAGGGAGCCGAGCTCACCTGGAGGTGGAAGAACTCAACACCTAACAGGGAGCCGAGCTCACCTGGAGGTGGAGAAAACTCCACACCTAACAGGGAGCCGAGCTCACCTGGAGGTGGATGAAACTCCACACCTAAGAGTGAGCCGAGCTCGCCTGGAGGTGGAAGAACTCAACACCTAACAGGGAGCCGAGCTCACCTGGAGGTGGAAGAAACTCCACACCTAACAGGGAGCCGAGCTCGCCTGGAGGTGGAAGAACTCAACACCTAACAGGGAGCCGAGCTCACCTGGAGGTGTAGGAAACTCCACACCTAACAGGGAGCCGAGCTCACCTGGAGGTGGAAGAACTCAACACCTAACAGGGAGCCGAGCTCACCTGGAGGTGGAGGAAACTCCACACCTAACAGGGAGCCGAGCTAACTTGGAGGTGGAAGAAACTCAACACCTAACAGGGAGCCGAGCTCACCTGGAGGTGGAGGAAACTCCACACCTAACAGGAAGCCGAGCTCACCTGGAGGTGGAAGAACTCAACACCTAACAGGGAGCCGAGCTCACCTGGAGGTGGAGGAAACTCCACACCTAACAGGGAGCCGAGCTCGCCTGGAGGTGGAAGAACTCAACACCTAACAGGGAGCCGAGCTCACCTGGAGGTGGAGGAAACTCCACACCTAATAGGGAGCCGAGCTCACCTGGAGGTGGAAGAACTCAACACCTAACAGGGAGCCGAGCTCATCTGGAGGTGGAGGAAACTCCACACCTAACAGGGAGCCGAGCTCACCTGGAGGTGGACGAACTCAACACCTAACAGGGAGCCGAGCTCACCTGGAGGTGGAGGAAACTTCACACCTAACAGGGAGCCGAGCTCACCTGGAGGTGGAAGAAACTCCACACCTAACAGGGAGCCGAGCTCGCCTGGAGGTGGAGGAACTCAACACCTAACAGGGAGCCGAGCTCACCTGGAGGTGGAGGAAACTCCACACCTAACAGGAAGCCGAACTCACCTGGAGGTGGAAGAACTCAACACCTAACAGGGAGCCGAGCTTACCTGGAGGTGGAGGAAACTCCACACCTAACAGGGAGCCGAGCTCACCTGGAGGTGGAAGAACTCAACTCCTAACAGGGAGCCGAGCTCACCTGGAGGTGGAGGAAACTCCACACCTAACAGGGAGCCGAGCTAACCTGGAGGTGGAAAAAACTCAACACCTAACAGGGAGCCGAGCTCACCTGGAGGTGGAGGAAACTCCACACCTAACAGGGAGCCGAGCTCACCTGGAGGTGGAAGAAACTCAACACCTAATAGGGAGCCGAGCTCACCTGGAGGTGGAGGAAACTCCACACCGACCAGGGGGACGAGCTCACCTGGAGGGGGAGGGAACTCCACGCCTTCCAAATCCGACTGGAGGTGGAAGTACCCATCCACGTCCTGGGAGTCTTAGCTCAACCGGAGGTGGAGGAACTCAACGCCTTCCCAATCTGACTGGAGGTGGAAGTACCCACCCACGTCCTGGGAGTCTTAGCTCAACCGGGGGTAGAGGAACTCAACGCCTTCCCAATCTGACTGGAAGTGGAAGTACTCATCCACATCCTGGGAGTCTTAGCTCAACCGGGGGTGGAGGAACTCAACGCCTTCCCAATCTGACTAGAGGTGGAAGTACCCACCCACGTCCTGGGAGTCTTAGCTCAACCGGGGGTGGAGGAACTCAACGCCTTCCCAATCTGACTGGAGGTGGAAGTACCCATCCACGTCCTGGGAGTCTTAGCTCAACCGAGGGTGGAGGAACTCAACGTCTTCCCAATCCAGCTACCAAGTAGCGAGTCGACCCGATGAGCCTCCCATCTGCCGGCATGACTGAGCCCGGAGAATGGTCTCTAGTCGGGGATACTACCAAATGGGAGCGGAGTACCCATCCACGTCCTAGGTGCTTACCTTCACCTGGAGGCAGAGGAACTCAACACTTACCCCAAACCACTTAGTCAAGGTGTTGCCTGAAACCTCTTCATTCATCGTCGAGGAGCTACCTGCTTATTACAACGCGCCCCTTTGGGCCTACTTGGTCACATGCACCTTGACCATCTCTTTCATTATCTCCTCCACTTTCTCTGTCTTCTCATTCCTTTCCTTTCTCCTGATCCTTCCTGCTTCCCTGGTCAACCTGCAGGTGGGAGACTTGCCTCTGGAACCGATCTGCGTAGCTTCCTTGCGTCTCCCCGTTCTTTTGTTGAATCAGGAACAGGGACTACGCCCCCTTCCTGGTGAGACGGAGGCATCCTCCCTGCCCCCTCACTAGGGGCAGCTGGCCCCAGGAGAGCTGTTGAAGAGCGCTTGCGCTTGAAGGCTCAAGCCTTCCTCCGAGGCTGACCCCTTCCCTTGCCAACACGCTTGCTCTATCTCCATCAAAGACGGCGAGGCGAGCACAGGTGTTGGCGATGCCGTGTATTCGCCCTGAGGGGGGAGTGCAAAACGCAAGACTTCCGGAATTGACTTCCTGAACTCCTCGAAATCACCTTTCTTCATGCACTCCCCGACAGGGGTGAGTCCCCCAGCTCATCGCTTCCAGCCATGAGACTTGCCCAGAGCTTTCCGAACTAGCTGCTTCCACGCTCACCGCACCATAATGTTGAAACCAGTAACCCAGTTTCGACGTTCGCAAGGGGGATGCAGCTAACCCTTACTTGACCTGAGCGAGACCCTTGACCAGTCACTAAGAACCGAAGAACCTTGCCCTTGGAGAACACCTAAGTCCACAAACGGACCCCTTAAGCTGTAGCGTGGAGGTCCCACCACATACCCAGAAGATCTTAGAGCGCTTCCCTTCCAAAGCCAATACTGAGCCTGGGCACCCTGGAGAGCACTAAGAACCACCTCACCGTCAACCTTCGATGACAAGGGGGGGGGGGGTGCTTGCTCACAAGACCACGCGAGGGAGGGGGTAGAGAACAACCTTTCCCAAGGTGCCCATGGGGGTCTATTTATAGACTTCCCAGAAAAATGGACTGCGGATAACAAAAATTGGACTGCGAATAGCCAAAATTCTGTTATCCGCAGTCCGACCATGACTGCAATCAACCACGCATGAGGGGGGGCGAGTGGGACTCGAAGTGCCCACTTCCCCCCTCACGGGAGGTCATACCGACCTCCCCACCCATGTCGGGCGAGTGGGAGGAGAGGTGGGCGAGTGGGGGGGGGGGGGGGGGGGGGTTGCCCCCACTCGCCTCCCTAAGAGGGAGGTGTCCGAGTGGGGGGGCTGCCCCCACTCGCCTCCCTAAGAGGGAGGTGGCCGAGTGGGGGGGCTGCCCCCACTCGCCTCCATAAGAGGGGGTGACCGAGTGGGGGGACTGCCCCCAATCGCCTCCCTAAGAGGGAGGTTGCCGAGTGGGAGGGCTGCCCCCACTCGCCTCCCTAAGAAGGGATGGCCGAGTGGGGGGGCTGCCCCCACTCGCCTCCCTAATAGGGAGGTGGCCGAGTGGGAGGGCTGCCCCCACTCGCCTCCCTAAGAAGGGATGGCCGAGTGGGTGGGCTGCCCCGAGTGGGGGGGCTGCCCCCACTCGCCTCCCTAAGAGGGGGTGGCCGAGTGGGGGAGCTGCCCCCACTCGCCTCCCAAGAGGGGAGATGGCTGAGTGGGGGGGGGGGGACTTCCCCCACTTGCCTTGCTTGGTCATTCTTCCCTCTCTCGGGTCATTCCTTAGCCTCGCTCGGCTTTGGTCTACTTCGTCGCGGAACCTTTCCTATTACAACCTTACCCGGGTCGGGTCGCACCGACTCGGAAAATATGAGGGTTGTACACGTGTGATTGATGCGATTGTCGAAGACTTCACCGTCAACCGAATCCTGGAGTGCAACGGGGGATCTGTCTGTGTCATCTTTACGTCGTTCTCACGAACACGTTTGACAACCTGGAGGTCGAGACAGTCAGGATGATGATCCTGGACAGTTCCCTTTTTTGATTTCTTAGGTAAGCAAAAGGTGGACGCGCAGGAAGATCAGCCGCCGTCAGGACTTAATCCAAGACGGGAAGAACCCTTCATCGTGAAGGGGAGCTGTTGGAAAACACCTGGAACAGCGACAACTTGAAAGGGTTTGGCTCCTGAACGGGAGTATGTACACATCCCACCCCTGTAAATTTGTTATCCATAAATAAAACCATCACCTCCCTGAAACATGGGAAATTGTGAATCTTTTGTCTCTTCCGGCTATGTGTTTTCAAGAAAGAAGAAAGCGAGCGAAGCCGATCTCCGCGTCAGGTTGGGAAACTGGCCTCCGACTTGATTCTCATAAAAACCCAGAACGGGTGATGGGACAATGCCTCGGTTATACGTCCCCTTAAGACCAAGCCTCTGCAATGACGGTCGAGATCAGCTCCCCCCTTGCATGTTGGCCGCGGTTCCCACCGGCTGCATTTCTCATCCGACTGGTGAGATTATCAGGAAGAAGTCTGGACGCCGACCTCCCAATCCGACGAAGGAATAATCGACTTCGGCAAGGCGGTGCTCGCCCTTATCTGCTTCATCAAAAATGTGTTTTCCAGTAAAAGAAGGGAAGTAGGTGAAGTTGATCTCCACGGCAGGTTGGGAAACTGGCCTCCGACTTGATTCTCGTAAAACCCAGAACGGATGATGGGACAATTCCCCGGTTGAGCGTTCCCCTAAGTCCAAGCCTCTGCAATGACGGTCGAGATCAGCTCCCCCCTTGCACGTTGGCCGCGGTTCCCACCGACTGCATTTCTCATCCGACTGGGGAGATTATCAGGAAGAAGTCTGGACGCCGACCTCCCAATTCGACGAAGAGATGATCGACTTAAACCGATCAGGGGACCCTTGGATAAAGGTGTTGTGTACCCTCGAGGGCTGAGAGCCCGTAACAAAGCAATTCGCTTCCAATTATTTCCTCCAATTGTGTGAGTTAATGTGCTTAAGTGTGCTTAACTCCCCGTTCAAATTGTTGAGCAACAGGAAACAGGTTGGGTCGACATTCAGCACCCAAGAAGGATAGAGACCTTGAGATGTTGTGATCCCTTAGAAGGTGCTCCATTGGAACCTCCCTGATAGTCATTCCCTACTGTGTCGACCTCTTCAACAGCATCAACAAGAACAGTAAGATGGAGGCCTCGGGATGCCGGCAGAGTGGAGACCTCGAGTGTGTATGTCCAGAAGGACCCCCCCCCCCCCCCCTCGAGAATCATGCCCTATCCATGCAAGGCGATGAAATTCAACCAAAGCGATCATCAATTCACGTCACGAGTGGGTTAGAGGATGAGTATCCTGCTTAGCTCTCATAACATCCAGAGCGGGTGATGGGATAGTATACCGGGTTTTTTAATGCGTCCTCCTAAGACCAAGCATCTGCACTGACGGTCGAGATCAGCTCCCCCCTTGCACGCTGGCTGAGCTACCCCCCCCCCGATTGTACTTCTCATTCGTCTGGAGAGAATATCAGAGTAGAGTTGGAAGCCGCCTTCCTAGCCCGAACTTGCTCACCCCCCTCAAGTGAAAAGAAGTCATCGAGTTGTGGAGTTGTCGTAATCCAGGCCTCTGACCGATCCCTTCTCCAGCAAGTCGGCTACTCGCCTCATCGGATGACTCTTTCTCTTCCACCTCCAGTTGAGCTCGGCTCCTGCGAGGTGTCGACCTTGTATCCACCTCCAGTTGAGCTCGGCTCCTGCGAGGTGTTGACCTTCTCTCCGCCTCTAGTTGAGCTCGGCTCCTGCGAGGTGTCGACCTTCTCTTCACCTCTAGTTGAGCTCGGCTCCTAGAAGGTGTCGACCTTCTCTCCACCTCTAGTTGAGCTCGGCTCCTAGAAGGTGTCGACCTTATATCCACCTCCAGTTGAGCTCGGTTCCTAGAAGGTGTCGACCTCCTCTCCGCCTCCAGTTGAGCTCGGCTCCTGCGAGGTGTCGACCTTCTCTCCACCTCTAGTTGAGCTCGACTCCTAGAAGGTGTCGACCTTCTATCCGCCTCCAGTTGAGCTCGGCTCCCGTGAGGTGTCGACCTCCTCTCCACCTCTAGTTGAGCTCGGCTCTTAGAAGGTGTCGACCTTGTATCTGCCTCTAGTTGAGCTCGGCTCCTAGAAGGTGTCGACCTTCTATCCGCCTCTAGTTGAGCTCGGCTCCTGCGAGGTGTCGACCTTCTATACACCTCTAGTTGAGCTCGGCTCCTAGAAGGTGTCGACCTTCTTTCCGCCTTTAGTTGAGCTTGGCTCCTAGAAGGTGTCGACCTTCTCTCCACCTCTAGTTGAGCTTGGCTCCTAGAAGGTGTCGACCTTCTCTCCACCTCTAGTTGAGCTCGGCTCCTAGAAGGTGTCGACCTTATATCTGCCTCCAGTTGAGCTCGGCTCCTGCGAGGTGTCGACCTTCTCTGCACCTCTAGTTGAGCTCGGCTCCTAGAAGGTGTCGACCTTCTCTCCACCTCTAGTTGAGCTCGGCTCCTAGAAGGTGTTGACCTTGTATCCGCCTCTAGTTGAGCTCGGCTCCTGCGAGGTGTCGACATTCTCTCCGCCTCTAGTTGAGTTCAGCTCCTAGAAGGTGTCGACCTTGTATCCGCCTCCTGTTGAGCTCGACTCCTGTGAGGTGTCGACCTTTTCTCGCCAGAAAGACAGCTCGCCAGAAAGACAGCTCGTCGAATAAGGGTTGGATGATTTCCGAGCAACTACGTTACTCGCAAAGAGCGGGGATTGTGTACAACCCTCATTCTCCGAGGGTAGGCCCATTCAAAGCCACGTAGACAGAAGTCAAGGTCAAAAGGTCAGCACAGAAGCCGGCAGTCCAAGACACAAGGCAATTCAGCCAGCAGGAGCAAGGCGCGAGCTGGGCGAGCAAGGCGCGAGTATGGCGAGCAAGTGGCGACTATGGAGAGCAGGTGGCGACTATGGAGAGCACGTGGCGACTATGGAGAGCAGGTGGCGACTATGGAGAGCAGGTGGCGACTATGGAGAGCACGTGGCGACTATGGAGAGCACGTGGCGACTATGGAGAGCAGAAGCCCTGGGCGAGTATTGGCCCGGCGTGTGCGAGCAGCACCCAATACTCGCCAGATGGGCGACTATGGCATGGTACTCACCGAGTAACCCATAGTCGCCGGGTTGGGGGCTGGGCTATAAAAGGCCCCCTACCCTTTGGTTTTCCTATAAATAGGACCCCAGGGTTACTTGGATTGACACTTGGACTTGAGCTTTCGAAACCCCGCTCTTGCATTCTGGAACCTGTCGCACTTGGCCGCTACTCCCGGTACTAGCCAAGTCGGTGCCTTCCTTGTACCCTGCTCGGCCATTTTTGGTCTTGGAGGGGAAGTCTCTTCGGAGCTTCTGGGTACGTGGTGGGACCTCCCTGCCGCAGCACCTGGGGTCCAGTTCGTTGCTCTTCTAGCCTCGTAGTAGTCGCCAGCCAGGTCATCTCGTTGGACTGCTGGGCGAGTAACCTCCGACTGCATCGGTCCGAATCTTGAGGTCAGGATTTTCCTGGCGTCAACACGTGGCCACCCCCTTCAAGACTTCAATCAATAAAAGACGTGTAAAATCACAAAAACACCGGGCTTTATTAATGCACAGAACACTATTCTTTAATTAAATTCAGATGCATAACACGATTTACAACATTTTGAATAAATGAGGCCTTTTCGAAAATAGAAAAATAAGTTATAGAGGAAGAGAGAGGAGCTCACCGGCCGGAGAAGGGCAGGAGGTGGTTGGCCGGTGAGGATCACCGGCCGGAGTCTTCGAAGGAGGGAGACTAGGGCTGCGTTTGAGAAGCCGTTTTGGCTCCAGCCCGGTGAGGCTGAACCGTCGCAGAGGTGTTTGACAATCATCGGTTGGAAACGGCCAGCCTGAAAGGGCAAAAAACGGTCGTTTTCAAGCTGGCGGCTTGAGCTCCAGCTGAGGACCGCCGTTTCAGACCTCTGAAAATATTTCTCTCTCCTCCCCGGCCGGCCACCGGGACGGGTTCTCAAACACAGCCTAGATCAGAGGAGAAGCTCCATCTCGTCCGACGGCAACACGGGTCGTGGGCGATGACGGTGTGTATAAGTCTAATTCTATGACCCGCAGGTTGAAAAGAAAAAAAAATGATTTTTTTTTTTTTTTAAAAACGATGACCTGTATGTAGTCAAAACCGGGTTTAAGATCACTCTAAATATATGTACACACATTTAATTTTTCCATTAGGCATTGGAACTTGCCAAAGCGGGCGAGCATGGGACTCCAGAGTGGCTGCCTCTCTCGTCCATGTTATCTTATTCTCTCCCTCTCTTTTAAAAGCAGGATGGCCCAATTTCCTATCCAATATTATCAAATTTAATTTTAAATTAATTGTTTTATAATAATTATTTTAAAAAATACAATCCATGCTCTATAATAGCGTGGTAGATGGATCCCACAAGGAAAAAAAAGCAATCGCTCAGCAGATCTACGGGCATCTACTTCCCCGCCGGCGACAATGCCTCTTATTCTCGCCCTCCTCCTCCTCCCTCTCTTCCTTTCATCTCCCGCCTCCGGCAACAAGTACACCGTCGGAGACGAGAAGGGCTGGAATCCCGGTGTCAACTACACCGTTTGGGTCGACAAGCACCGCCCCTTCCACGTCGGCGACTGGCTAGGTACGCTCTCCCTAAACCCTAACCCTAACCAGCCGCCTTACCGAGTCTAATCGATGGATCGCCCATGCTTGAGATCAGTTTTCTACTACCAGTCGGGCATGGCGGACATTGTGCAGGTGGATGAAACGGCGTACAACAAATGCGACGCTTCGCACCCCATTTCCAACTACAGCAAGGGGAGGAGCTTCGCCTTCGAGCTCAACCAGACCAAGCGCTACTACTTCATCTGCAGCTTTGGGTACTGTTACCAGGGAATGAAGGTCTCTGTTCTCGCGCATCCTCTCCCTCCTCCGTCGCCACCTCCCTCCGGCGACCATTCTGCCGCCCTACCCGCCGCCGGATTTCCGTTTTTCCCCTTCGCCTTCGCCGCCTCTGCATTTGCGGTCCTCGGGCTCTTTTTCTGATTGATTGTTGCCGTGTTATCTATTTTCATGGAATTTTCTTGCTTATTTTCATCGATCTGGAGTCGAGAGAGAAGACTGGGTTGGTTTTGCGATTTCATCAAAAAATTGCTTGAATTTGGGAATATGGCTTAAATATGTGCTGTAATTGATGTAGAAAAAAAAAAGATTTTTTTAGGCTCTATTTGGCTGAGCGTTTTCAAAGCGGCACGCCGCGGTTTTCTCCACCGCCCCGCCAAACAGGTATTTATGGTAAGCTGTGCGAAAATCCACCGCTCGAAAATCGCCCAAATATTGCAGCGTTTTCCTCTAGCCCTAGCGATTTCTGCGCAAACTGAGAGCTTCGCGATACCGATCTGCCGGTCTCCGCCGACTTGGGTCTTCTTTCCAGATCTGCCGGCGGAGCCTCGACCTTCGTTCTCACTGTCTCTTCCTCCGCCGACCCAAGTTCGCCGTTCAGCTCTTTCTCCTCTCGTTTCTTCCTCCCCCTGATTGCAAAACGTATTTCTGCTCACTCTCGTTGTCCAGGGATTCAAACCTGATATTATTCTAGTCAGATTACTTGTTCGAACCTGAGTAGATGCAGAAATCCTTCTCAACATTTTCGATCCAGTGTTATTGTTTTTAACCTGCTATCGATCCAGTGTGTTGGATCCAGTGGTTATTGCCTGAATCTTAGCAAACTGTTATTTGTTATTGCCTCTGGATTTCTGCATTCTGTTTTCGTCATTACCTGTTTTGGATCTACTGTTTTGGATCAAGTGTTATTTGTTTTTTTCTTCCACCAGTTTGGAGTTCAGCACATTGTGGTGGAGTTGATCTCATATATGAACACATACTCAGAGTGCATTGATCAAGTGTTATTATTGTTTTCTCTCTAAGTTTAAAAAAACTGGACTGCACACAACACAACTGTTTTGCTACAAAGCTTCTCCATTTGAAACAGCACTGTAAATGCTATTTTTCCAAACAGTTTCACAGATTTTGTCGCCACTCTGAAAACAGCTGATTATTCCATCATTGCTTTTCGCCATTGCTTCTCCCGCTCCGGCACAGTGGTGATCGCAAATGGTGTCTCCTCCAGTACTGCTATACTTTGCGCTGCCAAATCTGTCGTTGGCAGCACCATGTTCGGGATTCGGTGCTTCTAAAATAGGATCCTCGTCATTTGGTGCGAAATGGATGTATCCATTTCACTGCCCAGATCTATTTTTGTCTGACCGTTTCACTAATCGCATTCTCTTATATTTTTTTGTTTAATCAAAAAATTATACGCCATTAGATCAAGTGAGAATGCATCCACACCATGAAATGGACCTCCATTTGAGGTTCCAAATGGAGAGAATCCTGATCCGCGCTGCTTCGCTCACAGTCGGGTCTCCAAACATGGAGATATTTTTAGTTTCGGGTTCCGTTCCGAAATCAGCCGCGTGGAGAAAGAAACGAACAAGATCTAACCTAAAAAACTCAAAAAGGAATGGTGATTAAGGCTCCGTTTGGGAGGATTTATTTTCACCGATCAAGCAGTTACGACCGCATGAACCGAGCCATAATTAAGGTTCGATTCATGCGGTCGTAGCCGCTTGACCGATGAAAATAAGTCCCCCCAAACGGAGCCTAAAAATTATTTCGATCTCGTTATTGGGGAGTTGGAATGCGGAGGGCGAAAATTTGCCCAAACAGGACCTCTATTATTTGGCAAAACACGGACTAATTTTTTTGTGCAATATGTATGTGCGCATGAGAGATCATGGCTGATGATCTGCTGTTTTTTTTCTTTTAATTTATTTTTTTTATTTTTTAAAATCAAGCTTTTTACGGATTGCTGGATTAAAAATCGGACGCATGAAAATGTTTGCGCGCATGCATCTGTGCACTCGTGCACCTACATATTTCTCCAAAATGCATGATTTCTAACGGTGTCGGTGAGGACTGAGGAGAGATAATTAGGTGCGCGTGCACACATTTCTCTATGTGCGCAATGCAAGTGGTCCATCTAATATTTCATCCAACGGCTGAGACAAAACGAGACTTAAAAAAAATAGTAAAAAAAGAAAAATGAGCGATGAACGGCTTGGATTGCACTCGATGCACACAGCTTTTGTCGCTTAGAGGGAACTAAAGATGCTGCCTGAGGCTACAGTAACGGCTACACTGTAACATGGGGTAGCGGCGGATCACAGAGAGACATTTTTTGCATTAAAGATGAGGCGGGAAAATAGAAAACGGAATAAAGAGAGAAAAACGAAAAAAAAAAACATCCTTCAACATCAACTATATAAGTTCGTTCAAAAATATGCCCCGTTTTTTGTCGGTTGCTTCGGTATATTATGACTATTTGCATAGTTTGCTCTTTTTTAAATCTTGTTTGTCAACATGCCCCAAGGCCTTATTTTTCAATCCGCCTCCCATGCGTCTTTCGGTTTTGCACGGCGGATATGGCTTTAAGCGCGGCTGTTGGACCTTACTTGATGGTGGTTAAGAATAGACCAAAAATCACCGGATATCGCACCGCACACCCGGGAGCTTATCAATCGTCAAATGATAAGATAAATATAAGTAACTTTGGACGTAATGCTAATATCTTATTGCACCAATCATTAGCTGTTTGAGAAGGTATCAAAATACTTATTTCATTTATTAAATGTAAAATAAAGCAAAAGTGTTTGTTGATGTCATGGAGCTACACATAACACACTCTTTCTTCAACTTGGAGGAATGCAAACAAGCTAACTGATAAGGAGAGAATTCTCTGTACGCGTAGTGTTTGATGGGATAGCGCGGGACAGTATTTTTAGTTGAAATTACGACTGTGACTGTATTCATAGTTATTTACTGTCGTAAAAACGTAAATTGTAACTGTATTAAAAAAATTTATTTTTTAACAAGTGTATTTTCAGACTGTAACATATATATTTATGAGATCTTAAAATGATCATAAAAATAGGTAAATTAATATTCTGTGATTTATTTTTTAAAAAGAACTGTATTTTGGGCTAAAAATACAATCCGCGCACAGAAAAGTAGAAACGTTACACGTACAGAAAATTTAGGGAAAATAGTTGTTGAGAAACAAGAAGCCTCTATTATGGATTGATCCGTACTGCATGACTATTTTAGTTGTCGAGTGAGTCTCTGAAGGCTCAAAGAAAAGCGAAGGAAAATGTCGAGATACTTAAACGGCTGCCTATATTAAGTATCATCATGTGCTTCAAGTCCTCAGACTGAGGCACGTTGCTTCTAAGTGCCCCAACCGCGGAGTCATGGGGATCCATGATTTTGCTGATGCTGAGGATCGCATACTGGCTAGTGAGGTGTTAGAACTTGTTTCCAATGCGGATGCAATCACTGGTCTTGCTTAAGGGTGTGCACAGAAAACCGAAACCGATCAAATCGAC